>CM076679.1:94067315-94667315 GCA_038501925.1 Xenopus petersii | reverse complement strand
CAACCCCCAGAAAAAATTAGCCAACAATATGGCAGTATTCGAAGAAACATTTTTAGAAGCCATGATAGGCCTCAACCCCCAGAAGACAGTAGCCAACTTAGCGGCAAAATTACAAGCAACCTATTTAGAAACCATGTTAGGCCTCAACCCCCAGAAGAAATTAGCCAACAATGTGGCAGTATTCGAAGAAACATTTTTAGAAGCCATGTTAGGCCTCAACCACCAGAAGAAATTAGCCAACAATGTGGCAGTATTCGAAGAAACATTTTTAGAAGCCATGATAGGCCTCAACCCCCAGAAGAAATTAGCCAACAATATGGCAGTATTCGAAGAAACATTTTTAGAAGCCATGATAGGCCTCAACCCCCAGAAGACAGTAGCCAACTTAGCGGCAAAATTACAAGCAACCTATTTAGAAACCATGTTAGGCCTCAACCCCCAGAAGAAATTAGCCAACAATGTGGCAGTATTCGAAGAAACATTTTTAGAGGCCATGATAGGCCTCGACCCCCAGAAGAAATCAGCCAACAATATGGCAGTATTCGAAGAAACATTTTTAGAAGCCATGATAGGCCTCAACTACAAAAAAAATTGCCGACAATGCAGCAGTAGTGTCAGCCACAGCAGTAGGAGCCTTGATAGACACCCACCAGAGTTTTGCCAAATAATGAGGCATTAGCAGCATCAGCAGCGGCAGTCATGTTGTATCTTTCAATCAACTCTATATTAGAGCCAGAAGAATTAAATGAGGCAGGCCCCAAACAGAAGACGTTTGCCAAATAATGAGGCCTTAGTAGCAACAGCAGCGGCAACAACAGTCATGTTGTAACTTTTAATCAACTCTATATTAGAGCCAGAAGAATTAAATGAGGCAGGCCCCAAACAGAAGACGTTTGCCAAATAATGAGGCATTAGTAGCAACAGCAGCGGCAGTCATGTTGTAACTTTTAATCAACTCTATATTAGAGCCAGAAGAATTAAATGAGGCAGGCCCCAAACAGAAGACGTTTGCCAAATAATGAGGCAGTAGTAGCAACAGCAGCGGCAGTCATGTTGTAACTTTTAATCAACTCTATATTAGAGCCAGAAGAATTAAATGAGGCAGGCCCCAAACAGAAGACGTTTGCCAAATAATGAGGCATTAGTAGCAACAGCAGCAGCAACAACAGTCATGCTGTAACTTTTAATCAACTCTATATTAGAGCCAGAAGAATTAAATGAGGCAGGCCCCAAACAGAAGACGTTTGCCAAATAATGAGGCAGTAGTAGCAACAGCAGCGGCAGTCATGTTGTAACTTTTAATCAACTCTATATTAGAGCCAGAAGAATTAAATGAGGCAGGCCCCAAACAGAAGACGTTTGCCAAATAATGAGGCATTAGTAGCAACAGCAGCAGCAACAACAGTCATGCTGTAACTTTTAATAAACTCTATATTAGAGCCAGAAGAATTAAATGAGGCAGGCCCCAAACAGAAGACGTTTGCCAAATAATGAGGCATTAGTAGCAACAGCAGCGGCAGTCATGTTGTAACTTTTAATCAACTCTATATTAGAGCCAGAAGAATTAAATGAGGCAGGCCCCAAACAGAAGACGTTTGCCAAATAATGAGGCAGTAGTAGCAACAGCAGCGGCAACAACAGTCATGTTGTAACTTTTAATCAACTCTATATTAGAGCCAGAAGAATTAAATGAGGCAGGCCTCAAACAGAGAAGACTTTTGCCAAATAACGAGGCATTAGCAGCAACAGCAGCGTCAGCAACAGTCATGTTGCGACTTTTAATCAACTCTATATTAGAGCCAGAAGAATTAAATGAGGCAGGCCCCAAACAGAAGACGTTTGCCAAATAATGAGGCAGTAGTAGCAACAGCAGCGGCAGTCATGTTGAAACTTTTAATCAACTCTATATTAGAGCCAGAAGAATTAAATGAGGCAGGCCCCAAACAGAAGACGTTTGCCAAATAATGAGGCATTAGTAGCAACAGCAGCAGCAACAACAGTCATGCTGTAACTTTTAATAAACTCTATATTAGAGCCAGAAGAATTGAATGAGGCAGGCCCCAAACAGAAGACGTTTGCCAAATAATGAGGCATTAGTAGCAACAGCAGCGGCAGTCATGTTGTAACTTTTAATCAACTCTATATTAGAGCCAGAAGAATTAAATGAGGCAGGCCCCAAACAGAAGACGTTTGCCAAATAATGAGGCAGTAGTAGCAACAGCAGCGGCAACAACAGTCATGTTGTAACTTTTAATCAACTCTATATTAGAGCCAGAAGAATTAAATGAGGCAGGCCTCAAACAGAGAAGACTTTTGCCAAATAACGAGGCATTAGCAGCAACAGCAGTGTCAGCAACAGTCATGTTGCGACTTTTAATCAACTCTATATTAGAGCCAGAAGAATTAAATGAGGCAGGCCCCAAACAGAGAAGACTTTTGCCAAATAACGAGGCATTAATAGCAACAGCAGTGGCAGCAACAGTCATTTTGTAACTTGTAACTTTTAATCAACTCAATATTAGAGCCAGAAGAATTAAATGAGGCAGGCCCCAAACAGAAGACATTAGCCGCAAAATTGTAAGAAAAATATTTAGAAGCCATGTTAGGCCTCAACCCCCAGAAGAAATTAGCCAACTTAGCGGCAAAATTATAAGCAACATATTTAGAAGCCATGTTAGGCCTCAACCAGAAGAAATTAGCCAACAATGTGGCCGTATTCGAAGAAACATTTTTAGAAGCCATGTTAGGCCTCAACCAGAAGAAATTAGCCAACTTAGCGGCAAAATTATAAGCAACATATTTAGAAGCCATGTTAGGCCTCAACCAGAAGAAATTAGCCAACATTGTGGCAGTATTTGAGAAAACATTTTTAGAAGCCATGTTAGGCCTCAACCAGAAGAAATTAGCCAACTTAGCGGCAAAATTATAAGCAACATATTTAGAAGCCATGTTAGGCCTCAACGAGAAGAAATTAGCCAACATTGTGGCAGTATTTGAGAAAACATTTTTAGAAGCCATGTTAGGCCTCAACCAGAAGAAATTAGCCAACTTAGCGGCAAAATTATAAGCAACATATTTAGAAGCCATGTTAGGCCTCAACCAGAAGAAATTAGCCAACAATGTGGCAGTATTCGAAGAAACATATTTAGAGGCCATGTTAGGCCTCAACTACTAAAAAAATTTGCCGACAATGCAGCAGTAGTATCTACGATTGCCGACAATGCAGCACAGCAACAGTACTACTAGGGCTAGTAGCAGGCTACAGCAGCAGCAGCAGCAGCAGCAAGGGCAGCAGGTGCAGACAGATGGGGAATGGGCAATATTACTGAGGAGGAGAGTATGGGCAGCAATGGAGAGAGGAGGATAAATCTGTGGAGGAGAAGGAGGAGAGGAGGCTAGTCTCTGCTGTCTGCAATGGGCACTTGGATATCCCCGCTTATCCATGCCTCATTCATTTTAATGAATGTCAGCTTATCCACGCTGCCAGTGGATAGCCGTGTCCGCTTCTCAGTGACCACCCCACCTGCGGCACTGAAGACACGCTCTGACAGGACACTGGCAGGGGGGCAAGCCAGCACCTCCAGAGCGTACTGTGCCAGTTCTGGCCACTGGTCGAGCCTCGAGAACCAATAATGCATGGGGTCATCGTCAGGGCGAATGGCATCCTGCACGCTGACTGACCCCATGTAGTCAGCCACCATATGCTCCACCCGCTGCTGGTGGTGGCTTTGGGTGCTGACTGGGCCTGCTGCTGGCCGTTGAGGCTCGAAAAAGCTCTTCCACACACCCATGAGATCTCCGCCCTTGCTGCTGCTGCTGCTGCTGCTAGGCCCCTGTCTCTGCTGGGTGTGTGGAGTAGTGGAGGCCTGAGAAGTGTCAGACTGGGGGAAGGCCTCCACTAATTTTGAGCACAGAGCCTTCCTCAATTGACCCATCCTCCTCTCTCTCTGGCTGGGTACAAGGAACTCCCCCACCTTTCCCTTGTACCGTGGGTCAAGCAAAGTAGCCACCCAATAATCCTCCCGGTCTTTGATAGAACAGACCCGGGGATCGCTTCGGAGGCAAGTCTGCATATGGGCAGCCATGTAAAAGAGGTGCCCCCGACCAACCTCTTCTTGACTGCCCTCCAGATGCAGCAGGTCATCTGGCTCGACCTGCCCCTGCTCTGTACCCTCCCAGCCGCGGACAATAGCTGGGGTGGTTGGGTGGCATGTGCCCTGCTCC
Organism: Xenopus petersii; assembly: GCA_038501925.1. Classification (NCBI taxonomy): domain Eukaryota; kingdom Metazoa; phylum Chordata; class Amphibia; order Anura; family Pipidae; genus Xenopus; species Xenopus petersii. The sequence continues at coordinate 94,663,091 of CM076679.1, read as the reverse complement.
CCATGCTGCACAGGCACCCAGTCCTCCTCTCCCTCATCCTCCTCATCAGGCACCATCTCCTCCTCAGCCCCCTCTGCCTGCCTACGGGGCCTACTCTCCTCCTCCTCCTCCTCAGGCACGTCACCCTCCTCTAGCAGCCCATCCAACGTGCGCTTGAGGAGGAACACCAGGGGTATGACATCGCTAAGACACGCATTGTCCCTGCTAACAAAGCGTGTCGCCTGCTCAAAGGGGGCAAGTACTTGGCAGAGCTGCCTCATTTGCTGCCACTGCTCTGCACTAAAGTACCCCAAATCCGCCCCCTGAGTACCCCTGGCACTGTGCTCCAGCAGGTAATTGCTGACCACCCAGCGCTGCTCTACGAGGCGCTCCACCATGTGCAGGGTGGAATTCCAGCGCGTCGGCAGGTCACAGATGAGCCGGTGGGGTGGCAGACTATGCTGCCGCTGCATCCGTGCCAAAGACGCGCTGGCGGTGGGGGACCTGCGAAAATGGGCACATACCCTACGTACCTTCTCCAGCATGTCACCCAACCCTTGGTAGCTCTTGAGGAAGCGCTGCACCACAAGGTTGAGGACATGTGCAAAGCAAGGCATGTGGGTCAGGTGCCCTAGGCGGATGGCGGCCAGCAGGTTGCGACCGTTGTCGCAAACAATATTACCTGCTTGGAGCTGGCGGGGAGTGAACCACCGCTGCACCTGAGTCTGGAAGGCAGCCATGAGCTCAGGTGCAGTATGACTCCTCTTGCCCAGGGAGAGGAGTTGCAGCACAGCCTGACATTGCCTGTGCTGCACTGAAGCGTAGCTGCGGGGACGCTTCAGGGGTGGCTCATCCATAGTGGAGGAGGAGGAGGAAGTGGACATGTGGGGTTTGCCCTGTACCCCACGGGGAGGCACCTGTAGCCTGAGGGGAGCGCCCCGGCTTGCACCCTCCCCAGCACTCATGAGGGTGACCCAGTGCGCAGTGTAGGTTATGTACCTCCCCTGCCCATGCCTGCTGGTCCACGTGTCAGTGGTGCAGTGCACCCTGCCGCCAACAGCATGATCCAGCGACAGGGACACATTCTCAACCACATGCTGGTGGATGGCAGGGACAGCCTTCCTGGCAAAATAATGGCGGCTGGGGATCCGCCAGTTAGGGGCAGCGCAAGCCATCAGCTGTCGGAAGGGGGCTGCTTCGACTAGCTGATAGGGCAGCAGCTGCACTGCCAGAAGCTTTGCCAGGCAGCCATTAAGCCTCTGCACTTGGGGGTGGCTGGGGGAGAGAGGCGTCTTGCGGCTGAGGAACTGGGGGAGGGAAACCTGGCGGGACAGGGGCCGCATTGAGGAGGAGGAGGCTGCAGAAGAGGCTGAGCTACACAGTGGCTGCCTCCGACTGTGAGCCCCAGAATCCTCTTCACCTGCTGCAGGGTCTGGGGAGCTAGCACCTCTTCCCTGAGGAATGGGAGGAGGTGGACAGGAAGCACCACTGCCACCCGGTGCCCTGCCACTTTGGTGCTGCTCCCACGTCATCCTGTGATGACGTTTCATATGGGAACTTAAAGCTGATGTTCCCATATGTGACCCTGCCTGCCCCCTTCGAACCTTCTGCCGGCAGAGCTGGCACACTGCTATTGCCTGGTCCTCTGCCTGGCACGTGAAAAAAGCCCACACTGCTGAAGTGCGGGCCACTGCCTTGCCTGCTGTGGAGGGTTGAGGATGGTCCCCACCCGTACGCACATAGGCTTTGGACCTAGGCGCAGTGCTGCCCTGTTGCCTGCCCCCCCTAGCAGTGGTCGGTGGACCCGGCTCTTCATCCTCATCAACAACAAACAGTTCCCCCCCTGAACTGCTGCTGTTATCCTCTGGAGCCGGCTCCCAGGGTCTGTCCCTGTCATCGTCCTCCCCCAGACCAGACCCTGCCTCATACATGGCATCAATACCCACATCCAGCATGCTGGTGTCTGACCCCACACCAGCAACTTGCTGCCCTGCCATAAGGGGACCCTGCCCAATATCCCCTATTGATGTGGGCTGTGACATGACCACCTCCTCCTCTTCATCAGACATGAATGCCCCCCCCCCCATTCCTGCCTGATCATCAAAAAGATCCAGGGTGTCTGGGCCCAAGTCCACCTCAGGATCAAATAAGAGGGATGGGGTGTCATCCTACACTGAGCTAGCAGGTGATGCCACCTCCTGCCGCTCACTGGTGCCTGCTGCAGATGAGGTAGCCTGGGTCAGCCAGTCTACCACTGCCTCTGCCTGCTGCGACCGTATGGGTCGCGAAGCAGTGGCAAAAAAATCGGGCACAGTCCTATGTGGACCAGTTGCCCCGCTGCTGCGACCCACAGCCACCTGCTGCTGTGGCATTTGCTGCTGCTGTTGTTGCGGCTGCTGCTGCTGTTGTTGTTGCAGCTGCTGCTGTTGTTGTTGCAGCTGCTGCTGTTGTTGTTGCAGCTGCTGCTGTGATGGCAGCTGCTTTGATGGCAGCTTGTGCTGCGACTGATTTACAGTGCCCAGACTGGGCATGGCACATGGCTGTTGTGGGGTTGGATGCCCACGGCCAGCACCACGGCCTCTTCCTCGGCCACCCCTCCCTATCCCACCCTTCTTCCCACCACCACCACCACCCATCCCTAACCCACCCTTCTTCCCACCACCACCACCCATCCCCCCTCTCCCACGGCCCGTCATATTGGGCAACTAAACTTAAAAAAAAAATATATATATATAAGGGGGGGGTTTGGATATTTCGGGGAAGGAAAGGAGAAAAAAATAAAACCCTCAACTAAATCCCCTCAGCAGAAGTGTGCACCCACAAGGAGTACACACACCAGCACAGACAAAGACAAAGACAGTTAGCCCTAAAAAGGGCTATTGGGTGGTGAGCAGGCACAGGGCCGGATTTACATAGAGGGCGCCCCTAGGCCCACTGCCGTTCGTCGCCCCTGTCCCCTCCCATTTATTCATGCAAATTTTCATCTTCAATGGGGAAATTTAAAAAATTATTGTATCTCCAGCACTTTCCCAGTGTTTTTGAACCAATGTGGGTGTAGTTGGGCAGCATGCCGCCCCCCTAAAATCCTGCCGCCCTAGGCCCGGGCCTAGGTGGCCTTTCCACAAATCCGGGCCTGAGCAGGCAAGCAGAAGAGGGAAAACAGTAAACTGAAATCCACAACCTCCACTTGCACTGACTCAGAAAAAAAAAAAGCTCTCTACACAAACTCCACTAGCTAAATCACACACAAATCTCTCACTATCCTGCTCTCTCTACCTCTACCAGAAACGCCACGAGTAATGGCCGCCTCTGCAGCTCCTTATATAGCCAGTGGGTTGGCTCAGGGATGGCTCACATCTTATTGGCTGCTGTGGGTGATGTTTAGTTTGTCGCGCGTCTTTTTGTTTTGACGCGCATTAGCGGCGTCGCGGCTCTTCGCGCGACGAAAATTTCGACGCGCTGCGAAACGAGTCGCGAGGCGAATTTTTGCCGCAATTTCGCGAAAAATTCGCCTGCGGTGAAACGCAGAAATTCGCCGCGAATTTAACCATGGCGAATTTATTCGCCCATCCCTATTAATAAGATTTTCACCTTTCAACTCCCTATACTGTGCACATGTCAAAGCTTCTTGGCTTACAAAAACATTATTCCTTTGAATACAAAAGAGACTATTATCCTTGAAAAGTTAATAATAAGGTATTTTGTCCAAAGTCCTGACAGTATTTACAGTGGGGGAAAAAAGGCATTTTGTATGTCAAGCTAACTAGGAATCATTAGGGATGTTCCTTTCTTTGTACAATGATTTGGATGTGGGTGAGAAATATGTCATGATATCTGCAAGGATATAAGGATTAGGGCACAAAAGATGGCTTCTTTGGAAATACAACGTATCTGTGTCTGGAGAAGTCACTGTGGCTCTTTCACACACAGCTGGTGCCAGAGAATTACGTTGAATCTGCCAAAACACAAAGATAAAATTATATTTTTGATTATTAGAATCCCTATGCACTATGCACTGAGTCTGTAGATTAATTCAGTTCTGCGGTAACAACAAAGATGTGTTTGTCTGCTAGGACATTGTGGCTTTAAGTCAGAAGTATAAAAGACAGGCCTGGAAATAATCCCCTTAATTACAACATAAAGAAACCCAATAAAGTGTTTCTTAAAGCTGAAGTTTGCATTCAGGCTTCTTGGTGGTTTTGAATGATTTACTTTTCTTACCTGATATTTAAATTGCTATCTGGTTTCAAGGGGCGCTATTGCCCAGAACCAGCAATTTGAATTCAGATTCATTCTTGGGCTAGAGATTTTTTTTAGTTGCTATAGAATTACTAGCATTCTTTTTGGGCCCTATCCTATTCATTTTCCTTCCTCAATCTGTCATTTAAATTATTGCCTGTTTGCTATGCTGCTTTATTAATACGCTGGTGTTACATAAATATAGGGTTGATAATTATAACAGGCCTCTTAACTGGAGAGCTGCAGAATAAAACACTCAATAGTTCAAATCCCACAAAGAATTATTAAATCAGCTATTGCTAATTGTTATAAAAGTGTAATACAATACATGGATAATGTTAAGGTTCTAAGAAAAAGGGGGGGGGTATATGCATTTAAATATAATGTGCTGTTATCCTGCTTTTTTGCTTCTGAAACACCAGTATATACTGTAAATAATCTACTGTGTAGCCATAGGGACCTATAGGGAATTTACTCTCAACAGGGCAAAAAGGCAAATGCTTCATTAGCAGATAACAGAGAAGCTGCATAGAATAAAATGGGTTTTGTCCATACGCAGGAAGATGAACTCGAGTCAAATGGTTTCATATACTAATAATCTTTTACATACTGTATCAAGTAAGATAAAAATCTTTTACATATTTCTTGCCAAATAGTTTATTTGTAGGGGTGGGATCAACATGACAAAACTTTAAATGAAAAAAATATGTTTTCACTTTATGATGTTACTTTTTAAAGTGCCAAAGATCTTTCATCTTACCACAGTGCTTGGTGTCAATAAACACACACACAGATCAAAGAAAAAGTCAAACAAAAAACCCACTAACACTATGGCAGAGACAGAGACAGAGTCTCAGGTTTGATGACTGATGACCTGTAAAAGGTTAAATATGCTAGTATATTGGTTGGGACTGTACAGTAGACTTACTAAGAGTGCAGAGTAATTTGCAATATTGTGTTCTTATAAGTACATTACTTTTTAAATCAATTTCAATCTGTTCTTTAAAACAGGTTGGTGTCAAAAAATAAATGTGTCTGATGTGACAGTTGACATGTGCTGGGAGGGAGGAGATTATAAGAATACCACTATCTATATCATAATTGAGTAAATTTGAGGATGTGTATCCCCTTTATAACTATTGATATCGGAGTCCTGTGTCAGTTCTCTGCGGAATACCCACAATGTGATCAGGACTTGTGCCCACTGTGTGGGTGGCTCACGGGTATCCGATCTGCTGCAGTGGGATGGGCTACAGATTGCTATTCCAGGGGTAACTAAGCTTCCCAATGTAAAAATGATCAGTGTGACATCACTTCCATGTTACTCACTATTGGTTGGTGTGGAGATCACTGCAGGGACTGGGTCAGGTGAAAATTGATGGGCTTGAGAAGGTGGGTAAGCGGGTCCAGGTCAGGCTTAGGGAAAGCATGTGGGGGTTGGGTGCAGGTCTTAAAAAATAGACCCATGCAAGTAAGTTACTATGGGGGCAAAAAGGCACTTCTTGTAACTTTAAGAGCCAAATTTCCATTTTTCATGCAGCACATATTATACTGTACATACATATTTCTATGGCATACAAGATTCATTGTCTGCTGAACATTGCTGCATATGGGCACTTGTGGCTTCCAGCTGATGGTTAGGGATTGGTCTACAGTCAAAGCATGGTTTTTGAATTACTGCTTTTGTAAGTGGGGTCGAATGCTAGATTGAAATCACAGCCATATTCTGAAAAATTGCTTCACTCCCTTTGGAGTCAATGCTTTCAAGAAAATGGAAAGAAAATTATTTTAAAAGGGTGTTGTAGGATTTAATGGCATTATCTTGTCACTATAAATATTTTATGTACACAGGGAAATGAATCTGTGCCTCATAAATTAACTGTGGGCAGGATTAATAATTAACAAACAAACCTGTTTCTGAATTTAGGAAAGGTGGTGATTCTTAACCCTTTCGGTGTTGGAGTGGCTTGGAATTATGAGCTACACAAGCGGATGATTTGGGGAAAAAACATTTCAATTGTTAATGTTCCACTACATAAATACCTGTCCACATTCTAGAATGTACAGCCCTAATACCACCCCAACAAACATGGAGATAATCAAATGGGCTCTGGTCTCTATAAACTCCTATTAGAATATTTTGTTCATCTGTTTCCACAATCAGTATTGCCAGTATTGTAGCAAGTGATGCGTGCTGCACTGGATCTCTATATGTGTATGAGGTAAGCAATTTGCCCTCTTACACAGAAATATTTGTAGCACTGTGAGTACAAACTGACCTAGAGGTTGTATTTCCCCTTATTACCTAATTTATAATGCTACCTTATAATAATTAATTACACTAAAGGGGATGAATATATAAGCCCCAATGGCTTTTCCTGTACAGGATATTTTTCTGCTATATTCTTTACCTTACTCTATGAATTTGATTAATCAGTACTGTGGTTCAATATTGGCTAAGATGCCTTTAGTACACTATTACCACAGTGAAATCCCCCATACACTATTGCATTTACCCATAGGCCAGCTTGTATTCAATGGTCTGAAGGCTATAAGGCAAGTAATGCAAGGTCTGTCAGCTAAACAACCACCTACAGTATATAACCCTTAACTCCTAGATCATATCTCTGGGTAACTACCAATGACTAAGTGCCAATATAAGCATGAAATGCACAAGGCCTTGGACTTTGGGGTTGGTAAATATTTAATTATGTTTCTAAATATTATTTTGGAGTATGATTTTGTAGATTTCATGGCATCCCATTGATACTGGAGTTGTTCCTGCTCTCAATTGTTTATTTATTATAGCATGCATTATACCTCTCAGATTTTTTAAATGTTTATTGATCTGGTTAACACAGCTCTGGCTCTCACATCATTATAGTTGCCCTTCCATATAGGATGGTAATACAGGTATGGGGTCTGTTATTGCAAAACCCATTACCCAGAAAGATCTGAATCCTGGGAAGGCCATCTCCCATAGACTCAAATAATAACATTTTCTTTTTGTATTTAATAACACAGTATCTTGTACTGTCAACTAAGAAATCATTCATCTGTACTATAGGCAACATATTGGGTTTATTTAATATGACAATTATTTTTTAGCAGATTTAAGGTAAGGAGATTTAAATTACAGAAAACATTCTGGATAGCAGCTCCCATACCTGTATTCCTATTTGGCATTAATATATATACAAGAGATACATCTTTGCTCATGGGCATCCTCAAGGTTTCACATAGGACTCACAGCTCACTCCCCCCCCAAACCTCTAGAGATTGCATGCAACACATGGCTCCATGCAGAATTCCATTACTTGTGAATTAGGTCAGAGCATTGACATCACTTCCACGCACAATGGTAACTACTCACTTGGCCTGAATGGCAAAGTAAAAATATATTTTTCATTATTTTAAGTAGCCTCATTCATCAGGAGTTTAATTATAAATAAAATCCCATCCCACCATGACTAAGTGTATTAAAGGGACATGATGTCTGGTGATTTTGATAGAGTGAGCTCTAATACATCTTCTAGGCAAAATAAGCCCCCCTATAAGATACATCGGATCTAACTGTCAGTGAATATCTGACAACCAATTCCTGCATGAAGAAAGAATGAAGAGAGACAGATGCTGAGAGAGAGAAATGGAAAATAAACTTGATTATTTCAGAAACAGTACAGAATATTTAAATGATTTATTTAGCAAGTTTAGTATTTCAGTTTGATGAAGCTTATATAAAAATTTCGTTTTTGCAATATTTTTCCTTTTAATATGTAAACATAGAGATAAATAAGATACATGTAACATGTTTTTTGGCTATTTACACCAACGGGATTAATCACCAGCTAGTATACTAGAGGTGGGTTACACTGGACTCTAACACTTAAAGGAATTGTTCAGTGTGAAAATAAAAACTGGGTAAATAGATAGGCTGTGCAAAATAAAAAATGTTTCTAATATAGTTAGTTAGCCAAAAATGTAATGTATAAAGGCTGGAGTGATTTTATGTATAACAAGTCAGTCAGAGCACTACTTCCTGCTTTTCAGCTCTCTTGGTTTACACAGACTGGTTACCCTGGTTACTAGACAGTAACCAATCAGAGACTTGAGGGGGGGCCACATGGGTCATTTCTGTTGCTTTTGAATCTGAGCTGAATGCTGAAGATCAATTACAAACCCACTGAACAGAAATGTACCATGTGGCCCCCCTTCAAGTCGCTGACTAACTCAGAGTTATAGAGCTGAAAAGCAGGACGTTGGATTCTGGCTGTTTTATTAGACATCTGTTCACTCCAGCCTTTATATATTACATTTTTTCCTAACTAACTATATTAGAAACATTTTTTATTTTGCACAGCCTATCTATTTATCCAGTTTTTATTTTCACACTGAACTATTCCTTTAAGGCAGTGCAACTACAACTCCCACAGGCAACTGTGCTTTAACCAATAAAGAAATAGGCACCAGGCGATTCTTGCAATCAAACAGAATAAAAAAAACTTTATTTGTCAGAGACAAATAATCCAGAGGTACTTACATCAGTAAAGAGATATTTGCAGAATATATAGGCATACAGCTCAGACGGTATGTAAGAGGCAGATGCAGGGGAATTCTCTGAGGCTGTAGTCAAGGCAGTACAACATACCTCCAGGCAGAAATACCTCACTCGTGGTCTGAATCTCACCCAGTGGAGTGGTCAGGGAGGAGAACTTAAAGCCTGACACCCTATACACTGTGGTCCCTTCACTGTAGGCAAATCTTACAGCCTGGGAAGCTACTCCCTGCTGCACATCCTTGATGGAGCACAAAGCTGCTCTTTCTCTCTTCCCTCTCTGCCTTAATGTCCTAGAGAGTCTATAACATTATATTCCTGCCACTCACTAGCCTCATTCACGGGGTCCCTGTGCCCCGACCTCCACACTAAAGGTTCAGGTCCCTCTAGGGCAAACTGGCTTTACTGGGCCTTGGTGTACCTAGACTCCTTGGAAACATCTGGACTGGTCTGACACCAGGAGCCGAAAAAGAAGATCAACCCCTTCTCCCTCACTTTACCAAAGTGTGACATGATGTGGTCACAGCACCTCCTGGCCAATAACACAACTATGCAAATTACAACTAGCTACATGGACATCTGCCCAGCAACTAGGGAGACCAGGAAGTATAGGGATTTAAAGCCATAGGGGCACATTAATCCTATTGGACCCTACATACATAAACTCTAAACAAATGAAAGCCTATTATAATGTATCCAAAATGCATGGAGATATTCTACATGAATGAGGGCAAGCTAGGAATCGCTTATTATATATCCCGATATATCGAGTTAGATTAGAGTTGCCGTCTGATGAGAGAATAATATATTAGGAGAGATGAAGAAAGGACACATAAGGACAGAAATGGACATAAAGGAAGAAATAAATATATATAAGACACAATTATAACTTATCAGGTCAGTTTTTCTTTCTGGCTGACCTATTTCTGCTCATTTTAATTTTTCACGAATCAGAAGATAAAAATCTTGTGTCTTCCTCAGGGATTAGGGAATAAACAAAAAGTACTTCTTGGATTATATCTGCATGAGCAGATACGCGGCTCTACGCTTGTCAGGAAGTCTTTTTTCAGGGAGGCAGACTATGTAAATGACACTCAACATACATAATGAATTGTATTAACTGATTTGCTTCCAAACCAAACAGATACGGTCTATACAAAATATATATGTGTGTGCGTCTGTGTATATATTTCATATATATATATATATATATATATATAAATGTGTGTATAAATATATAAAACAAAAGCAATCAGCCTTTTGGCTATATATGGAATTTGTTGGAGACTTCTAATATTATTCTAATATCCTTATATTTCACAAAATAGGGTACAGTATATTATTTTCTTTCCATTTCTCTTCAGATATGATATGAACCATCACTAATATTTTCCCATAAATTTGGAGTATTACGCTTGGATTGGTAATGGATTCTGTATCCATTTGTTTATGATTTTATTTGTATCTATATTTATGATGTGAATACTGTACCTATATATATGAAGATGCGAAAGAACAGCATTCTCAGTTATGCATTTTTCTATATGGTTTATTTACAACATTGTTGCTGTTTGTTGATGCAAGTAGTAATTTTTCAGTCTTATATATGTGTTAACTAGAGATGAGTCCATTTATGCCCGGTATGGATTCTCAGAAAACTTCCACACTTTGCCATCTGCAAATGTTATCACAAAGCCAGTGGCGTAACTGTAGAGGAAGCAGACGCCGCAGTCGCACGGGATCGGGTAAAACGGGGGACCAGACTGCATGGTCTGCTTCCTCTATAGCTAACAAGAACCCCCACCCTTCCCAAGCCGCTCTCTTACCTGCGGCAGGGAAGCAGAGCGCAAGTCGGCAGGTGTCGGATAGTGGCGGAATCTGGGTGGGAGGAGGTGGGAGGTGGGCGGGTGGATGGTGATCGGAGTTCGTTGGGCCCCTCTGAAGATTTTTTCGCAGGGGGCCCGGCACACTCTACTTACACCATTGCACAAAGCCACAGCAAAATTTTGCTTTGAGAATTTTCTGTAAGGAAAAAAGTGTCTAAAAAAAATAACCTGCTATGAAAAATCACCCATTAATGTCAATACATTTTGCGTATACATTTTTCTGGCAAATGGGACAGATTCACTCATCACTATGACGAAAGAGCAGCACAGAGTTCCAGCCTAGTACTGTGCGTTGACAGGAGAATGAACACAAACATAAAAAACTTCCTGATTAAACAAAGTTCACAGTTGGCTCCTCTGTGGAACACTAAAGGGCAGATTTATTATGTGGTGTGTAAATGGCAGAATATTTCTCCACACATTGGCAAGCATCACCAGTGTAAACATGGCATCATTTTTTAATGCGCTTTTCCTTTGAGCAACTTCTCCTGGAACCCCTAAGTGTCCTATTTATCATGCTGTGTAAAAAGTAGAGCAAAATATTATTAGTGTTGTTGCTTATAGCAACCGATCAGCAATTCGATTTTAACAGTTAGAAAACAAAAACAAAGATCTGACCTGCTATCTTGGAATGTTATTTTACCTAAGTAGGAGCAGCAGATTGATGACCTCACTGTGCCAGTCTTATTAGAATGTTCCTCTATGAGGAGGCTGCCATATTTGTGCAGAAGGAGTCCATGAGCATTAGAAACTCCAACTGACAGATTAAGAAGGGACAGTCAGGTTGGCAAAACAGTCAGGTTTAGGAACTTCAAGTGACAATTACTTATAAAAGCCGAACTATCAGCAAACAAATGATCAACTTGATATATACAGTAGGTAACTTTTAGGGGCAGATTTATCAAGGGTCGAATTGAAAAACTGAATTTTTAAATTCAAATTTTGAGCTAATTTTAGTGTACTTTGACTAGGGAATAGAAAAAATGAATTGAAAATTCGAATATAGAAATTTATCATGTACTGGTCTTTTAAAAAACTCCCATCACCTCGCAATTCGACCCTAATATTAATATTTTGAAAAGAAAATTTTTAGTGTCAGTGTCACTTTAAAGGCCTTCATCAGTTAGTGACCTTATTTATTTATAGTTTCTATAAGTTCATTATTTGATCAAATTAGCAGCACTTTTATTCAGCTATTTAACCTGGCACTCAATGCAGAGCACAGCAGGCAGGAGGCGCAAGTGTTCCCAGAATGAGCACTAAGTGGGTTGTGCCTTGCACTTGTGCCCTCCAGGATCAAGAATGACCCCTATAGAGTTTTTTTTCTTTTTTTCTTTTTTGATGGCTAGCAATATCATCAATATAATCTTTCAACGTTTTCAGAATAACAGAGCTTAAACCTCACAAGTTTTCTTCTACAGATGTTTTGAGAAGCTTATCAAACTGTTATCTTCTAGGTTTTCCTCTCTGAAATACAAAGGCTGAGATGATCACAACAAAGGGGCAGACAAAGTTCGGCTTTTCGCTCTACTGTGCATGCGCAGACACGCAAAGAAAGAGGATCACTTTGTGGTGCTCACTCGTATAACACCGGGCCGGTGCAGTTTTCTGCTGATAGGAGCAACAGCCCGGGGTTTCAGGTAAGAAAATACAATCACTTGGGGGTGCCTAACATTTGGCACCCCCCAAGTGCAAATGACTTTTCTTCTCCTTTAATGAATATAAACATTATAATAAATTTTGTAAAACTGCAATCAGGAAGGCAAAGATAGGAAATGATGAGCGTATTGTGGAGTGTTGCTCTTTTAAATAATGGTATCAGTATGGTTGTAACAGATACAGAAAAGGCAAATGTGCTAATTCATTTATTTTGTTCAGTGTATACAATAGAGGAGTCTGAGTTCCCTAGCTCAGCTCAATTTAGTCAGTTGCTGACTTAGGATATGATTCATAAAGCTTTGATAAAAATTAATGTGAACGAGGCACCAGGACCAGATGGCATACACTCCCGGGTTCTAAGAGACCTTAGTTCAGTTTTTGACCAGCCCCTATTTCTGATTTTCTCAGATTCGCTTTCATCTGGTATGGTGCCTATGGATTGCTGATTTCATTGCAATATTTAAAAAGGGATTACGATCTCAGCCTGGCAATTATAGGCCAGTAAATTTGACATCTGTGGTGAGCAAATTATTTGAAGGCTTGTTAAGGGACCACATTTTAAAATTTTGTCCTAGTGAATGGCATTTTGAGCCGCAATCAGCATGGGGTTATGAAAGATAGGTCATGTCAGACAAATTTTTTTATGATGAGGTAAGTAAGATGCTGGACCACTGTATTGAGCACTGGTAAGGCCCAATCTAGAATATACTGTACAGTTTTGGTATCCAGCACTCAAACAAAATATCATTGAATTAGAGAGGGTACAGAGAAAGGCAACTAAGCTGGTAATAGGTATTGAAAATCTTAGCTATGATAAAAGACTGGCCAAGCTGGGGTTGTTCATGCTGGAGAAGAGGCGCTTAAGGGGTGATATGATAAGTATGTATAAATATATCAGGGGATCATATAAAAATCTCTGATGCTTTATTTACCAATAGGTGTATCCAGCTGACACAAGGTCACCCATTCCGATTAGAAGAAAAGAGGTTCCATCTAAATATAAGGAATGGGGTTTTTTACAGGGAAAGCTGTGAAGACGTGGAATTCCCTGACTACAGGCTAATACATTTAACAAGGGAGGCAATACAGGTTTATGGAAGATAGCTTATAGCACAAGCAGGCTCAGATTTGTGGTGAGGCCACAGAAGCCCGGCCCAGGGCGCATGCGTGGGGAGAGTGGTGCACTTGCAAGGGCGCCGGGCGCTAGGACCCAGTGACCTAGGGGAGCTGAAGCCCGAAATCTGGGCCTGAGTATAAGCTGATCCAGGGACTTGTCCGATAGAGTCAGGAAGGAATTTTTTCCCCCTCTGAGGTAAATCGGAGAGGATTCAAATGGGATTTTTTGCCTTCCTCTGGATCAATTAGCAGTAAGGCAGGTAACACTGTATATAGATTTAAAAGGTTGAACTTGATTTTTTCAACTTAACTTACTATGTTACTATGTAAAGACCCATGACAACAGCAGTCCAAAATATACGTCTCTAACCGTTAACTTTGGTAAAACATATTCAACATTATCTTGAAATTGAAACCCTGCAGAACATTTAGTAGAACATTACAGTTTACGGTTTCTACGTTTTTTTTTAAGAGCTACGGGTCTGCCTTTTTAAATTGCTCACCGGAAACACCAACTTAGAGAAAAGCTTTAGGAAGGCAACTGTGTATGTCTGGTTTTTCTGGGTTTAATCAATTAACTGTAGGAATGTGGGTCTAGAGGGCTTGGGAGGGATAGCTACTGGGTGGTTGAAATATTCCTTGTAGTCTAACAAATTTGAAAATATTCTGTTGAATTTACATTCTTCAAGTATGTCTAGGACAAATATAGGTATTTTAGACCTTCTACTTGCTTTCATTCACTGAATGATGAAGGGCAGTCCATTAGAAAGCTGTTGAGGACGTAGTAGTTTTCCAAGTGCTGGGGAACACTGCTTCTTTTAGTTCAAGTCTATTATCACAAACTATTTCTTTCAGTTTTCTTAAGGAAGAGCATATGAAGTTGGATAAGATGGAAGTCCAGCATTTGGTAAAATAGTCATCTCATCAGAATGAAATTCCATGTTCCTATTTTATTGTCCTTTTTTTAATGGACAGCAATTTTAGGGTAAAGACCCCAATAAATATCATGATCTGGGAAGCATATTATAATGAACGTGCTTCTTTGGCTAAACAGCATACTGCCTTTTTATTACTTTACTTTGTACAATAGCTCTTTGTATAAATCCATACAACCATATTAATACAGCCATATCCCATGAATACAGCAGTGCAACCGGAACAATGGTTTTATTGTGTGAAATAATATTCAGAACATATTCAGCATCTGAGCTATTTAAAATATCTTATAAAGTCTTTAGTGTTTATGCAATCAGCACAATTGTTTTACACCTACCAGAAAACCAGCTAAAAATCCTTCGCTGGCACCTGGCTGTATATTAAACATTTCATTTAGAAATGCAAACATAAATTACTATGTAATTCACTTGGTTTTTTTTTTTTTATCACAAACCATAAGGCGTTTAGGGGAAGGATTATTTTCATCATAACAGTTTAAGCAGCTCTTTGAAGAAATATGGGAAACAAGGATAGCTGTTCTATTCTTATAAAAAAAAGACTAATTATAATATTCATTACACAAGTTCTTATGATATAATTTATGTAATTGATGCAGTAAATCCATTTTGACTCCCCCTATCTGATGTCACAGAACAACAAACATGCTGACATTACTCCACTAAGAGGGCAGATTCCCTACAAACACAGCAACAGCAGATACTGAGTAACATACACTCATTAGAATGATGCCATAAAAGCCAGGGGTATCATATCACTGGTTTTACTGTATACTGTATTATTAATACTTTGTGTATAGCACTTGTATACATTTAATTCTCATATCTCACAATAAATGTAAAATAAGAAAGACTGTAAAATTGGTGTTTCCTTCCAAATTAAAATTTTTGTGAATATCAAACTATGCCTTTGTACCATTTGATTATATACGTGTTGACTCTTCTATGAACAAAATATTATACCAAAGAATGTACCCCCTTACTCTGAAAAAGAAAGACAGACTAGGTTATGGCATGTGGGGCTACTTTTGGTGCATTAAAGGAACAGTAACACCAAAAAAATGAAAGTGTATTAAAGTAATGCAAATGTAATTTACAGCTGCATGCACTGGTACAACTGGTGTGTTTGCTTAAGAAACTTTACAATCGTTTATATAAACAAGCTGCTGTGTAGCCTTGAGGGCAGCCATTCAATGCTGAAAAGGGATGTAACACACTTTAGCTGTGTTTTCTTGCAGCAAAATAACTGGTTTATTAATAGAAACAAGGTAGTAGAAATAGTCACAGTCACTTAAGGCATGGCAAAGTCAAATGGAAAAATCACATTCACTCTCAGGGGTTAAATAAACGGCATATAGATGACCACACTACTGGTCAATTCCTTCCAGAGATTAAAGTGCTGCTCATAGGGATCCTCAGCCTGGGGTCTTGTGTCTTGGCACCCTACCTGGTCTTCAACTAACCCACTGATGTCCCTGAGCTAGTGGTTCACGTGCCATGGGGTCCTAACCCCACTATTTTGCCTTGTTGGAGTGGAAGCTGCTCACTACCTTCCCTGATCCTGCCTTCTGCTCCTAGAGCAACTATGATAAAACTTACTACCACTAAATAACCTTTCTAAGTCTTGAACACTGTAACCCTGGGCTTGTAACAACCTCCCAGAGAGGTGAGGTCCCAGGAAAGACCCGGAGCACTTGAGGCGATACCCCTTTATGCTTTTAAACGCTGCCACCTACTGGGAAAACCTGTTGGGCGCAGGACCAGGGACATACAGTAGCTGCCTGGGTGAATTAGAGAACCACCAAGACTTAAAACTTTAGGTGGCCAAATACAGGAAAGAATGCCTGAGTGGGCCATACCTAAATCTCAGGGTCCCTACAGGGAGAAAAGGCTACACAGCAGATAACTGATAAGCTCTGTTATCTACTGTATATCATACTTTTCAGGGGAAAATGAAATGCTCTGTTATAGTAAGACTTCTGTTCTCTCTTGTATTATATGTACTGTTACTCTTGAAGTCTTAAAATTGTTGTTTTTAACATAAGCACTTTTTTCCTTCTAGCACAAAAGAGTCAGATATGGATTATTATTTAATCTTTGACATCTGAGAAGACAGCTTTTGAATATATCCAAAAATAGTCACTGATATGGTAAAATGTATCCTTTTTTGTTATATTGTATGTATAATTTGATTAATGTAGCATTAAGGGTCACATGATGTGGGAGGTGGGTCTCGTAGGTTGCTTACTGTTGAAATACCTGTACCTAATCACATTTTGTAACAGCATCTGATGAAGGGGCCTTTCTTGGAAATGTCTGCTGAATAAAAGGCATAAAAACCTTTGCACATAGTCAGACTAGGCCCCTCTTAAGGAATATTTCAAAGCATCAATATAGAATCAGAAGGCAGGAATTGTAGTTGATCATGTAGAATGTTCAGGCAGCAGTCAGGTTAAAGGTCTGGAAAACAGATGTAGTTATAGCAGAAAAAGGCTCAGCGTTTCATGATTGCAACACATTGCAATGAAGAGTGACCTGAGCATTTCTTTATATGCAGAGTGGCAATTCAAATGTGAGTTTACAGTGGGATGGTCCATGCTCCAATGCTGGTTTGCACTTGCATCAAGACGTTTGGACTGTATTGATGGTCAACCCTGATCTGCACCAGAATTTTCTGAAACCTAGAGGTTATGAGCCAGGTGTTCACTTATCAAGACAATCACAGTCTTATTAGTTAAGAGGTTTTATGGCTTAAATTATATGGTGCAACAAGGAAAAAATGTAAGGGACATATAAGACAGCAGGAAGCTTAGAACAAAGAATAATCGTTTGGAGATGAGTTTCTGAAAATTGACTTGAGGCAAGGACAGTCAGTAGTGGTAGTAGTAGTTCATGTGGTACCTCAGTAGTTTTCATTTGCAAAATCATTTCAAACTAATGTACACCAACAAATATCAAATTATAATTTCTCTCTTTATTATGCAAATCGTTTTTTCTTGAAAAAAGAAATCTGCATGGGTAACACAAATTCTGCTGCTTTATTCCAGCATAAGAAATAATTGTACAGGTATTGTCTAGTGGAAACCTTTATCCAGAAAGCTCTACATTTTGGAAAGGTCATCTCCCATAGACTCCATAATAATCAAATAATCCAAATGATTTTCTTTGTAATAATAAAATAGTACAGTACCTTGTACTCGATCCCAACTAAGATATTTATCTTAATTAATTAATCTGAATTCTTAAAATCTATAATTAAACTTATTGGAAGCAAAACCAGCTTATTGGGTTTATTTAATGTTTACATGATTTTCTAGTAGAATTAAGGTATGAAGATCCAAAAATTGCAGAGAGATCCGTTATCTGAAAACCCCCAGGTCCCAACCATTTTGGATAGATCTAGGTGAGTACAGACTCTTAAAAAAAAGATGTTTATTAGAGTGAAAACATTATTTTGTATGTTCTAGTGCCAAAGTTCCAGAAAATGGAACATAATCAAGAAGATGTATTTCATTTGATGCATTGCCTTTTAAGTCAGTTCAGAAGTGTCTGAACTGACTTAAAAGGCAGTTATTTTTGTGGAAGATCAATGTTCATCCAGTAAGACTGGGAAAAAAATGTAAAACAAATTTTAAAATAGTTCTCAGTCTCATGTCCTGAGAGGAAAATGCCAACTGTAGGCCAGTAATAATCCAGAACTCCAAATAAATAAGATCCAAATGAAGGCTGGCATGTGGTAGATCGTTTTATTCTAATGTCCCAAATTCAAGTTCTATACACATGCTAGCATTCAAATGGATCTTGGTTTCTGGAGAAAAATCTTGTAGAATTTGGAACAATTACCCAATTTCCGAATGTTATTTACCATAGTGGTAGACTTAAAAAATGGCCATACCTGCATAGATTCGCTTTCATCCTAATGGACAATCAATCAGACCAGTTCAGCATATCACTTGGATGAATGGACATTAATTTTATTATTGACTTTTTAAAAAAATGTTAATGCCTTTTTTCTTAAGTGTTAGAGAGGATTAGGATTTTAGTTGGTTAGAAAAGAAGAAACCCTTAAGAGGTTCATCATTTCCATCAGCTTATACATTTTGAATCTTATGGTTTTAACCCTAGGATTTTGAGGGCCAGTATCCATTACCACTCTAAGTTTAGTTGTACTATGTAGAAACAGATAGCTAGTTTAGGATCACCAGATGGTTAAATGTTGTTTAAATTGAGCCACAGAAACTTGCCTATACATGTGATGTTTTTTTGGGAAACGGTAAGCTTTCAAGAACCATTAAGCAAGTGTATATAGGCAATGTAATTCTCAGTGATCTGTAGTCCTAGACCAGTTTAAGTTGTATATATCTTCTGCATGTGTATTTAGTCATTAAGGGATAAAGTGACTTTGTAGAAAGACAGACAAAAAGTATTCAGAACATATAATATCATTAGATTACAAAACATTTTTTGTGTGGTGGTACAGAAATTCGATTGCTTGGACACAAAACACAACAGCTTTTAAAGGTAAGTTATTAGCTTTCAGTGAAGGAGTTAAATTAAGAATGTATAAACTTGCCTTTGCACATGTGTATTTACATTTGATTCTGCAAGCAAGTGTTTCTAATCTAAGGCAGATTGTCCTGAATTGAACCCTGAAGCCCCCTAGGCTATTTCGGCTCAGAACAATATCAAATTCCTATATACAGTGTGCCTCAGATCTCCCTCCCCCTTAAACCCACAGATTCACTTGCAAAATGAGCAACGTATGATGGAATGCAGCTTAAAAATGATCCATCTGATTGAACTACATTACAGGGGATGGTAGAAATACAGCAGTGAGTCTGCCACAAGATAAATCAAAAATATGCCTTAAAGTCGTAGTTAAAGGAGAAACAAACCCGTAACATAAAAAACTCTACCCTCTATCCTTTGTAGACCCATCTCCCTCCTCCCCCCCAGCCTAGGTGGTACTGGGGGGTACCTTTTGGAAATCTCCGTGACTTTCAGCGCATGCGCAGTTGTTCGGTACCGGAAAATTACTCCAACTGCGCATACGCCGAAAATGAAGGTCTGCTGCTGTGAACTACAGGGGACAGAATCTGAACCGAGGGGTAAGTAAAAAGTTAGGGGCATTTCCCCCGGGTACCACCCTAGCTGGGGGAGGGGGAGAAGGGAGAGGGGTAGGGTTTTTTTATGTTACGGGTTTGATTCTCCTTTAACCTTAAATGTAACATTTAGTATGATGTAGAGCTTGATATTCTGAGATAATTTGCATTCTTCTTGCATTTTTGATTATTTGTGGTTTTTAAATTATTTAGCTTTATGTTCGCCAGCAGCTTTTTGGTTCCTAGGGTCCCAACTTACTCTAGCAACCAGGTAGTGTAGTGTAAATAATAAACTAGAAAATGAATAGGAGATGGCCTGAATAAAAGAGAATGAACAATAATAAAATAGTAGCTAGACTTATGGGTTGCTGAGGTCA
This sequence comes from Xenopus petersii, assembly GCA_038501925.1. NCBI lineage: Eukaryota > Metazoa > Chordata > Amphibia > Anura > Pipidae > Xenopus > Xenopus petersii. The sequence continues at coordinate 94,643,225 of CM076679.1, read as the reverse complement.
GTTACATCCTCATTTAAACTCTGGATAGTGTCAGGTGTAGAGGGCATATGACTATAACAAATAAAAATTGAAGACCATTTGAAACGTTGTTAAAAAAACTACCATTCTATGAAGGTGAACTACCCCTTTAATGGCACGTGACTTTTGAGTTACAATATGCAGAAGGTCTCTGGCCTTTCCCTGCATTCTGTGCATCAGCCTGTTGTATATTAATTGCATTACCCTACTTATATATTCTTGAGAAAACATTCTATTACTTACCATTGTGCAACTACAGAGTAGGTAATGAAGGAGTGACATAGTGGTAGTCACTGGACTCTTTAAGAAAATCCATGGCTTGGATTCCATCAACAGCAGCAACTATATAATGGTAGGGACTCATAGGAACAATCCCATTCTGGTTTAGAATTCACCTAATAGCTAAGGATGACCCAGTACATGTAACCTATGCCCCTGGGTGGGAAAATGTTCCCAACTAACCGAGGGAGCTAGTGATAATTTCTTGTTAATATTTAATATAATAAGTGAGAGTACATAGCTGTTCCACTTTGGTCTCCATTCGCTGAACAAGGCTCCCTAAAGAATAGTGCCTGAAAAGTATTATACCTTTACATAGTTACATAGTTAAATCCGGTTGAAAAAAGACCAAGATCCATCAAGTTCAACCCATCCAAATGAAAACCAGCATCTATACATACACACACCCACATATTCACACCGACCCTCCATGCACTCATATAAACTATATAAACCAATATCTTTATTAATTGTATGGTATCACTTTGGATATTAAGCTTATAAGCTTATCCAAGAAAATATCCAAGCCTTCTTAAAAGCATTAACAGAATCAGCCATCACAACATCATTCACAACCTCACTGTCCTCACTGTAATGAACCACCTATGTTGCTTCAAATGAAAGTTCTTTTCCTCTAGTCTAAAGAGGTGGCCTCTGGTGCGGTGATCCTTTTTATGGGTAGAAAGACCCCCTGCTATTTGTCTATAATGTCCTCTAATGCACTTTTAAAGTGTAATGATGTCCCCTCGCAAGTGCCTTTTTATTAGTGGTGTGCGTGATTGTCCACTTTCTCTTCGCCAAGAAAATTTTAGAAACAGAAAAAAATTTGTGAAACGAATTGAAGTCAATGGACGTCAAAATTATTTTGATGAGCGACAATTTTGACACGCAACAATTTTCATACGAACCACCCTTGTCCAAATTCATTAAAGTCAATGGCCGTCTGAATAATAGATTTTATTATTTCCTAAGGGGAGTTTATATTTATGTTGGTGTGACATAACCCTTGAGAAGGGAAAGTAGAAATATGTAGGATTGGGGCACCAGGTTGTTTTACTCATGCCCATGGCTTTTGATGATATGCCAGGCAAAAAAACATATCTTTATGGTTGTGACTGTATAGCATTATCTAGAATTAGTCACACCGACCCCAACACACAGCCTTCAAATTAACTGCTAAGGAGGCAGTTGTAACTAAAAAAAGCACTTGTAAACAAACAGGTTTAGCTATTTTAGTAGTTATTAAAATTATAACATGGTAATTAAAATGCGTTATGAGCAAATGCGTTAAAAATTACAAAAAGCGTAGTGGTTAAGAACTATCCTCGCCAGGAATTATATCTCAAAATACCTTCAGTATTCAAGTTTCATACAATTCATTTAGTCTGTGCAGGTTAAAGATGGCAGCAGGTAGTGGTTAGAGACAAACTAAGTTCGAAGTTGCAATTGGTGATGTTCTTGAAGTGTCATTCCTTAACTTCTACTACAATAGCCTGTGTGGCCATAACTTTCCTTATTGCTTCCATATGCCTCTATTGTGTGTTTAGCCCCTTACAACAAGCTAGTAAAGGGCAAAGCCAAACACACTAGAGCAGTGATTTCCAACCAGTAGCTGGCGAGCAACATGTTGCTCACCAACCCTCTTGGATGTTGCTCCCAAAGCAGGAGCTTATTTTTGAATTCCATTTCAAGTTTTAGTTGCATAAAAAACAGGTGCACTGCCAAACAGAGCCTCAATGTCGGTTGCCAGTCCATATAGGGGCTACCAAACAGCCAATAACAGCCCTTATTTGACATTCCCATAGACTTTTCATGCTTGTGTTGCTCTCCAAGTCTTTTTTACATTTAAATGTGGCTCACGAGAAAAAAGGTTGGGGACCCCTGCACTAGAGCATCAATTAAATATTCCATAGCAGGGACTTTTCTCACATATTGTATGAAGCGTCACAACAAGATTATGGTGTTCCCCGGTACTACAAAGCTTAGATGGAAACTTTTAGGCCTTACAGGGTATAGGAACCATTGAAAAAGATTCATAAATTAACTCATAGACAATGTCTTCCAGCAAAAAAGTACCCGCCTGACTTTCAATGCCCAATAAAAAGGATGCCAGGAGTACACAGAAACTCAGAGATGAGTGGAAGACCTTAGAAAGTACAACTGACATAAATGAATGTCACTTTGTGATAAAGGGGTAGTGCAGACTGGAATGGATGTTAGACATCAGATACAAGGGAAAGAACTGGTGAAGTGCAAGGTTTAGCCAATAGATGAAGCCAGTGGCATAACTATCCAACGACCGGAAGAGATTGTGTGAAATACTCCAAAAATGTATTCCAAGAGCAAAACTTAATTCCAGAACGAAATTTGAAAAAAACACATATACAGTACATATACCTATATTGCATTGGAAATATGAACATATGGTGTAGGCCAGCAAATAGAATATTACAGAGAATCCATCACAAATCAAGAGATCCCATTAGAGCCACTTATTGATATATCTTTGCAAGATGTATATTTGGGGGTTTGTCCTGTTGAAAGGATTTGGGAACAACTAAACTAAACATAGTGGGAAGTAACAAAAACTAGGAAGAGACCAATGTATTAAACAATAGGGGCTTTATGTTAAATATCTTTAAGCATTACGTGAAAACCCGGTTAAAAAAAACTATTGGTACTAGGAACGAAAAGACCATAACCAGGTGTTACATGTTCAAGGCAGATTCACTTACAATACATAAAAAAGCAGACGTTTACTAGGCAATGGCTCAGGAAAAGGATTTTTTTTTTTCAGTTCTTTATTTCAATTCACAGTATTTTACTGACTGTACTGAAGAGAGCTGAATAAATAACCCAGAGACACTGCATCTGTGGGTTGATGGAATGAGCTCATTAGCAGACAATGCTAATCAGAAGGACTTGTTCACAGGAATAGAAAGTCAGCTTTTCACAATCCTGGGGAAATTGCAACTTGATAGATGCAGCACAGTTTAACCCTTAGAGGCAACAGCTTTGCAGTTGTTTCCAAAATCAATACATGTCAGGCATTTTGGAGAGATTTTAGGAAAATGTAAAGCTCTCATCTAGCAATCCTATACTGTTACTGTATGTTTCACTATCAAATAAACAAACTCCTAATGGGAAACTTCTCTTAGAGCTAGTACACAATTGCCTTCTTGCACCTACTGTATTTTATGCTGCAGTGCAAGTGTTCCCATCAAATGCAAAGCAGTGAAAATTGTAAGCTCCCAAATATGTTCCTTGTACTGATCTTTCTTTGTGCATTGGGGCATAATTATAGTTAAACAGGTATAAGCCTTTTTCAAACTGTTGCCGCAAAGTAGGAAGCAATGGGTTTGTCAAGAACTGTCGTGGAGGCAGTAAATGGCCACACATTAGCTGAGCTCTGTGAACATCTCCAATTAAAGTCCTCTAATAGCGAGCAGAAGAGCACACAACCTCATCGGGCAATAACCAAGACAACTTGAGATTCCGTGAAGATGGGCAGAAAGTGGGCTAAGGATTCCAACAATGGTGAGAACCAAGATGGCGTTGACCACCACTCCAGCGCATCTAATTCTCCCAGCCACTCCACCGATATGGGGCTCTGAAGCCGATGGTACAGCTCGAGCTGATGGATGCACAGCTTCACAGGTGACTCGTACTGCAACTACACAACCGACAATAACAGCCATACTCTCTGCTCAGTAAGAAGCATGACAAGCTCATGCACAGCATCACAGCTTCACCTAAAACGGCAGTCACTGAACTTAGGCTGGAGATCTCAGCATTGGTTGAGAGTATGGACATAGAAAACACCTCAGATGAGCTTATTCAAAAGCTGGCTTATTTGGTGGTTGAGACTGCTTCCCTGAGGGAAGACCTGTTTTGCATAAAACTGCTTCATAAGTGTAGTGTTTAGTAACAGCCCTTCTAAGGACATGTTTATATGTTTATTGCTATGCAGCACTGCTGACACTAGAGGGCATCCTCTACAGCAGTGCAGGGAGAATCCGAGAGTATTCTAGGATTCTATGGTTATGACAACTTCCATGTGGAGCCAGCTAGGCAGTTTTGCAGGCTGTTGAATAAAGAGCAATAACCAAAGCCTTCTGTGTGTGTGGGTCAAGATTCTACAACTGGCGACGAGGATAAACCTTTGCATAACTCTCATTGATTTTGCTAACAGTGAGTAACCAGCATTTATCATGGCTCTTTGCACTGAATACATTTTTCCACCATTTGACTCTGATGCTGAAGCCAACTCTGCTGGACAAAGGTGAATGAAATGGATACAAAGATTTGAAAATTATCTGATTGCTATGGATATCACTAATGCTGATAGAAAGAAAGCTTTACTACTGCATTTAGCTGGAGAAAAGGTGTATGATATATATGACACACTAGCTGAACCCACTGACACATACACAGAAGTGAAAGTGAAACTAACTACATACTTTCACCCTAAGAGGAATACACAGTATGAAATCTACATATTCAGACAAGCAGCACAGCAGTCAGATGAAACTCTGGATGCCTAGCACACCAGATTACGTTTGCTGGCAAAATATTGTGATTTCTCTAACACTGATGAGGAAATAAAAGCACAAATAATACAAAACTGCACCTCCTCCAGACTCAGGAGATATGCACTGAGGGAATCTGATTTGTCTTTAAAAACCTTACTGGACTATGGCAGATCTTTAGAGATCTCTGAAAAACAAGCTGCAGGTACTGTATAGAAAACAAATCCACTACTGATCATTGTGCTGTAAACAAGACAAATGAAGTATATACCACTGCACACTATACTAAACAGAATCAGAAGCCACATACTATATGCAATAACTGTGGTGGTTCTTACCCACATACAGGCATGTGTCCAGCAAAAGGCCAGACCTGCAGAGCCTGTGGCAAAATGAATCATTTTGCACAACAGTGCAGAACAAAGTTGTTTAGAAAAAGTGAATCACATTTTTCCACTAAAATGCAGCAAAGGAAAGTGAATCAAGTCACACCCCACACAGTGATGCAACCTGAGACTTTCAGTGATGAAAATGACTATACATTTGTGGCCACCACCCAGTGCAACATCAAGCAACCACAAGTAGATATACTCCTTGACAATACTACAATTACTGCTATGATAGACTCAGGTTCTGCTGTGAATCTTATTGGAGAAGCAACATTTAAAATTCTACAAACACAGCCACAGCTATTACAAAGCAGCATTAAAATATATGCATATGGTTCACAAAGACCACTAGATATATGTGGTAAATTCATGACAACATGCAAATTCAGAGATAGGAAAATAACAACATGGTTTTATGTGACCAAGGGAAATCATACTTCACTTTTAAGCTTTGAAACATCATCTTGCCTGGGTTTAATCAAACTCATAAATGTGGTGTCAACTACTTCACGGTCTGTGGCAGATAGCTTAGTATTGAAATATGCTCATTTGTTTGAGGGAATTGGAAAATTAAAAGACTTTCAGGTGCAACTTCACATAAATCCTGCTGTGCAGCCTACAATACAACCACACAGGAGAATTCCCTTCCACTTAAGGCAAAAAGTTAGCACAGAACTAGAAAACCTTGAAAAGCAGGGTATTATTGAACGTGTATATGGGCCCACTCCTTCGGTGTCCCCTATAGTAACAGCACCAAAACCCAAAGACCCTGACAATGTCCGCATCTGCATAGATATGCGACAAGCTAACACTGCAATTATGAGAGAGCACCACGTCACTCCAACCATAGATGATATTATTCATGACCTAAACCAGGCTAAAATATTTTCAAAATTGGACCTAAAAGCAGGCTATCATCAACTTGAACTGCATCCAGATAGCAGATATATAACAACATTTTCTACACACACTGGGCTGTGGAGATACAAACGCCTGAGTTTCGTTGTATCTTGTGCTGCTGAGTAGGGATGGGCAAATTTTTTCGCCTCATTTCGCCGAAAAAATGACGCCCATAGACTTGTATGGCGGCGTGCGTCAAAAAAAAAGACGCGCGTCAAAACAGTTTCGCCGCGCGACAAATGTTTTTTGACGCCCATAGACATTTCGCCGGCAGCGAATTTTTGGCGAAGCGAAACGGGTCAAATTCGCCCATCACTACTGCTGAGGTGTTCCAGAATACAATACAGCAATCTTTGTCTGGACTTTCAGGTGTTATAAACTTTAGTGATGACATCTTAGTATATGGGACAACCCAGAAGGAACATGATGAAAATCTAACTGCAGTGTTTAAAAGACTTTGTGCTAATGGTTTAACATTGAATCGCAACAATTGTGAATTTAACAAAACTCAGCTTGAATTTTATGGTTTTATTTTTTCGGCAGAAGGTATATCTGCAGACCCCAGAAAGGTTGCAGCCATTCAGGAGGCATGTGCTCCCAAAGATGCCAGTGAAATACGCAGTTTCCTTGGCATGGCTAACTATTGCTCTCGTTTCATTCCACATTTTTCTACCCTTGCAGCTCCACTGAGAGAGCTTACAAAAAAAGGGGAACCATGGCACTGGGGGGAAACGGAGGAAAATGCCTTCCAGGCATTGAAACAAAGCCTAACAAGCAAGCGCATTATGTCATACTTCAATCCTCACAGAGAAACTGAACTGATAGTAGATGCCAGTCCCGGTGGCCTTGGTGCCATCCAAACACAAAGGTAAACAATATGTCATTGCATATGGCAGCCGTTCACTCAGTGATGTTGAAAAGCGATACTCCCAAACAGAGCGTGAAGCTTTGGCAATTGTGTGGAGCTGTGAATATTTTCACCTATACTTGTATGGCAGCCCCTTCACTCTAGTGACAGATCACAAGCCACTTCATCTGATCTGGAATAATCCCAAATCCAGACCACCAGCCAGAATAGAGAGATGGGGTCTAAGACTACAGCCATATGATTTTCATGTGGTATACAAATCTGGAAAAGCGAACCCAGCGGACTACATGTCACGCCATCCCATACTTTCTGCACCATACATGAATTCCAGACAATGTAAAATAGCAGAGGAGTATGTCAACTTTGTATCCAGCCAGGCAGTCCCAAAGGCTCTTACAATACTGATGCTTCAGGAGGCCACACTAAAAGACCCTATATTACAAGCACTTGCCCAATTGATACGCAGTGGCAAATGGTACACTGTAGACAGACACACAGAGCATTCAGCAAAGCTCATGCCATTCAAAAGGGTTGCAAAGGAACTTACAGTAAATGATGATAACAGCATCCTTTTAAGGGGAAGTCGAATACTTGTGCCATACTGTCTACAAAACAGAGTGTTGGCCTTAGCACATGAAGGACACCAGGGCATAGTGAAAATGAAAAGACTTCTTAGAGAAAAAGTATGGTTTCCTAACATAGATCTGCAAGCAGAAATGGTGGTGAAAAGATGCATTGCATGTCAGGCGACAACGCCTGGTACACACAAGGAACCATTACAAATGTCTGTGTTAACAGCAGCCCCATGGTGTCAGGTGAGTGTTGATTTTTACGGGCCATTTCATACTGGTGAATACCTGTTGGTTATCATTGATGATTACTCCAGATACCCAGTAGTTGAGATTGTCAGATCAACTTCCTCTGTTACAGTTGTACCAGCTTTGGACAAAGTGTTCTCCTTACTAGGTATCCCACAGACTGTAAAAACAGACAATGGCCCCCCCTTCAGTGGAGATCAGTTCAAGATCTTTGCATCCTACCTAGGTTTTAAGCAACAGTGCATTACTCCACTGTGGCCCAAGCAAATGGGGAAGTTGAAAGGTTCATGCGCACAATGGGAAAGTTTCTTAGAGCAACTACATCTGAAGGCAGGCCATGGAGACAAAATCTGTTTTCTTTTCTCAGAGACTACAGGTCCACTCCACATTGCACTACAGACAGATCACCTGCAGAGCTACTGTTCAACCGCAAACTCAGGATTAAAATCCCAGATGTCGGTGACAGCAAAACTGAGACTCTGGATAGAGACCTGCTGCAAAAGGATCTTAGTGCTAAATCCAAAATGAAAGCATATTCTGACACTCATCATCATGCCAGACCTTCTGGTTTGGCAGTAGGGGACAGAGTTCTGTGTAAGAAACAGAGAAGACATAAACTGGATCCTTTGTATGATCCGCAACCATATACTGTTACAGATATCAAGGGTTCTATGGTGACTGCAGAAAATGATCAGCACAGTATCACTCGAAATGCTTCCTATTTCAAAAGGATTCCTGAACAGAATCGAGAACAATCTGACATTGAGGATGAGGATGATGGTTTGCCTTTGCAAAGACTGTTTCAAGAAAATGCTGAAATAAACAATGACTGCTCTACAGGGAGGCGCTCTGTAGATGATAGTATATCACAGCCACCTGTGCTCACCAACAGATATCCAGTGAGAGCTGGTAGAAAACCTCCTGCATATCTGAATGATTTTGAGACCTAAGTGTGTGAGGCTACAATTTGAAAGTTATTATTATTATCTGTTTGGTTACTGTTTTTATATTGTTTATCTGTTTCTAATTTGAAATAAGGGAGGGATGTAGTGTTTAGTAACAGCCCTTCTAAGGACATGTTTATATGTTTATTGCTATGCAGCACTGCTGACACTAGAGGGCATCCTCTACAGCAGTGCAGGGAGAATCCGAGAGTATTCTAGGATTCTATGGTTATGACAACTTCCATGTGGAGCCAGCTAGGCAGTTTTGCAGGCTGTTGAATAAAGAGCAATAACCAAAGCCTTCTGTGTGTGTGGGTCAAGATTCTACAATAAGGACTAATATAATAAAATACAAGTATTTAATGATTTTTCCCTATTTACACTCGCTAAAAGAAAAGACCCAAGGCCATCACACAAAATTAAGAGACAATCGGATCCCATATCGATGGTGCTTCCCCTTTTGCTTGATATAAACAAGTAAATCAGGATGGCACCCAGTTCTATATCCAGGACCCAGCTAGAGCACCTCAGTTCCTGTGGCAGTTGGACCTTACCAGCGAGGAGATCCCTTCAGCACCTCTCTCTCCTCGTCAACAGCACAGGCCTTCCCAATCATGGAGCACCGGAGGGCACCGAAGACACCAAAAACCTCCACATTCCTCCTCCTTCCTGACTCTTACTCTGCAGAGGGCACCCACTTAATTTTTATCAGAATTGGTTCTAGATAAAAATCCCTAAACAGGATCATTGAAGACGCTGGTGGTGATCTAAAATCACACAATCCCATCCTTGAGATTTTTTCTTCTTTTGTTTTTCTCCAGTTTATGAACATTTATAGCCTGCAATAGCTACTTGGATATATAGAAAGAAATGTTTTCTGTCTTCTCCTCTCCTATACCCTATCATGGCAAGGGCCCACTTTACCACACTGGGTCACTCTACCTTACAACTCTACTTGACAGGGAGATAAATCCAACCAGACCAGACAGAAGTTTAAAGCTGTTTTTTTATTTCAGTTTTTCTAGTTTTAATCTTTAACTGGGCACTTAACATCCTATTGTGACATAGGTTTATTGTGTGCCCCCACCCTGGGCAAGTAGTGGTGAGATGTAACGGATTATATTGCCTATTGTTATTAACCCAATGGGTCAGAACCCTGCCACTCTACTATTTTTAACATATTCAAAATGATAAAAACAAAAACTTTAAATGTCAATGAACTGAATTCCCCATTGATAAAGACCTTAAATACTCAGGCCCTAGTATAATATAACTCCAAGAAAAACATCATCGCAAAGCAAATCCAGTCAAAAGATTTTTCAGTAATCACAGAAGCCTCAGGTCCAAAGAAAAAAGTAGTTCCTATATTAATTCACAAACAGTTTTAAATCAGTTTCCAGCACACGGTTGCGGACCCACAGGGTCATTATATCATTGCACAGGGTACTCTTAAAACTCCTCTATACCACTTAAAAGTGTATACCTACCCAATTGCAGGCCTTTGTGCATGCTAAAGAAAATCCAAGCAAAAATGAATATAGTTGAATCTAGGAGCTTGATAGTAGGGGCAAATTTAAGATGATTTATTCCTCCTCCCTGGACAGAATAGAATCTACGCAACAACCCACTTCAAGTTCCACAGACCAAATTTCCCCACAATTTGGCACATTTCTGAGGTCACATCACATACAGAATGTCTGGAGAGTGCTACATCCTACCGAGAAAGAGTTTACTTATTTTTCCCATTACCGCCAGGTACATACAGTATACATGCATTGACTTTCATCATCTGTATGCTCTTTTCTGCTAAGGTCCAAAATACATCATATTTCCTGGGCAGACCATGCACCTATAGACATCACACTAGCCATAGACCACCCACACACTACAGAAGCCCTTAATTCTAAAATGACCTGCCACGAGAGACAAACTGAAATTTTGCATAGAGGAATACTTCTGATTAAATGAAGCTTCTGTAGACTCTCTCAGTGTTCTGTGGGAGGCTCATAAGGTTATGTTTAGGGGACGAGTAGGGGGGGGGGATTATAGCGCTGTGCTTAAAAAACAGATTTCTTAGAATTCAACTTTTATAAAGTAATCATAAACAGACATGGGACAAACATTTGTCTGCTCCATATATTTACACTTAAAAGTAGTTTTCCCTTAGAAATGCATTGAAAGACCTCAAAGTTATTAAGGCAGACAAATAACTGAACAAATACAGCAGCTTTATTATGAAAAGCCAACAGACCTCATACATTATTGACCAAAAATGCTGAGAGCTCAACAGGCTTTACAAACCCCCCAAATCATATATAAAACTCTAGGCTGGATATGTTCTCCTGAAGCTAATGCAGAAGCTTTTCGCTCATACTACACCGATCTGTATAACCTATTCCCTAATACTGAATTATAAAGATGGACCAACCAGAGTCACAACTTTTTAGCCAAATTAAGTCTCCCAAAATTATCCTCACAGGGACGAGAACACTTAAATGCCCCTGTATCTCCAGAGGAATTAGAATCTGTTCTTAAACAAATGCCATCAAATAGGTTTCCCAGCCCTGACAGTCTTTTATATTGCAAGTCTATAATGAACAGTTACAGTAAGTAAATATGTTACCCCTCTATAACAGCTGGAAGGGACCCCTATTCCTAAAACCATATATATAACTTAGCTCCCCACTTACTTTACCCCATTGGTTAAAAACCCAGAATATCCTCTGGGTTACTCAACAGACTTTATTTCTTTAGCCTCTGCTGGGAATCTTTTTCATTTAGATAGACTATATCATTCCCTAACTGGAAAACTCAACAATATCAGGATCTCTGAGAGGAACCCAATCTAGGCAGCCTCACTAGCTTTCAATATTTATAACTAAGACATTTTGTGCTATCCATCAGCCCGAGAGGCCAGGCACCAGAGGACATTCCGGCAGTTGTGATCTCCTGAAGAAAACTGATCTCCCAATGGTACTGCCTCCTTAACAATAGAGATCATAATGCTGCCCCCCATGCTTACATGAAAAAATTGGAAGAAGTATTGAACCAACCCCTAGAATTGACAATGTGGTATATCATTTGGGGAAACGCTACTAAAATGCCTATATGTGTAACCTTAAAGGAAAACATTTACAAGATACTGATGGAGTGGTATCATACTTCTTCCTTGTTATATAAGGGGTTTCACCAGACCTCCCCTAACTGCTGCAGGAGATGTGGTAATGAGGGAACACTACTACATATATTCTGGACTTGTCCAGAAATTCAAGGATTCTTGAATAGGGTCACTGGTTACATAGAATTTTAATGTTTGAACCTCAATCAGACCCTTTATAATATTTATACTAGGAAAGAAACGCTATTCAAGCCGAAAATTAGCAAACACTCTCCTCACTGCAGCTACTGTATGTGTATCATTGTGGGGAAATGGAAAAACATCCACCCGCATCAGAAGTGGACTTTCTGAAGAGTACATTTTACACTGAGAATTAAATATTTAACAGCACTTAAAAATGATACTGTGGACTGTGTGAAAATGTTTGCATTGTTATGAATGCTTATTCTGTTTCATTTTGGTTCGCCCTGTCTATTTCACATATCATGATTTTTGCCATATTTCACAATATTTTACCTCAGGGTACACTGGGACATTTGTGACACGATTCTGTCCGTGATAATGTGTAATTCTTGATTAACTGTTTATTTCTTTGTGTAAACTTATAAAACTTAAATAAAAAAGAATGTAAATGTCTGACTGTTTATACGTATTTTATCCTGTATTGCTAGATGTTTTCAATAAAACGTTTAAAAAAGAATGTGTAATTTTAATAAGGGGGTCCTAGAGCAAGCCAAAAAAAAAAATTTTGACCATTTCCCCTTCCACCAAATTTTACAGTTGGCAGGACGCAGTCAGACAGGAAGTGTTCTGCTGGCATCTGCCAAACCCAGACTTGTCCATTCATGACTCCAGAGAACAGTTGTGACCTTTACAACCTCCAGCTGAAACTTTGTTTTGCACAAGGTAATGCTAGGCTTGTGTGCAGCTTCTCACCCATAGAAATCTCATGTTCAACACGAATAGTCTAATCCTGACATTGCTTCCAGAGGCAGTTTGGCACTAAAAAGTAAGTAAGTTCCAATTTAAGACATGTAATTTGTACAGATACTTTGGGCCAAAAAAGTGCTTGGATATTCTTGGCAAAATAGTGTACATTTAAAAAAAAAACATGGATTTTAAATGAATGTTTATGATGATAAAATTGCAAAGCCACCATGCCCACATCAAGGTGAACCCTAGATGCTGACCCAAACTGTTTATCTATGCTCATATTTTTGCAATGCAACAAAAACAGTGATTAACTTGGGCTACTCCAAGCAGCTGATATCAAAAAGACCAACTGCAAGACACCAATATGAAGGCAGTGAGTAGTCTTTTGTAAAATCAGGAGAAAATCAGTGCCTGTTTATGTTTGTGCCTGTATATGCGGATGTATCTGTGCACATGTCCCTTAATCTGCATATACCAAAGTTATCGCTATGTGTCTGGGTGCATGGACACTCTGGCTCCACAATGGCCACCAAAATAAAGTTAAAAATGTAATATTTGTTGTAGATTCATTAAAAAAGAAACAGTATCTCCACTGGCCCATTTTCCTTGGTAATTTTCCATCCAATTATCACACAGATACTTTAACAAGCCCCATAAACTCTTCTGCCAAAGTATTTTAGAATTTAGAGACTCTACTATCTTAGGTACCATCTTAGGTACCATCTCCATTTTTACACTTTACACATCATGTGACACAGCAGGGTAGTGCCTTTGATGATCAACTAGTTTCCTTACTTTATTTTCCCAGTTGTGTATAAGATTTTCCATAGGGTGATAACTGTTGGGAGAGCTGATCAAGGCTACATTTAGGGTTGCCACCTTTTCTGGAAAAAAATACTGGCCTTCCTATATATTTATCTTTTTTCCCCTATTAATAACATTGGGATCACCCATCATTTTTACTGGCTGGTAAAATACCAGCCAGGTGGCAACCCTAGCTACATTGTAAGCTGGTCATAGATGCAATCGAGGATTCGTACGATTCAATCTTTGCATCTATGGCCAGCTTAAGCTCAATGGGGCAGGCAATTTGTCAACAATTAATTTTGTTAAATTTGTCCCTGTTGTTGTTTTAATACTACAACCCCTATATCTGCATAACTGCCTCTCTTACATTATTACCTCAGTTTTGCTTTAGAAAACTTGCTAATTTCCTTCTCAACTTCATGCTGCCACCATTTGTCTCAAAAGCACAAATCTAAAGCTTATAAATTCCTAACCATATGGTTTCTTACTCCTTTCTCCAGTGTTTTAGCTTTAGGGAACATATCTGACCAGAACAAAGTTATGCTTTCCGTGCAAAAAATAACTTCTGTTTGTGACCTCTCCCACACCATCTCTCCAAACTTCACTTCTGCCACATTCAAAGATACTGTATGTTAATAGGCAGGGAGGTAGCTACACTCCAGTGTATTTTTTAGATAGTCCCCACTCCTGTCTTTTACATTTCGATCCTTTCAAATCTGCATTCTTAATTCTCTTACTCACAGGCATTCACTTTTGTATTCCCATGCAGGGGGCTTTTTTATGCATTGCACTGCACGGGAATGATGTGTTAACAATGTCCATTGCTGTTTATTGTTCCTGTACCCACAACACCAAATTGAACCGCCAAACACAGGTAAGATGCTGCAAGTTGCAATTTACTGTGTTTAGCAGTTAAGCACTGTGTCATGGATACAGGCACAATAGAAGAAGAATGGCCTTTGTTAACTCATGCTGTCTCCTGTGGTAGAATGCATAAAAAAGCCCTTTTGTCACGGCCGGCACCCAATACCAGGTGCCAAGTACCCTGGTCTCGGCTCGGCTTTACCAGTAGTGTGACCACCGTTGGGCTTCGGGAGGAGCCCTCAGCTTACTTGGGTGCCACCTAGACTTAACGAGGGGTACAAGGCGAGATGTTCTGGCTAGCAGAGGGAGGCAGGGTCGAGGCAGGCAGATATCAAGAATCGTCAGGCAGGCAAGGGTCAAACCGGGTAATCAAACAGATGGGGTCAGGCAGAAAGAGTAGTCGAGATGCAGGCAAAGGTCAGGATTCGGATATCAGAATAGTCAGGAACAGGCAGGGATCAAAACCGGAATAACAGATACAAATTTCACAGGAACAGACAGCACAAGGCTTCAGGAACCACCAGAATCAAGATTCTATCACGGGCACTGGCTGGGAGTAAGAATGGGCCTTAAATACCTCCAAATTTCGCGCCAAAACATGCCCAATGCGCGCTGGCGTAATCGCGCCAGCGCGCCTGTACCTTTAAGAGGCGCACAGGCGCGCCGCACGCGCCCTAGAGAACCAAGATGGAGCCGGCGCTGGAGGCCGGAAAAGGAGCGCGGCGGCATGGCGGCCGTCCACGCCGCCGCACCACTAGACCACCAGGTAATTTTATTACACCTTGTATAGGAACAGGGTCAGACTGGTGTGCCCAGGTCCCACTGGGGCTGTTGTCTCAGGGCCTCCCTCCAAACTACAAAGCTCCCTCCAGGCCCCCAAACTAACATGCACCTCCCCCCCATATGCGCTCATACCTTGCGCAACCAGGCCAGGAGAAGGACATTTGGGGCAGCCGTTACAGGGAGTCTGGGTCTGAGCCAGCGGGGCCCAAGAGACCCGGGGGCCCACTGGGTTATTTACTGGTCTCCTGCCGGCCCAGTGCAACCCAGTATAGGAATGGAAGACTGAATGTGTAGGAGCCCATAGACCATGCTATGTTGATCTTTGCCTACGAGCAGTTGCCTCCTATACTTTTGGACTGATTAAGTGATCTACACATCCACTGAATATCTTTTTGACAACATATCTGCTTTTATGTATATTGTTTATCCTCATGTATGCTTTGGCATACAATATCTTGATTTTTCAAAAAGAAGAAAGAGGTGTGTAGGGACCCATAGGGTTAACAGTGTCACGTTTGGCACCCTATATCCAGAACCCAAGCTAAGTCACGGCTCTCACTTCTGCCTATAACCACCGCCTTTCACCTCGGGAGGAGCCCTCGGCTAATCGGATGTCGCCATGTCTTATTTAAGAGAGGAGCTAAGCTAACGGTTCTGGACCAGCAAAGGGGCATGATCGTCTCACCAAGATACTGGAAGGAAGAACACCACCAGGAACAGGCAGGCCGGACCAGCACAAGCAGAGAATCGTCAGACAGGCCGGAATCAGGATTGGAGATCGTATAATAGTCGGAGGACAGGCAAAGGTCAGATTGGAGATGTCAGAGTAGTCAGAAGCAGGCAGGGTCAGGATTGGAGAGATCAGAATAGTCACGGGCAAAGCAAGGGTCAAAACCAGTAATAACAGATAGAATACAAGGAGGAAAGGCACCTAGGAACTTTACAAATTGAACCTAACAACAGGCAATGTGTTTAACTACAAGGCCCCTTTAAATTTTGAATTTCGCACCGTTGCGCGATGATGCCATCACGCCGGCGCATAAACCCCGAATCGATATGGAAATGGATAGCATGCATGCGGCGGGTGTCCCCACCGGAGACATGGCCGGGGACCCCGCCCCCCACTAGACCACCAAGATAAGGTATATTCCTTATACTGTGGCTTTAATTCCCTACTGTTCCCCATTTCCTTGTTGCTGAGTGAAAGCCCACATAACCATTGATTACATACTCAGTTTACTTTGCCTTAGGTTGATGACCATATCCTGTCTCACTGTAACAAAGTGCTTTGCAAAGGGTGGTCCTTCCTCTTGTCTGCAGTTGTTAATACCAGTAACTGGTATTAACAAGGGACCCTAAAGTGATAAACTCTAAAGGGACTAGAGAAGTCTGCGAGCAGGGAACCTGTGAACAAAAGTAGCTAGTGTGCAGGACAGCCACTGTTATAGCACTCTCTAGAGAGTCAGTGAGTTTGGTTAGTAAGAGCAGCTTTGTGCTCCACCAAGGAGGATTGAAGGGACTACTCTCCCCCACGCTCTGTTTGCCTGTAGTGAAGGGACCGTAGGACTGACAAGGGCAACATTCTATGTTCTATCCCTGTTCCACCTCTACTGCAGGGGAAACTGGACCACATAATGTACTGACAACCTGGAAGGTGAATACCTTTAACTCCCACAGCTATTCCTTCAGTGGCTCCATTCTGTGCTGTAACTGCTACACGTGTGATTGTGCCTGACAATTATTCAACTACCTCTTGTGTTGCTTTTGTTAGTGCTTTTGTTGAATAATTCTATAGAAAAAAATCCAAAGCACACAGGATTGATGCAAGCAAGACTGTCTTGTGTATTTTAATGCGGAGTGCAACGTTTGGGGTTGCGCCCCTTTATCAAGCATAGGGTTATGGGTGCTACAGATAACCAATATAAATAACTCACCAAATAAAATCAGTGGTCCAGGTGCACCAGCCCCTGACCCTCCGCTCATATTGTATTTGAAAAAATGAAAATATAAGTATTTGCATAGGCCCTACACGTTACTTGCCCAGTAGGCACTTAGTATTGGGTCTAGTGGGCAATACTATTTAGCAAGATGCAGAAATTGCTTTTGAGTTCTTTTATTATAAAATCATGACCAAATGCCCAGAATGCAATGGCTTTTAAAGAAATCCATCCTCTCAAGAGTTGGATGAAGAAAGACTGAAGGGGGTAAAAAAGAACAAACAAGAATTCTCCAAAAAATTGCACTGATTGTTTTAAAAGTTGGTCAGAGATGCAAGAGGAGTATATTTGGTAAAATGTTTTTTTTTTAATCTCAGATTTTAACAGCATTGGATTGGAGGTCCGGGACAGACCAGGATGCAACCTCAGGGGACCCAACACTCTCCCTGTGCCCCCATCCCAGTTGTGGGGTCAGGTACTCCAAAGAATAACCGATGCTGCAAATCCACCCTCCTTCACCTCGCATATATATCTTGTCATTTAAGTTGCAGCCACTATCAGGAGAGGAAGTTGTGTCAGGCAAGAGGGTCGGATTGGCAAGTCCAACTAGTCCAAGGTAGCCACAACAGTGAATATCTGTGCCTCTGAATATGCTTTCCGTATTACTTTCTGCTGATTAGTATTAGTAATTCAGATTCACATCTGCCAGTGTATTCTGCATCACAATTTAATAACCAATGCTATAGTATCAGCTTCTATGGGAGGCAAACCTAATTTTATGTTGGTTTAAGACAACCCCTGAGATTAGCTTTCCAATAGCTGCCCAGAACATGGTCGGTGCAGTGATACTGACACTCAAAAAATGTAGAATTTAAGATGGTGAGCTCCTTTGGACAACTTTGAAGGTCTGGATTATCTGGTACAGTGTGTAAAATACATTTCTGGTCATATAAAATTGTAGGCTTTAGTTCTCCTAAGGAACAGGACAATGGGGTAGGAGGAGAGGAAAAAGAAAACTGAAGAACTCACTGAGCTCAGTGCAATAAATCCGCAGAAGCTATGGATTGAAAATACAAAAGCAAAACATAATAGTTTTACAAATGATAAGGAATCTGCCGCAGTAAATGACAGTGTGTGAAAACTGAACAAAATGTTTGGTTTAAGAGAAAATCTGGCGTGAGGATTGTGGTCATCTGCACACCCCCGTCTTTGCCACTGCACCTGGAGGCAAAGGACACTTGCAGTGAAATAACTTTCCTGCCTCACTTCTCTCCAACGTACATTTCTCATCAAACCCTCTGAGATCTATTTTACAAACCACCAGCTCAACCGTTTGTTACCACCTCACCACTTCCACTTCAATGAACTGCGTTCTGCCCTCAGCTTAATGAGATTTCACACCCAGCCGTTACTGATGATAAAATCTCCAGCAGTTTTCTTAGTGTATATCAGCAAACCACACAGGGACACGTCAGCATGTATACACACACGTATTTGTTAATGTTATAAATACAATAAGATACCCTTTATCTGTATATGTCATGAGCTGGTCGTCATGCCCTGTTTACCAGATACGATTACATTTGTTCCATTACTGCTGATGTGAAATAATTTGTGTAGTTTTGTAACATGTTTTAACAAACATTTTTTGTGTGTATATTTGTAATTAAGTGTATCTCAAGGTATTTGCCTTGTGTTTAAACTTTATATTCAAAGATGTACCTCTGCTCTGCAATGTACATGTGGTCAGATTTAAAGTCTAATGATGGCCGAATCTGACGCGTTTCACTTTGACAAAAATTTGTGAAACGGCAAAAAAGTCGCCAAATGCATTGAAGTCAATGGACTTGTTTTCGCATTACAATTCTTAAAAACATGCAACATTTTTTTTACTATCCATTATAGTCTACGGGCGTCTTTTCTGGGAATATATGCAATATATATCGCAGATTGCCATGTCATCAACCCCACCCCTGACATCACCCACCCACAAATTCATCAGTTTGGCCCCAGATGTCACCCGCCCCACTTCCCACCCGAGCTGCTAATTTAGAAAAAAAGGTGGCAACCCTACTGCTGCTGCCTTTTGTTCTGGCTGTAGTCAAGAAAGGAGACCATGTTGGGCAATACATCTTCTCTGTATACACAGTAATAAGTTATTCAGAAACCCATCGCCTGGTCTGAGGTGGCGAAGGAAGTCTAGCTAAAAGGTAGCGTTCAGAACAATGCGTGCGTTAGTTAGTTGCGCAAATTCGCCAGGCATAAGGGTGCGAAGTTACACTAGCGAAGTTACGCCAGCGTCCGTTAGTGAATTTGCAAAGTAACGAAAATGGCCAACGCTAGCAAATTGACGCTAGCGTTAGGCGCTTCGGGGCATAGTGAATTTGCCCCCATACATTCCATTATAATCAAATAATCCAATTATTTAAAAATGATTTCTTTTTCTCTGTAATAATAAAACAGTAGCTCATACTTGATCCCAACTAAGATACAATTAACCCCCATTTGAAGCATAATTAGCCTATTGGGTTTATTTAATGTTTACATGGTTTTTAGTAGAATTATGGTATGAAGATCCAAATTACGGAAATCCTTTATCTGTAAAACCCACAGGTCCAGACCATTCTGGATAACTGGTCCCATACCTATACTTTCCTTTTAGGTGGGTGGGGAGGGTGAAGTGTTGATCTGAACAATATAAATAGATTTCAGCTGTATAAATCTATTTCATTTTCTAAATTGTGATGTTTCTTGAAGATTAAAATATTGGACTAACTCCTCTTTTCCATTTTATTTTTTACATTTGTTTACTCAACACACTTAAAAGGATTTTTAAACCAGTGTTTACTTTGAGTCTAACCTATACTTTTCAAAAATAGCGTTTAAATCTCCAAGGAGCTTAGTTAGCAGACACGGAGTGAATGTCGCTGCAGTTTAACTGTTGCCGCATTTAGAACACACACAGAACAAAGATTTATATCTCACAAAATGTGCATTTCTTTAAATGTTTTTATACAAGATCCCTTTCTCTTACCTTACCTGTATTTGGGTTGAAATCCAATGCAATCCAAATCTTTGCCATGCCATCATACTCTGTAATGTAGTAGTCTCACTTACTGCCAGGAAAATGTTTTAAATAAAGGTTCATGAAATTATATCAGTTCAGTTAAATGCTGTCTTCTTTATGCCACCCTCTTTATGATGCCAGCTTTGGCTTGTGTTTCAAGCAGGAAAACACAGTATAAACCATGTTGGTTGCCCTTCCTGTTGAATGTGAATATATGATATATCCTTCCCTTAAGACTGCCAAACATACCATTCCAGACTAAGCTAACCCAAATAAATGCACATACACTAATGTTGTTGGGTGAGAGTCAACTACAACTATAGGGTAATGACACACAGGGCATTTTGTCACTTGCACAGAATTGATTCTTGCCTGGATGATAAAACCCGTGAAAATACCTTTGCATTGAAGACAACTAGATCACCATATCCTTGCAAGTAGAATCACTATAGTGTGCAAATATAGCTTTATTACGTGCACTTTATTAAACAAACCTATTGCAGATTTCAGCCAATGCCTTATATAACTATAACAACAATTTGAAAAAGAACTTAAAGACAAGGGGGCAAATTTACTTACCTGTGAAAATTCGTCATTGATAGCTTTGCGGACATCGCAATACTTTGCCAGTAAATTCGCCTGGACAACACTAATTCACGAAGATCCGAAGTTGCGCACAGGGTACTGAACGCTTGCAAAGTTGCGCTAGCAACAGCATCAGCAGTTCGAAGTTACACTAGAATTGGCTTATTTGCATGCGACGTGCAGTTAAAGTACAATGGCCGTATGTGTGCTACAGCAAAATACATTACACTATACAAGGCCAGGAAACCTTAATAAAATTATAGAGAGTTGTTATAATGCCCTACACATGTGCCCACTTATACTTTAGGTGTCATATGTTATCAAATGTAGGGGGGAAGGAGGGAACCCCAAAAAAATTTTTTTGATCTTTTTCAGCCTTTCACCCTGTAAAAAGGAAAAGACGCCATCGTTTTTTGGGACTATGTACTCTATTTCCCTTCACCTGGTCTGAGTTGTTGAAGGCAAGTCCGGCGATACAGGTAACGTTCAGTAAAAACAAAAACTTAGTGAATTTGCGGCGTAACGCTCTTTCACCAGAGCGAAAATACACCTGCCGTTAGAGTGCGAAGTTGCGCTATACAGTCGATCTCCTTCGTTAGCGTAATTACGCCAGTGCCCGTTAGTAAATCTGCAAAGTGCCAAAGTGACATCACAATGGCGAATTTTCGCCAGCGTTAGCCACTTCGCCCTTTAGTAAATTTGCCCCAAGGTGAGAAAGAGAATGTTGCTGGGCAGGCATGATCAAGAGAGAGAGAGAGGAACGGGAACTATATCATAAGAAAAAGGGAGGAAATGGAAATGGAGACGTGAGGAAGAGAAACCCCAATACAAGGCAGCTAATTCATTTCTATCTTACTGTGATCAGGAAGGGAAGGGGGAGATGGGGTGAGGGACAGTGAACCCTCTTTCCAGAGTCAATAGTGCTGTGTTAATGCAATTCAGTACCTCCTACAATAATTACAGTCCTTCTAAAATGCTCTAATGCCAGCTCAGATTCCTAACCCCCAAGCTGGATCCTCCGCAATTCTTTGCTAAACTTTTGCTTAATCCTTTAGCCTGCAAGATTATCTGTCATTTGGTCTCAATCAATCTTATTTCTCATCATTTTGCAGTGAGCTTGTGGTTATCCACAGAGAAAAAAATAAATTTTTTATGACAATGAAGACACACGACTGCATTCTTTTCTTTTAGGAAAGTTCATGGAAACCTTTATTTTTTTACTCCCCTGAAGGAAATAGCAAATGAAATGTAGGGACCCCGCGGAGCTAATTTCCCCTTCGGTCAGAGCCTCATGGCTGAGAGACAGGGTTTCCTAAGGGGCAGAGCCCTTGATTGGTGCAGCATGGCAGATACCAAAGGCAGCCATTACAATTTTATAGTTTTGCTGTTGTCTTGCTTCTGAACCTGCTTTCACTGTGGAGATAGTGAATCCTATCTGGCAAAATGTAGGCTAAAAGGGAGTTCAATAGGCCTGCCAAGGCTGGACAGGATCCTCCGGTGCCTGAAAGCTAAAGCAAGAAGGTTTAGAGTTTGGATTGCCGGATTTTCATGATCATACTATGGAGAATGTTGAGAGCTGCAGTTCAGCAATGGATGTCGGGAGAGCTCACGCTATAGACAGCATTGGGAGCAAATACCTGAAAGATTTAAGCCTTGTTATGTGCTCAACTGGGAGAGTCTGGAGCCTATAAAGAATCTACATCGCTGTGGATGCCTGTCAGCTCTGTGTGAGAATACCCATCTGTGGGACTCCTTTGGGGTGAGTGTTACCTTAGGGAAGGGGTAGGAAAGGATAAGGACCAGCGATCTCCTGTTTGGAGAAACAGGTTTTTTGTGTGCCTGCCACGTGGGAGCAGCACTTTGTCCAGTTGGGAAAAGTACTGGGGCAGGTAACGCTAACTGGGACATTGTACTCTTTTTGTCTGCCAAAGGAATTACGGGACTTTGCCTGGCAAGGAGGGCCAGTATCTTAGACTGTATATATTTCCCAGGGGATGGGTAATGAGAAATGTAAATGTGTTTACTTGACCTTTAATGTTATATAAAGTTATTTGTTACATAGAATAAAGTGTGTAAGTGAATGTTTTTCCTAATGGGCCAACCACATGTTTATTCCCGGATCCCATTAGGTGGAGGCACAGCCAGAGAGGAGTTTCCCAGTACCTTTCACTTAGCAAAGGGGACGAAGGACCTGCATCGGTAAGAATTATGTGATGTACAACTTTGGCACCAAGGGGGTGGCCAAAAATGGGTTACAGAAAGTATCTTAGATATAAAAAATATCTGAGTTTTTTTAACACAAAGTGTAGTAGCAAAAGTTGCTATACTGTAGATAATTACAGTATGGAACAGGACTTTAATTTTGTACCTGAATTACATTTGCTTTCTTGCCAAATAAGGTTTTTGATTGGGTATTTGGTAGCCCTTATGTGGACTGGCAGCCTACAGAGGCTCCGATTGGCAGTACACCTGACTTTTATACAACCAAAACTTGCCTCAAGCCTGGAATTAAAAAATAAGCTTTGAGGTCCCTGAGAGCAACATCCAAGGGGTTGGTGAGCAGCATGTTGCCTACGAGCCATTGGTTGGGGATCACTGATAAAGAGTGACCCTAATGTGTGTGTTTGTAGGTTGAAGAGATGTCTGCTACCAAGCAAATGCATTTACTTTTTTTTTTTAACTCCTTCTAAGTAGGATGAGGGAACTAAGTTACGTTTTTCCCTCTGCTTAGCTTTTGTGAACAGTAAATAATTCCATCTGGTTTAAACCACCAAAATCTTTGCAAGACTACAAGGCTCAAAATAGCACTGACTTGGGAAACCTATAGTCAGAATGGTGTACTTTTGTAACATCATTTGCTATTGATATGAATTTGTGATGACTTGACAAACTCAAGAAATTAAATGGGTGGTTCATCATTATGTTAACTTTTAGTATGTTATCGAATGGCTAAGCAATTTTTCAACTGGCCTTCATTTTTTATTTTATTGTTTTTTAATTATTTGCCTGCTTCCTCTGACTCTCTCCAGCCCGGGGTTGCTGTGCCAATGAGGTGAGTTGAGAAACTCACAGCAGGTTACCAGGGGCGTCAAAAATGCTGCTTTTTTTAACTTTAAGAGACAAATTTCCGGTTTTCAAGCAGCTGCAAGCCACCTCAGGCAGCAAAGGCACTCCTGTTTCCTCTTTCAAATGGGGGTCACTGACCCCATCTACAAAATAAGTGTTCTGTACGGCTACAAATGTACTGATGCTGCTAGTTATTACTTGTTGTACTCATCTTTCTATTCAGGCCCTCTCCTATTCACATTCCAGTTTCTTATTCAAATCAGTGCATGGTTGCTATGGTGATTTGGACCCTAGTAACCAGGTTGCTGAAATTCGAGCTGAATAAATAGCTAAATAACTCAAAAACCATAAATAATAAAAAATCAAAACCAGTGAAATATCAGAATATCACCTTTCAACCCCTTACAATGGGGTTACAATGGAGTTTATGGGAGGCAGCCTTTTCCATAATTTGGAGCTTTCTGGACCTTATTTGCAAACTTAAAACCTGCACATTTCAAAGTAATGCATGTAATGTCATATGATTTGGGAGGGGGCAGATACTATGGCACACATCGGGAAAATGACACAACCATATCTTTTTATAGTGAATAAAGTACCCCCTCTTGTAAAATATAAGGATATTATAAGTTACTGAGGAGTTTCATGACCATATAAAAACATGAGGCCGAAGGCCGAGTGTTTTTATACAGGTCATGGAACTCCGAGGTAACTTATAATATCCTCATATTTTGCAACAGGGGTACTTTATTTATTATAATACACACGTTTCAGTGAGTCATGTGACAGAAATGACATCAGAACTCACAGTTTATAACTGATGACATCAGAACTCAGAACCGTTTATAAGGATATAATTTACAAGATATCCATGGCTATTGTGTATTATAAGTGCTTTCTTAACACATACTGTATATATTAGAAAAATCAATCTTATGGAGAGGGGGTTCCGGGGAAGGCTTGTATTGTAGTTTATTCATTGTTAAGGGCAAGGGAGCAAGTTCTGTGTGTTCTTGTTTGCTGGGGTGGTCAAAGAATGTGTGCAGACCATCCCCTGCCTTTTTGTCCTGCCCTACTCCTGAAGGCATTGGCATGTTTCACTTTGCTTATCTGTAATGTTTGGTGCAAATAAAGACATTTTAAAAAAAAAGAAAAATCAATATTTTATTAGACTGGAGTGAGGCCATCTACCACCATACCTGTAAATGCTACTAGTTTTGTATTTAATGGCCTGTCCTGTTTACCATGTCAAGATGAAACCAGGGCAAAATGAATCAGATTGCTGAAGTTTCTTGTATTGTTATCTATACACCCAATGAGTTTATTTGCAATGGTTTCTTAATCTGTATACAAGCACCAATCCAATGATGTTTAGTCTGTTAAAGTTTGAAAAACAATTGCCGCCAATACCTTGTCTGCTGCAAATAGGGGGTTCCCAATCTTTATTCATGGTGCTCATGACACTTCACAGTTAACAAACGTTTTGGGACCGCATGGTCCTTCCCCACTGTGAAGTGTCATGAGCACCATGGAATAAAGATTGGGAACCCCACATTTGCAGCAGACAAGGTATTGGCAGCAAATATTTTTCAAATTGTATATTACTGACGAGCGGCTAGGCCAGGGCCTCTACCTTATCCCCTAATTGGACTTTCATTTGCAAGTAGTCTATTAAAGGAAACTACAGGCTGGTACTGTTTTTTTAACGCTATTTTTATTTGAGGTATAGAAATCTGAATATGTCAAAGTAGTCATCACAGTTTCTAAAATGCTTCCTAACATTAGGGTCTATGGCTCATGGTCTCAATAAATGCTGGGTGCATTTGTTTATTGCCTCTTTCAATGCATCGTCTGAGAGTTTTCTTGCAGTCAGCAGGGCTCCCCCATACCAGTTTGGTTGTAGTGACAAGAGGACAATGTGCTGCGTTTTGGCTGCATGTGGCTTGTTCAGGCAGACAAGCTAAATGCTGTAATCTGTCCAGGCTCCTAAACATTATAATTACTTCCATCTGCTGCTAACAAAGGGAGCTATTGGATAATTGTAATTAGTGTCTGGATGTCCTGACATCTTCAAGATACCCCTCCCCACTCTGCTTTAAAAAGTAAAATGATCCCTTTTTGCTCCAAGAGGAGCCTATGGCATATGATTTAGCAATGTGTGAGAGGCCTGCAAACAAGTAATTGTAACAATATAAGATAACAGGTCCCTTGCAAAACTGCAAAACCACAGAAATATAATCAAACTTTTATAACCTGTGAAATTTTGTAAAATGAACATGGTAATTAGGGGGTGGGAGCCACAAAAATTGGATGGTCAAAAAAATTGCCACTCTAAGCGCGCCAATTGGTTGGTACAAGGGGTGAAGATTTTATCCTTGGGGTAAATCATTTGTGCGATGGTGCACAGGATCCTCTCAGCGCCCTGTGACATTAGCCTCACCTTCCTTAATTTTAGTCTGAAATTATTATAAACGGAAATGGTTCTTTTTCCTCCAATTAACACCAGTAACATCCCAGAAGTATCCATCATAGCTAACAATACCAATATCCCGGTGCCTTGGGGTTATCCTAGTTTCTACCCTGTCATTCACTCCTCATATCCAGTCACTTATTAAATCATGTCACTTCCACCTAAGAAACATATGTATGTAATTCATGAGATTTAGTTGTATAAACACATTTACTTTACAGCACTACGAAATATGTTGGCGCTATATAAATACATGTTAATAAAAAAATAATAATAAATTATCTAGAAGCCCAAAATAGTGAGCCTGGGACAGGTGGAGCGGAAGGGGCACATGACTGAGGGGAGAGTAGAGGAAATAAAGGGGTAGTGGTGACAGGCATTATGGGAATTGTAGTATGGAGTAAAAGGGGGCAGGCCTTAACCTTTAAATAAGGGTAAAAGTGCGGGAAATCACCTTACCTGTAGTGGGCACAGGAGAGTCAACGTGTCATGGCGCAGGCGTCCGGTTCCGAGGTGCTGGAGGGGCTCAGGTTGGCGCTATCCGGCCACGATGGTGAGCGGATTAGAAGGGAGCTGTTGTCCCTGCTCGGGCCCTCGCATGGGAGGGCTGCACCGGAGGCAAAGGCGGGAGCCGATCGGAGGAGGCCGCAACGCAGGGCCAGGCCGCCTTAACGCCTTAGCCCTGACGGTGGGAGTGGGAGACGGCGGCGGAGCTTATCCCCTACAGCGGGGCCATCGGGTCTGAAGGAGGCGCGGATCGATGGAGGACGGAGCGCACGTGTGCGCACTGGCAGGCAAGTGGCGTGTGGGGAGACAGGGCCTCAGGCAGTGCGGCGGAGCAGCAGGGGGAGGCGCACGTCCTTGCGCTCCGGCGGCCAGGTGGGGACTGCGGCCTCGGGCCCCGGTGCTTCGGGTAAGGCACTGGCAGGCTCCGGGGGCGGGGCCGGGACCAGAGGCAGGACCCAGGGGCCTCAGGCAGCCTTGGAGCAACGGGGCATGATGCGCAGGCAGGCGCAGCTGGACGCTGGCGGCACCTCCATGGGGGGGTTGGAACAGGTGAGGCGGAGGGGGACGGCAGGGCTGCTGCAGGGTCTGGTGTGGCTAGGGCTGGGGTGGCAGCCACGGGTTCAGTGACCATGGAGGAGCTTACGGATGCCACAGGGGGCACTATGGAGGCTGAGGTGCCTGTCCAGTTGGAACCAGCGGAGCAGAGGGACCTTGGTGGGTGCCCCTCACCTGGGGGGGTACGGGACAGGAGCAGGTCCTCTTCAGTCCGGGTAGCGGGAAGGGGTACTTCCCATGGCCGAGATGATTCGGGTGATCGGTGGAGGGAGTCGAGGAGCATGAGGAGGGGGCGCACCAGGTCCAGGAGTCGGGCACGCAGCGGCTCCAGGGATTGGGGGAGGATGGATGCCGGCAGGCGGAGGCGGGGGCACAGGCCGGAGTACGAGAGGGGTGGGCGCTCACCCGTACATATATGTGCCACTTCTTGTCGCTTCTCTCCTGCCAGTTCATCAGGTCAGCAGGAGGGGCAGGAGAACCTCGGTCCAGTAGTCGGGATCACGGACCGGCGTGGAGGCCAGAGACAAGGGATGTCAGATCTGGAGGAGCGACGGCCCCACAGGGTGATTCAGTGAGTGGGTCATCCAGTGAGTGCTTCAGTAGTGCCAGGGGTATGAGGGACGCACAGGGGTTATTACTTGGGTTGAAGGAGCTTTTGAGTAGTTGGGAGGCGGGGGGTTCCCAGGCAGGGATATCTCGGGTGTGGGTGCAGGGAACAACGGAGAGGCTTGCTGGACTCCCAGATAGGGTCTACCCCCACAACAAGTGACCCGTCAGCGGGGGCACCGGTCGAGGCGGCGGTTGTAGTGGCGACTCCGGGGGCATCGGGTTGCGGCAGGATAAGGTGGGGGGTGATCAGCTGGTCTGTTCCTGAGGCAGCCCGACAGGGGGCTTATGTTTCGTTTATGGGTCCGTTGGGGGCGCATGTTAAAAAAGAAGTGAAGGAGAAGATCTGGAAGGGGGAGTTTGTGGAGATTTTCTCCCTTCTCCCTCTAGAGGAGTCGGCTGAGTTAAAGGAGAATGACAAAAAAGATGGGAAGAAGGAGGAGGAGGAGAGGAGCAAGAGGTATAGGAAGCTTCCGAAGACTTTCAGAAATTGGCTGCGGGCTTTCTGCATCTTAGCCAGCGTGATCGGGGAAAAGCATCCTGAGCATTGCTCATCCCTGTTTAGTTATGTAGATGGGATTTGGGAGGCCTTCAGGGTATATGGGGGTTTGGCGTGGTGGCGCTATGATGAACAGTTTTGCCAGCGGTTAGGGGCCAACCCGGGGATGAGATGGGATCAGCTTGACATGCCACTCTGGTTGCGGTTGATGACGGCACAAAAGACGAACCCCTTTCAGAGAGGCGCCGGGGGGGACACAGCAGGGGTCCAAACCTGGTTACTGTTGGCAGTTTAATGAGGGACAGTGCAAGTGGGGTGGCTCTTGTAGATTCAAGCATGAGTGTTCCGGTTGTGGGGGTGATGCGGCCGTGGTTAGATCGGTGCGGCAGGAAAGGGGATGCGGAGCTGCTGCGGAAGGGGTTCGTTGAGGGGTTTAGGATGCCATTCCAATCTAGGGCGCGGGGGGAGGTCCATGGGAATCTCCGGTCGGTGGCTGGCAATTTAGAGATAGTGCGTCAGAAATTACATAAGGAGGTGGAGCTTGGCCGCATGGCCGGCCCATTTGCAGCCTCCCCTTTGGCGGACCTGAGAGTGTCACCATTGGGGGTGGTTCCTAAAAAGGAGCCAGGGCAGTTCCGCTTGATTCATCATTTATCTTACCCCAAAGGCATGTCGGTGAATGATGATATTGACCCGGAACTCTGCTCGGTTTCGTACACGTCCTTTGATCAGGTTGTGGCGGTGGTCAAAAAAGCGGGGTCAGGGGCGTGGTTGGCTAAGTCAGACATAGAATCGGCGTTCCGATTGTTGCCCATTCACCCGGATTGCCATCACTTACTGGGATGTGCGTTTGAGGGTTTTTATTATGTTGATCTGTGTCTGCCTATGGGATGCTCGATTTCGTGCGCTTACTTTGAGAAGTTTAGTTCATTCTTGGAGTGGGTGGTGCGGCGCCGAGCGAGCTCTGACGGCTTAGTACACTATCTCGACGATTTTCTGTGCGTCGGTCCGGCCAATTCTGATGAGTGTTTCCATATTCTAGATACTCTTCAGGAAGTGACTGGGGAGTTTGGGGACCCATTAGCGGCTGAAAAAACGGTGGGCCCGGTGACCTGCCTCTGTTTCCTAGGTTTGGAGATTGACACAGTGGCGGGCGAATGTAGGCTACCTCCGGATAAGTTGACTGACTTGACTAATTGTGTGGGCCATTTGGCATGGAAGCGCAAGGCAACGGTTAGGGCGGTTCAGTCCTTGTTGGGCAAGCTTAATTTTGCTTGCCGAGTGATCGTGATGGGCAGAGTTTTCTGTCGCAGGCTGGGCAAGCTGTTGGCGGGCGCAGTGGGCCCCCACCATCACATCAGGTTGCCCCGGGAGGTGAGGGATGACTTGCGGATTTGGCGGCGGTTCTTGGGCACGTTTAATGGGAAGTTGATATTCCCTGAGGAGGAGGTGACCTGTCAGGAACTGCAGCTCTTCACAGATGCAGCGAGTGGCTGTGGTTTCGGTGCCTATTTAGGAGGAAAATGGTGTGCTGAACCGTGGCCCCAGGAGTGGCGGGAGCTGGGTTTGACAAAGAACTTATGTTTTTTAGAGATGTTCCCGATTGTGATTGCTCTATTTCTGTGGGGGGACGTCCTGGCCAACAGGAGGGTGATCTTTACCACGGACAATATGGGAGTAGTGCAAGCTATTAACAGGCAGTCGGCTTCCTCGATTGAGGTGGTGCGAGTTTTGAGGATTTTGGGGTTGCGCTGCTTACAGTTAAATGTGGGTTTCCGGGCGGTTCACCTTGAAGGGGTGCGAAATGAGATTGCAGATGCTTTGTCTCGATTCCAGTACCATTTTCAACGCTTGGCTTCGGGAGCGGACAGAGAAGGCCATCCTTTCCCAGCGGGTCTCTGGGCCATCGGGACGACAGGATTGGAGTGTTGGTGAGATCCTCGGTGGCAGAATCGCCTTGGGCCTCATATGGTAAGGTCTGGGAGGAGTGGCAGCAGTTAATCGATTGGGCCGGGAGAGCGGAATACCCACAGGGACAGGATTTAATGTTGTGGTGGGTGTACTGGATGGCAGAAAGGGGTAAGTCGACAGCCCAGATCGAGAAAAGCATGTCGGCGCTGGCCTTTCTGTTCAAATTAAAGGGGGGGAGGATTTCACAAAAAGTTTCGTCATCAGACAAGCTGTAAAGGGGTTAAAGAAGGGGCGCACTAGACAGGACACACGTAGACCTGTGACAGTGGGGTTGCTGGAGAGTTTAGTGCAGGTTTTGGGGGACATTTGTTTTTCGCAATACGAAGTGACTTTGTTCAGGGCCGCTTTTGTCCTGGCATTTTTTGGTGCCTTTAGGGTGGGAGAGTTGGTGAGTCATAGCAAAAAGGTACCTGGGGGGCTTCAATTGGGGGACGTGGAAATTGGGGATGACAGGGTGGATATATGGCTCAGACGGTCCAAAACAGATCAGGCGGGAAAAGGTAAGAGAATTGTTTTGTATGCATTACGTGGGGGGTCTGTTTGCCCATGGTTTCACTTGCGTCAGTGGTTGGCATCCCGTACCGGGCTTCCGGGTCCATTTTTGATCCATGAGGATGGCACACCACTGACCAGGTACCAGTTCATAAGGATTTTCCGGCTGGGGTTGGGGAGGTTGAACAGGCTCCCGCTTGAGTATTGTTCTCATTCTTTTCGGATCGGGGCAGCCACGGAGGCAGCACGACTTGGGTTAAGTGATGGGGTGGTCAAACGGATTGGCCGGTGGGAGTCGAAAAGGTTTCAGTGCTACATAAGGCCAAAACTGGTTTAAAAAGGGTTGATTATGTGGGGTTACGGAACTTTTGATTAAAAGTGGGATGTTGTTTTGTTCACATGTGTGGTTGTGGTTTGTTATTTCTTAAGGTGGATGTCTACAAGTCTGGATTATTGGACATTCCTTTGTGCGCTGGGCGGAACGGAGAGCTGCAGTTAGGAGGAGGGGTCGGCAGCTGGGTTTTCCTGGACCGTCTGGTTGAAGTTAAGTGGTTTGGCTTCCCTGGATTGTTATGGCCTGGTGTATTTGATAAAGTGGTAAGTCTGTCGGCAACGGAAACACACCCCCACGTATTGGTTATGCATGTGGGTGGTAATGACATGGGCATAATGTGCCAGAGGGATTTGGTGAGGCAGATGAAAATTGATATCGACAAGATTCGGTCATTGTTTGTGGGAGTGGTAATTGTATGGTCGGAAATGATACCCAGTTTGGTGTGGAGATGGGCTAGGGATCATTCGGCTATGGAACGGAGTCGGAGAAAACTTAACCAGTTACTTAGGGGCCGATTCACTCAGCTCGAGTGAAGGGTTCGAATGAAAAAAACTTCGAATTTCGAAGTTTTTTTTGGGTACTTCGACCATCGAATTGGTTAAATTCGATCGAAGTCGAACGAAATCGAACGATTCGAAGTAAAAATCGTTCGACTATTCGACTATTCGATAGTCGAAGTACTTGCCCTTTAAAAAAAACTTCGACCCCCTACTTCGGCAGATAAAACCTACCGAAGTCAATGTTAGCCTATGGGGAAGGTCCCCATAGGCTTGCTAACCTTTTTTTGATCGAAGGATTTTCCTTTGATCGTTTGATTAAAATCCTTCGAATCGTTCGATTCGAAGGATTTAATCGTTCGATCGAACGAAAAATCCTTCGATCGTTCGATCGCAGGATTAGCGCTAAATCCTTCGACTTCGATATTCGAAGTCGAAGGATTTCAATTCGAGGGTCGAATTTCGAAGTATTTTTAACTTCGAAATTCGACCCTTCGTGAATCGGCCCCTTAGTGTTTTTATCAGGAGGTCAGGGCGGGTGGTTGTACGGCACAAGGATTTGGAGCGGGCTGTGCCAGGGCATTACAGACGGGATGGTGTGCATTTGTCTGATGTTGGGCTTGATTTGTTCAATCTTGGAGTGGGTGATGGTGTGGAAAGGGCTGCTTTTTTGGTGTCTGGGGTAGCGCGGCCTGCATAAGAGGTCATGCATGCAGCGCAGTGGCATAGTGGGGCTGCCCTACTGGGTAGTCAAAAAGGGGGCTGGAAGGTAAAGTGAGGTTGGTTGGTTAGGCCTGGGGCGAGGCTCAGGCCTCAGGAGGCAACGAAAGTGAGAAAGCAGGTGACAGAGTCTTAGCCTTAGGCTGGTTAATGGGGTTTTGACTAAGAGGGGTTTGGGAAGTTATTGTAAACATTGTTAAATGTTATGTGCAGCCTTCAGCGGCTACTGTTTTTACCCCAAAATGTCAAAGTGTTATGCAGTATTATTTTATGCTGGTATGTTTTTTGGGAGTTAAATTGAATAAGTGAATGAAAATGTTCTTTAATAAACAAGCTACGGCCTTTTTCACCAAAAGATCTGTGAGTGGAGTGTATTTGTGGGTGTAAGGGGTTTGCATCAGAATCGAAGCATACTCTAGTCATGGGTTTGAGGGACCTCAACTTGCTGTCCCTAAAAATCATTGTTCTGTGCTTCATATAAATAGAAGGGTTAATAAAGAAGACATTTATTATATATTATTTAGAAATCGACTACAATCCAGCATGGTGATATTTGTTCATGTCCCAGACATGACATTGAAAAACAGTTCTCTGAAGGAAGAATGGGCTGGCTCTGCCTTGGAGCCAAAAGATGCACATGAAGGTTCATATACTGGAGGGTGAGACATTGAGAGAAAGGGGAAAAATATGTGCTACATTTAGAAAACATAGTTTGTGCAATACCGTTTGTGGCTTGGATATACTGTATATTTGTAGAAATATTCAGTAAAGCATATTGGTGTAGGTATTTACAAGGAGCCTTATTTTACACATTACTAGGATTGGGCACTGCTGAACTCACTGTTTTTATGATAAAATGTTATCCAGAGGCTCAGTGGAAGGGTACCCTTCAGTAATTAAATTATAAAAAAGTTTAAATGTTTGCTTGCTTTCTCCAGTCAAAATCTTTGTATCAAAGATCTTGCAGACAGTTGTCCCCTATCTTTATTTAGCAACACATCCCATACACAGCATGTATTGGCCTTTAAATCAATAACTGCTTATTATAATATGTCTATTTATTATAATGACAATACAATTAAGAGGACTTGGCAACCATGCAACTAGAGCTTAAATCAGGAAAAGAGGCTCTTGTAGATTTCCTCCCATATGAGGAAGAGTATTTAAATAGGAATGACCAACCTTTGGCCCCTCAAATATATAATTCGCATTATTCTGCTGCTAAAATTTGCACTGGACATCTCCCAAGTTGGACATCCCAATGTATCTGCTTCGAAACAATATTATATGAACTTTGTGCTGTTATCTACCTTTTTTCTAAAAGAAAATCATATGCTAAAATGTATTTATTCATTTGTGAACCAAACACATTTTTGTTTGTAAATTACCCTCCGACTTAGATTGTAAGCTCTTTGTGGCAGGGACCTTCTTCCTCTTTTCTCTTTGGGGTAGATACACTAAAGGGATGAAGTGTCTAACACTTTTCACCAGCATTACCATCCACAGGGACATCGCCAATTCACTCACAGGCGCAATTTGCTAGCGAAAGAGACCGTCGATTGCGTTCATTTTTCACTCTGGCGAAACTACGTCAAAGTCATCCCATATCTGGCCAGTCCTACGCTTAATTTTCATCCCCAGATATGGGATGACTTTGACGTAGTTGGCCAGCTTAAATATATTGCAATATATGGACAAACAATCCCTGTGTTGTTTAAAGGGTAAGGCATTTTTTTTTTGGACCATGCGAATTGACGCTAGCGTTAGGCACTTCGGCGCTTAGTGAATTTGGGTCAATATACTTGCTACTCGACTGAGACCTGCACGCTCTATGAGATTACTGATCTTTTCCCATAATGGGCACAGTAGAATGTAGAGAATTTTTCTAACTACGGGTGTGAGGGAAAAGGTTCAACAGAATGGAGTAGCCAGACAAGACAATTTTAGTGTTCTTCTGCAATGTTATTGGCTTTTCAGATTTTATTTTCCACATTATTATCAGTATTTATTTTTTAAAATTACAATGCCCCATGCACTGAGCAAAATGCAAATTTTTGAAAATAGTCACAGGCTCTGCTCTCCATTTTGAAGCACAGAGACCTGTGGACTGCTCTTAGAATCAAATGTGGCCTGTCTTAGGGGTCCTCCCCTCTTGCCCTCTATCTATGCCTACGCTTCATTCAGATGAGCAAGGTAGTGATTGGCTCGATGTGCAACCTGTATTGTGGCCTTGTACTTACTATCTCAAGGCAGGTAGTAAAGAAAAGGCTAGCTGTATATCCTGAGGTTGGCTCCTTCTTTCTATTATTCATCTGGTGCTAAGGGGGAGCTTTTGTGCCTCTTAGTGCTCTTACACTTGAACCCCCCGGGGTTATAAATGACCCCTTAAAGGACCCCTTTGGGTAAAAATGTTATCCCCAACCAAAGGTGCGGGCTAACAGAGCCTGCATTCCGGTTGGGGATAACAGTAGTTTTTTTTTTTTTTATAAAATGCCCCCCGCCAGCACTACACTACCCCTACTGGGAGGAAGCGTCTGATGCCAGCAGCCATGTCCAGTCACTCCCATTCGCATAACACGCATGTGACATCACACGCATGTGCATAATAAGCAATTGGGGTCATATTTTCATTGTGTGCATGCGGATGACCAGAGAGGTGCCCTTTAAGAGATTAGTACCTTATTTGTGAGGGTCTTCAGTGGTCCCAAATTGAACACCTGTGTTGCAAACCAGCTCCAGACTTGGAGCTAATAACTTTAGTTCTTTGAGTTAAATAAATTACCTCTACTTGGTCATTTTATTAATAAAACCCATTTGAAATCAAATGAGAATATCTCTTCCTTCTCTCTGCAACCTGTTCCCAGCTGTGTGTCAGAGGTCAGACTGTTATGAATGTAATAAGCAAAACACAATTTTAAAAGTTCATCATTTTTGCTTATATTTTTGACTAAATGTTAAATAATGATATTTCGTCCAAAATCTTTACCTTTTCACTGCCAGTTTAGAATTTGAAAAGCTATTGGCTGAATAGTTTGTTTTATTTTTAGTATGACAAATAATAGGCTGCAGGAAATGGAATTTATAGAATTTCATTTTCTTGTAGATCTGTGTTGCATTTGCTATGAAGTATGTACCATAACAAGTTTTAAAAACTGTATAGAAACAGAGGCAATCCTGAGGGCTCACGCAGCAATAATAGTAATAAAGACACACTTTATTGTAACATCATAAATTATAAAATACACACAATTTTAAAAGAAACATACACAACTGATAGATAGCAAGTTCCCTTATAAACCTCTGGTCCTATGTACCCAGGTACAGGGGGAATAGAAGAATTCATCTGTATGCCATAGATTTCCAATGAATAACAATATTAGGCAAAAAAACTAGAAAAATAAAATTAGAATAAGATGAGTAATCTAGTTGAAGAGGATCTCAAGGCATATGTCGGACACATAGTGTTTTTCCCTATCACCAACCAACCCCAATGCACATTTTGCCACTTAGGCTTCTTCAGAAGAAAATGCACACCGGGTTGGTTTTCCCAAATTATAAGAACTGCACATTAGGGTGCCTTAAATGTCTATAATGTGGGGACAGGTATACCTATAGAGATGGAAGTATGCAGGGGAGTAACTACAGAGGAAGCAGACCCTGCTGCTGCAGGGGGACCTAGAGGAATAGGGGGGGGACCATGAGAACTTCATTATTGCACAAGCTCAACATACTGTATATTTGTTAAGCATATTGGCTATATTGGGGGGGACCTAAAATTAATTTGCTCTGGGGCCCTAAAATGAATTTACTCTTGGGCCCAGTAGGAAGTAGTTACTCCACTGGAAGTATGGTCAAGTTGTCTACAACTTTTGTATTGTGCTTTACTGTATCTCCTGGCAGATTGACAAGTCTGTATGAAACTTTCCTCATTGACCAATGGTGGGTCCTGCATTTTCATACCTGGCTCTAATAGATTAATGTAATAAAAGGCCCACATCTAGTAATCCATAGCAACCAATCAGATGTCAAGCAGATATCCAGCATATGCGACCTGTTGATTGGTGCTTGTCTACTGATCTGTCCATTTAGGCTGTCAGTCCGAGTGATTGAAAAGCAGCAACTCTGATGCTTCTTCAGTTCCTCGTCTTTCAGTAGATCATACACTGGCAGATATGCTGAATTGGCAAATTACATTTTTAAATCTGCCTGATCAACAAACCAACTAATATCTAGTGTATGAATATCTCTGGTCATTGTAGTTCCACCCTCCATACATGTACCAAATATCATATGATTTTATTGTCATGTATAAAGTCAACTTAAAACTATGACACCCAGCAACTGCCCAAGAGACCCATGTGAATACCTGTGTTGCCTACTGTGCAGGGCAACCCTTAATTATTTTCATTAAATCAAACATTAAAGGGCACCAATCATGACCAAAATCATTTACTAAGTAAATACACCATGTGAAAGTTCAAGAAATCCGATTTTTAAAACAGTTAGAATTGTTTGTATAATGTAAATGATCGGCTCACTATTCCTTCTGCAAGATCTCCCCTATCTCCCCTGCAGTTCTAGCTGAGGCAGGCATCTTGGATTTCACTGGCTCCTCCTACCTATATCTTCCCAGCCAACTGTAGCTCTGAAATCTCGCACATGCTCAGTTGAAATTCCATGCTTGCTTATCGACCCTTCTAAGCTATTTTCAAATCCACCAAACCTCTGTGTTAGCTGCTGTACAGTAGTGCTGCCACCTGCTGGAAGTTAGTGTGTGTCCTTCATTTGCATAATAACATCACCAGCAGGGGACAAGATAGGGAAATCTCCTGATACTTCTAGTGGAGGAGTTTACTAAAACAAGGCAGTCTGGGAAGAATACTCAAAGCAGTGTTACAATCTGAGCATGCTCCTGAAATTTGCATATTAGAGTCTCTGTTATAGTCACAGTATGGCCTCCCTCAGTGAAAGAACCCATTTGACAAAGTAAGGGATTTTTTTAAAACCTGCAGTTTTTTCAAAAAACTATATATGTAGTTTGATTACTTATAACATTAAGTAACTGAGAAAGACACAATATATTGAGCTTTAATTGTTTTATTTAATTCTCAGAATTCTATTAGCAGATAATTCTATAAATCAAACATTAAAGGAGAAGCAAACCCCTAAAAAAAACCCTACTCCCACCCCAAATAGACCCCCCTCCTTCCTCCGTCCCCAGCCTAGCTGCTGTGAACTCTGATCCCTGAATCTGCACCGAGGGGTAAGTAAAAAGTTAAAGGCAATTTTCCAAGAAGGAAAAATTTCCTTCTTGACTCCAAAAATGCAG
Source organism: Xenopus petersii (assembly GCA_038501925.1). Taxonomy (NCBI): domain Eukaryota; kingdom Metazoa; phylum Chordata; class Amphibia; order Anura; family Pipidae; genus Xenopus; species Xenopus petersii. The sequence goes on along the minus strand of CM076679.1, from coordinate 94,605,340 downwards.
CCAGACCTGTCCCTGGGTCATCTTTGTACTGTACTGACTTTTGACTGGGGGATGTCTCATCATTTGTCCAAGTGAAACCTAACTTCTTTTTTTTTTTTTTGTATTCAAATATGTTTATTGAGACAAAATATTTGACAATTCTGTAAGTGACCAGCTGTTACATGTATCACATTTCACAAATAAACATTGTGCCCATATTTGCAGTAATATTCGTCAATACACAATTCAAATATACATTTCGTTAATATACAATACAATTGTGCAACAAATAAAAGTGGGGAAGGGATAAAACAAAACTGAAATCATAATAATACAATAAAATAATCTGATAAAGTAATAAAATGATAGGGCAAGGCATATATATCCATACATCGTAGTCTAGCATACAGAGTAAGTTCTCTAGATGTGACTATTTAATGGGCAAGTGTATCCCTTTTATTTTCTATAAATCGCATCCAAAGAAACCACATAGTTGCAAATTTCTCATGGGTATTATTTATATACGCTGTCAACTATTCCATTCGATAAATCTCATTCACCACTTTATACCATTCCTCTGTAGTAGTGAAACCTAACTTCTAATTGATCAGACAAAGGTGAAAAAACCCCAAAACCACTGCTGAACAAAATTTCCTTATATGGGGAAAAAATCCTTCCTGACTTCCAAAAGGCAGCTGGACTTTGGCAATTTATGCTTAACTTTACTGACCACTTTCTATAGTTTCTACTTTGTTGATAGTCTCATTGTTATAACACTAATTTGGTTACTGTCTCTTTCAATAGCAATTTACCCTTGGCAATCAAGGGGTCCTGAGTCCCTTTTGCATATGAAAAGTACTGGGAACTGGGAATTACAGTGCAGTGCCTCCACCTAGTAAACACTGAGGAAAACACCTCAGGGGGGTTCCACTAGGAATAATAAAACACACAGTTTGCAAATAAACAAATATAAACTTTATATAAACAGTTTAACACTGGGGCAACTAATACACACTTCACTCCTACACTGGGGGACATGTGGGACACTACCTAAACCACTATTAGGTGCTTAACTGTTGCTTTTACACAGTCCTTGGTAAATATCACAGTCAAAATCCTCCGGAAGGGGTTAATAACCACACCGTTCAAATGATTATCCCCTCCCTAGAGCTCTTATTCCCCAGGTAGCGCTACCTTATTCCCTAAAAGTACCTCTCCCTTTTGAAGTTGGAAGCAGCTCCCTCGTAGCAGGTAAATGGTTAAGACCTGTCTTCACTGTGGGGCCTGACAATAAAATAATGATATTGACAATAGAATAATGAGAACACCCTATTCCATGACGGGTAATAGCTGGTATTGAGGACTACACTATATCTCAATCCTTTTTAAATAGAACAGCTATTATTGATCACAGCACACATTGAAGGAAATTCTGCATGCATTCAAAGAGCAGTTTGTCATTCATATTTGTGATATTGGATCCATGGACTGATGAACTCTTAAAACTGTACAAGACTACTGCATTATTTCTTCATATGCCTATTCACAGCCATGATGAACTGATGGACTGATACTGAAGCTGGTTATTTATAGTTTTAGTTTCATACCGTATTGAATATGCTATAGTTAAATTGTGTGAAATTGACAAAAAAAAAAGTGTATAATGAAGTGGTTTCTCTGTATGTTTAGTTATAGACCAGTTATAAAAAAACAAAGGTAAAATTGTGTTCATAGCTATGAATATAGAGGTTGTCCAAATAAATAAAACAGCCATATATACAAGGTTTTAGAGATACAACAACAAGTATAATATTTCTAAAGAAGGGTTCAGTTATTTCAGATGATTAGATAAAGTTAACAGCTGGTTAAACAACTTCATTGGAAGTTTCTTTAGGTCTATTCTTATCATCCTAGTATTGGTACTTAGTCTATATTTATTTGTAAGAATTATGCTTTAGGTCATAACTCACTGTATCTCCAGTTTCTGAGCTCATTTGATTTCCATATATAAGGTAAAGCTTATATTAGTTGGATATGGGACGGTTTGAAGAAAAAAAAGACCTGTTTTAAGTGGCAATATGATCTATATTATGCATTATCATTAGAATCATGTTTTGTTCACATGCAAATATTGTAAAATATCATATGCTTAGAATGATATATATATGTTATACATGTTGCACCCATATACTATATTTACATATATACTCATTATTGTAAATTTTCCTTGTTACCAACATCACTTGACCAAGACATTTCCTGGAACAGGAAGTACAGTTCGACCCCTAGCTCACTGCTCTATTTCATAACCAGTTTTCAGCTGCACTTCTGTACTTGTGCTGCCAAAGTAAAGAACTATAGCTCACAGGCCACTGTCTTAATTATAAAAAGCCTCCCTCTTTCTCAGGGGCCCCCTCTTACCCATATGCTAATATGAGGCGTACAGAGACGCCTCAAGAGGGCAATGACAATAAAATAATGATATTGACAATAGAATAATGAGAACACCCTATTCCATGACGGGTAATGGCTGGTATTGAGGATTATCAATATAAATTAAAGATCAAGACCCCTCGTCCTGGTACTTACAAAGGCCAGACCTAAGGCAGATAAGGGGGAAGGGAATGCTGATGATAGTGGTCTCAGGTAATCATACAATGTAATGCTGACCAAAGGTCAAGACTCTGCAGACAGAAGTCAAATAACAGTTAGCTTAGATACAGAAGTGTTGCTTCAGAACTGCAAACACCCATCCTGTCTCAAACTAGCAGACATATATTTTATGGTTTGTGTATACTGGAATCAGGGAAACATAAAATGATGTAACAGGTATCGCAATATTTAATCTAGTAAGCTTACATGCCTTCTAATATAGAAGGAGGGCTTTTGACCATGTATGGTATTTCCGTGTACCCTTTGCTCTTATGGTAAATGCTCTGTAAAAAGGTATAAAAGCTTGTTGTAAGAGGAGTGTCTTTGGGAAGTTCTCCTGTCACACTTATGTACTATGCTGTGGTGTGATTGTGACAACTTCCTAGGCAAAACTCTTGTCTTGTTTGTCTTGTCTAATAAATAACCTCACTTATTTGAATAGCCTTTTCTCTGAGTTTTGCTTTTATAAACGAGGTCTGGGTAATAAAAAATACCTACAGGCCCCACACTCAGAGCGGGCCACCTAGGCAACCTGTCCCGATGTGGCGCTGGCTGAGCGTGCGCGTGTTGATGCCGGTGAGCATACGTGTGTTGATGCCGGCGCGCATGTGCACAAGCGCAAATTGGAATGCGCACATGCGCAGAAAGGCCAAACACCGTGCAGGAAGAGAGGGAGTGATGGGACCGGACATGGGGTAGGCGACAGAGCAGGTATATGCCTGGCACCCCCCAAGCTTTGCGCCCTACTCTGCCTACCCTTAGTTCTGGCCCTGCCCACACTTGTATCCGTGCCAAGATCCCTTGGGTGGCTCACTCACCGGGGGGGGTGCTCTCAGAGGAATTCACACGGGAGATCACATGCAGTTCTGCAGCAGAATCAATCTCACTAGTAACGGCTTTCTCCTTCTGAGTTTCTAGCCACTTGGCAGGGGACTGGCTGGGCCCCAGATTCAACAGCTTCTCTGTACCTTACAGTCTTACAGTTACTCCCGCTGCTCTCTCAGCTTTCTCTCTCTGGGAGACCCCGTGCATTTGGCTCCAAAGTCAGGGACACACTTTCTCCCAAGGATGCACTGGGGATCCGAGCCAATTGGATCACTATCCAGCATGCAACTGGGCTGGATGATGTCTCAGGCAGACAAACAGGGGAAGAATTCCTCATGTACCCTACATTGTTTATCCTCACTCACATCTTTGTTTTATTCTTTTCAACCCTTTTTTTGGGTTTCTCCTAAAGCAGCCCATAAAGCTGCTCAGATTCTAAAAGGTAGATTTATCAAAATGTAAGATAAGTGCTAACCGCAAAAACATCCACTCACTTTTTATTCATTCCTGTGGGATTTTTATAAGTATATTTATCAATGGTTTTTGGTAAATACGCTTGTAAAAATAGAAAGTGAGTGAATTTTTCTGTGGTTAGCTCTAATCTCATATTATGAGAGAGTTCTGCTCAGAGAGCCCATAGCAGGTATATAGATTGTCTGAAGATCTTGAATGCTTCCATTTCTTTCTAGAGTGCTTATTCAATGCAGAATAACTCAATGTAGAATCTAGTGATGTAACATATAAATCTGTGAAGCTTATTGTGTCTTTGGGAAATCTTAGGCTTTTGTCAGAAGGTGTGAATTCCATTTGTTTCTTTCTAGTGTATTTCGTCAATACTGAACTGAATACAGAATCTGATGACATAACGTATACATCTACATAGCTTGTCACTTTGGTAAATTTTAACCTGTTTTTGTTTTTCCTTTTTTATTATTTATTTATTATTTTTATTATTACTGCATTTCTCACTGGCCTCTGTGTTTTGTAATTCCTTATTTCTCTCATTACATTCTGTTTCCTAACTTTTCTTAGTATAGTTTGATTCATTATCATTTCTCTCAAAGCACTGTAAGAGTTCTTCATACTTTGTATTCTCACTACTTTCCAAATTGACTTCGTCCTCTTCAATTTCTTTCACAGTTTCTTTTTTGATTTTCTCAAATTTTTCTGTATTCCCCGTGTTCTCACTTTTCTGAATAGTTTGTGGGGGTTTTCCTATAGTCTTCCCTGAGTATTCTTCGTACTCAGCGTTCAATTTCTCACTGCTTTTCTCACTGTTCCTGTTGCAGATTTTCCTGATAAATGGATCCTCCTCTTCAATTGAAAGGTGATCTTACGGCAAATTCTTCTTACTTTCTTTATCTTCCTCCATTTCCTCATGGGGATCTCATAATAGGTGCACAGATTCTCTGCAAAACTTACGTTTCTCATGTTTCCCTTTCTCACTGTTTATTTAATTTGTCTTTCTCTTTTTATTGAAAAACCTAACAAAGTTGAATATTCTTTGGCTAGGCTTCTGCTTTTGCAACTGTTGCTTTCAACAGTCTGTACACAGATTCTCAGCAGTCCCTATACTGCTGTCTGTGTTTTTGCTTTTTTCACACTATTCTACTACATTTCCTTCTGACATTTATTTATTTGCTTTTGTTTTTTTGATGTTCTCTTATTTTTTTTTTCACTTTTTACACTTTTCTTACTGCTATTTGAGTATTCTTTATACTCACCGCTCTTGGTGCTTTCTGATTTTTCTGCATCCTGAGTTTTATCACTGGTTTTTGTTCTTATTTGTTTTCTAATTTTGTTGAGTATACTGACTAATATGCCTTTTATTCCTCTAGGCATCTGCTTTTCCAACTCTGGCTTTTCACCGTCAGTTTTGATTTCTTCACACTCTTCTGTGTGTTCTGTTGGCATTTCATTCTGACATTTGTTGCTACTAATGTCAGCTGATTTGTTCTATAAAAGAAGACAAGAATGAGTGTTAATTTCAGAAATAAAGTTATAACTAATTTTTTTTTTTTACAAATATCTAACAGAGCAAATACCAGAGAAGAATAGTTTGGGTGAGAAGTCCCGTCCTACTATTTCTGAAAACCGACCTATTTTCACATTTCTGTAAATGAGTGGCAGATGGCAGGACATTGTGAGTCTTGTACCCAACATATAATAAAAGTGCCAATGTTTGCTCTATAACCGGCTTCTTGATAACATGTTTAAGGACTACTAATGGCAAAAATTTTTTTTAACATATTTAGAATCTGTTCCTCCAGCATTAATTTATTTATATACCAATTGTACTATTTTACATGAGTAAGGTTTTCATTCTAATGTCCTGTAAAGGGGCGGTGAATAGCATTTGATTTTTATTAACCTAAAAGCCACTGCTTTCTTAACAGCTTTTCATTGTCATACTGAATAAATGGACCTGATTGTCCTGGTCAACCTCAATGGCTGCTCCATCAGTTATGAATAAAGCAAAGCTCGTCTGCACACCCTGGCCTTTCTCTGTTATTGTTGCTAGGTGCTCAGTCCTTTGGGGATATAGCTCTCCCCACGATTCAATGGACTATACAAACAAAGTACTGGCACACAATAGCAGTTGCTATGGGGGTTATCCCCTATGTGTTTATTGTGTCATAGAAACGTTCACAGCATTTCATCACCTGACGAAGGGGCCAGCCCCCGAAACATTGTGATACTTTTGTATGACACAATAAACAAGTATTAATAGTTTGGTATAATAAGATATTTTATTAAAAAAGCATATAAAACACTTCCCATTTTGGTGTTACTGGTCTTTTAAACAGAACCTACAGTTTTAACAACTGTTTCAGGACTATCTATTTTCCCTGAAGACCAAGAATCCATCATGACTTAAGAATGTTTGTACATTTGGGATTATTGTATTCCTTACTTGAATATAACCCCTGCACAGTGTTTGTATTACATACTCTAAACAGGTCGCTGTTATCTCCAATCAGGAAAAACATACTGAGGCTCATTTATAAACTTTGTGCAGTACAGAATGATTCTCACAGTGAATATATTTGCTCTGTGCATGGTTATATTTATTAAGCTGATAAGAGTGGGGTATTTAATGTGCAAACAGAATTGAGAATGTCTCTAAGAGCTTTTTAAATATGGCATAATCACAAATTGGGAATATTTATATGCGCACTCTGCGTTTCAGTTACGCCACGACTTTGGTGGTAGAGAAAATATTTGCAAAACAGTTTTCGTAAAATTTTGAATTGAAACAAACAATATATACATATACATGAAAGAACTGTTTTTAAGTTTCTAATATGTGAATTCTCCTGCCACAGACTCCTTAAGTTACTTTTCTATTAGCTATTCAGTGCCATCATTGCCTTTCCATTCTCCACATTCAGGCAATTCCCATGTCCTCATCTGAAAAATTGCACAAACATTTATAATAAAGACCTCCATACAGCTTTAAATTACCCACCCTATGCACATTTTCCTAAGTGCAAGATCACTAGTGAATTTTCACTAGACACAAACAAACGCTAGCGCATTTCACAGAAATGCTCACACTGCCGATGTAATGCTAGCTAAAAGTCGCCAGTGTTCGGCGCCCAGGACGAAACTCAGCATATTAGTGAATTGGCATAGTGGTAGCGCATTTGCGCCTGGCGAACTGGTGCAAGCTGTGTGAAGCTGAAGGTGGCGAAAATTCACTCGTTAGTGAATTTACCCCTTTGACTGCAAGCTCTTAATCTTTATTACAACTGTACTTTGAATGTATTTGTATTTATTATTTTACTTTTAATTTATTATTGTAATGACCCAGTTTGTTCTATTAATTTATTGTTCTGCTGCTATACAGTTCTGCTTACATAAGTAATGCTATATAAATAAAATATACATACATACAAAAAATTTTTAAAATTTGGGGAAAGTTGCTCATAAATAACAACAATGCTAATCACAACTCTTCAAATAAAGTGCCTGAAAATTTGTTAAAAAAAGAACACCTGCACATATGTCCAGTCATATAGGACCAACTTGCAGTAAAAACAAGACCACTACACTATCGTATAAATTTGCTTGTACTAACAGACAGAAAAAAAAATTCACAAAACCAAAATAAATAATTATACATGGATGTCAGACAGGACTCCGCATCAACATCAATTGTAATAGTTTGAGTGGCATTAGTCCAGATATGTCCCCCAGATAAATATCCACATTATTTATCTTTAGGAATTTAGGGATTATATGTTTTGATTGGTTGCAATATTGATTTAATACATTTGAAAAATACTTTTAAAACATTTTCTATGGTTCCTGGGGCTGCTAGGTAATATCCATAGAATATCGCACTGTTTGTGTCAGTTGTACATACTGCAGTAGGTGCAAAAAAAATGGGAAAGAATAGTTTCAAAATGGCCCCCATACATAGGTCCTTGAACATATTTTTGGAATTAGTGCTTCAACCGCATACTTCTGTGCTTCGAATATTCTGTGTTAGATGTGGAGCCAGTGGGAAAATTGAAATCAGGTTTTCTGCTCTTGCAAAAAATAACATTTGGCACAATCCAAACTGAGAGTTCAGTCACAGCTCAGACCAGAGTCAAATTGTGTAAATACTTCCCCTTCGCCACAAAATTCGTGAATTTCATGCAAATTTTGACGCCAGCTACAATTCATGAGCGTCAAAATGGACGCCGCCTTTTGACGCCCATTAAAGCCTAAATTGAAAATGAAATATGCTTGCAAATTTTTGCGACAAATGCATTAATTTATTCGCCGGTGGTGAAACGTGGAAACGTCTAGTAGACCCTAAGTCTACTAGAAAATCATGTAAACATTAAATAAACCCAACTGGCTGGTTTTGCTTCCAATAAGAAATCATTACAGTATATTGCATTTGGAATCAAGTACAAGGTACTGTTTTGTTATTACAGAGAAAAAGGAAATCATTTTTTAAAAGTTTGGTTTATTTTTATGAAATGGAGGCCATGGGAGGCAGCCTTTCTGTAATTTGGAGCTTTCTGGATAACGGGTTTCCGGATAATGGATCTCATACCTGTACAAAAATACTGCAAAATGACTACACAGATGTAGCCATGTCAGTTCAAACTGCATTTTGTTTTTGATTTTTATTATGGCAAGACATAGGGGGACATTTACTAAAGGGCGAAGTGGCTAACACTGGTGAAAATTCGCCAGCGTGACGTCATTTCGGCACTTCGCCAATTTACTAACGGTAGCTGGCATAATTTCGCCAAGGAGATAGACTATGGTGCAACTTCACACTCTAACGCCAGGCAAATTTTCGGTCTGGCGAAAGAGCATTACTACTCAAATTCACAAAGTTTTTGATTTTACTGATCATTACCTCTATCGCCAGACTTGCCTTCACCATCTTTGATTTTTATTATGGCAAGACATAGGTGCAAATTCCCTAACCGCCGAAGCGCCGAACGCTAGCGTTAATTCGCTAGCGTTTGGCATTTTTTGCTAGTGCGCAAATTCACTAACGAACGATGGCGTAATTTCGCTAGTGTTACTTCGCACCCTTACACCAGGCGAATTTTCACTAGCGACGTAACTACGCAAATTCACTAACTTGCGCAGTGTACTGAACGCTACCTTTTACGCTAGACTTCCTTCGCCACCTCAGACCTGGCGAAGCGCAATAGAGTAGATAGGGATTGTTTCAAAAAAAGTCAAATTTTTTTCTAAGTCCCAAAAAACGCTGGCGTGTTTTCTACATGATGGGTGATAGGCTGAAAAAGATCGAAAATAATTTTGGGGCTCCCCTCCTTCCCCCCTACATTTCCTGACTCATGGCAACTTACCTAGACAGTGGGCACATGTGTAGGGCAAAATAAAATTTTTATTTGCTGATTTGAAGGTTTTCTAGGCATTTGAAGTGGTGATACGTGTTCCTCCATTGAAATTTGAATTTCGTACCGTATGTAAATGAACCATCGCTAGCGAAACTTCACTTCGCTTGGCGAATTAACGCTGGCGCAACTTCGAAAACTTACGCTACCCCTGTGCGCAACTTCGGATTTTAGTGAATTTGCGGAGCGCTGGCAAAAATACGCCTGGCAAAGAGTGGCGAAGTGCGGCGAAGTTGCGCCTGGCGCAACTTCGCATCTTAGTGAATTTGCCCCATAATGTGAAAGCTAGCTCCTCCTCTCTTGAAACCAATTGTGAGGTTCATACTTAACTATCGAGCTGCTTATACATCATCAACAAGACTTGTCCTCTGACACCAGTGTTAGGTTCTGTGTTGTGTTTTAAAAGGTACCATCAGCTTTTAAAAATGTTAAGGTAGAAATTTAGTCGCATAGAAATGTAGCCAAATAAAACAAAAACTAAAGTGAAAAGCATGTTTCAGGGGTCATGGAATTTGGTTTCCCTTTCCTTCTCGTCTGTCCTACACATAACGTGGTTGCTGTTTCTGTGTGGTTCTGCAATGTTACTTTCATTGTCTTTGCTTATTGAATGCCTGCTGTGCATTTTTGCTTTTTATTCGATCTGTTTCTTAACTTTAAAAAAAGCCCATATATATAATATAATTCAAATCTGACATAACTCCTAAATATATATGAACACACACCTGAGCACTCACTGAACCTAAGGTTTAAGAGTGCTATTGACTGTTCTCACCATTCACTAATAAAGGCTATAATCCTGTTGTAATTAACATCATGGCAGTGTCATGAAAGGTCATCACCTCCTTTTATCCCTTCTCAGGCCACATACTTTCCCTTTTCATTTGTTGGCCTGTATACATATTCACATTTTAGCCCCTGATTTTTTGTTTTAAACTGTTTAGTACATGTTTTGTCCATCTGCAAAGATGGCCTTTTCTTTTATGTTCTCTTGTTCTGTCTGCACCCAAAGCTTGTAGTTGGCGTAGTTGTCCAGTCAAATCTTTTAAACAGGATTGAGCATTGCTGGTAGGTTTATTGTTCTTGGACATGAAAGCCAGCATTATTGAGCTTATCTATAACACTTTCATCAGGCAAAATCCTCCCATATGAACCTACTGTTAAATATCTTCACTTTACAAAACCATTTACATATACTTCATGCAGAAATCTATAGAATATGTAAAGGATTCTTTGCAGCATATTAATTCTCACAACATTTATATCAAAATTTTGGTATATTTAAATCCTTTTTTATTTTCTACTTTCCCTTTGTGTCCATGTGCCTAGTCTGGTTTTGATCTTGGCCTGTCTGCTTCTTCCACCTTTGACTTATGTCTTGACCATAACTCTTGTTGCTGACACTACTACCAGTCCTGACTTTTGCTCTGTTTGTGAATTATACCTCCTTCTTGTTGTCATCCTGATTTTTGGTTATGAAAAGTATCTGTCTTTGCCTGTTTGTTTACCTAACACAGAGTCCCTCTGTGTCTCTGCCAGAGTTGCTTTCCTCTCTATGGGCTTGGATCAGGCAGCCCATGTTTATCTCACCACGTATATTTATTTTCAGCATTTGAATGCAAAATAATTGTATCCCCTGTAATATTAGGGATCCTGGAATATTGTACAAAACATCTTACAATAAAGATTTCAGATGAAGAGAAAAATAAATATTAATCTGTGCAAACTTAGTGCATAGATACAATGTGTTCTGGGATTCATTGGAAGTTGGAAGTGGAGGTCCAGCGGGGGAAATTACCATTAAAGCAGTTAAAACTTTGTTTGGAACTTAGACCAGTCAGCGTAGCTATTAGTGGTTTAGCTAAAAGGCAGTGGTCCCCAACCAGAGGCTTGTGAGCAATATTTTTGATGTGGCTCCCAGTGGCCTCAAAGCAGGTGCTTCTCCTTTTAACTGCAAAACCTGTTGTGCTGGAGCTTTGCAATACATGGCAGCTCTAGAGACAATTGTCCCAATGCAATGGCACTTGAGTGCTTTGACTGATGGGGGGAAAATGGCCTGATTAAGTCTTTCCAGGACTGTAAAATACTGAAGGGCAAAACAAAAGGAGGCTCCATTGTTAAACGTACACAAAAGTTAAGGTAAGAGTCTCTATCCGAATTCCTAACACTCAGTTTTCTGTTAAATGTTTTTTCTAATTGAGACAAAGTGAGTCATGTGAAGCAGGCAGTGAATGATATATGCAGGCAGCTGCAAATTCCCAAATCGCTATCACATTACTTATCATCTGGAACCTATGGATGAAAGTGACCCTGGACAGATGTTATTTTTGCTCTCTTACCTGTTTGTCAGAAATAGCTGTACCCATTACATATTTGACTATAAATTGTTAATTGTGTGCATTTTACAAAATAGTTTAAAACCACAACTTTTAAGACCTTTTGGACATATGTAATACCTATTAGTTACATAGCCCTGACATAATATGTGTATTGTTCTTGAGGCTTTGCCAATGCAATATCTTATTTTGGTTTGTATTTTACATGAGTAGTGTAACGTGCAGAAGAAATTTGGGGTTTACATATAAGTTAGGCTTTTTCAGCGTTTCAGGTCTATCAACATTGGGCAAATTTACACTGGGCATTAACCCATAACAATTTTGTAGAACAATAAAAGTAAACATTTGATTGGTTGCCGCTGGTTACTGCCTAAATGCTAATTTACCCAGTGATTTTTGGTATATTTAAATTCTTTTTTATTTTCTACTTCCCCTTTGGGTCCATGTGCCTAGTCTGGTTTTGATCTTGGCCTGTCTGCTTCTTCCACCTTTGACTTATGTCTTGACCATAACTGTCGTTGGCGACACTGCTACCAGTCCTGACTTTTGCTCTTTCTGTGAATTATGCCTCCTTCTTGTTGTCATCCTGATTTTTGAATAGGAAAAGTATCTGTCATTTCCTGTTTGTTTACCTAACGCAGAGTCCCTCTGTGTTTCTCATTCTACCTATGTCTTTCTATCCATGTCTCTGCCAGAGTTGCTTTCCTCTCATGTGCTTGGTTCAGGCAGTGCATGTTTATCTCACCACTTATATTTATTTTCAGCATTTAAATGCAAAAGAATTGTGTCCCCCATAATGATGGGGATCTTGAGGGGTACTTGAGGAAGGGGGTGTCTTCCTGAAATATTGTACAAAATATCTTACAATAAAGATTTCAGATGAAGAGGCATATTAATATCTGAGCAATTTACTGCCTAGAAACAGCGTGTTCCGGGATTCCTTGGAAGATGGAAGTGACATATCAAAGACATAATGGGCAACTGAAGCGGAAAAAAGAAAAGAGGAAGGTCAAGATACCTCTCAATGACCCTTGTAGGATTGTCTGTATTTTTATACAGATTATACAGCTTTTGCAAACCCAAAATATGGATACTATAGGCATGGAAAACCCTACATACAGGCTCTTAGTTGTATGATATTTTACTGTTTGTCTTGCCAAAGCCATAGTAACAGGAATAAAGAATTCAAAGCAGCCTGTAAAAATTGGAACATGGAAAAGCTCTGCAGAGTATTGATTTACTGCATTACTTCAGCAAGCGAATACCTCAGCTTGGCATTATCCACGCTCTAATTCCTAGTGCCCAGGGCTTTCCACACCTCCCTTGCAGGATCACAAAGTTTCCTCAATGTGGTACTGTAAAGGGGCTCTGCACGCACAAGGTGTAAAGGCAAATGTGCAGTCGCCATTCATTCACAAGACATTTTATATATTAATCATTTTCACAGACTGTCCCTGCCAGGGGCAGCCCAATTGACAAGTAGGTCATGATGTGAGAACCTTTGTCTCCTTCATGGTATACAATTTTACAGAGCTATAAAAATAAAAAAAAGATGAAAGCACATAGTAAAGAAATATTCACTTTCTTTTCCTTCTTATGAGGAGTCATCTCATGATCTCAGTTTAAAAATTCCATTGGGCAAAGACTGTGTCAGGCTGTTGATGTGGTCCTTTCTCTCTCTCTCTCTCTCTCTCTCTCTCTCTCATGGAGGCATATTTACCGTATATACTCGTGTATAAGCTGACCCGCGTATAAGCCGAGGTACTTAATTTTACCTAGGAAAACTGGGAACCTGTATTGACTCGTGTATAAGCCTATACTACACTTTTGCCTGCAGGGTCACATTTTCCTTTCCCGGCACAGCTACATTTTACTAAAAGCTGCTCCCCCCTCCCTATGCGCTGAGCACTGACACGCGCAAGTATAGAAGGTGCTGTTTCAGGTTAATTAGGCTGCTTATGTGACATTTGCGCATGTGTCAGTGCTCAGCGCATAGAAAGGAATTAAGCCTACACTGAACTACATCTCCCATGATCCCTAATCAGCCAGAGGTTAAAAGCCCCACTAGACTAGATGCCTAGTTTGCATCACATTCGCCCCAATAGCCATGAAACTGTCTGACCTTTAGAGCCTCCTGGAGCCTGTCGACGTCCATTGCCGGAAGAGGAGGGTGTCACACACACACACACCGGCTGCCTCCCGTTGCTCCTCGCTCTCAGCCCCATCCATAATCGCTTCCTCCGTCACAGTGAGGGAAACCCACAGGAGGGAACGAGGTCCAGTCCCCTGCCTCCGGTGACCATGCTGAGCAACGACGGAAACACGACGGTACACGGAAGCGTACTGAGATCCCAGAAGCCGCCGCGCAATAATGGCGCTCGTGACGTCACCAGAAGGAGAGGCTGGAGTAGGCAGCGGCTTGTCTGATACTGGGCACTGGGAACGAGCACGCAGCAGCAGGGGAGAGACTCGCGTATAAGCCAAGGTAGACTTTTTCAGCACATTTTCAGTGCTGAAAAACTCGGCTTATACGCGAGTATATACGGTACTGAAGAGCAAATATTATTCCCATTTAACTCTTCCAAAGTTTGAAGCAAGAAATCGGGTGTTTTTTTTGTGGAGACTCTACACATTTCCCACTGCAAGCATAATGTGCTGAAAAATGTCTGGTGTAAACGCAAATACACTAGTTATTATATAACAATTGAAAAAAAAGGAAAATGCACTTGCATATATATTAACAATATAAATTAGCATGGAAGATACGACATAGACAATACAATGATAACATGTCTTCTGTTTCTTTATAATGGTAGGTCACTGGTCTTGACCTGGAAAAACATTTGGAGAAAAAAATTCATATTTCATAAACTGAAATGTTTTAGACATTCTGAAGTGGTTTAATGATACCTGGCAAAAAGGCAAGAGTGCTCATCAATGGAAGTTAATGCAAAATTTGCCATACTCAAGTTTTACTTCTTTGCATATGACATGACACTTTGAAATGTATTAAAATGTAAATATGCCCCATAGTCTGCATAGGCCCCTATTGCTATTCAATCAATGGTATAGGGCTGAGCCTTAAGGACCACTGCTCATATGGGAGCTAATCAGGTCCAGACTGGAACTGATAATAAGCTCCCACGGGTCCAATCAATAGTGACTGTGTATGGCATCTTACAGAAACCCCTATGGCACCCCCACCACACACACATCTGGCCTGAACAAGTAGCTACAATGATGTTTAATAAAAGCAAGTAGTGATGCGTTTAGAAATTCAAGATTATAAAATAAGTCTAGTTGCTTTGGTCTATTGCCACACCTGGTAGATTCTGGGCCTGCAGATAAAGTCTCACCCTCTATGACCAGGTCAGTTTTCTGATGTGCCTGCACCCATAGTCATTTATACGCCAGGCACAGGGAGCACAATTTTAGAGCAGAAACAAGCAGTATCCGTATGGATTTTGATGGCAAAATCCACTCCTTGCAGGTCCTGGTACAGGCACATAATAAAATATCCATAAGCCATGTACTGTGTCAGTCCCAAACCATTTGCCATTTTGCAAATCTCTAAGCTAATAAGGCATTACAACCAACCAAAGACATTACATTGCAATTTGGCTTTACACAACCCTCACATATCTTTAACTTTATACCCAAGCACTGTAATGCTGAATTACAGACAATTAACTGTGTCCTTTAAGACTCATCAATAGAGGAATTCTTTACAATACAATACACACTAAGGTCCGGTGGATGAGTAGGTGGATATTTAGGGGCTAGCCCCTGTATGTGTTGTAACGCCCCTAACAGAGAGTTGTTCCCTAAGCTCAGTAATGACAGCAGCACAGAGCATGTGCAGTGAATCAGCAGAAAAGAAGATGGGGAGCTACTGGGGCATCTTTGGAGACACAGATCTTACTGCTAAATGGTTGTGGTTGCCTTGGGTTGGTACAGAAGCCCAAACCATAAGGTACAACATGTCTGTCCTACTTCTTTAGTTAGGCTTTAGTTCTCCTTTATGAAACAGGGTCAGGGTGCAGCTGCAATTGCTGTAGCTGAACCAGAGACACACCTATGCTTTTGCTGATGTAACTGTTATCTGTACAGATTTAGGAGATCTTCACACTGGCTCTGCTAAAAACAGATTTAAATAGTAATGTATGTCCTATCATTTTCAGTGTAGGCCACTGCTTGATATTTTCATTTGACTAATCCTGGGCATTCATAATCCCTTTCAAAACTGGTGATCCAAGGGCTGTTCCACTGTTATTTACCTCCCATCCCTCCCATTGTGCAGGGTGCTGATAAGGTGTCCTAAAGGACAACATTGGTAAAGTGGCAGTATTTTAATTTGTTACCCTATTTTAAACTCATTCTATTTTTAAAAAGTGTAACTTTTTTTTGTCATTTTTAAATTCTGTGAATAAAAGCATACATTATCACCTGTATACTGTGAAGCCACAAAACCATTTGCTGCATTCTTTAGAAACAAAGCTAGTGTGGGACTGACCTATTCTATACTATGGGAAAGAGTCTGATCATACCTTATTATGCTTTTGTAATGTACAGTAAAATGAGGAAGCCATTACAATGCAGGATATTGTTACGCTATACCATTTTGCATAATTAAATGATCTACGAAATGTCTTCAAATTATTTTTCGTTGGTGATATCTTGATAAATGAATGGATGGCTGATTATTTTCTTTAAATGAGATTTCACTTGAGCTTGTTTTTTTACCTTCTTTACTTAAGCAGTGCTTTAATGGTGTATGTGATTACAGCTTTTTGTATTATAAACATGGGATATTTACTTTACTACATTATATACCCTTTTCCCTTCCCTTTGATTTATATATTCTTTTATCATTTTTAATCTCAAATAGTATGAATATGCAATATTTATATGGAACTGGAACTGTTCAAATACTGGCCTAAAGGGTTTTGTCTTATTTTGTCTTTGTTTAATCGGCTGTGTAATTACACTGGGCATATTTATAGGATAGCACCTCCCTACCTGGTTGCATTATCTTGGAGTAAATCCAAGATAATGCTGCTGCAATCACTTTTTAATCTCCAAGACCAAACTCTGTTTTCATAAGGCCACCAATAAAGATATGGGGTTGGGGATACTTCAACTATGTCAAAATTTGGACTGCCTATCTTCTTAACTTGGCTAAAATACTGAAAAATAGAGGTGGTTTTGGGGGAACTCCAAGGCTAATTACTGCATAAATATAAATGTAATATAAGTAGTAGTGATTGTAGTTTGGCCAAATTCGTTAAAAAAGACATTGTGAGCAAGGCAAGGCAAGGCAGGAAGACAGTCCTTCAGAATAAAAATGTTGATTTTATTACAGAGATCAGGGACACAAGACTCATGCAGCTGAACAAACAAAAGAAAATCAAACAAACTCCCAACAGATACATTCTTGGGTTTTAACTACATTCATGTTAGGAGGTCCCTCGCTAGATCTGGTCTACTGCCTTTTGAGAGACTTCTATTGGCAAAAACATTGGAAGACTCACCCTGGCTGGAGGAGATATAGTAAATGGACTTCTAGAATCTCCTTAATGTTAAGAAATGCAAAGAGATCAGTTTCCTGAGAAACATTGTGGACTCTCTGTACCCTAGGATCTATAACCTAAAGCCTTATTGAGGTAATAGACTTGAGATATGTCTTATACCTGCTACCCCTGTGATCCACACATGACCTCTTTGGAATAATGTAAAAGAATGCTTTCTGGCTGATAATAAATACATTAGCTATTATTGTAGCCTTGATATTGAATATTGACTTTAAGGTTTGTACAACAAGTAGATCTCTTTCTAATTGAAAAATGTGGTGCATAAACCATACTATAAATACTTATATACCATGATAATTTTTTTTATTTATATAGCGCAGACAAGATACGCAGTGCTTTACGTTAGTTATAACAGACAGGGGATAAATGGTGGATAAAAAACAAGAGTTTACAGAGTACAATAGGATTAGAGGGCCCTACAACTTTTACAAACTAAAGGTTAGGGTACACTTGAGACATTAGGATTTAAGAAAGAAATTTGTAATTTATGATACAGCAATGAATGATTAATTAAAGAACATTGAATAAGCTTCTTTAAACAGGTAGGTCTTTAAAGGAGAAGGAAAGCTCCAAGACAGTTTATTGCCAATAGAATAGCCACAATAGTGCAAACTAGAACGCTATATTTATTCTGCAGAATGCTTTACCATACCTGAGTAAACAGCTCTAGACACTGTCTCTGTTTGTTTAGGATAGAAGCTGCCATATATGCTTGGTGTGACATCACTTCCTGCCTGAGTCTCTCCCTGCTTACTAACAGCTCTGAGCTCAGATTACAGTAGGGATGGGAGGAGGGAGGGGGAGAGGAGCAAACTGAGCATGCTCAAGGCCGTGCCCTGGAGGTTTAAGCTGAAAACAGGAAGTCTGATACAGAAGCCCATGTGTACACAATAAAAGCAAAGAAATGTTGTGTTTCTTTTGACAGAGGACTCAGAGCAGCATTACTTTGAGGGTTTACTGGTGTATTTATATAGACCTTTCTGATAAAGCTTACTTAATTTTAGCCTTTCCTTCTCCTTTAAGGAGCGTTTGAAAGTTTGGAAAGAAGGAGAATGTCAGACAGCTCGAAGCAGAGGGTTCCAGAGAAAAGCAGAGGCCCGAGAGAAGTGATGAGAATAGAGGCGGAGGTCAGAAGCAGAGTGAAGGTTGCGTTAAGGACTGTATTTGGAGATCAAAGATGAAATATAGGGAGGGGCTTCATTGTTAAGTGACTTGAACGTGAGTGTTAGTAATTAAAATTTGATTTTAGAGGAGATTGGGAGCCAGTGAAGGGAAATGCATATGGGAGCAGCGGATGTTGAGTGATGAGATGGATGAATGAGTCTAGCGGCATCATTTCTAACAGATTGGAGTTGTGAAAGGTGACTTGTTGGAATACTTGTGAGGAGTAGGTTGCAGTAATCAAGGCTGGAGAGGATAAGAGACTGGATAAGTGTTTGGTTGATTCTGAACTGAGGTATGATCGTATTCGGGCAATGTTGGGCAGTTGAATACAACAAGATTTTGCCAGTGTTTGGATGTGTGGTGAAAAAGACAGATGCGAGTCTAGTATAACTCCTAGGCAGAGTGCCTGTGTGGTGGAATGAAAGGTGGTGTTGGTTATGTGAGTGATATGATGTGAAAGGTGATGCTGAAGTCCAAACGACTGAATACGTTTTCCTAGCAAAGGAGTATAGAGCGAGAACAGCAGAGGGCCTAGAACAGAACCTTGAGGAACTCCGACAGAGCGAGAGGGAACATAGTAGAAGTAGAGTTAAAGGAGGCAACTTTAAAGGAACGGTCAGATAGATAAGCTGTTAACAATGAAAGAGCAGTGTCCTGAATGCCAGCTGAGTATAGAATGTCTAGGAGGAGCGGGTGGTCAACTGTGTCAAAGGCTGCAGAGAGATCTAGAAGGATTAGTATGGAATAGTGACCTTTAGACTTTGCCAGTAGAAGATCATTGGTTACTTTGGTATTATTATTAACATGTATTTATATAGCGCCAACATATTGCGTAGCACTGTAAGTGCAGTTTCCAGCTTGCAGGGGGTCGAGAAGGGAATTGTGGGTGAGATGTTGGATTAGGCATTTGTAAACAAGCCTTTCCAGTAATTTGAAAGTGAATGGAAGAAGGGAAATCAGACAATAGTTAGCAGGAGAGCTGGGATCAAGAGTAGTTTTTTTGAGGATAGGAGTGATTAGTGCTTGTTTGCATAAGGATGGAAAAGTACCAGTAAAGATTGGAAGGTTAAATAGGTTGGTAAGTGCAGGACAGAGTGTATCAGAGATTGGATAAAGCAGACGAGAGGGTCAAGGGAGCAGGTTGTGGATTTTGAGCAGGCTAGAAGTTTGCTAACTTCATCTAGTGTTGCAGGGGTGAAGGATTTCAAAGTGGACTGCATGTTAGTCTGAGATTGTTGTCAAATAGTATGCTCAATCTAATGAGATCGATTTTTTCATTAAAGAAATTAGCAAGATCTTATGCAGTTAAACTATATTAATGGGTGGAGGGGGGCATAGGAGTGAGTTAAACGTGGCAAACAAAGAAGTACTGTTCTTTAGCTATTGATAGAGCTCGACTGTAGCAGGAGAGCATGAATTTGAAGGGGATGAAGTCAGGATCAGTTTGTGACTTTCTCCACCGTCGTTAAGCTGATCTACTACATCTTCTAAGGTACCGAGTTACACTAGTGTGCCAGGGCCGGGGTTTAGCTAGTCGGCTGTGACGGGTGGTAGAAGGAGCAAGGGAGTCGAGAGCTGTTGAAAGAGCATCATTGTAGAGAGAAGCTGCAGTATTTGGACAGGAAAGATTGTGGATATGAGAGATGGGTTGTGCTGATACTGTTGATTATTGTTGTGGATTAAATACGTTAAGGTTTCTGTATGTTTGGGTGGAGAGAGATGGTTGTGATCGTGCAGTTGAAAGTGTTATCTGAAAGGAGAGTAGGTGATGGTCAGATAGGGGGTAATGAGAGTTAGTAAGGTTGGATGGGTGGCAGAATATAAGATCTAGAGCAACTTCTGGTAGTTAGTGGCTTTTCTTTGTCCAGCAACTATAGGTGTACTATACTACAGTATAATACGGTACATTAAAATAACATGCAATATGGTGATCGTCATAAAAGATGCAAACTTTGCACCATGTCTAATAACTCATCAGCACCCAGTCAGATGTTTGCTCTTAGACAAAAGGCAAGTAATAGCTACTTTCCAAATTATTGTTATTGGCTATTGGCCCTGATACAAGCTTTGCATCATTTTATGACATTACTCTTCTGTATCTCTCAAGTGATCAGGAACCTTAACAGGAGACTTCTGGTGTCCTCTTGTATACAATCACTGCTTCTATTAAATTCAGAACTTTGGCTGATGGCATCCAGGGCATAATATCTTGTTTTTTAGGCTGTTGAGTATAGGAAACAATGCACAAACAAGGCATAGCTCCTGCCGCCCCTAGGAATAGACATTGTAGAAATATCCACTTTCTATTCAGAAGGGTTTGGACAATGGCAGCAACACAAAGAGAAACTGAAGGGACCTTCCTGATCCTGGGAACAGTTACATAGAAAATCTATCAAATTATACAGATATTTTAGTTGACTTATCTGTAGTATTTGCAATATTTGCTTGAACTGAGTGTGTACATTATTTATGTATAGATCAGGAGAGTAGACAAGTCCAGACAAGCTTAGGGTACCTGAAGAACAAGCCATTGAAACCAGAGAGTTATAGGAGGCTTTAAGACTCTCTTGGGGAAATGTAATAAAAGTCGCAAAGAGCAAAACAATTAGCACAAATAAGAATTAAAAGTCTAATTTTGCAATGTAATACTCTTCCTTAAACTGTTATTACATTGCGAATTTTAATTGTGCATTGCCCACTTTTTAGAAGTGCTTGAAGGTGTCGTAATCTTTTGGAGCAAACATAATTTTTCAGTAAAAAGTTTTATTACATTCACTGCGCACTGGCGCTAACTATAAAATTCGCAAACCTTCTTCCACTGTCGGAAGTGGTCGCTAAACAGTTTCCGGGTTCACAAAAGCTATATTAAATTCGCACAAAGGCAAATTTGTTTGCACAGAGGCATACATTTTCGCATTGCGAATATTTTTCCATTACGGACTTTTATTACATTCCCCCAATTGTTAAATGTTGGCTTGTTTCAGGTTAACGCAAATTTGTGATAGAAAAAATTTCAGTAACACTATAGTTTTCCCAGTTTTCGTAGGTAAAATTAGGTACCTTGGCTTATACTCGGGTCGGCTTATACTCGATTATATACGGTATATAAAATAAGGGCACTCATATATCTGGGCAATGTTTTAATCATGGTTTTGCTTGGTAAGGCCAATGAGCCTTTTTCATCTGAGCCTACAATGCATTATATTTCTGCTTTAGTCAGAGACTATAGGGCAGTCCCCACACATGCAGGGGGTATAGTGTTACTGGAATTTTTTTTATCACAAATTTGTAGTGATATTGTGTGATATTGTAGTCACTGTTATTCTTTCATATAACCAACAGATGGCGCTGTGTGATATTGCAGTCACTGTTATTCTTTCATATAACCAACAGAGGGCGCACTTTTATTCTTTCATATAACCAACAGAGGGCATTGTGGGATATTGCAGTCTCTCCCCAAGTGAACTGTTGGTATAGGAATGATTAAAAGTGACTGCAATCTCATCTACTCGGGTCTGGTACCGCTGACCCGAGTATAAGCCGAGGTAGACTTTGTCAGCACATTTTGGATGCTGAAAAACTCGGCTTATACTTGGGTATATACAGTACAACTATTAATATATACAATTGTATACAATATTTGCAGAACCTACTCCAGCAAGTATATGATTGGTTAGTTAACTGTCTCTTTAATTTTTTTTATTATTTCAGTTCTCCTCTCCCTTTTTGGCTTCTGGGTGACCAGTAGGATCCCACAAACTGCCCTCTAGGTCACCTGCTTACATGTCAATGACTAATCAGACATATCACTGACTCCTGGAGAGCCAGTAAATGTCAGCTTTACCCTTTACTCAAAATGTTCGTTTTCCCAGCGTATGCTAAAGCCATTTAAAAGCTTTTGACATCTGCAGTAAATAAACATGGTATTTTTTAGAATCTGTTCAAAACACTGGCAGCAAGTGCTCTGAAGAGTTAAAGGAAAGTGCAACCTAGAAAAGTACAGTAATGTAGCTGGTGCATCTCTTAGTATGTGCGCTCCCCATTAATTTATTATTAAAGCTGCACTAATCAATTTAAAGTTTTATAACATGCAGGATTAGGCTGTACCACCCAGACTGCCTGTCTCTTTAATCACGAAAGAAAGAAGAAAGAACAACTAATTAGGCCTATGGAATTATTTTTCCTGGTGGTATAGTTACCAGTAAAAACTGATATAAAAACCTGCATTCCTCTAAAACTCACATAAAAACCCTACAATCTTGTTGTCCTTTTTTACACTTGCATTTATTTTTTACCAAGGTGGATTTATCTGGCTGAACAAAACGAGAACGGTGTAAAATAATCACTTAAATTCTGGTATTTTTCTGCCATATGCCCAATTACTGTATATTATTTATATCAAGCCGACACATTTACAAAGTACTTTAGAGAGATTGTATAAAATTCCACTCTAAGATCTCTATCACAGTGACACAGAGTAGGTTCAATGTTATCATGAGCCAATTAACCTGTCTGTATGTTTTGGAGAGTGGGAGGAAACCAATGAAGACTCAGAGAGAACATACAATCACCCAAGATGGAATCAAATTGTAGGTTTTACATATGGAATTTACATACAATGGAAGGTCGGCTACGGGCAACTCTTCTGCCATTTTTAGCATGTTTTATACCACAGCTATAGAAATAGGCCCCATAGAGTCCTTTTCTAGGTTAGAACTGAAGATATGAGTAATACCATTCTAAAATTGCTCTGTCTTTTCATATAGAAAAATCTAATAACAGCATGTGCAGAACAGAACATCATTCTAACATATGACTTCAAGATGTGTTACAGTAGCTCCCCTAGCCTCTTGCCTTGCTTACTATGGAAATATAGTGGAGAGAGAGTGAGATTTCTGTCAGATGGAATATCTTGGTCTCAAACAAAAGGGGGGTTATTGATTTTAGGTCATGCAGCATGTGGCGGATTTAAGGAGGGGGTGGACAACTGCTCTTTAGATGACTGAAACCCTCCCTTCTGCCTGTCCTGAGGTCATGGGAAAAGATCAGATACTGAGTAACACCTCTTATCTTCTGTAGGTCCCCTATCAACCCCTTCTGAGATTTGACAGAGCCCGTGTGTCCTAATTCTGTCTAGGATATAAATGCCTTAATTTTTGTTGTTTTAAATTTTTGTTTGTGAATAGCAATGACTTTGCTATTGAATTTTTTCAGAGAAAATGCTGAAAAGCCCTAAAGGCCTGCAGCTAATGACAGTTTCATGAAAATAGAAGGGAGCCATACAAAGGGACACGTTACCTATGACTTTGAGAGCAACAGTGCACAAGGCACTCAGGCAGTTAAAAAATCACTCAAAAATACCTTTTCACTTTCATTGTGAATAGTAAGAATCACATAATCGTGCGGATTTCATTTTAATTTGTTTGGGTGATGGGGTCGAGTGTTTTACCTGTACAGATTCTTACGATTGCAATGCAAATTTGGGATTTCCTGAGGGAGAGAAAGGTCCCCATGTGTCATACACATATTATTGAATGTAATGCATCCTGGCTGATGATCATGAGCTGTGACTGACAGATGTGCTTCAGCGTTTTGGTCTGTATGTCCCTGCATCTAGTGTATCCATTCCTGTAACAGGATTTGGAGCAGTGACAAACAGGATCATTTTGACCAACCTTGGGGTCTGCCAATGAGCAGTGCCGATTAATGTGCCCTTAGCCTAACCCTGAACCCTATTTCCAACAATTTTACTGTAATTCAAATTACAGGGCTAGTTTCCCTTCATGAAACATCATTTTTCATTTGGTTTCAATTTTCTGCATTTATTTTCTTTCCACTGTCTTGTGTTTCTATGTAGCCACTCAATAACTCTATAAACTATTACAGTTTGTTACATTAGTTGTGTGCATGTTTTCTTTTATTAGGCCACATTCAGTTTTTTACTATATTGCCCTTGAAGTTATAGATCAGCTGATACAAATTGATACATTAGTTGCCAATAGTGATGAGCGAATTTATTCGCCAGGCGCGAATTCGCGGCGAATTTGCGCGATTCGCCGCCAGCGAATAAATTTGCGAAACGCCCGCGAAAATTCGCGGAAAAAATTCGCCGGCATCAAAAAAATTTTTCCGACAAAAACGGCCGCCGGCGTCAAAAACGGCCGCTGGCGTCAAAAACGAGATGCCAGTGCCTGTTGAGCGTTTTCGCTCAAATTCGCCCATCACTAGTTGCCAAAACATAATGTAAAGGTATACAACCACTTTTAATATTATCCAGGTAGAGTGTATAGAACAATATAGGCATTGCAGAGTCTGGAGGTACAGAACATATATTACATAAATCTATAGATATTGGATCATATGTCACAAATGTCCTACCCTGTCACAACATTTCAATTTAAATTAAAATACAAGGAATTACAATAAAGATGTCCAACGGCTTCGGCTGTCCACAGGATTCTGGGAGTTGCAGTGTAAAGCTGGCTGTACATTAAAAAATCCTCTTGTTTAGTGACGTCACCAAACAAGCGGATCCCCAATATGCTTATCTTGATGTGGGTAAAATTGGGTTGATCCAAGGGCCAAATGGATAGATCACAATGACTGTAAAAGTAAGGATTATTATCATTATCAGGCCAGTTTTGGTTGGGCAGGTCTGTTGGAGGTGCCCATAAACAGATCAATAAGCTTTCAACCTATGGGGAAATAAACTTCCACACTGTTTATGAAGTATAAATCCTTCCTAGCTTGCTAGAGACCATTCCTTATCAAACTCCAACACAGAAATGTTAATTAATACTAACATTTAAAGGGCAACTAAACCTCCACAGTGATATTTTTTAACTTCTATCTCCAGTGCACAGCCCTCTTCACCAATCTGAGGTCCCCGACTTAAGTGGCAGCTAGCAAACAACTGTGTTGTTCTTAGCAGACACTATTTTTTGGCAACTTCACTTATGTTCTCCAGTTAGATGGCAATGCACACCAGAAACCAACCTGTGGTCCTGGTCAGCACCATCCAACCTGGAACTAAAAGTAGTGGCACCAAACATGTTGTCTGCCGGCACAGCTCTGTAGTTTAGGAGCCATAATGGGGGACAACTAAGTTGGGACGGAGAACTGTTCATTGGACTGGACTGCTCACAGAACTAAAAGTTAAAAATGACTGTTCATAGGGAAACTATACAATCGTTAGGAAACAATGGAAGATGTAAGTGCTGCAGTTGACTTTGGTATCTGTGCTGCAGGATATCTTATTAATTATGGATACAATGAAAACTGTATAAGTGAGAATATATTTGTTTGTAAAGCAAATTCAGGAAGCAGTCAGCTTCTGGATGACTTTGTTGTCTGTTGACAGGCAAGTTATCAGTGGTAAAAAAGAAAGTGATAATCATTACTGATTTTGTAAGCCAAGTGGAACTTCTACAGCGAGAAAATTCCTCCAGTCATTCGTCAGCACACACACACATATACACAGAAAAAAATCTTTAATAGGAGGATCCCCTGAGGCACAGAGTTTTTAACTTGTCCAATCCAGCCAGTGTAACATCTGCCTTTGTAGCCAATGCTCAGCCAGTGAAAGACTCACGTGGTGCAATTCACCCCTCTCCCTCCTTCCTCTCTGCTGCCTTTTGAAAAGACAGAAAAAAACCCCAGTTCATGTAAGGTCTGCAGCTCTGAGAGATGCACAATCTGTGGCAGGTCTGGGGTTTTAATGTCCTATTATGCATGTTAAAACCAGGAGGCTCTTGTGTCTTTTCATTTCTGCAAGGCTTCAAGCCTACGCTACTTTCTGTAAGTACCACTTTTATTTATCTTCAGCTTTGTGGATATACTTATTGAGGGGGTTTTATAGCCTGCCTCCAGATTTGGGAAATGTGAGAATGGAAAGGAAGGGAGTAGAGCTTTTTAACTCCTTCATTGCTAAGTCTGTGAGGCTAAACCTACCGGTTGTTAAACCTGCGCCACTGTGCAGTTTTGCATTATCTCTGTATTGTGTTCAACCTGACATTTCCTTGAATTCTTCCTTCAAAGAACACAGACTATTTCAGTCTTTTCTAGCTATGAATTCGCAGTACAAAAATACTCAGTTTCTACAGTATTACCTGTTTTTATTTACAGATTTAGGATCCTAATCTGAATGGGCTTTGCATTGATTATAGGTAAATAACCCTTGACAAAATTTGGGCATCAAATAGATTTAAACAGAAGGTTTGCTGTTTCATTCCTTGAAACTTTATTTTAGACAAGTTAAAATAACACACCCAGATTTTATTGCTGCGGAATAAGCTGGCAGCCTAAATAAATGGTGTGAATAATGATACATCAGTAAGACGAATCATACATGAAATTTGACAATAAACAATCCACAGCATTGTTTTCTCCAAGGGTGGGGGACAGCGGTTAAATTGGAGGCTCCTGAATATCGAATGTAATCTCCATATTCCTGTAGTCATCATAAAACAAAGAAAACTTGTGTTGTATTCACGCAAAGATGAACAGCCAGCAGTGTCAGTCAGTACCACCAGCTATTGCATTCAGAGCAACATCACATCAAAAAAAAAATTAAATCCAACTGACCAAAACATTTGTGCTTTAAATATATATAATAGATATATAATATAAGATATTTATTCATCTTTAAAGTTAAAAAGTTTATTATAAAAGATGATTCCTCAGACACCAATCACAGTAGGTGTCCATAACCTGTAGTACCGCAATACATTTAACTTTAATCAGTACCTGCAAGTTAACAGCTTTATATTTGCAGTTTAAAAATGTCTGCCGTTACTCTTTTTCTTGAACATAAAGCAACAGTTTTCGCTGACGGTGTGAATTTCTGGAGAGTGAATCTGTATAGAAAGAATAAATAGAACGTATGTTAAAAAGTGGTAGGAATAAGTGCTCTAGTTTTGGCATCATTAAATGAGTCTAAACAATTAAAGAGGAAATAAAATGGACGGACATTTGTAAGGACAATCATTGAGAATCATGTGAATGAATAGCTGACTGGGTAAGAAGAGCAATGTCATGTTACAGAGGGAACTGGACCAGTGAAAAGGACTGACGCAATAGCAATGTTTGGGCAATAACGAAGTAAGCATACATGTTTTATAGTTGTTAAAAGGTTTATTTCAAAGACACATCGAAATGCCTGTCATCTGTTAATCAATCTGCAATTCCCCACACATTCTTCAGTCACACAGGGATTTTGGGAGTTAGTTCAGCAACTGTTTAAGTGGTGCATGATGGTTTATTAAGCAATACTTGGAGACAAATTGTATAGTTTATTAGTACTAATGTGTACTTATGTACAGGTATGGGACTTGTTATTCAGAATGTCTGAGACCGGGGGCTTTCCGAAAAACTGATTTTTCTGTAATTTTGCTCTTCACATCTTAAGTCTACTAGAAAATCATTTAAACATTAAATAGACCTAATAGGCTGATTTTGCTTCCAATGAGGATTAATTATATTAGTTTGGCTCAAGTACAAGGTCCTGTTTTATTATTACATAAAAAAGGAAATCATTTTTAAAAATGTGTATTATTTGGATAAAATGGAGTTCATGGAAAACAGCCTTTCCATAATTTGGAGCTTTCTGGATAACAGGTTTCCAGATAACAGATCCCATAGCTATATAAGTATTTTAGTTATTACGTGCCACCATATCCTGCAATGTTGTATGTGGGAGCAGCAATAGATACAGATATGATAGAATAAGAAAAATACCATATAGAAACTGGCTTCAGATTGTGAATGGTCAGGTTGATTGTGGGAGGCCTTGTTAAAAGGTATAAAGACACAGCTTTAGTAGCAGTAAGAGCAAGTTATTGTGAGAAGCTTTTTAAGGCAATAGGAGAGAATATGCATGAGTTTGTTATTGTAAGAACAACCTCAGTAAGATGAATGGATTAAGAGTGATTTTTCATGGAGCAAATGTGGGAGTCCCAAGCTTGAGAGCACTCTAATAAACAGACTTTAAACATTTCATGACAATCAGTGACTGCTAATGAATCTAAAGGGACATATATCCTGCACTCTCCTTTGTCTGTTTCATGTTACTGTTTGCCTCCCCCAGTCACCCATTATGTTAGAGACACCTGAATGCCGGCAGAGTAATCCTTAGAGGTTCAGACTGTCTGGAATTCAGCCATGGGCAGGGACTTATTTTTTTCTGTACTGTTAGAGCCCAGGCTATTCTACTGGGGGTGTATTATCCAGTGTATTCTACTTCTTAGATATCGAATATGTAAAGAATGTACCTAAACATATTTGTGGCCCTTCAGATATTTTATTTAAACCTAAACTCTTAATTGCTGTGTTCGACAAATATTTAGAGGCTATAACAGTTTATGAAAAAAAAATCACTTATATCTTTTTATTTTTGAGTGTTGACGTTCATTGCTTCTGTTTTGCATTGGCCTTGGATTGTTCCTTATTGTAGTTCTTATTTCTTGGTATCCAGATTCTCGGGATACCCTGAATTTTAATTATTTTTTCAATCACTTGTCTTTGTTTTCCAGTGTCCATAACATGGTGGTGGTAGTTGTAGTGGGGGGGGGGGCATAAATGGACTAAACTTAACTAAATGTGAAATTTTCATGTATAGTAATCATCTAACACCTAATTCAGAAACAAATGCCAATCCAAACTGATAAGTGTTGCGCATGAATATGATTTCATGACAATGGGTCCAAAAACTGTGTGGCTTTAGTGATACAGCTTTACTACATTAATTTTTCTTGCTACAGTTTTACTTTACTCCACCTTTGCCTCATAACTGCTGACATTCAAGGGAGAACCAAATTACTTTAAATACATCTAATGGGGGCTTTTATTTTTCTTACCCAAACCTAAATCTGCAATATTTCTTTTATTTTAATCCACTTCTCAGCTGGATGATGTAATGCAGGAAGTGCTATAACATCGAACAACGAAACGCTCCAATCGAATCAGACTCCCCTGATGCTTAAACTGTACTTTTCAGCAAGACAGTTCAATCTTTTAGGGTGCATTGCACTCCAGCAGGAATAAACAGTCGATTATCCAGCACCTTAGTAATGGGAAGTAACCTTTTTCACAGGGGTGCACACAGAGCAATGTGTTCACCTTCACATATTTTCATCCAGAATCCACAGCCATTCGCTTGGGAGTGCTGCAATCTCTGTGCACTCTAGCAGGAATGAAAATGCATAATGCTGGGTGCAACAGACAAGATGTCACCCTTATAATCATTTCATTTATGTAGCTTTAGCAAATAACATTTACGGCAGAGACACACGTGGAGATTCGGGGAAATTAGTCACCCTATTTGTCTCTTCTTTGGGCAACTAATCTCCCCGAACTGCCTTCCCGCCCGCCTAGAATCTATTTGCGGTCGGTTGGATGGCACTCAGAGCGCTTCGGTTTATGAAGTCGTCAGAAGTTTCCTTGTGAGGCAACTTCAGAAAACAAAGCCCTCCGAGTACCATCCCGCCGGCTATAATCAAAATCACTGGTGGGATGGCACTCTGAGTTTTTGTTTTCTGAAGTCGCCCGAAGTTTGGGGAGATTTGTCAATGGGCGACTAATTCTCCCCGAATCTCTTCGTGTGTCTCTGCCCTCAGAGACAGGAAACACATTTTGTAATGGCCATGGCATTCCCAGTTACAAGTCAACATCTATTCCATCACTGATGCATTCAGAAGCGGTTGAACACACAGTTTACTTAAGAGATCACTATTTATTTTAGATGCCAGATAAACAATGGATAACAACTGTGTTGTATTTTCATTCATTTACTAAAGTGGTACAAAGTGCCTAAAATAGACCCAAATCATTTTTTAAACCCACAATCAACATACTTTTCCAGATTTCTAGTGCAATTGTGTTCGATTCCTCTCAAATTCTTCACCATTTTGAGAATTTCACGGGAAATTCACAAATTTTTCGGCAAAACGGGACAAATTCGCACATCACTAAACATTATTTTTACAGTGAGCAAATGTCTAGGGCATTATATTATCTCTTTTGTCTTTATTAAGGTTCCTTGGGCATTTGTAATAAAACGTGGCCACATCAAGCATTTACACCAACATCTCTAATAAAGACGTCCATACAACTTTAATGTACCCGCCCTATTCAAATTGACCTAAGCGTAAGATCACTAGCGACTTTTCACTAGGCATAAACGAAAGCTAGCGAATCTTCGCTATAATATGCTCGTACTGACGAAGTATCGCTACTGAAAAGACACCAGCGTTTGGCACCCAGGACGCAACTTCGCATTTTAGTGAATTAGCGTAGTGGTAACGAATTTGCACCTGGTAAAGTGGTGTGAAGTGTGCAGTCGCTGGCGAGAATTCGCCCTTTAGTAAATCTGCCTCAAAGTCAGGTGATACAAATCATACAGAAATAAATGGTATAGATTCCGACTCAAAAAGCAGCACACAAACACAATTAGTTACCTTTAGAATGGGGAACATACCTGTATCTAGGGATGATTATGAACACATGTATGTGGACCCAGAGAATAATGTGAATAATATCAATGCAAGTGTCATTTTCTATTATATATATATTTAATATAGTCTATACTGGAAATGAACCCAACCGTCTATGAGCCAATGTGATTCTCTTTTTAAAATAGACTAGATAACCATCTTGGTCTATACCCCAACAATTGATTCATTTGTAGTCACTGTCCATACATTGCAGGGGCTTGTTACTTTGGGGTTGATCGTACATTCATTAATTCACATGTAAATTCACACATTTGTATATTCACACATTCTGTACAGTGACAGGCATACTGTTTCCTAAACATTGAACATAATTCATACAGTATATGCTTGCAATTTTCTAGGACAATTTCAGGGTGACAGAGTGGGTGTTTATTGGAAAAGATAATTGTTGTGGTCACATTTTGGCTTCACTTGGCTGAATTGGGGTGTAACCAACATATTCACCTAATAATAAATAATAGTTAAACAGGAGGGGTTTTAAGCACGTTTTAATATAACTGAGAATTCCACATAGCGGCTTGTAGGTGTGAATATTGATTTGTATTTTGCTATAAGTGTTAGAGTATGGGGAAGTATCTAATAAGAACTTCAATGAATGACCACAATTGTGGCTGCATGGTCACCTTTATGCCAGGGACCTAGGCAACTGCAATACCAAGAAGTCACACAAGCCCTACTGGAATTATTCAAAGGGATATTATTATATTTATCATACATACAGAGAGATCAATATGTTTCATGTCAGACTTGGGTCTCCTGACATCACTGTAATATTTATACCCAACATATGGAAGATACTAAAGATGGGAAGTAGCTAAATACATGTTAATACCCCCCCTCCCAAACACACACCTTTAAATAATGCAAGCTCAAAGCTATTTTTATGTCAGGCTTCACCATTTTTAATTCGTAGGGAAGAACATGGCCCCCAAGCATTGCAGTAAGCATGGCACTCCAATATGATGAGGGAAAACCCAATTTACATCAGTGCTGTCCAACATTTAACCATTCAGCTTTTGCTGAAACAGATCTTCCCTTTAAACAATAAACATATCACAGGTCATTGATTAAATCTAAGTTTCCATGACTATTTCATTTTCATTAGCTATGCTAATTTGAGGCAGTATTCCCTCAATATCTATGTTTAGCCTTTGTAAACCCATTATTAGATCTTCTAGTGAGAAGCATTAATAAAAGATCAGAGGCACCAACTGCATATTTATATTAAAAATTTAAAGTATGGACAAGCAGCAGCCAACATGCTTTTGTCCATATAGTGTATTTTAAGTACACCAATTTGGCAAATCTGACCTGCATTTATCCAGCTGTTTTTGAACTACAAAGTGTTAATAGGATGGTGGGAATCCTGCAACAGGGAGGCAATGCTTGTGATACTGACCCCTGACTGCTGGAGGAGATCCATTCAATAAAACGACATTTTCAATGCAAGCCAGAATATGCAAAATGATTTATTTGTCTGAAAACATGGGCATAATGCCCCATGCCACAAATTGGGCCATGGTTTCAAGCAAATAAATCACTTTTGTTGGATACAAGCTGGTGTGTTTGCTTCAAAAAGTTTATATAAACAAGCTGCTTTGTAGCATGGGGGAAGCTATTCAAAGCTAAAAAGTAGAAAAGGCACAGGTTACCTTGCAGATAACAGATAAGCTCTGTAATATACAATGGGATTCTTCAGAACTTATCTGTTATCTACATTCTATCCTTTGCTTGAATGGCTGCCCCCATGACTACACAGCAGCTTGTTTATAAAAACTATAGTTGTGTTTCTATAGCTAACACACCAGTTTTATCAGTGGAGGGCAACAGAACATTATATTGTCATTTCTTTAAGCCACTTTGATTCTTTGGTGTTACTTTTCCTTTAAATGAAAAAATGTAAATCACTAAAATCGATATGTGATTTGTTTTTCTTGCCCCTACCTTTTATACATTTTGTTTTTCTTTGATCAATCCCATTATTGCTCATACCTGTTCTATATATTGACATGATATAGAGTAAAATGTCTCCTAGTGAGGCTTAGAAGAGTTTTCAGTAGTATTGCACAAGTGCCACAAATGTATTATTACATATTTCAGATATTTATGCGCATGGTTCGATTACATTTCATATAAGGAAGCGTCTGTAATAGAGTACAGCCTGTATACTCAAGCTTGCGCATCCTGACTTGTGAAATTGCACTTTGGCACACTATACATTTCTCACATGCAGGGGGCTCATTTGTTTCAGGTAGCTGGAGTAAACCTTGTTTTTTGTTGTGCTTTTTGAGCCAGATACTAAGTCCCATTAATCATGCAAAATAAATGCTATGGTATTTTTTTCACGTACAGTTGCCCTTTTCAATAATCTTAACATATAGGGGCAGATTTCCTGAAGGGCGAAGTGACTAATGCTAGCAAAAATTCACCAGTGTGATGTCATTTCGGAACTTTCCTAATGGGTGCAGGCGTCACTTCGCTAGCGAAGCAGATAGACGCTAGCGTTGCTTTGTACTTTAAACGCCAGTTGAATTTTCACTCTGGCGAAGAGACACAAATTCAGGAAGAAGCGGATTTTACTGAACGTTACCTCATTCGCCAGACTTGCCTTCGCCAGCTCAGACCAGGCGAAGTGCAATGGAGTGCATAGGACTTCCTCAATTTTTAGTCCCAGAAAATTCTGGCATCTTTTCCTTTTTTCAGAGTGATAGCCTGCAAAGGTCCGTAAATTTTTTTTTGGGTAACCGGGTCCCCCCCCCTCCATTTTCTAAGATATGGAACATAAACTATACAGTGGCTCATGTGTAGGGCATTATAACAACTGTATTTTATTTATTAAGCTTCCCTGTAATGTATTGTAATGTATTTGCTGCAACATATACGTCCATGTATCATTTTCCGCCATATACAAATTAGGCAGTGCTAGTGCATCTTCTCTTTGATTGCCGAAGTAACGCTAGCGAAAATTTTCCAGCGTTCAGCGCCCTGGACACAACTTCGCACTTTACTGAATTAACGCTGTCCTAGCAAATTTACGCCTGGCGAAGTGCCGTCGATAGCGAATTTTCGCCGATTAGTGTCTATTAAGCTTCTTGAAAAGTATATATCTGTACCATAATACCTAAAATGTTTGGTGAGAAATAATAAAGTATGCATTTTACATATGACCATAGAATATTATATTCACAATTGCAGTGGCCATTTTTCACGAGACCAAGGTTCTTGTAAGGAGGGCTGCAAGAGATTTGTATGGTTATTCAATCGTTGTGTGGCCTGGGGGTTCCCAAAGGTTCCTAGACTTTAAGAATGAGAAATGAAGAGAAAGATGTCACTTGCTGCTCACCCTCCCTTTCTGGAATAGTGCAGTGGGTATGGACCAACCTCCAGTGTCATGTTGGGCAACTTTCCAGCAGCAATTAAATGAACAATGAGGAAAGTCTCATAAGCGTGACTGCCCCTCCATGCTCACACACAGACATACACTTGAACTCACCTTATTCCTTTGAGAAGAGAGCCTGCCCCAAGACTTAGCTGTTGCTAGCACTGTGCTATGGAACAGCAAATTCATATCGCCACCAATTAATTGTAAAGACAATCCTACGGAAGCATTTGCGAGTAAGGGCCTCTCGTGACTAGTGAACATTTCACATTTGTTGCAAATAAAACACATGACTGATCTACTTATCCTGAAACTAAAGCTTGAGTGTTCTGTAAGATTCTGGCAATAGAAATGCAAAAACAAGCTATGGTTCCTTTATGAGACGCTGTGCCTATTTTAATGGAATAACAATGGAATAATAAAATATGTATTTTTTTACCGGGGCAGCTCTTTGCGTGTTGCACATAGAGGTTTGAGAGAATCGGTGTGCTCCCAGGTAATTATCTCCCTGCTAATAATAGAAATGCATAAAGGTTGATAATGCAAGCCAAGAATCGGCATTGATGGCTGTGTGGATGCAAGGTTGCATTGAATTTCTGTAAGCTCCAATTCATTCATTCATAACATTTGCTGCTGGTGTGTGTATATGCATATATCCCTGCCTTGGCATGAAACTAGCCATTTACATTTGTGCATTTGAACCCCTACTAGAGTGCACTGAAAAATGTGCTAAGGGTTAGAAGGTCATACAGTTTGTATTCAGGTATAACTTTAATTACATAAAGCTACTAGGACACATAGCACTGTACAATTTTACAATGTATAAAAGTACACATAAGGAAAACAAACATTCAAATAAATAAGGCTAAATATAAATAAGTGTCATGTGGAAAGAGACACAGTAGGATGGAGCTCCCTGGCCCGTAGAACTTATAGTCTACAGAGGTTAAATGAAGCTGTCTTAAGTCAAAGTTATAAAGAAAAGTAGAAGAGGTAATTGAAAAGTTAATGTGGAGCAGAAGAAGGAGCTTAAAAGAAGTAGCTATAGGCTTGGCTTAATGAGTAATAGTAACAGGGAGCTACAAGATGGGGCAGGCAAAGAAGCATAAACTGATGATGTCATGGGCCCCTATGAAGAGACTGAGCATATAATAGAACACTTGTTTGTGTGCTGGTGTATTCTGCTCATAAATGAATTCAGTAAAGTTTATTTCCAGTGGGCCATAAAAGATTCCCTCTTTGTGCTGGCTAAGCAGTCCTGCTCCCTCTGTATGAGAGAGAACTAGTGAGTGTATGGCTGGCTTTAACTCTAAATAGCCAGACCTCCCCCAAACACACACATATACTTAGTATTTATTGGTACGGCAAAAACAAATAATACATTACCGTTATTCACCCTGAATTATTTACATTATGAATGGCAGACTTGCAACTGTCTGGACATGTTCATTGGCATCTCCAGTTTACATGACTGTAGTCTGTGATGGGAGCAGCTCATAGAGCCAAACAGACATACAGTTCATTCATACAATGTTATACATCCATCATTCTATTCAAGCCCAATCAAATTGTGAGCATTTTGCATCCCTTTACATAATGCAGATTTTCTTTTTACTTTCCTTTGAGGGCTGTATTTGGAAACATCATATGCCAGGGACTACAGTTCCCAGCATTCCCTAGCTGGTGCAGGTGGTTACTAGGTGTGGGCTATAAAAACGTAGGTTTTCCATTGCAATGTGTAATCCAATGATAGATTTAGTGCAATGATTTAATACAGTTTACAATGATTCAGTTATCATAACAAGTGGCAAAATGTCTGCATTTATTGCACTTGGAAAAACAGTGACATACTGTACGAAATAATAAATTCAGTGTATTCATGTCGCCTTTTCCTAAATCTTATACTGTGCAACTCTTGTTAGTCCACTGAATGGAACCAACTCATGTTATATGTTATTAATCTTGATTCTGTAACAATATATATTAGAAAGGTAAAGGAGATTGTGTAAAAGACATTCAGGATGATAAATCAAGGACCTTTAGTAGGACAGCTCAGCTAATACTATATTGTTCTCTATATTGCTATAAATCAGAACAAGCATTTTAGTCAACTCCTTATCACTATAAAGGTGGAGCAATATAACCAGTTGGTTAAAACACAGAATAATAAATAACATACATTTGATCACTAGGCCTGATGTAAACTAAAGACCCTACCCAGGCTCTACAGTAAGTTAGGGAATCAGCTGAGTGCTGGTAGAACTACAACTGGGATTGATCTTCCATTATCATACTTTTTAGAAGCCATAAACAGAGGATCATACAGTTCTGATGGATATTGCCACAATCTGTGAATTTTATACCAGCTTATATCTAAAGGACATCCAATCTGTTGCTACTCAAGCTATTGTTTGTCTTCCAATCCTGGCATGTCCCAACCAACAGAGAACATTCAGAGGGTGCTGGGAATTGTCATTCAGTTACATCAAGAATGCCACAAGACATGAGCCACAACAGTCTCCCACCCAACAGGCTTCAATTAGTATCTTATAGTAATATTCTGTGAGTCCTTGATTTAAGCATCCTCCTACTTAAATATTTATACTTTGTCTGCAGTTTTATGACATTTTATCATCACAGAACTTGAGTGTTATGAATAATAATTTCCAGTAGGGGTTCACCATGATTAGTATAGTTAAAGGTATGGTTATATGTTCATATAAATTGTTCTTTGTTGTACTAGGGTGTTCTATTGAATGTGTTTATTAGTGGTATGTCCATGCTGATTGATATAACATGCCCTTTTCTTACAATGTAATCATTTCTTCTCAGTTTTGGATCCGTTTCACAATATCTGCCAATGATAGCATGCATAACATGCAGATGGAAAAGCTTATTTCAGTTGCATCTCATTTCTCAGCAGAATATTAAATCAACAGGAGATTTTAAATTTAAATGGGGTTTATGTGGGGAGGGCTGAGAAGGATAAGTGAAGCCTTTGTATGTTCTGCTTGTCTCCTTGGTCAATCTTCCCTTTGTCTTTTGTTACTTATTTAATACTGGCAAGAGCAAGAGAAACTTTTTCTATGAAATATCCAAATGATTGCAATATTACTGAAAAGCACACTGCCTTAGACTATTGAATGTTCTAATCTTTAATTATGCCTAATGAATTTCCAAAGTCTTTTCTAGCTGGAGGAAACAGTTCATATATTACAATTGTAGTAGTGCACTGTAGTAACTTGAATATTTATTGGCCAGCCACTTAGTGGTACAGAATTGCTGGGGTTTTTTTTGGAAGCGGGGAGGTCATAATTACATTTCTTTGGCAGTGTTTTGTTTAAGGTTCTTTTTTAAAATACTCTTTTTCATACAAACTCAAAGGGCAGAGTGTTGACGTCAAGAGTATGTCTACAAACTGCAATAATTAGGGAGCAAGTGTGAGCTGGTAGCAGTCTGGGCCGTGTGCTAAATTATCAAGGGAACCCAGATGCCAGCTATATCCTTACTGTCACTATCAGGTTACACAACCTTAGTGCCTATTGTAATTATTGAAGTTTGTAGTGAGCTGGATTAGAATCTGTAGCCAGATCATAAGAATGTTCAAAATGAACAGCACCCAAGTCACATTATATTATATATCTAGTTCATATCATAACCCATGATATTGGCTGAAATATACATCTTTATCACTGGTCAGTGTGGTCATACTTGCTTGTTGCACTTTCTATGTATCATACTTACTTGTGATGCATTCAGAAGATTTTGCATCAACATGCCCCTACCAAAAGGAGTGAGAGAAGAACCAGTTCTTAAGAGGCTGCTGTTTTATTTGAATAGTGTTCTCATGAGCTATGCAGCAGCACCTAAATATCAGTCACATGGTTATGAGTTGCCGTAGCGGGGTTATTTCAGGTTACAATGAGCTTTCCCCCATTTCCTGCTACTCTCAGGCTTCATATAACAGTCCCCCCATGGAATATCAGAACTACTTGTTTAACTCTTTGGAGTTTTGCCTCCACTCCCTATATGGTTTTGCATCATAGTATTCTTCTTCCATTCAGAAATGAATAGAAAAAGAGTTTTAGACTGCCACTAAACTGTGTTTTTAATTATGTATTTATAGAATGGGATCATCTCACAACGACTGCAACAGTTTCTCATATATGGTAACCGCTGGAAAGTTATGATCCTCTGTGTTCTGGTTCTGCCTTTCTTTAGCTGTTCTTTAATCCGCTGAACAGTTTAGAATAAAAAGCATGCATTTAAGAATAAAATTAAATTAATACATCTAATAATTCGCTAAGTTAATTAAAACGTTTGATTCCCCTAAGAGGTATCAAGAAGTATTCATATACTTATGTAGTTATATATATATCGTTGTCCTAAGCAAAATTCAAGCCATTTATTCAAGATTTTTTTTATAGTTTTTTGAGCTTATAAACTCAAAATTCAATGTTTTAGAATTTTTGTTCATTATTGTATTCAATCAAGGTTTTTATATTCAGATTTTTTAATAAATAAGCAAACATTCAAGTTTTCTTAAATTGTGAGTTTCTTAAAGAAAAACTATAACCCCCAAACAATGTAGGTCTCTATAAAAAGATATTGCATAAAACAGATCATATGTAAAACCCTGCTTCATGTAAATAAACCATTTTTATAATAATATACATTTCTAGTAGTATGTGCCATTGGATAATCATAAATAGAAAATTGCCATTTTAAAAAATAAGGGCCACCCCTGGCATTGTACGATTCACTGTGCACATTAACATACCAAACACACTATACTTGTTAGGTCACATGAGTCAATTAACAGACAGAGTTGTGTCTTTTGCTTCACACTTCTTCCTGTTACAATTAGAGCTGCAGTATTTCTGGTCAGGTGATCTCTGTGGCAGCACACAGACCATCACAAAATGGTGGTTCAAGTCAAGAGATGTAAAAGGGCAATATTTACTTAAATATATATTCCAGTTTTGTAAGATTTTTTAATATGCCCATTAATATGATATAAACTATCTGTTGCTTAAAGGAAAACTATACCCCCCAAACAATGTAGGTCTCTGTAAAAAGATATTGCATAAAACAGCTCATATGTAAAATCCTGCTTCATGTAAAATAAACCATTTTCATAATAATATACTTTTCCAGTAGTATGTACCACTGGGTAATCATAAATAGAAAATTGCCATTTTAAAAAATAAGGGCGGCCCCCTGGGATCGTAGGATTCACTGTGCACACAAACATACCAGCAAACCATACATGTTAGGTCACATGAGCCAATTAACAGACAGAGTTGTGCCTTTTGCTTCAACACTTCTAACACCGTTAGAGTTGTAGTATTTCTGGTCAGATGATCTCTGAGGCAGCACACAGAGCATCACGAAATGGGGGTTCAAGGCAATATTTACTTAAATATATATTCCAGTCTGGTAAGATTCTTTAATATGCCACTTAATATGATATGAACTATCTGTTGCTTAAGTGTTCATTTTGGGGGTATAGTTTTCCTTTAAGTATTCATTTTGGGGGTATGGTTTTCCTTTAATTAATAAGCCCATACGTGTGTAGGCCACAGTTGAATCACAAGGCAGATAGTATCGTATTCCTTTGCTGAGCTTTCTGAGCGATTGCATCCAATGCAACTGCAGTGCAGAGACAGACACACGATTTATAAGGGGTTTATAATGTGTGAAATAATTGTGCAAATGCAGCTCTTAACTCATCATATGTGTTGAATAGTGTGAATTGTGTCATAAATGATTCCCCAGTCTCATCAGAGGCCTTACTCTTTCAAAGAATCCCTTTTGCCTATTTTGTCTTTAAAGACTTCCTTTTTCACTCTACCTGCATCTCCTTTTTTTGGTAATTTATTGCCTCCCTTAATTTACTGTATTTTCAGCCCTCCTTTCACATTGTTCCCTCTTACTGTTTCCTACAAACATTTCTCCCCTTGTGTGCTTCTCTTACTCTTTACACTCATGTTTCCTCTACCATTTTGCTTTTCCCATCCTTTCAAATGTCTCCTCTCACATCCCCTCTCTTTTTGCACCCCCTTTCTTTTGCAACTCCTTTCTTCTAACCCATTCTGCTCACTTAACCTTTCTATCTGATCAAATCTTTCACATCCTCCTTAATCATCTTGCCCTTTAGCCCAATTTCTGTCTTTCCTACTCCATATTGCTCTGTTATTTTCCCTTTTGCTTACCACACTCTTTAGTCCTATTAAGTCTCACTTACCTTTGATCCTTTACCTGTGTTCTCTGCCTCCCTTCCCTGCAGTTGATTGCAGCCATATACACTTCTCTTTAAGAAAACACAGCTGCACAGTGATTCATTGTAAGAAAAGGATTGCTCACTTGTTCTCAGTGCTTCCCTACTACAAAACAACAGAATGTTAATTGTGTGCTGGTAGACAGGAAGAGAAGGATTAGGTGCATCAGAGTACCAATGTAGATCTCTCACCAACTGCACCAGCCCCAGCCCCTCAGCTTCAGGACAATCCGAAATAAGACAAATTGAAAAAATGTAGATATCCGGCACTCAAAAGGGCCAGAAAAATATAGTAAAAACTTATTCTTGAACTTTAAAATTTACACATCTCCATAAGCCCTACATGTTTTGTGCCCTATGGGCACTTAATCATGGGCTCATTAGATTTACCATTGGACCCCATGATTAAGTGCCTATAGGGCACAAAACATGTAAGGCTTATGGAGATGTGTATGTTTTAAAGTTCAAGAATAAAAATACTTTAGTTTTTTTGGACCCCCAGCCACCTTGGCCAATCAGACCACCCACTCATCCAAGAGGCTGCACTGATCAGTCAGCTGCATGATAAGTAAGTAGTGGTTTTCCTTATGGGTGGTGCCATATTGACATAAATAAGGGGTTGGGGGTAACTCTAGGAAATGGCACCACTGACTGAGTTTGCCAAATGTGTGTGGCTTGTATTAGTTACAGAAAAAGGCTATTGCACTGTTTCACAGTTTCTCAGAATGTTGGAAACTTTATTCACATTTCTTGGTCAGCATTTATTTTTACTGTTACCATATTTGTATTTATTGGAAGGAGTACTGGAAGGTTTCAACAAACATTTTAAAAATAAATGCAGGTTTTGGCAGCACTCATTGCATATTCATTTTTAACAGTGAATAAACCAATCCTATTTATATATGAATAAATACCATACTTCTGGTCTCTTGAAATTTCTCTTTCTGTACCAGTAGGACATTTGCTAACATTTAGGTTGCACAGTGTATAAAATTCCAAATATTGCTCTAATTTCATATAATTTAATTCACTACTGGCCATTTATCAGATGTATTTTAATATTTCCTGTTGCCATTGATACACAATTGACAATACAAGATGGTAGAACCATCCATTTAAATCCAAAATAATATAGAGTTGGCCACACTACAGAAGTGCAGCCATTATCCTGTTTGGCTAACCCATTTTTTTATCTTGGTTTGTTTGATCAACTCTGGTTCAGTCATTCAGACTGTTCATCAGGAGGTCCCTTGAAAAATACTTTTGGTTAAGTCAGTAAAGAAGTGTACCATTTTTCATGATAACTGAGGCACACTGCTGAAGGACACAGGCTTAAGCTGAATTTATTTCGACACAGCAACCATGGTACGTCCCACTTATATATAGAAAAAATGCAGATAATGACAACTCCGTCCAAGCTATTTTACTAAATATACTTACATTATATTAATCATATTCATAACATCGATACATACACTGAATGTAAAATATATTTAGAAATATGCCAAAACTGCACTTTTATGGATATTACAGAATGTTTAAGTTTGCAGCTCACCATTACCATAGACACTGACTGTATGTAGTCGAATGAGATCTTAATGATTTTTTTGTGAGTGCTTTGACTTACTTAGGCAGTGTGAGGTCTGAGAGTGGATGCATTGTGGGTAACATGTTGTTTGAAAGAAGAGCTAGACAAGGAATAAGGTAACACCCTGCGGGGATTCTGCCTGCACAAGAAAAGACTGTTTATTCTATGTTTTAATGCCCAGACCTGACCCATGACCTGTTTTTTTCTTTGTGTAGCCAGGTGCAAGCATTAGCCAAGGTTCACACACTCTTAACTATTTAAAGGCCAAAGAGACTGCCAGTGACTGCTGTGCATTGTCTTGGTCCCTGGCAGTTAACAGAGAATAAATGCATGTTTGTTGAATTTTT
Source organism: Xenopus petersii (assembly GCA_038501925.1). Taxonomy (NCBI): domain Eukaryota; kingdom Metazoa; phylum Chordata; class Amphibia; order Anura; family Pipidae; genus Xenopus; species Xenopus petersii. The sequence goes on along the minus strand of CM076679.1, from coordinate 94,562,817 downwards.
TCTCCTCGCTCATGGTTGGTTTTAAACTGCATTTATCATTATAAATAGGAATCAATGGACATGAATGTGCTTGGGATCTTCTGCCAAACTAGAATACTATAGGGGCTATTATAAACTACAGTATATGAATATAGTATAGCTATCCAGATACATAGGCAAATTACACAGCAAGTGGCTTTCATTATGGTTTTGTCTAAACACCATCCAACCTATTTTGGCTCAGCCTTTGACTCCACTTGTATGCTTAGGCTCAGTATTTATTCTTCTCTGCTCCTGGGAAGAAGTATATGCTAAGTTGTCCACCCCATTTTCCAGGTATAGGACCTTTTATCCAGAAAGCTTGGGACCTGGGGTTTTCCGTAATTTGGATCTTTATACCTTAAGTCTACTACTAAATCATGTAATCATTGAATATACCCAGTAGGCTGGATTTGCTTCCATTAAAGATAAATTATATCATAGCTAGGATCAAGTCCAAGGCACTGTTTTATTATTACAGAGAAAAAGGAAACCATGTTTTAAAATTTGGATTATTTGGATAAATAATGGGATATGGCCTTTCTGTAATTTGAAGCATTCTGGATAACATGTTTTCAGATAATGGATCCCATACCTGTATTGAAATGGTTTTCATTGTATAATTACTGTACTAACCACATACTGGGTCATATGTACCACCTCAACATTCATTCTAACAGAATCAAACCACCTCATTTACAATGCCTTGCATGAACAGTCTGACCAACTAGAATTTGCTAGTTTAGTAATTTAATTTAGAAAACAAATGAATTGCCATGCACAGGACTGCCTTTAGAAACTACAGAGCTCTATTCCTACCTGGCTATACCCCTTTCACTCCCCTGATCCATACCAAACCTCCCTCATTTCCTAACAATCACTGTCATTGTCATGGTAGCCCAGGCTGTTATGTGTTTATGCACCTGCAACAAATGAGCCCCATGCCTCTTAGCATACGTGAAAAGGCCACACAAAAGCCTTTAAGATAGATATAAGAATCTCTTAATTTAGGTACATTATGTTGAGAAACAATCTTCTTTGTGTTTTGGATCTAAATTTTTAAATTCTTGTTTTCTTTCAACTAAACTACCCATTTGCACGTATTAGAATTGAAATGGGTCAAGTGAACATTGGCAATAAAAAGTCTTCATACATTCTCCTGTCAAAACCCTATATATTTTATTTATACTTAATTCCAAGGCTTGCCCAACAAAACCAGTGGTTACACCTCTTGTTTTTATTCATTAATTTTTATTGTTCTATTCACCCTCAAGTCTTTCATTCACACTACTGCCTGGTTCTGGTCCTGAAATCCTAAACTGAAGAGCTGCTGAACAAAAAAGTTAAATAGGTCCAAAATTACAAAAAAAACAACAAGTTGTCTCAGACTATCACTGTCTACGTTATAATGAAAGTTAATTGAAAGGTGAACACTGCTGACATTTGTACTGTCATCCAAATATTTTGCCTTTTACCCTATTTATGTTTAATATACATGTGTTTCTACTTAGTTACTTAATAAAGTGTACTGAAGTTTCTAAATAAAGTGTTACAAAATAAAATGTACCCAAGTACCTGTTTGATACAGAGGCCAGGGTAATGGCACACATGGCACTTTGCCGAAGCATGTGAAATTTCCATCCCCATAAGCTTGCAATAAATCTGGAATCACTTGTGCCAATGTCGGCCAGGAAATGGTTGCATGAAAAAATGCATTTGGAAAGCTTGTGGCTGAGTTGACAGTGAGAATGAAAAGAAAAGGCTGTTCACAAAGTAAAAATGCAGTGAACGTATAAACAAATATAGGTATAAAAAAATCCAAACCTCCAATCATCCAAAGTAATACAACAGTGCTCAAGTTTAAAAGTAATTAAAAAAATAGTGACAAATTGTTTAATAGCTTATGGCAGTCTATCTATATATGGAATTAGAGTCGATGTCCAACAAGAAACTGTTTGTTTATTTGTTTTTTTTTAAATAATAAAAGAAAATATAATTCTAAGAAACTTTTACAAATTAATAAATCTCACTTCTTTCAATAGCAATTACATTTACCAGTAAAACCACTGGAATTTTTAATTAATGTACAGTACAATGGGGAAATGTATTTCAATGTACTGAATTGTATTTCATTAGGCAAAGAATTGTTTTTGGGTGGTGATCCCATTTGATAGAGGAGCATTTACTCCATGGGGCAGATTTACTAAAGGACAAAGTGGCTAACGCTAGCAACAATTCACCGTTACCATCCGCAGGGACATCACCTATTCATTGACGCAGGCGTCAATTCGCTAGTGAAAGAGACTGTCATTATCGTTTGTTCGCACTCTACCGCCAGACATTTCAAAACATAGGGAACATTCATTTTACATTGGGCTCATGTGTAGGGCATCATATTAACTCTCTTGTCTTTATTAAAGGGATACTGTCATGGGAAAAACATTTTTTTTCAAAATGAATCAGTTAATTGTGCTGCTCCAGCAGAATTCTGCACTGAAATCCATTTCTCAAAAGAGCAAACAGATTTTTTTATATTCAATTTTGAAATCTGACATGGGGCTAGACATATTGTCAATTTCCCAGCTGCCCCAAGTCATGTGACTTGTGCTCTGATAAACTTCAATCACTCTTTACTGCTGTACTGCAAGTTGGAGTGATATCACCCCCCCCCCTTTCCCCCCCCCCAGCAGCCAAACAAAAGAACAATGGGAAGGTAACCAGATAGCTGCTCCCTAATACAAGATAACAGCTGCCTGGTAGATCTAAGAACAACACTCAATAGTAAAAACCCATGTCTCACTGATACACATTCAGTTACATTGAGAAGGAAAAACAGCAGCCTGCCAGAAAGCATTTCTCTCCTAAAGTGCAGGCACAAGTCACATGACCAGGGGCAGCTGGGAAATTGACAAAATGTCTAGCCCCATGTCAGATTTCAAAATTGAATATAAAAAAAATCTGTTTGCTCTTTTGAGAAATGGATTTCAGTGCAGAATTCTGCTGGAGCAGCGCTATTAACAGATTCATTTTAGTCCTTTAAGGTTCCCTGGACATGTGTAATAAAAAGTTGTAACTTCAAGCATTTGCACCAACATATATGATAAAGTCCTCCATACTACATTAAATTGCCTGGCCTATGCAAATTGACCTAAGCGCAAGATCACTAGCAAATTTTCACTAGGCACAAGCGAACGCTATTTTCACTATGAAATGCTCACACTGCTGAAGTAACAGTAGCGAAAGTTGCCATTGTTCGGCACCCAGGACGAATCTTTGCATACTAGTGAATTGCCGTAATCGTAGTGCATTTGCACCTGGTGAAGTGGTGCGAGGTGTGCGACGCTGACACTGGCAAAAATTCGCCCGCTAGGGAATCTACCCCTATGTTAGTTACAGCTTTACAAGGATACAGAAATGAAGCTTATTTGATCAATATCCAGAGAAGCAGTTTGTTGCATAACTATATATTAGCAGCACTGACCCACATATATCCATTATGCCCAGTAGTCAGTAAATCCCTACTGTATGTATAATACAAATGGAGTGCTTGAAATCACTCTTCTAACAACAATGGCAGTTTTCTTTCTCTATATACAGTATATCTTCTCAGAAAAATACCAAAATTGCCTTAGAGTTTTAAGCTTCCTTATCTCATTCACACTGCTAATTATTCTTTCTAAGGAGCATGGCATATCGGTATATTCTCATATGCATGGGCACATTTGGATGATTCTGCACTGTCTGAAAAACAACCATAGAGACTAGGCCCCATGTGCTATGAGCCTTAAGGTTTAAAATCCTGTACTTATGTAAACAATGGGTTGGACCACTGCAATCAGAATTCTCAGTTATAAATATAGCTAGAATCAGTGCCATAAAGCAAAACAGAATTGCTCTCATGAAAGGGCGATTTAACCGTTTTATTGTTTTTTGCTACACAAGCACAAAAAGCAACCATTGCTTTATATTGAGGCACATAAAGGAGCAAACTCTGTTAATTAATATTATTTGCTAGGATGACCTATAGTTCCAACCTATAGTTCTGCTGTCATTTAAAATCAAGGTATACATCAAGATCCTATTCTTTTTGGTTTGCGGCATGCCCTTAATTCAACTCCCATATTTGTTTTTCAGGTCTCTTCAGGAAACCCATGATTAGATAACCTGCCAAGAATAATGAGCTGCTGTGCGTTTGGGTTCCAAGCTCTGGAATGAAATCTGATTTATGCACAAGAAATTTGTTACAACATTCAGTTATCCTGACAACCAGGAGCAGGTAGAAGTTACTGCCCACATGCTCTACACCTACAGTTTTACATAAACAATAACAGAACCAGCAACCAATCTGCTTGCCTGGGCCCCACCAATCATATGTCAGCTGTCCTTCAGGGTCCACAGTAGTATAAATCCACATAACATAAATGTAACATCTTTAACTTAACTACCACGTGTTGCAGATTAATCTGTAGTACTGAGGCTCCTTGCTAATCTTAGCCTGTGGCCTATACCTCACACACCCCACGTAGCCCTTAACCTTGGCTTTCCAAGCTTTCACCAGGGCAGTCCCTGCCAACTGCTGCAATTAAATTCTGGCTATTTTCCCACAACACCTATGAGTCTGTCCCTAAAGCTGGCCACAGATGCAAAGATGTGATCGTACAAATCAACGTACGATCGGACTCCCCCATCTCCTGACCTGCCACTAACCATTCAGATCAAATAAAGTAGAAAAGAACAGATCAGCCGATGTTCTACCCCTGACAGCAATCGTATGAAAGTTATGTCCGACCAAAGCTGGTGACAGTCTCCCACTGAAAATCGTACGATCGGCAATACATGCAGAGATATTACCCGCAGCCGACAGAAACTTTTAACCTGTCCGATCTACCAAACGACCGATCTCCACTGGACGAAAAATGTCGGGACTCTCCACACACCGTCCAAAACCGTCCAAATCCTCGATTCATAGGATCAGATCTTTGCGTCTATGGCCAGCTTAAGTGCAGGTGGGGGAGAAGCTGGAAAGGTAACTGCCCACTGGCATTACACCCCTCCTTAAAACACCTTTCATACCCTGTCCAGTTGTTACAAACTTTCTAAACTACATTCCCCACAATTACCAGCTCTTCTCCAAAATAAATTGGCCTAGTCTGTCTCCAAGTCATTTCCCCTGTCGCTCCACCTGTCTGTCCCGGGTCACTCGTTAGGGTCTGGCCACACGGGCAGATTCAGAGAGATTAGTTGCCAGGCGACAAATCTCCTCTTCTTTGCAGTGATTAATCACCCCGATCTGCCTTCCGCCGGCTAAAATGAAAATCGCCTGGGGGCAGGAACTCGGAGTGCTTTGTTTTCCGAAGTCTAAGCCTAAATTTCCTCGTGAGGCAATTACAGGTGACTTTGAAAACGAAGCACTCCGAGTGCCTGCCCCCAGGCGATTTTTATTTTAGCCAGCGGAAGGCAGGGGAAGCCGATCGGGGAGATTAGTCACCGCGAAGAAGAGGAGACTGGACGCCTGGCGACTAATCTCCCCATGTGTGTTGTAACTTTTTCCAAATGCTGCCTTATGTGTGCCTTCAGCCCTGCCTTTGTCCATGTAAGGCGGATAATTAGTATAAACAAAAATAGAGCCAGCACTCGCAGATTAACTGCAAAAAGTTTTATTCCACAACATGTTTCAGGCAAAGCCCTTTTTCACTTGAAAAAGGGCTTTGCCTGAAACATGTTGTGGAATAAAACTTTTTGCAGTTAATCTGCGAGTGCTGGCTCTATTTTTGTTTATGATAATCTCCCCATGTGGCCAGACCCTTAGGGGCTCCTAGAAATGCATTTATCTGAAACAATAGTAACAGTTAGTTCATTGTTTCATTTGATGAATGGACAAGTAGTTCATGTGCTTAATTCTAATACCAAAATACAAATGGTCTATTGGCAGGATGAAATGTAAATGCTGTGAGCTGTAAGGTAATTCCCTATTAATAACATTGGTATCAGGCATCATTTTTAGTGATGGGCGAATTTGTCCCATTTGTCCCATTTTGCGGGAAAATTCGGGAATTTCCTGTGAAATTCCCAAAACAGCAAAAAATTCATGAAACGGCGCCAGTGTCTTGTTTTGACTTGCGCAGTTACGCAAATTTATTCGCTGGCGGTGAATCGTAGTGAATTTCCCTCAAATTTGTGCCTGCCGAATAAATTCGCACATCACTTATCATTTTTACTGTTTGGGTAAATAAAATACAAACTCTAGTTACATATAATAAAGCCAGTTTTTTATAGCTAATTACATTTTTTTATATATCTTGACTCTGCACCTAAAAATGAGGCCTGTCACATTGTATCATTGTACATACAGTTTAGTTATCTGTGCCTATAAACCATACAACTCAATATAAACTGTGCATAAGCATTAGTGCATTAATATAAACCATACAATTCCAGCCTTCTAAAAGAAATGGGTTAGAATTTGCATGAAACTCGTAGTATTAGGCAGTCTGTGTAAGAGCAGCCTAAATTTTAATGGCTGCTTTGGTAAATACTTCCTCCATTAGATACGGAAATCTATCTAAGCACAAATATATTTGTATGAAGCCCTAATAACTAATATTAGCAAGAGTAAATCCTTGGCCAGCTGCAAGTGGGAATTGGGTCACAGAGTGTTTGAGCCTCTGTCCACGTGGCATGACAGATGTGGAAGCTACTGAAGTGGTTATGTTAATCGCCACCATTACAATACTCTACATCCTCTTTTCTCTTTTGTCCCCCACTAACATTCTCTCTCTTGAAAGAACTGAGGAATCTGAGGATTTCGAAATTTAAAAAAATCTTCTCTCCCTTCCATGTTGGATTCTCAGTCTCTGGTGGCTATGCCATTAGTCAACTGCTTTTTGTGCTAAAACTCTATACTCCCTAATTTTCCAAGCTGAGACAAGCCAGCTTTATAGCATGACCTCTCACTTCTAGCACTTGAAATTTTCAAGGTGACAGTTTGGAAGCATTTTTGCTTTCCTTCACCCTCTTTCACCTACCCACACACTTTAACCTTCCATGTTCACACCATAAGCCACTTATTTAAAAATCATAAAATATTTCAGTAGCTTCGTTAGAGTTTAAAAAAAATCCTTCCCTTCTTTGATATATTGCGAAAAGTGGTTTTCTGATGTTCTTGCTAAACTGTACGAAAGCCTTCAATAATGAACTGATCTTATCGGCCTGTCAGAAAGCCTGGTCTGTTCTACTCCCTTCTCTCTCCTCCATCCCTGATCCTCTTCCCAATTAATCCTGGACATCCCTCTCTGTATATTATCTCCCTGCTTGCAGCGAAGAAGCTGGTTTTATCTCCGACATGCAGCTCCAGATAATATATTCACTGGAAAAGTAAGATGTATAATTTTGAGGAGGGGGCAGGGTGTTCAGGATTAGGCATTAGAATGACAGTTGGCTACAGAGTACATGCATGAATATATATATGTATAAATAAGTGTATATATAGTATGCATCTGTGTGTGTGTGTTTATTGATATACAGGATATATATATGTAAATGTGTGCACAAATATGAATTGTCTTGGTGCTAGTAAATAACGTACATAAGTATTTATTTTTGATCCATTATTTGGGTTTCATGGCATTTTGAATTGCATGTTTTCTTAAAACATACAATTTGAGAAAAAATGGAGGTTTAACAAGTAGAAAAAATACTCTGTTGTTTCAATGGAATGAAAAGAGTAATTTCTACTGACACTTTATACTCTCAAGCTACACTGTAGCAAATTCTTTGGCTATACTGGGAAGCCATTGTGATTAGATATTTTATAACTTCACCTGCCAGTACAGCATGTTGGCTCTCCTCTTCATTTTCTGCAGTTCCCATAATGAATGTTAATGAATGAAACAATAGGAAGGTGGCCATGCATGTGTGGCAGGCAAAAGGATGATTGATTCCATTCAGGATCAGCCATTCTACGGCCAACTTTAATTGAAAGGTAGCACATAGTCCTATATAGTCTTGCCAAGTCACACCAGGGCCATTTCTTTCATGTCACCACATTGTACTTACCCTCTTGTTCATCCTGCAGGTTAGAAAATCCAGTTGCAGTAAAGTGCAATACCTTCCACCCCTATAGGAATATTTTGGTTAGAACAGCTGAGTTCATTTAAATCTGACTCTGGTTTCTCAGAATGGTCTCCTGTAGGTCCCCACACACACTTTGGTTAAAAGCCACTGAATTGGCAGATCATCTTGCTTCATGTGTGAAGCATGCAAACACTCGAATAAGGCTTTAAAATGTATATATTTAAATATTGATAATAATTTCTATTTTGCTTTAAAACAGACAGCTGTCCTTTAATTATTTTCGTTTAAAGTGTATTTCTATGTGAAACTGGGAATGAATGTTTGGTAAGAAAAAATGTTCTCACCCAGCATTTCAAATTTAGCACAAAGAACCTATTTACGGAGTCTTAAAATATACGCTCAAGCTTCTGACCTGGCAGGGGAGCTTCCCCTGTATCTAAATAGTGCCACTCATATGGCATATAAACTTAAAAAAAAGCAATGCTGTTAGCAGTTACATTCCTGAATGTTAACATTAAAACTGACTTATAGTATGACGCAGACGGTGATATTTCGAGACAAATAGCAACTGGTCTATTTGTGTTTGTGGTTCTTCAGTTATTTGCTGTTCTACTCTGTCATCTAAAATGTTATCTGGTTGTCTGGGGTGCTGATTAATGTCACTTGTTTTATCATTGCCATTTGTGGTGCAGGACTATATGTTTTTCAATATGGAAACATTATTACCTGTACAATTAATAAATGTCTCTTTCAGATCTTTCTAGTTTGTGAAAATAATAGTTCTGTCTTACACTGAAGAAACTAATATCACTTTTACTTTTACTATTTTGTACTGTACCTCACGGATACCTGTATTCATGTGTTTAGGATAATTATGGCATGTGCTGCAATTCTAAAGCAGTCTTTCAAATGTAAAATCACAGAACACCCATGGGTTATCACACAGCAGACAGGATCTAACTTTCCAAAAAGGAGCAATATACAAGTTTCCAAAAGGAGGTGCAAAAAGTAATTTTTAAATTTTGCACTTTGTCCTGATGTAATTTGCTTTTAGTGCCCAGAATTTCAATTCTCTGTGCTCATAGAATGGCTTTAAGTGACTGCAATTTTGCACTTTATAAATGAGCCTTTTAGCATTCATCCTCTCCGTACAAAATATACACGCACAGCAATGCAATGCTGATATGTTGTCTATCAATATTCAATGGTATAGGAAAATATGGTATTTTTTCATTAAAGAAAATGGGTATTTCCATGCCTGGCTTAAGGTGGCCATACACGGGCCGATAAAAGCTGCTGACAGACCATGTCGGCAGCTTATTGGCCCGTGTATGGGGCCCCCGACGGGCTTCCCCGATCGTGTTCTGGCGAAAGTCGGCCTGATCTCGATCGGATGGGACGAAAAATCCAGTCGGATCGTGGCCGCCCTAAGGCCCACAATTGGATCAGCCCGATATTGCCCACCTCAAGGTGGGCATATCGGGGAGAGATCCGCTCGTTTGGTGACATCGCCAAACGAGCGGATCTCTCCATGTATGGCCACCTTTACTGTACTTCTTTTATCTGTTATAGTCCATTTTGTTGTCATCCCCTAGATTAGAACATGATTTTTGGATACAATTTTTTCCATAATGCTCCCTTTTCAACAGAAAAGGTGTCTAAACTTCATGGCCTGACTTACTCAGGGATTATTAGTAGGCCATGTTCCTTTAGTTAAGATAAGTTTGTAGAAAGTGGATTTCCTGTGCTCCTCAGAAAGATGGGTCTAGAAGAACAAGCTAGTAAGTATTATGTATAGGGCTCCTTTGTACCTGCAAGTGCTGCGATCTGCTCCTTGCTAAGTATGTACAACTGGCACAGACCTGCTCTGCCCAGCACCAAGCACAAGCACGGATACTATTGTATAATTAAATGTAACAAACATGTGGTAATTTTTACAAACTGTGTGCACTCCAAGGAAATGTTTGTAACTGTAATGTTAAAACTAGCTACCCTCTTATGCTTTAGTACAAGAGTGCAGTGGAGTGTATTCCATGTAGAATAATGCAATTTATTTATAAACTGTCCAAGTAGTAATGTTTTCTACTTTCATGCCATTTGCCTTTTTTTTTTTTTTTTTTTTTTTTTACCAATGTTGAAATTTGTGAAGCACAAAAAAATAGTTTTTGAAGTCAAATGCATGTCACAGTAGTCGTTAATTTACAGTAACAACAGATATTTTGCTGAAGTTGCAAATTACTCCTGAGATCCTAATTAAAAGAATGATCAATAATAGAATTTTGGATAGGATTATACTGGGAACAACATTTCCTGGATGTTTTGATCAAACTGAATGTCAAAGTTCTTCAAAAATAGGACAACAAGTTAGAGCTGCGTCTGAAATAAAATATAAATTGAAATGGTTTTCCCAACTTGTATGCTTCATAGACTTCAACGGGATTATCTAATTTTTTTAATCAACCATGATTCAGTGACCATCCTTCTTTCAATTAACTAGGTTTGCAATAGGAGTAAGAGCAAACAAATGGCAGGACTGGAAATTAGTTCTATAGGTCCTGTCATCTCAAGTCAGGTATGCCTCAAATCTGTTGCTTTGAAATGATATAGGAATATCTGAAAAACTCTAATTTACTCCTTCATCCTATTGCACTGCCCTAGCCCACAAGGAGTAGCATTTTATTACCTTATATAAACGATTCATAGGGCTACATGCCAAGAGCAGACTGAAAAAAGGCCCCTTTCTGTCTTCACACAGACAAAAATAGCTGGAAATTACACAGTGAACCACAATCTTCTGGTGCCAAGATTAACTCAGCAATTTAACTTCTGTTTCACTTACATTATGCCTGAGCTGTGTAAAACAGCAGGACATCAATCCCATTTAGAATTACAGATGTTGTGTGTATGTGTGTCTGTGTGTGAGCGGCCCATAGAATATATTGCCACATAATTGTTCAAATATTTATTATACCTAAGTTTTGTGGCAGGATCCAAAGAGGTATTTGTATCAGTCTGAGTTTTATAAAAATTCCTTGGAGATGCTCATGTGTGCCCAAACCTATAAAACCTCCTACATCCCCACCAATGGCTTTACAACCAATCTCCTGCCACTCTCCTCCCCTATTTGCTGTGGTTGAAAGGGGTAAAAAAGTAAAAGGTACCATTTATGATCATGCCCCTATACATATATATATTCCATGAGTGAGAGACCTACTGAAAATATGCTGCTCAAATGCAACTTGTTTAATCTAAGTGGAGTGGGAGAGTTACCATAGTTGTATGGTCAATAGTGAATTACCCCTAGAGCCATAGTAGTTCTCCATCAGCATCTGACATTCAAATACACTTACAGCCAATCACAGATACAATTTACCATTAACAATTACAGATTGGTGCTCTGTTTCAAGCATTTACCTTATTAGGCTCATATTACTTGCACCTAGGATTGCACAGCGGGAAACCTCTTTAGGAGAGAAGGAAACGTCTTACTGCTTGAGATATGATTGTCTTTACATGTTTGAAAACTGTGCTAAATTATACTTTGGTTGTGTGCAGATACACCAGTAGCTGTAGTAACATAAGCAAACTGTGTTTTGCTTCTTCCCCTTACTCCTGTCACAATAGAGCAATGCTACAGTATATTCTGACCCCTCATTCACTGAAGTTTATTTTACATGAATTAGTAGAACAAAAATAATGAAGACGCGATGCCAATGCGGGTGGTGTACTTAAAGTACCTCCAAGGCTTTAATGTGCGGAATATAACCAAACGTTTCAGGAGCCTCGCGCTCCCTTCCTCAGTGGATGAGTACACAAGTGCATAAGTGCACTTATCCACTGAGGAAGGGAGCGCGAAGGGAACGCATTGGCATCGCGTCTTCATTATTTTTGTTCTACTATTGAATGCATCCTGTTGAGTCATGTGATCAGGAGACACGCAGAGCCTGCATCACACAAGTTATACAAGTATCGTGAGTGTATTGGCACTATTTATTTACTACTATTTTACATGAATTAACTCCACAGAGCATATGCCCATCGCTATGTAGGGTGGACCCATGCAGCCGGCACTTCCCTCCTTTTGTCCTTGGTTGGCCTCCCGGTAGACATCTGTCTGATAATCTAACTAGGAATGCAGCTGTTTATATGGAGCCCACGTGTGTTCCATTCACACGGTTCATGGCATTGCAACCGTTGCTCTACATCTACTGAGCTGAAGAGCAGATGTTTCCTGTCTAACGTCACTGTGTACAATCATAAACTCCTGTCCTGTATCAAGTGTGAGGATAATGAATAAAATTGGCAGGCGGACGACCTAGAAATACATTCAATTGGAAGCAAACCCAAAATCCAACTTTACAATACTAAATGTAATGCTTCAATGGCTTCCAATATACTGTCTATGTGGAATAAAGAGGAGACTAAAGCTGGCCATAGATGTTGAGATTTTTAAAAGATCAGATCCTGATCGTGAGACCACGATCTTCTCAGAACGATCGTACGATCGTACGAATCTACCATCAACTAAAAAGACCAATTTGGCAGGAAAACAAAGGGGAGCTGCCTGCTTGGCACTGCAAACATAGAGAGATTGCACTGGGACCGACAAAGATTTTTTGACCTGGCCGATCAATTTCCCGACAGATGTCGGCCGAAAAATCGTAAGATGTACGATCGTTCGAATACCACTAACCGCACGATAATTTCGAAGGATCGCTCGGGCTTCCCTAAAATCGGTCGTTCGGCAAGAAGAATCGTCGCGTCTATGGGGACCTTAAATGTTAACTTTTTGCTGAAATGCTGTTAGTGCCGGTTTTGTCTATGTCTATTTATATACTGTATGTGCATATATAATGCTTGTATATATATGCTTGCACCCTGTTTATGATTTTAGCTTCAAAAGGGCAATCATCTCCTGGCTATGTGTTGATATGTTAGTAAAGGATCAGGTTATTTTGATGTGCAGTGCAAATGCCAAATAGTCCTGAACTCACTGGTAGTAGAGACAAGGCAGAGAATCCTTTGTAGCATGCTTTACAACAGTGCTTCTCATTAAAGACTCAAATGCTTATTGTAATTAACAACCAGGCCAATTTCACGAATCAACACCGAGATCTATTTCACTTTCTACAGTTCCTTATAGGAGCCTACAAGCATTGTTCTTCAATAGATTTTTTAGAAGCGGAATCAAGAACAATTAGAATAAAATAACCTGGCACTGTAATTAAATTCTATGAAGCAGCATCAACAGACATGAAAGGAGAGGGTGCCCACTCCCTCAACATAATTGCAAATACTGTAAGCCTCACAGATGGGGAAACACTGCTCTAAAAGACAGCACCATTTGTCTATTTGAGCCAGTACTGGATATATATATATATATATATATATATATATATATATATATATATATATATATATATATATATTATTGCTTTCCCCCTCAACTGCTTCCACATATTTTCTGTGCTCATTTATTTATGTCTGCAGATCAGGGTGCTTTATCCCCGCTTCATATGATTTAAATGAATGTAGGTCAGGGGAGAGAATTCCTGCAGAAACATCGCTTTTCTGCTCCAGTTCTCTTACTTGCCGCTGGACGTGCAACTAACCAAGTCACTTAAATTATGTCCTTTACATCAGGGCTTGCTGCCCAGGTCATTGGAGACAAGCCATGGAAACAAGAAATGTCCCTACGGGTGCGAGGGAGATGGAGGGGACCAAGTACCACCCCCACACCCTGACAACATGTATTAAAATAACAGGATCTTTAAAGGCAAATCTCGTGTACATTTTGCCCCATCCCTCTCGGCTAACAAAGCATTTGGTATATTTATATCCCGATCTCCGTGCCACTCTACCCCCCCCCACTCAAATTTTTAAATTAAATTACAGTCTTGACAGTCTCTGTTCTGTTGAATAGGCCTTTAGTGTGCTGGTTTGGGTGGGAATGAACATACAATAAATGTAAGAAAAATATTTTTTAACTATATATGACTCCATTAAGAATGACAAAATGCTTTGAAATTACAGTATATTGCGCTTGGTTATATATAACAAGACTCATATTTGCAAGTATAATATATAAAGAGGTTACTTACAGCAGTCTCATTGGCGAAGGGTGATTTTTTTGTTTGGGGAGGCTAGTTAAAGAGATGTCCTCTACTTTTGGTTTCATAGTGAAATTGCACAGAAATTCACCAAAGTCATTGTTTTTAATGTGTTATTGCCCAGAATACTTCATAAATGCGGTGCCACTGTCATGAATAATACTGTCTGAACACACTGCAGGATAAATATATTGCTAGTTTGATGGATAATGCCCTGAGAACATTTGGCAGAATAAATAGAATGCCAGTTTTTTGTATAATACCCAGTGGCATAGGTAGAAAAAAATTGGGCCTCAAAGATAAATCATATTAAAGCCCCTTAAAGGGGTGATTATGTTATGTTATAGAATGACCAGTTCTAAGCAACTTTTCAATAGGTCTTCATTATTTATTTATTTATTTTTTTATAGTTTTGGAAATGCCTTTTTCTTCTGACGCTCTCCAGTTTCAAATGGGGGTCACTGACCCCATTTAAACAACAAATGCTCTAAAAGGTTACAAATATATTGTTACTGCTATCTTTTATTACTCAGTTTCTATTCATGACCTCTCCTATTCATATTGCAGTCTTTTATTTAAATCAATTCCCTTAGTAGAGAAGCAAAGCTACTTCCAATTGGTAACAGGCAGAAACTCTATCCCTCCTACTCCACTCCACTGATTGGACAGGTAACAGTAAAAAATCTGTTTCTCTTGCTGCGCAACCAATCGCAAAGTAGGAGGATGCTCAGCCTTTTTTCTGCTTACTATGCGATCGGAAGATAGTAGGAGGCTCAGTCTTTGCAATGTGATCTCTCTAGCTGCTGTCGCAGAGTTACTTTGTGGGAATTAGCAGTGAGTAATATTTTTTTGTTCTAAACTGAAACTGTTCTGGAAGTTTGATTCTGTCAGTTTTGGGGAGGCTTAGCCTCCCCAAGCCTTCATTATAATCCGCCCCTGAGCAGTCTACTTCACCCACATCTGCTCTTATGGACAATAACCCAATGAAGCACAATGACATTCTTCAGTCACCCAGTTTTGCCCTGTATAGTCCAGTGCATAACAAATACATTCATTTTAATTAACATAACACAACGACTATGCTCATGTTTGATTGGGTTGATATAGCAATACAAATGGACCATTCAGCCTTTTCTCTGACAACAGTATATATATATATCTAATATTTATTTATTCAGTAGAAATGTATCCATGCAATATGTGTAAACTAAAATTCTAAATATCTCTGTATTACAACTCACTGCTCTTTTTTCCAACCAATTCATGTTATTGGTCCACTCTGTTTTTGTTAATTGTAATTTCTCACATATATTAAAAACCTTCTTTTTTAGCTTTATAATATATCTAGTATATCTGCATAGAATCACGTGGTTCAGCTTCCCATAAGCAAAATCCTTTCTGCATGACCTTTCTGAAAACTTTGTTTGACATGGCTACTTTAATGAACATTCAACGCTGTCGGTGAGTTTGGTATCTGAAGGCAAACCATCGATCGTTGACTGTACATTACGGCAATGCCAGTAACTTCTGTCTCCATGTGAAAAGCCCACTCTTATTTCTCTGCATCATGCTTTGATTCTGCTTTCAAAAGCCTATGGCCCTTCAGCATGAAGTACAGGTCTCAGTGCTACTACTACAATCTCACCCAAAGTTTGCCCTTGGGTTCTTCTGTACCATTTTTGATAACACAAATGTTCCTTTAGTGGAATAAAGCTCTGGTGTTATAGAGAATCCCTGTGATACTGTCTTTGCCAATTACAACTAACCATCATTGACTTTGACCATGTTCTCCATCTATTACTCTCAAAGCTATTACATTTTCAATTGCTTTATGTGATTCAGTAAAAAGGTTTTTAAGCCATTTCTAGAATTTACATGTTCTGTTCGTGAAGCACATTGTGAGCATCTTGCCCACTGTTTTTATACGCAGTGTAGAGAATTAATTGTACCATTTAGGGACATTTCAGGTAATATTTCCTTTACTCTGCCCCAAGTGTTGGCCAACTTGGTTAAAAAATGTATACTATGAGATCCAATGTAAAGAAGCAATATACCCATTCCTTTTCAGATTTAATTTTGTTCCATCACACTGTCTAAAAAAAACAACATACTTTTCTGTGTATTATGACTTGGCAATCTCCAAATTGTGTAGTGCCTCGTTGATATTCTATGTTGGTCCTACCTGGACTCTGTCTCTGATTGTCTTGCTTTCCATGACCATCATCACAAAAAATGCAAGGTCACAATCAACATTCATTGCTGTCGGTGGGTTGAGTTAAGAACACAAGCTCGCTGAACGATGAATGCAACTGTGTCCTTGACTTATCCAGGCAAGAAAACACAATTGAATGGATGAATGCATAATTATGTAGGACTAAACCAGAATAAAAAATTCAAGGATTAAGAACTCTTAATTGATAAGGGATAAGGTATTAAACTAGTTGTCATTTTTGCAACCCAGCATTTGCTTTTCAATTCCCTCTCTTTTGAAATGGTATTGCCTTCAGATGAAATGATTTTGCATTTTTACAGAGAACAATAAAATTAAATATAAAAACTATGGTTGTCTAAAGTCTTTTGTCATTACATTTCTATAGCAGGGATAGTCCCAAAGTTTGAGAACGAATGATTTATCATATGCTGTATTGGATGTACTGTTGAGGGAATAATTTTTAATGACTATTAAGATCTAAATCCCACCTGTTTCTCAGATTGTGGTTCCATATATCTTGAAAGTTAGAGCCTCCTAAATGATGTTGAGTTCAATCATTACTTTCCATTTAAAGTGATACTGACAGCAGACAATTTTAACCCCAGTATTTCATGTGCATTAGAATAAAGTAACTCTACCTGGCAAGTATGTGTGCTCCAGGAGAATCAGACATTCTTGGATGGCTCCTAATTCTTAAGCTGCTACACCAGGAACAGAGAAAAAGCAACAAGCAAATTTCACAAGTAAGTAAAACACAACAACACAATCCATCTCTATACAAGGCAATACAAAACAAGAACATAATAAGGGTCAATAAAAATCTGCCGTTTTTTGCACCTTGCTTAGTGCCTTCCTCATTCTTTGAATTAAAGCAGGCCTCTATCTTCCATGTCAGAGCACAGAGACCCGTGGCACCCCTAGAATACAGAGCCGCCGATAGCATTGGCCTGTGCCAACTGATATTGTGCTCACTGTTCATGTTGCTTAGTGTTCTTGTACTTCTGCTGGGGATGATCATAAATGACTAGTGCTGGTTGAATTTCTCCCGTTTCGATGAAAAATTTTTGCGAAACAGCAAAAAATTAGCGAAACGTGAATTTTTACACCGGCAACAATTCTGACACCCGTTGAAGTCAATGGGCACCTTTAATTGTCACCTCCATCAAAAATATTTGGGCAATTTTGCAAATTTATTCGCTGGCGGCGATAACACGGAAGATCACCGTGCCTGGCAAATAAATTCAGCCATCGCTATAAATGACCCCTAATATAAAGATGTTTTTAAATAAGTTCATACATGTTGCAGGGCTCTTTTTTTTTTTCAGTTAAAAAATATGAAGTCTTCAATTCATGGGGCATGCACCATTTAGTATTTTAGATGGCAATTAACCCCTCTTTTCTGGTGGCCCTTGGACATATGGGCCATTTTACCCAACTATACCGTAAGTGATTTGTTTGCAATGCTCATTAAAAGCTCTAAAAGCTAATAGAAGAACAAATAATCTATCTGATTCCTAATCATAGGTGAGAAATTTGAGGGAATACAAAATATGTTCAGTGTAGGTCTATTATACGCAGCTCATTTTGCATTAGCTGTCACTATTTATCTATGCAAACAAAATATATTAGTCACTGCATGTGCACAGGGTGATTGGCTACAACCCCTTTGAAGATAAAGATGAAGATTATTTTTGGGTATTAAAGGGCAAAATATCAAGTGTTTGCGTGCCTAACATACTTAGGGTGCTTAAGGTTTAACAGGAATTTCTGTAATATGCACATAACTGACTGATCATATATTACAGTTTTGTTTAGAAGAGCTGTTCATTTATCAAAGCGGAACTGCGTTTTATGACAGAATTTTAATAGAAAAACATTTATTCATATTAACTAATAATGATTGAAATTCTCCTTCAGCAGATGTATGGATTTGTCCTCAATCCCCTTATATGGAACTCAACAGGAAAATTAATTTATGCAAAGTATTAAGTGGAAGGAAACCTCATGGAAATGAGATGTTAGGATTTATTCTTATGTAGAATACTCGGTGGATTATATGCTTTAGAACTGCAATCCCCTGTCCCACTTCTTGAAATGTATAATCAATGTAATCATAATTACAAACAAATTGGAAAGTAGATCGACATGCACAAATATAACAAGTTAAGAGGTCTCGGTACCTTTAAACCACTTTATCGGAAGAATGAATGTGATGTTGTCTATGTACAGACATATAATGCTTTATAAAGGGATACATGCTTCTACAGTGGCTGAAACAACTGAACTTAAAAGTATTCATTTTGCATATTCTTTATTAAAATGGCCTGTAGTGGGCACAGCAAGTACTCATTATAACCCCTCTAACTATTCAATATGATGGGGCCGATTCACTATGGGTCGAATATCGAGCGTTAATTAACCCTCGATATTCGACTAGGAATTGAAATCCTTCGACTTCGAATATCGAAGTCGAAGGATTTAGAGCAAATAGTTCGATCGAATGATCAAAGGATATTTCCTTCGATCAAACGATTAAATACTTCGAATCGAACGATCCAAAGGATTTAAATCCAACGAAGGAATATCCTTCGATCAAAAAAAGTTAGGCAAGCCTATGGGGACCTTCCCCATGGGCTAACATTGACTTCGGTAGCTTTTAGATGGCGAACTAGGGGGTCGAAGTTTTTTTTAAAGAGACAGTACTTCGACTATCGAATGGTCGAATAGTCGAACGATTTTTACTTCGAATCCTTCGATAGTCGAAGGTCGAAGTAGCCCAAAAAACCGTCGAAATTCGAAGTTTTTTTACTTCGAATCCTTCACTCGAAGTTAGTGAATCGGCCCCGATGTGTGCAACTCACTTAGGCCAGTTAAATGGACCCCACAGAAAAGGGTAATTCATTTCAATTCAAGAACCTAAAGCTTCCTAAAGCTTTACATTCCTAAATCTTTACATTTAAAGATTCTTAATTATAAAAGACTTTGGGGGCAATTCACTAAGAGGTGCAAGAGCACAACCCTTACTGCTCAGCTCATGTACAGAAGAATTCGGCTGGGGTCTGGCTGCAATCTCACCTCACACTGCTTAAAATATCTGGCATGGGGTGCAAAGCTCCACTCCTGTCTGATACTCCAGATAAGGGGAGGATCCCATGTTGCCTAGGTCCACTGCTGTTCCCTAACTTGAATGATGCATCTCCATGCGGTATAACTATTTGATTGACAGCTCAGATAGTTAAACAAGTTTCATTTGCAAAGGACTTTCATTTTGCAGCTCTTTATGTGTAGGTGACAAAGCCAATTAGCAATACAGCTGGCCATCCATGGAAATTCAACTAGTGACTACCACTCTCCTTAATCCAGGATTTAGCAAGTGGTTGAACACACGGAGTATTGCAATTGCTTATAAGAATGAGTCAAAAGCAAATAGGTAACAGTAACATGGTCCTGAAAAGAGCCCAGAGTCAAGCATAAATGTACAATAACTTGCCAAGGTAACCATTATTTGCAGGACTGCCTGCCATTGGCCTTAAAGGGGAACTAAAGTCTAAAATAGAATAATGTTGGAAATGCTGTATTTTGTATACTAAACATAAACATGAACTTACTGCACCAGAAGCCTAATTAAACAAATGATTTATTTTTTCAAAGTTGGCCACAGGGGGTCACCATCTTGTAACTATGTTAAACCATCTTTGCAAGACCATGCACACATGCTCAGTGTGGTCTGGGCTTTAGTTGGGAGGTTAAGCTTAGGGATATTCATAAATTATCACAACAGCACAAGTCAAATAATATCTGCCAGAAGCTGATACACCAAGACTGATTAATTAACAGAATATGCAAATTGCACTGGGTCTGTGGATACAAATCTCTACACCGTTGCTGGGTGCTCTACAGGGAAACAAACAAAACTGCTTGAGTTCTGGGAAGTAAGGTGGGGGAGCTCCCCCTGCAGTTTGAAAGTATGATCATTTACCTGCAGAGCAGTTAGGGGCCGCAAGTAAAATGGAGGGGGAATTTCACTGCATACAGTCAGGTTTATTATAAAAACGGTAGATATTTTTTTATTAAGGTATATTGAAGATCGATTTCTTTTTCATTAAAGAAAGTAAAAATGGGATTTTATTTTTTTGCCTTACTACCCCTTTAATGTGTTCATACGTGGATGCAGTTAGAAGATTCTTATAAAAACTATAGCATGGATTAGAGAGTCTATCTCCTGTGACCTCAGCCAATAAAGCAATAAAGCATGTGCAGTGAATCAGCAGAAAGGAATAGGGGGAGCTACTGGGGCATCTTTGGAGGCACATCTCTTTACTGCTAAAGGGCTCTTGGGCTGGTATAGAAGCCCAAAACATAATGTTCACATGTCTGCCCTATTTCTTTAATTAAGCTGTAGTTCTCCTCTAAGCTCAGTGGAACTAGGATCAATTGGTGAATAAAATAATTAATGGAGCTTAATATATGGACTGCTTATGTTCTTATATAGTGACAATTTCCCTTAACGTACTACTCTGCAATTTACACAATCTCAACGTGGCCATTAGAAGAAATAGCCTCTTCCCAATGAATCTATAAATGTATTATTCAAAGCTATCTCCAGGCCCTTCTCAGTCAAGCATTTGCTCATTTTTGTAAAATTGAAAAAAAATGTTGTTTTTTTAAAATTCGGAGTGCATATATATATCAGCACTGTATCTACCTCTCTGGTGCCCTATGCTGACTGCTGCCTGAGACCCCCCAATGCTGGACTTGGAGAGGGGCGGGAGGGGTATCATCACTGCTCTAAGGGAGACAAATTTCCAGTTATAAAAATGGAAATTTGTCTCTTAAAGTTACCATGGGCAGCAGACTATTTAGTACCCTATACATTAAGAGAGAATGTGCCATTAGCAAGTACTCTCTGCACACAATCCTAAAGCCACATCTCAGACCAACAGACTTCAGTTTATAAAGCAAACATATATAGTTAATTTACATTGTAAAATTATTTCATCCGTTCAGTATTTTTAATACGGCACTGTATCCAAAGCTTTGGCAAAATCTAGGTAGATCACATCATCATTAAAAGCAAGAAGATGTGTGACCTGATCTATCATAAAAGGCTGACCTCCTATATACCCTTTGGCATAGGCCAAAAATACTTTCTGTCTGGAGTAGACGTCTGTCGAGAGTAGCACTTGCACCAAATAGTCATTTAGTTGTCCTTATCTTTAGTCATGATTATAATGAAATAAACTAAACAGTCTCCTATTATTATTTGGCATATATAGAAAAAAAACCTTATTGGAAAGCTTTTCAATTCACTTAAAAATAAAACAAATAATGCACGCTGAGCAGAACAAGCCGCCTAAACCATAAACGTATAACCTGTACAATATTTCAATACACGTCTGCTTTATATGCTGAAGTAGGACGTCATTCATTTAATGTATGCAAAAAAATCATTCTCTACTCTCACATGCAGGTCTAATTAGCTTGATAATTAGTCAGCTGGAGTTAATTATATGCTGTGGTTGTCTAATAATTTCAGCTTCACGTGTGCAGTGTCTGAATAAATCCATTGTAATCTTTGGAAGTGCGTGGCTGCCATCTACAGGGAACTTCTCTATGATCATCATCATTTATTTATATCCATCCATCCATTGCTTTCATCAGAAAAAGAGCACTGAGCCAGTTATTCCCTTTTTATATGAACTTTCCGGGACGATCCTTCTCCTTTCCAACACCAAGGGACACCTTCTTTCAGAGCCATTCATTAAAGTGGACATCTAGTTGCTGGAATATGTAACGGCAATAATCCAACACAAAATACACTTACCCCTTACATGTCCCACCTGTTTAACATAGTAGTGCCCTTGTTCCTAACTATAAATGCACAGTTACACTTTAACACTCCACAAGTAGTTCACCTAAAAATGAATGTTTAGAATGTTTGGATATAGACAGTTGTATTCTATATTTGCAGTTGGTCTATTTTGTTTTATTTATATTTATGAGCTGTTTTTTAAATTGATGTACATTTTTTGTTGTTGCACAGAGCACAGAACTGAACGTTTAACTGCTATCTAGTAATTTTCCTAGCAGCAAGGCAGCAATTTGAAATGAATTGATTGGAAGTTGAACAGTGATAAAGAAATAAAAGATTAACAATAAACTGAAGCCTCAAAGTATTTTTATTTTTTAAAATTTTCCTTTTCAGTCCAGATAGATGTAAAATATTACATATTGATATATATATATATATATATATATATATATATATATATATATATTGCTAATACTTTGCAAACCATAAAAACTAAAAAATCTATATCAACTGAATGGGTACTAAAATGTATTTATTCCTAAAGTATATTTTAAAAGGGGTTCTCCTTCAAACACTTTTTTACCAGTTCAGTTGTTTTCAGATAGATCACCAGAAATAAAGACTTTTTTCAATTACTTTCTATTTTCTATCTGTAACTGTTTTTCTAATATTGAAGTGTAAAATTTAATTTTTCACCTTCTTAAGTCAATTTTAAGCAGCTGGGAAGGGGGGTCACCGACTGTAATTGATACATTTAGTTGATACATTTCTTCTATTTGGCTGTGCTGAGCAGATTCTCAAAAGAGCAAATAGATTTTTTTATTTCCAATTTTGAAATCTGACATGGGGCTAGACATTTTGTCAATTTCCCAGCTGCTCCTGGTCATCTGACTTGTGCCTGCCAGGCCCAGACTGGCAATCTGTGGGTTCTGGCAAATGCCAGAGGGGCTGCTATAAGGTACCATACAAAGTTAATATTTAGTGGGTTGGTGGGGGCTGTTTGGGCCTCTGTTTACCTGAAATGCCATGGCCTATTTTAATTCTCAGACTTTTCAGACTGAGTCAGCAGCTTATTTGTTTATGTATGGGGCCATCAGGAGGGTTTACTGAAAATCAGCTAGATGTCTATTGGTCAGGATAAATCCTATAAAAAAAATTTAATACAGTATAGAATATACTATATTTATAAACGTCACCAGTTAAAAATGAGTGTCCCATTAATTATTTTTTAATTGCTATATTTCTCCCCAAAAAATGTAATTTAGCCTTTTTTTAATAACTCTGCTTATTACCCTAATTCTGCATATTCAACTGCTATACTGTAAATATTTCAGAACACAAATTCAACCCATTTCATGCCAGAGACAGGGTCAGTAGCACATAAGTACTTCTTCCTCCTTTGGAAGTTAAACATTGGCCTGGCTAACAACTGCCATTAAATGAAGCCCTTTGATCATTAGATTCATCTTTTTACTGGCTTAAATCCACCCCGGAATTTATATCAAAGGTCTTGCCAGACGACCATCCAAACAGCGGAAACTGACAGATGACAGAATGGAACAATCCTGCCGAACGTGTGAGGTCATGGAGAGAGAAAACCACTGCTCTACTTACACATCACTACTTTTTTTTTGGTAACATATATTTCTTTGGCCAAGCATATCCAAATCAACTGAAATGTTTTATTTCCCAAAAAGAAGCCTGCCAAAAAAGAGAAAGCTCTCTGGAGAAACATAATTCAGAAAGAGCAAATTGGAGATGACTTCTCCTAAGCTGCAAGACGTATTCCGAGAGAGACCTTACCAACATGACCCAGTTTTTAGGTTTCCGAATTGCAATCCCAGACTTGTGTGATTAATCACTTGTCATGGTGCTGCTGCCAATGATAACACAGAACTGCTTAATTAACCGTTTTACAGGCTATAGCAAATTCTGAGTGTGAAAATCAGTGATCTACAGATAGGACTTTTTCAACTACGCAAAAAGCAGATTTCTGCCGCCAAATATCCATATGCACTTTAATATGAGTTTATGCAAAATGTCCCAACACATAATACAATATAAAATGAGTCATAGTAACCAAAGGAAAAGCAGAGGTCCCTTGGAGTTATTTTAAAACAGCTGATGACAGTGGTTGATCAAATACAGTGCAGTAAAAGGATATCAATATAGACACAAGAAGCATGAAGAAGGTGTCTCTAGTACTGATTGTTACAGTCTACATACAGAGTTTTTTGCGCAGAGATTTATATTTTCCAAAAGGTATTCATTTTCCAACATGGTCCTTCTTTGTGCCCAGTTTATTACTGCTACTTATACTAGTACTTATTCTCTGCATTATGGGAATTGGTTGGTACAAATCTGTACAGCGGGCCTTAAAGGAAGTGTTTTAAAGGAATGGCAATATAATGTAGTGTTGAACTATAGTTTATATAAACAAGCTGTTGTATAGCCATGGGGGCAGCCATTCAAGCACAGATATCAAATACATTTTGAAGAATCCCATTGTATACTACAGAGCTTATCTGTTATCAGCTATGTATCCTTTGCCTTTTCAGACAGCCATTCAAAGCTGAAAAAAGGAGAAAGGGCACAGGATACACATCAGATAACAGATAAGCTCTGTAGTATAAAATGGGATTCTTCAAAATGTATGTTATCTGTTGTGTATCCTGTGCTTGAAGGCTGCCCAAATGTCTATACAGCAGCTTGTTTATATAAAGTATAGTAGTACATTATGTTGTCATTCCTTTGAAAGGCTTACTTTTGTTGGTGTCTCTGTTCCTTTAATAGACATTATGAGAACATTAAGAAGAAAACACATGACAGTTTTGCAAAATATACAAGAAAGGAAGGCGGGTAGGTTGTAGGGGGCCTTCCAGCTGTTAACCCCTTACAGGAACAATAGCAAGTCGTAATAATTTGAAATAAAATTATTTCTGGTTTATTTAAAATCACAAACATTTCACACAGTCACACTTGCGGATTAAAAGCATTCATGCAACATTAACTTTCTTGCCACAGCTGACCTTAGTTTCCACCACAGTTTCCTTAGGGCCTATCCCAGATCTCAGGGAGGGTTAACTCTTACCATTCTGGACTCCTCCACTGCTTGGTTCAGTAATCCGGTGCACCTAAGCACCCCTTTACCACTCCGCTAAGCCTTCCCATCTCAGTAATCCGGTGCTCGACCAGCACCCGTTTACTATTTCGACCGGGATCACTAATAGTCCTTCTTCTTGCCCCAGGCCTCCTTAACCATATCCTGTGTCTTCCCTATATTCTGGGTCCCTGACTTGTGGGATGTCCACCAAAAACTAATTTCCACTACACTCCTAGGTGGGGCAAGAAACTACCCATGCTAACTTCCCTATGTCAGACACCTAGTGCCTGCTAACTACAAACTGCTATGCTAGGTTCTACCTTTCTTTCCTTCTTGCTGTAGATCTTCTTCAGGACAGGGCTTCCTTCTCTGACAGCATCCTCCCATTAAAGACATCAACTCTAGGGTGTGGCCTCCATTTTATACCCTCTAGCACTCTGGACACCCTCTGCTGGTGGGGGAATAAATTACACCTTTTTACTCTTGAGCACCACCTGGTGGCCAATTACCCAAATAACACTCTCAACAATTTTAACACATACTCATACACATTATTCAATCAACTTTCAACCACAAATCAATTACAACGTTAGGTTCACCCTCTTACAGACTGCAATGTTTGTACCTGTCCTGCTCAAAAGATAAGGAAGTGAACTGCTTCTTCCCCTGACATCACATTCCTCTCTTTCTCGATCCCCAGCCCAGTTTTCCTCTGATTTATCTCATTCATTCACAGCTGCATCTGATTCTGCCAATGTTTAAACATAAACCATAAAACATAAAAAGAGTAACCTGGCTACTGGTCAATTGGATCCCTTGACAAGAAGCCTCCAGGGCTTTCCTTTCTGGTCAGTTAGCAGCCCACTATAGAATATATGAACGCAATACAGTACGTATGAAATCTCCATTGCTCATAGACAGGGAATCATGTCCATCTATCTCACCCAACAGTCTTGCTGGTATGACAGCTGCTGTAACAGACACATCTGAGCCCCCCTAGGGGATCCACTCAGAACAACAGTCAAGAAATCTCCCTGCTGGGGGCTCAGGCGTAAGCCTAACGTACAATATTATAGCAAATAATACAGAACAAAATTCTTAAAAACTAAAAGAAAGACACATTTTTTTTTGAAAAATGTCTGAAATTATTCTGTGTTTAAAAACTGCCCTTTTCCAGCTGTACTGCGCTATATCATTTAAAGCTGTTGTTCACTTTTAAATTAACTTTTAGTATGATATTATGATATACTGAGACAATTTGCAATTGACTTTTGAATTTGTTTTAGTATTTGCTAATTTTATTTTATTTATCTCTTTGTTCACCAGCTATCCAGTTTGGAATTTCAGTAGCTATCTGGTTGCTAAGGTCCGATTTAACCTCACAACCATGCAGTGGTTTGAGAGAGATTGAGATATATGAACAGATACATAGAAAGATAATAATAAAAAGTAACAATAACAATGAAATTGTAGTCTCACAGAGGAATAGATTTTTAGCTGATGGGGCCAATCAGCCAAAGATTTAGAAGAAGACAAATAATTTAAAAACTACGAATAGTGATGGGCGGATTTGTCCCCTTTTGGTTCGACAGAAAATTCTTGAATTTCCCCCGAAATTCGCTAAATGGCTAAATATTAGCTAAACACGAATTTCGACGCCCACGTCAATTTTGACGCCGGCATTAAAGTCAATGGGCATCCGAATATTGTTGACAAGCAATGGTTTTGACACAAGCGACTTTTCCAACGCACGTCCAAAAAATTTTGAATTCTTGCGGCAGTTTTTCGAATTTATTCACCAGGGGTGAAGCGCAGGAGTTCGGCACAAATTCACATCTGGCGAATTTATTCACCCATCGCTAACTGTGAACAATAAAAACTGAAGATCAATTGAAAACTTGCTAAGAATATGCCCAGGCCCGGATTTGTGGAAAGGCCACTTAGGCCCGGGCCTAGGGCAGCAGGATTTTAGGGGGGGCGGCATGCTGCCCAACCACACCCACATTGGTTCAAAAACACTGGGGATGTGCTGAAGATACATAATTGTTTTTAATTTCCAGTGCGCCAATCCCCATTGCTCCTGTCCCCCTGGAGGGGACAGGGGCGACGAACGATAGTGGGCCTAGGGGCACCCACTATGTAAATCCGGCCCTGCATATGCCATTCTATAACTAAAGCTACTAAAGGTAGCATGTAGAGGTGCAGATGCTACAAAACAAAAACTCTTTAGGAAAGCACTCTCTCACTTTTCCACGCAGGTAACCAGGTGACAATGAAAGATATGTTTAATTGTTTCATAGAGCACTTAGCACTATAATATCATTATGAAGTAGTAGAGGTACTCAACACTTTTTCATTTCAGCTGTGAGTCGTATGGATTTCAGTTCATAATGGCTTTTTTCAATCTCTATATTTTTTTTCAAAATGATTCAGACGCCCATTGACTTTAATGCATTTGGGCAAAATAATTGCGCGTATATAAAATTGTCGCTCGAGTCAAAAATTGTCCATTATCAAAATAATTTTGATGCCAACTGACTACAATGCATTTCGCGAAATGTTGCCGTTTTGCTATTTTTTTCGCCCATCATTATCCTGGATCACTGAGCTGCCAGACTGAAACACTAGAGACACAAACATTCAATTTTAAACTTCAATTCTTGAAAAAGCCAACGATAAAACAATCATAAAAAGTCTTTATTTCCACTGAACAATTAAAAAAAATGAACGAAAAAAAGCTGTTTGAAGGGGAATAACTCCTTTATGAGATGTGTTTACTATAGAAAAGTCAGGTAGGAACAATGTTCATGTAGTACAACCTGCTCTGCAAAAATTAAATTAAAATGCATCCAATATTCTATCTTTCGCTCCTCTGTTGCCATCTTGTGGATATTGATTGCTATTTCTAAGGACTACTTATCTGATATAAAAATAAGAAAACTTGAAGAGGAATTATCATGAAAATTAGAACTGGATACAAACTTCTGAAATAATCTAGTAAACCTTCATTCACATTTTCTCTGTAATCTCTCTGTCAGACTGCAGCAGTTCTTTATTGTTCATAATTCATCTGTGCTAGATGATGTTTTTGAGCTTTCAAAAAAACAAAACAAAAAAAACACTAACTGCAATGCTGCAATTAGAGACAGATTGGTGAGAGTGGGATACAGTATTATTATATCTGGGAAATTTCTTATCTCCATAAGATTTTTTTCTTAATTTTGTATATATTCACCACCAACAGGGGAACGTAATAAAAATCGCTAACGGAAAACTATTCGCAATGCGAAAAGTTATGCCTTTGCGCGAACAAATTTATGCTTTGTGCGAATTTAATATAGGTTTTGCGAGCCCAGAAACTGTTTAGCGACCACTTCCGACAGTGAAAGACCATTTGCGAATTTTATAGTTTGCACCAATGCGCAGTCACTGTAATAAAACTTCTTACTGAAAAAGTCGTTATGTTTGCTCCAAAAGATTAACGGGGGAATGTAATAAAAGTCGCTAATGGAAAAACTATTCGCAATGTGAACAGTTATGCCTTTGCGCGAACAAATTTTGCTTTGTGCGATTGTAATATAGCTTTTGCGAGCCCGGAAACTGTTTAGCGACCACTTCCAACAGTGAAAGACCGTTTGCGAATTTTATAGTTTGCGCCAATGCGCAGTCAATGTAATAAAACTTCTTACTGAAAAAGTCGTTATGTTTGCTCCAAAAGATTACGATACCTTCAAGCACTTCTTATGAGTGCGCAATTAAAATTCGCAATGCTCAATTAAAATTCGCAATGCGCAATTAAAATTCGCAATGCAGTAACAGTTTAAGGAACAATATTACATTGCGAGATGTGGATTTTTAGTCTTATTGGTGCGAATTGTTTTGCTCTTTGCAACTTTTATTACATTCCCCTGTTTGATACCTTCAAGCACTTCTTATGAGTGCGCAATTAAAATTCGCAGTGCGCAATTAAAAGTCGCAATGCGCAATTAAAATTCGCAATGCAGTAACAGTTTAAGGAACAATATTACATTGCGAGATGTGGATTTTTAGTCTTATTGGTGCGAATTGTTTTGCTCTTTGCAACTTTTATTACATTCCCCTGTTTGATACCTTCAAGCACTTCTTATGAGTGCGCAATTAAAATTCGCAGTGCGCAATTAAAAGTCGCAATGCGCAATTAAAAGTCGCAATGCAATAACAGTTTAAGGAACAATATTACATTGCGAGATGTGGATTTATACGGGGGAATGTAATAAAAATCGCTAACGGAAAAACTATTCGCAATGCGAAAAGTTATGCCTCTGCGCGAACAAATTTTGCTTTGAGCGAATTTAATATAGCTTTTGCGAGCCCGGAAACTGTTTAGCGACCACGTCCGACAGTGAAAGACCATTTGCGAATTTTATAGTTTGCGCCAATGCGCAGTCAATGTAATAAAACTTCTTACTGAAAAAGACGCTATGTTTGCTCCAAAAGATTACGACACCTTCAAGCACTTCTTATGAGTGCGCAATTAAAATTCGCAATGCGCAATTAAAACTCGCAATGCAATAACAGTTTAAGGAACAATATTACATTGCGAGATGTGGATTTTTAGTCTTATTGGTGCGAATTGTTTTGCTCTTTGCGACTTTTATTACATTCCCCTGCAAGTCTCTTATGTCCACAAGATAATGTTTATATTGTCTTTTTGTTTTCCTCTTTAAATGTATATTTTTGCTCTGTAGTTTATAGTGTAAACTGTAATGGACACAAGAGAAGTGGGGTTTTTTCCAGGTATCCCCCTGGCCTCTTCATTCACCAGTGTAACTGATATGCCAAAAAGAAAAAATAGAGTCTGTACCTGTTATTTCTCATCTTTTTGGCACATGAGAACGTTTGAGCATTTCTATGTTTTCACTGCGTGAGTGAATTTGTGCACGTGGTTGATTTTTTTTCTCATGCCAAAACAGGATGAAACCATCTTGTTCTTTTGCCATACAGAATGCTAAATGACATTCCTGAATGTGACACAACATACACACACAACGTAACTATCTGCATGTAAGTAGATACTTGTTCACTGTTAGTGGCACACTTTGGTCCTTTGTTTGAACATACACTTGCTTATATGGCCAGGGCACTGGCACAGTATAGTCTCAGTACATAGTGATCACAAACAGCTCCTGGATAGTCTACTCCAGTGGTTCCCACACTGATGGGTCTAGAATGGTGGTGGGTGCTGCAGCTTGAAGGGTAGTTGATGTTAGTTTAGAGGAAAATGGTGTTCATTTATATACACTGGGCAAATGTGAACCTGGGCAGTAACCCGAAGCAACCAGCCAATGATTAACTTGTTTTAGACAGCTAACAGTAGGACAGAGACAGAAAACATCTATTTGGTCGCCATTGGGTTATTGCTTCATGCAAGATTACCCAGTAATAAATGACTGTTTGCTTTTCTAGATAACTCTGAAAACCCCAGCTAGAATGTCAGTTAGGGTGAGAATTGAGGCAAACACTTTATCATTTGTTGCCATAGTTATTACTTGAGCTATGGTTGAATAGCCAACACTTTGTTATAAGCTAAGGGGCACCCTTATTATTAGTTGGTCTTCCAAGAAGCACTTCAACCGAAAAAGTTCAGCAACATATAGGGGGCAGATTTATCAAGGGTCGAAGTGAATTCGAGGGAATTTTCGAAGTAAAAAAATTTGAAATTTGAAGTAATTTTTTGGATACTTCGACCATCGAATAGGATACTACGACTTCGAATTTACTTCAAATTCGATTCAAAGTAAAATAGTTTCAATAATCGAATATTCGATAATCGAAGTGCTGTCTCTTTAAAAAAACTTTGACGAAGTCGAAGTAAAATCATTTGAATTGTTCGATTCAAAGAATTTAATCGTTCGATCGAACAGTTTTACTTCGATCGTTCGATGGCCAAATTCGGTGAAAAAAGTTTGAAATCGATATTCGAATTCAAAGTATTTTAATTCGATGGTCAGATTTTTAAGTATTTTTTACTTCGAAATTCGACACTTGATAAATCTGCCCCATAGTCTACAGTGTCCTCAACTCTAAAAGCCCAGACATCAGTATAGTGGCCCCAGTTTTCATAAAGATATACCCAGCATGTACACTTTCTCTTCATTATTAAAGGGATACTGTCATGGGAAAACATTTTTTTTTCAAAATGAATCAGTTAATAGTGCTGCTCCAGCAGAATTCTGCACTGAAATCCATTTCTCAAAAGAACAAACAGATTTTTTTATATTCAATTGCTGTACTGCAAGTTGGAGTGATTATCACCCCCTCCCTTTTTCCCCCCAGCAGCCAAATAAAAGAACAATGGGAAGGTAACCAGATAGCAGCTCCCTAACACAAGATAACAGCTGCCTGGTAGATCTAAGAACAACACTCAATAGTAAAATCCCATGTCCCACTGAGACACATTCAGTTACATTGAGAAGGAAAAACAGCAGCCTGCCAGAAAGCATTTCTCTCTTGAAGTGCAGGCACACGTCACATGACATGGGGCAGCTGGGAAATTGACAAAATGTCTAGCCCCATGTCAGATTTCAAAATTGAATATAAAAAATCTGTTTGCTCTTTTGAGAAATGGATTTCAGTGCAGAATTCTGCTGGAGCAGCACTATTAACTGATTCATTTTGAAAAAACATTTTTTCCCCATGACAGTATCCCTTTAAAATAAACTCTATTTACAATTTAAGTTTGAGTCTAAACAGTTAAATAATACTAGCATAGCTGTTGTACTTTTATAATTGTACATACATTCATAGCTCCTATACCACTTGACTTAATTGGCCTATACAGATGCTGTTATTGTACTGAAGTTAAAGGGGAAGTTCACCTGTAAATTAACTTTTATAATGATGTAGCCATTGATATTCTGAGATAACTTGCAGTTGGTCTTCATTTTTTTATTTATTTTTCAGTTATTGTTCAACTAATCCCCAGCTTGGAATTTCAGCAGCATCTGGTTGCTAGGGTCTTATTAATTATTTGAAGTTGTTCGATTCAGAGACTGTAATATAATAAGAGAGGGACTGAAAAGGAAGATAATAAATTAATAAAAAGCATTAATAATAATTAAATTGTAGCCTCACAGAGTAATACTGTTGCAGTGAGCCCAAATAAATCAATTAAGACCAATTGCAAACTTTTTAGGAATAGGATATTCTAGAACATACTAAAATTTAACTTAACTGTGAATTAGCTCTTTACTGGAGAATGCATCATTAAAGGAAGATTTATATATGTAATTGCAGCTATTCTCAAGCACACAGGCTACACATCAGAGGTATAGTAGTAGCCAAGGATCAAAAAACAGACACACCTCCAGCAGGTTCACCCCTATATATGAGCACACAATAAATAATACATTCACATTTTAAGTAGAAGTGCACATTGAGACATGCCAAAGTAGTGGGCAGGGACCCAGCACAAATGCCAACTACAGATACGTTTGGAGAATTCGTTTTATCTTCTGGATACTCTGCAAAACAGGAGAATAACTGTTTTATCATGTCTGTGTAGCTTTGTCATGCACTACCTGGGAACATGAAATCTTGGGCTTCAAAGCGGAGCTTAAACCCATAACCTGTCATCTAAAAGAATAGACAGAAAACATAAACCCATAAAATAAAAATGTTTATTTATTTTTTTTAAAAAATATGATTTTCAAGCGTGTAACCCATATCTTAAGGAAATAAAGTTTCTTATGTACAGGGCTTCTATCAAACTATTCTGAATATAGATTAATGTTCCTATTGCTTATGGCAATGGGAACATGTTAATACCATGGTTGGATCGGTTATTTTCAATTAAAAATTTGAAATTACATTTTTTTTTATAATTCCTATATGGATTTATGCATAAAATACTCCACGAAAATATATAGAATAGTATTCTTCTCCACACAGCTCAAAAGTTGATCCCATCTGTAAAACTGCGTGGCGAGATTATATTACTGGAATAAGGGACAGCACAAGCACACTGATCATCTCCAATATGTTGTCTTCAGTGCTAAGGAATTAGCTGTGTCTTAATTTCAGTCAAGGAGATTGACAACCCTACCACAGTAGAATGCAAAAAAAAATTCAGAACAGAGTTATGATGTGAAAACTGGGGTAACAAGCCATCTTAAAACAAGAGCTACCTCTGTTTTTGCATCAAAGCCATGTGGTATTCTCTGTAGTTATTAAGGTGCAGTACACTGATACAAGCATAGTGCTTGAGTACAGGTATGGGATCTTTTATCCAGAAACCCATTATCCGTAATGCCCCAAATTAAGGGAAAGTCATTTACTTCATTTTAAAGAAATAATTACAATTTTTAAACTTGTTTGACTTCTCTGTCATTATAAATAAGGTACCTTGTACTTAATTCTAACTAAGATATAATTAATCCTTATTAGAAGCAAAACAATCTTATTAGGCTTCTTTAATGTTTTAATTATATTTAGCAGATTTAAGTTCCTGTCCCGAGCATTCTGGATAATAAGTCCAATACCCGTGTAACATAGCATTACATGAACATAACAGTAATGTTGTATACTTTTATATGTACTACGTTCATTTTTAAATCAAAAACCTGTATAATCTGTAGCAAGATCTGTTTTATAATTTGCTACTTTGAACAAATTCAAAAGAATTCATTGACACCATCCACACATTTTAAAAGATAAAGGTAAGTCTGAGCTCATATATGCATATGAATTACTATAATAAAGCATTTTGGAGAATATCAGAGCATGGTTGTTTGCCTAACTATATTACACAGAGATTGCCATTGCTTTTATTACATAGAAACTACCCATCACATTAGAACATAAAATCACTATACAACTGTGTGCAGTCTAAGCCATGTATTTATACATTACTCACAGTTGCAACTGATTTGGGTTAAGGGGTGTTCGTTTATGTGAACCCATTTTGTAACTGTACTGTTCGTTACCATGCTAAAGCAGTCCTGGGAACTATGTAGATATAACCTGCTTCATCATCCATTCTCTTATTATTCGTCTATTCTCAGAGTCATTTCTGTGAATGGCACTGCAGTGGGGCCATTGGAGGTGCTTTCATCCACTTTTCGTTTAGTCTCAACTTCTTCCTCCTGTTGGACAGCATCCTTCTCTGATTCCTTCACCACTGGAGCTTTCGTGGCGAATTCATTCTGTATCTCACCTGGAGCTTTCATGGCTAATTCATTATGAATCTCTACTGTGTCCTCCTGCCGGATGGGTGTCTTAATTTGACCATTCTGAGCTGGCACGGTACTGGCAATTATATCATACAGAAACTGGTAATGTTCCTACAGGGATAAATTTTAAAAAAATCAGCCGAAATTGCAACAATTATTCTTCCTTTATCATCTTTGATCACTATTTAGTATTCACATACACAGCACATTTTGTGATGAGGGTTATATGGCACATTCTAGCAGCTCAGAAAATGAATGTATCAGTATGTGGCTGCTCACGGTGGGTTTCAATACCATATTGCCTAACTTACCAAGGAGGACACCATTCCAGGACGCTGTTTGCGTATATTTTTTACAGTCTGAAAAACATCAATGACTCCCTCAGTGTGGGCACTTTCCAGAAGATTCCATAGGGCACAGAAAGTCCCCGTGTGTTGAGATCCATCGCTGGTTAAAATAAAAAAAGGAAAATCATGAAAGTGTTTGTACTGCAGGAAAAGCATCAAACAAAAACTTCCTTAATCGTGGTGACATAGAGAGTAGTAAGAATTAGCAGTGCTGTCCATCCGTGGTGAACAGTTTAGAACTAAATAACAGAGAAGGTACGAGTTTGAGGAATAGATTGATAAGGTGAGGGATTTCTGGTTGCACAATTAAATGCAGAGAAAAAAATATAATTTACCTGCAGTGAACAACAAGTGAAGCAGATTTGTCATGCTTGCTTGACTCCTCCACTCTTTTGTCTGGGTAAGTCTTTCTTATCTTCTCAATCATATTTAGCAACTCCTTGAAGTTCCCAGGAAGTTCTTCCACCCACTGCTCATAATGGAACTGGCAAACAGTCCTTTTGTCCGTTTTCTGTAAAGTCCAGAGTCATGGAAAAAGAAAGGTACACAGGTTTCAGTGAAAGAAGGATCACCGTGCCTGAAGGATCACCGTCACTATCAGGGATTCATTTTCATTTCATTTGTCAGATATATGGTAATGAAAACACTGTGTGATAATGCTGATTATGAAAGGTATTTCTAAAGCAAACAGCAAAATGCAAGCAGCAACAATTTTGTCCACCTGGCTTGACTAACATGCACAGTTCCCTGACCTCAACACAACTGAACATCTGAGGGATAAATTGGAACACTGATGTGAGCAGGTCAATGTACAATTTCCTATGTATGCTATGTACGATTAGAAATCCCCCCAACAATCATCTAAGATCTAGGGGAAAGCCTTACCAGAAAATTAGAGGTTTTAAAAAGGGCCTACATTATGTTTACATCCTTGATTTAGAAATTAGATATTGGACAAGCAGGTGTAAAGTGTAAATTCTGCAAACTGTGGTCACAGAACTGCACAATGATAGGGTCTTTTGAGTTTTGCTTTACCTTGGAGTGTGTGATTTCAAATGTGCGCTCAGTGTAGCTGCCACAAGATTTCTCATTGGTCAGTTCCACCTCAAGATCTTCATATGTCTCTTTCTTCTTCTCCCAATATGGAAAGCAGGCTGCCTCCTAAAAAGACACAAACATGAAAGTTAAGGTTTCACAATTATTTTTCTGTTATCGCTAAATCAATTTTTCCTTGTTCATCTGCAGATATCATAAATATTTATTTGTTTAGAGGACACTGTTACCGACTCCTTCCTTATGGATAAGTACGTATGGAAATAAGTCTTTCAAAGATGAAAGAAAAAACCCATGCAATGAAGGGGTGAAAGCTAAATGCAAACATTTGATCCAAAATTTGCATTAGAAAATGGAAAATCTAAGGCAAGACAGAAATCTTTTTATTGTAGCACATTTTCTTCTCTGTAAAATTGCAGGTAAAATTGACAAAAAAAATAAAAATGCCTCAATTCCGTTCAGTTTAACATAAAAGAGTGAATAGAGGGAGTAGTTTGAAGGCACATTAACAATATGTATCCATTGAGAGCATTTCCTCTCTAACGTTTCATTTGTTCATGAAGGAGCAGTGAGCTGATGTGAATCACTCTGCATAGTATTATACACAAAGCTTTCATCCACTCTTGCAGGCATCTCTATTCTTACATCCATGTTGTTAACATATATTTTCCATTCACCTTGTTTTCCTGGGATGGTGCAGACAATGTGACAATGGCTTTGACTTTTTTTTGGAAAATCATTTGCCAGAAGTCAGGCACTGTGTTTCCCAGAGGTCCTTGAGTTGCAATGATGGCTCTGGTTCCCCAATATCCCTTTAAAAAGAACAATAAAGACAATGGGTGATCAGCCTTTCATTTCTTTGTTAATATTTAAGAATAACGGCTGGCTATGAATGCTTACTTTGCCCCAGTTTCGAATTTAGGGAGCTGTGAGACCACCAGAAAAAATGGCTAATAAGGGCTCACCAACAATATTATATTTTTTTCATGCAAAAACTGACTTAAATGGCAGCTACATCTTATAATCTTGTCTCCACTTCCCCATTTTTCTAAACCAATACTTTTTTTATCAGCTATTGTCTCCCCTAGCCAACTTTTTAATATTCTTTCTCTTTCATCTTTTTGTTTACTTCATTTTTAAACCCTTCCCCATTCCATTGTGCTAGCTTTCTTCCATTTCTATTGCATGGTTTCTAACCATTGCCCTTTCAATGCACAGTTATCACTTGCACTGCTAAGATCTTTGGCTGGCTTTTTATAATGCTAAGATCTTTAGTTTGCTCACTATAATACAGGCACACAGATGAGCCACTTTAGTTCACTTTGAAATGAAATGTCAACTTCACCAATCATTGGTTTTTTCAGCATTATAGTAAGTATATGGAAGATCTTAGCAATGCAGGTGGCAGCTCTGCATTGAAGTTAAAAGGGGCACTGATTGGAAGGGTGCCAACCAAGATTTCCCAAAGGGCCAGTCTGACCCTGCTTTGTTCTTGTCCAAGTTATCATGGCTCTATTATCAGCAAGTTAACCATATGAAAATTAAAAGCTTTCCGTAATAGTGATGGGTGAATATGTGACGCAAAATTCACAAAACGGCAAAAAATTTGCGAAACACATTGAAGTCAGTGGACATCAAAATAATTTTGATAGGTGACAATTTTGACATGAGCGATAATTTTTATACACACGGCCATTTTGTCCAAATGCATTAAAGTCAATGGGCGTCTAAATAATTTTTCTTTGTCGTGCACGAATTTTCAAAAAGATTTTCGAAACAAGGAAATTTGCCGCAAATTCATGCCTGCCAAATTTATTAGCCCATCACTGTTCAGTAACTGTTTTTTCTTAGCACAAAGCTAACGTGCTAACTTCAGAATTACTTCCTTACTTCTGATATCTCTGACATCACTTGAGGTCATTGACTTGACATTAAATATTGCTTTGGTGTAAAAAGATAGTATTGGACAGTTGAGTTAAGTACATTAAATCATTCCCCTGTTTTAGAATAGCCAAGGAAATGTCTCACCAAGCAGCACTTTAAAGAGAGCTAACCTGTAAATTGGGGCCTTGATATTACTTATAAGTTGACTACTATGCTGTTTTGTCATATTTTCATTCCTTATGTCATTTTTAATCCTTATAAGGCATTCTTTTTTCTGTTTATGGCTCCAAAGGTTAAGCTTAGCCAGCAAATTGAAATTCTTTAATTACAATTATTAATTTATCAATTATTAAAATTAAAATTCAATTCATAGATGCATGGTTTTATATATAAAGGATGTGTTTATATACAGCATAAATATAAATATTTATATAAAAAAATATATAAAAATATAAAAAATATATAAAAATATAATATTTTGTATATATATACATATATACATATATACATATATATATATATATATATATATATATATATATAACCTGAATCAGACGCTTGCACTCTAAGCCAGTCTTCCATGAACGTAAACCAGAAAGAGATATATTCAGCTGGTTGAAAACATACTATAATGTAAGAGGCGTTAATGTACTTAGTGTCGTCCTCAGTTTCACCCTCATCAGAGGAATATTCAGAATCCTCCCCATTTTCCTCACTTGGTTGCTCTTCCTCCAACCTTATTTGGACTCGATTAAAATCATCTGCAACATTAAGGAAAACTATTAATGCTAACATACACTGTGTACATTGCACGTAATTCATTCTACAATTTAACATTTTATTCTTGAATCAATAAAAGTATTTGTTTTTAGTTGTAATATTGGTGTGTAGGCAGCCATCTCAGGTCATTGTGCCTGGTCATGTGCTTTTTTTAGAAAGAGCAAGCACTTCACAATAAAACTGCTTTCACATTAGCTATTATTTCTCATACTCAATGTAACTGTAGGTTTGCTAACTTGTGTTAGCTGGATTTTTACTATTGTAAGTGCTGTTTTCATATATACCACTAGGTATATTTTTAGCAATGCAGGTGTCAGGGATCTATTAGTTAGTTAACTTCCCATTGTTCTGCTGGGCGATGAAGAATTAGAGCAACAAGATATTGTTCAGTTTCACATCATTTATATTAAACACAAGAACCCAATTCAAATTCTACTGGTAGTGCCTCGTGGCCCTTCCAAGAAATATCTTATAGACACCATTAAATAAAGGGTATCTGCAACTGATCATAATTATTATTTTGCTTTTAGGGCTGTAGTAAATTCAAAGTTTTGCTGTTTTACCCTTGCCTTACTCTTGGGGCCCACAGCAATAAAGTTGTGTCCCTCATAATCTGCCACCTGTTTGTGTTAGAATTTGTTTTGGCTGACCCTTTTTTATTTCAGTGGTAGAAGACATTTATACATACATACAAACATATATATGGTAGTAGTTGTGGTACACTTAGCCAAATTTGAAAGACTATAATGCTACTGTACCTT
Source organism: Xenopus petersii (assembly GCA_038501925.1). Lineage (NCBI taxonomy): Eukaryota > Metazoa > Chordata > Amphibia > Anura > Pipidae > Xenopus > Xenopus petersii. The sequence goes on along the minus strand of CM076679.1, from coordinate 94,523,455 downwards.
CAGGCTGAGACCGTACACTTTTAAAGTGGACCTGTCACCCAGACACAAAAATCTGTATAATAAAAGTCCTTTTCAAATTAAACATGAAATCCAATTTCTATTTTTTATTAAAGCATTCATAGCTGTTGTAAGCTTATTTAAAAATCTCAGCTGTCAATCAAATATTGTCTGCCACTCCTCTATGCCCTGGGCATAGAGGTGGGGCAGACAATTACTTTCACTTTCCATTCAGCACTTCCTAGATGTCACTGCTCTCCACATGTTCCCCCGTTCTCTTTACCATTTAAATGTGTAGCCAGGGCACCCATTCTGGTGCACAAACAAGATTCTGAGATGATGCAAGCTTTGCCTTATTAACAGTGTGCACAAAATGGCTTCTGCCTGCTTGCTATAATTTTAAAATCCCAGACTGAAGGAAACAAGATTCAAATAATTTATATAGTGTAATTAAAGTTTATTTTGCTTGACTAATGTGATAAAATAGGATTTTGAATATTTTTTTTGGGTGACGGGGTCCCCTTTAACTGTCTTTTATGGCCAGTGGAAAAAAAGCATATACCTTGGTGTTAATCATAGAGATCCAACTGGGGGACTAATGTATGTGACTTACTATTGTATTGGTGGTTGTTAGAGGCACACAACTTATACAGTATCTGGATATAGAATTCTGAATTTTTAAACAAGTCCTATAAGCCACAAGCCAAGTACTTTTAAAAGTACCATTTAAAAGCTGGTAGCTAAAACCTGTTGACTTGCTACAAAAGTACCAAATAGCTAGTAGTTTGGTACTACTGACCTAAATGCATGTTGGTGCTTTCTCGCTACTTAAGCCATAGCATTAGCCACCTAAGTAGTCAGTGGTAACTACAGGATACAGGGGGGCAGAGGTATTGTATTGTATAATGATAACACAGATCAAGTTCAATAAGGGGCAATGATCACGTGATTAAGCCAAGAACTAATCAAAACATTGAAAGCATGCATGTTTTACTAGTGAAAGGTAAACAACAGTGCTACGCAATATGTTGGCGCTATATAAATACATGTTAATGACTCAAAATAAAATTAGCATGGGTTAGTACTATGCAAGAATGGAGAATGACTTTGGTTATTTTTTACTATGACAAATGTATGACTTACATGGGACGATTTTGGGGTTGCGATTCATATCCTTGTTGTTCTGGTCCATACCCACTTTCTGTAGTCTCCAGTTCCTATAAGAAGGAAGTCTCTACAAAACAAATGTGCACATGATATTGCACCCGAAGCACAGAGAGTTATGTGTCCTGATTTTGTGAGTGTAAATTGGGTTTCGCACACAACACAAGCATAGGTTTAAAAATGTGTGCAAAAAAAACATTTTCTTCCTAAAACAATGCAGGCATTAAAGGAGAATAGATAGGATCACAGGCAAGTGAGGAACCATTATCATTTTTGCCAAGTTAATTTGCCATGGTTTCAACTTATGCATGCCTGTATCATTTACAATAAGTTTAAAACATTACTTCTGCCTTTCACAAGCTTCTTGGGTGTGAAGGGATTTCCTTTATATTGGAATTTTATTTTTGTTTTTATCCTGCTCAGACCTTTGCCCTATTCTATTTCATTCATTTTCCAACATTCTTTACTTTTCCCTTTTTGCCAGGTATGAGAATGATTTTGTGCTTATGTAACTATAGAATCTAGAAACCTATTATTCGGAAAGCTCCAAATTACAGAAAGGCCATCTCCCATAAACTCCATTTTAATCGAATAATTTAAACTTTTATAATTGATTTTCTTCGCTATAATAATAAAACAGTACCTTGCACTTGATGCCAACTAAGATATAATCACTCCTTATTAGAATCAAACCAATCCTATTTAATCCTTTATTTAATGTCTAAATTAATTTTAAGTAGACCTTATGTATGGAGATCCAAACTTCGGAAAGATTCCATATCTGGAAAACCCCAGGTCCTAAGAATTCTGGATAACAGGTCCAATACCTGTACTATATGTTTGACTGTCCCTACCCATATTGCTCAGAGAACCACCCTGCTCTCATGAAACAGCTTCAGTGAAAGGGTGTTTAACGTTAAATATTTGATTTTAATATTCCCTGACAGTCTTACCTGAAATTCACTCTCCAGCTGGGAAGGCTCTGATGGAGGGTCACGGGTTTTTAGGTTGTTGAGTGAGTGAGGTAGTTCAGGAATGCTGATTTCTGTCTCCCCAAACTGACTGTATTCTACCAGGCATTTGTGTATGAAGATGTACTGAGACTAAATGGGAGGAACATACATTAAACTAGGATAATTACTGTAACCAAAGAAGAAGTCTGCAGTATTTAAATCGAGTGTCATAGAAAGGCTTCTGCAAGTACAGGTTAAAAATGGCAAGTTATCCAATAGGCAGGAATGGTTAGGAGTTACTTTATTAAGAACTACAAATGTTGGCTATATATATAGATATATATATATATATAAACAAGATAATAGTGCTAAATTTCATAAAGAGAATGTAAGAAAAGTCGATTTTGTTTTACAATGAAAGCAGCGAAGTTGTGTTCTCTTTCAGACAAATTTTAAGAGACTGCTGGCATGTGAGGATGTGAAAGTTTATGGGTCTTAAAATTGATCCAGACCAGTCCAGCTGCTATTTAGGAGACACGAGACAGCTATGACTAACTGCCGGAGGGTACCAAACGCGTTAGATGGGCCATGTGGGGAGATAGAATGTATCTAACTTTTAATATGATTCTAAATAAATAATTTATTTTTACTAATGAAAAGCCTAGGTTTTGATATAAATTTTTGTATGCAGCTGCTAATTAGGAGTCAATAAACAATTTGTTTCCTCAAATGCCTCAAAATTTGTTTTTTATTTGCTTTCCACAGTGTCAACTAGATTCTCTGTCATTTTTAAGGTTGGACATGACAGATCTGTGTCTGTTTCAACCTCATCTACTATGCTTCTGTCTCTGTATCATGTTTCAAGAACATGGGGCCACAAATTACTGCTCCACTTAAATAAATAATTCTGCATTGCAATCTACTCATGTTACACTTAAGCACAAAGCAGAGAGTGGGAATAATACCTTGACTCCATTGTTTTCCCAATCAATAACGAACCAAATTATATAACTTTTATGAAACAGTACATTTTCACTGTTTCATCTTATACTCAATTATTTTTATTGTCTCGTGGAAAACATCATATGTTGCAGGATCCATGTCCAAAAGATTTGTCAGTATTTTTCACTGAACAGCAACTCAAACAAATCGTGACCTTTGCAATTATAATGATAATGCAGACTTATTACAAGCATTGCCCTAATGCAGTGTATGAGTATTATACAGTAAGACTTAACTCAAACTCACCTCTACTTGGACCATAAGGCAACGCTGTCGCCTCAGCTGCACGACATAGCCATACACATTCACCCTGTTCTCAGCTTCAAGTCCTTCAAGCATGGCATCAATGCTCATGTATGTTCCTGTACGTCCTACACCAGCACTGAAAGGGGAACATTTAGGCACATGTAATCAATGCTTGGGCATGTTCCTGTACACTCTAAACCAGTACTGGAAAGGGAAATAATTGGGGCATGTTTATCAAGGGTCGAATTTCGAATTGAAAAAACTTAGAAATTCGAATTCAAACCAACCGAAATTAAGTCAAAGGTTTTTTTTTTTGGTTGAATAGGTCCGTTTTCAATCGAATAGGTCCGTATTTGGCAAAATAGTACAAATCGAAGGAATAGCACATTTGATCAAATTCGATTTGAAGTTTTTCCCAAAAAAGTCCACCAATTGACTCCAAATAGGTTCTAGGAGGTCCCCCATAGGCTTAGGGGCAAATTTATCAAGGGTCGAATTTCAAATTGAAAAAACGTTGAAATTGTAATTCAAAAAGACCAACTGAAATTAGGTTGAAGTTATTTTTGGGTCGGATAGGTCAGTTTTTGATCAAATAGGTTTGTATTTGGCCAAATTTAAATAGTTTGAATCGAATGAATAACGCATTCCATTTTTCGAAGTCCACTAATTGACTCCGAATAGGTTCTAGGAGGTCCCCCATAGGCTAAAACAGCAATTCAGCAGGTTTTAGATGGCAAATGGTCGAAGTCGAATTTTAAAAGAGACAGTACATGTTAAATTTCAGAATTTTCAGATTTTTGCAAATTCGAATCGTGTTTGGACTATTCCCTAGTCGAAGTACACAAAAATAGCTTGAAATTCGAATTTTTTCATTTCAAAAATTCACCTCCACCTTTGATAAATCTGCCCCTTAAACAGCAATTCGTCAGGTTTTAGATGGCGAATGGTTGAAGCCGAATTTTTAAAGAGACAGTACATGATAAATTTCGATATTTGAATTTCAGATTTTATTTCAAATTCAAATCTAATTTGGACTATTCCCTAGTGGAAGTACTCAAAAATAGCTCGAAATTTACATTTTTTTCATTTGAAAATTCACCTCGACCTTAATAAATAAATAAATCTGCCCCTAAGACTTAAAAAACCTTGCAGGTTATGCCAGCCAAGGTATAGTGTAATAACGCAATATAGTACAACCACCAAAAATAGATATAGCTAAATCTCATATTTAAGATAACCAAAAAATGTAAGTAGCTGGTTATGTATTAAGATCCATATTTTGGGCAAATATTTCTTCATATTAGTCAGAATCAGAATTAGAATAATAAAGGTTGATAACAATAAAATGTATTTGTAATAAGGGACAAAACAACAGATAAAGCAGTACATTCACTTCTGGAGGCAGAAAAACAGCTGACTCATAGGCAGTTTCAATACATTTTCTGCAACAGATTATCACCCAGGTAGGGGTGCCCCTTTAAAAGTTTGCTGTGGGACCCAGTGTTTTCTTTTTATGTAATTTCCTTACTTATGTCACCATCCAAACCTTTTTTAAGCTCTGTAGCTTTCAGACAGACACCAAGAAATAAAGACACATTTTTCAACTGTTTTCTATTATTTAAATAGTTGATATATTTATTTTCTTTGGTCCTGCTGAGCCGAATGAGTTTCATTAAAGGCAGCTGTTAGAATTGATACAATAGCCCCCATCCCCTCCCTCCCCTATTTCTGGTTTAAATCATTCTTGGACATACCCCTATTAGACAAGACAATAGTGACAATAATTAATTTCAGGCAATGAATGGTAAGCTTATTGATGTGCCTCTTCTCTTTCTACACAAATAAGTGTGACCGATTTGATTACTGTATACCACAATGTATGGATTGTAACTATACAATTGCTGTATGTTCAAGACCTGACCCTGTTAATTTTAAATAAAAATTAAAAAAAAAAAAAAAGAATTGATACAATAGTTGCTAATATTCCCACAGATGCTTCTGAGAAATGTATCAACTAATGTAGCAAATTGTAACAGTTCACAATCTGCAACTGGATCACAGAGCTTGCAGACTGAAACACCAGATACAGTAACATTAAACTTTAAACTTTATTTGTGGGAAAACTGTAAAAAATGGAAAGCAATTGAAAAAAACAACTGAAATAAAAAAATTTTGGAAGTTGACCATCCCCCTGAACACAAAAACCCATAAATACTGGTATCTGGTGAAATTTTAGCAAATCAGCCAAGAACGGAAACTGAAGTAAGAGATACCTGCAATGAACAATGATTGGCCCACTAAAGAAATTGCTCAGTGCATTAACCCTTCGACGTAGCTTGAGGAGCAGATTGGGTTCATCGGGAACTCCGTGATCTGGCCAGACAGTGAACTGGATGTGAGTCACATCTCTTTCAGATCTCTCCCGCTCCTGCACAGAAGAAGTTTATATCAATTTATATATTTTTTCAAAACAAAATGGACCTTCATCAATGGTGGAATCCAACTAAAAAAAGCACCCATTTAATGCCCTATGTATTGAAGCTTGGCCAATATATGCAGGGACAGTTCCAATACCTTGGCCTGTCCTTCAGTAAAATGTTTCAAAATAGACAGTGCCACTGGCATCTTAGCAATAGGTGATGCTTGGCTTGCATATAATCATGTTGATTCTATTATCATTGTTGTATTTATTATAATTGATTTTGCTGCTTTCAAATTGCAAACAACTAAAAACAATTGTCACATGAGATGATTTCCCTCACGTTGTTGATGTGCAGCTTCCGTGTGATATAGTCAGGAAAGATTTTCTCCTCTGTGATTTTCACAACAATTTCATTGTAAGTTGCAGACTCGTCCTCCAGTGATGGCCAGTACTGAGCACATTTGTTCTGACAATAAACAGATATAATATGAGCTTTTATAGTGAATGTGTGGGCAAGAGTGCTTGCAGTGAACAAAGTGTTAGGGGATAATTTAATAAAGTCCGAGGTCGAAATTTTAAAGAGGAAAACACCATTCATTCACTTGAATAATGATCTGCACTGGGTTTCGTACAATAATCCAAATCATTTGTGGTTTTTGGGCAATAATCTAACAAAATCAGAGTTTTCGGACATCAAACCTGAAAAAATCATACATTTTGGATTTTTTCTTAATGATTTTATCAAGTCTTTTTCAGCACCAATACATTTATTGATAAATACTGTAAAAATGTGCATGGGAGCTTGGTCGAACTAGTTTTAAGACATTTTCGGATTTTAGTAAATAACCCCCTAAGTGTTCACTAGTTCATAAACAGAGAAAACTGGAGCACATGTGCAGACACTAAGGGGCCGATTCACTCAGCTCGGGTGAAGGGTTCGAATGAAAAATACTTCGAATTTCGAAGTATTTTTTGGGTACTTCGACCATCGAATGGGCTACTTCGACCTTCGAATTCGACCTTCGACTTCGATTCGAAGTAAAAATCGTTCGACTATTCGATAGTCGAAGTACTTGCCCTTTAAAAAAAACTTCGACCCCCTACTTCGGCAGATAAAACCTACCGAAGTCAATGTTAGCCTATGGGGAAGGTCCCCATAGGCTTGCTAAGCTTTTTTTGATCGAAGGATTTTCCTTCGATCGTTTGATTAAAATCCTTCGAATCGTTCGATTCGAAGGATTTAATCGTTCGATCGAACGGAAAATCCTTCGATCGTTCGATCGCAGGATTAGCGCTAAATCCTTCGACTTCGATATTCGAAGTCGAAGGATTTCAATTCGAGGGTCGAATTTCGAAGTATTTTTAACTTCGAAATTCGACCCTTCGTGAATCGGCCCCCAAGAGGTAAATTTATCAAAGAGTGAAGTTCCGCCACTAGAGTGAAATTCCGCAGCTCTCAATTCATTTCTATGGGATTTTGAAAGGCGTATTTATCAATGGGTGAAAGTGAAAGTTCACCCTTTGATAAATACGCCTATGAAAATCCCATAGAAATGAATGGAGAGTGGCGGAATTTCACTCTAGTGGCGGAACTTCACTATTGACTTCACACTTTGATAAATATACCCCTAAAGATTTCTGTGAGGGCAGACACATGTGCATGCAGGAATTTTTTAATGACTATTATTATTATTATTATTATTATTATTATTATTATTAACATGTATTTATATAGTGCCAACATATTGCGTAGCACTGTAAAGACACCATTGCACACACACAGAATACTGCATTAGCAATTAGATAAAGTTTTATGTAACATGTGAAACCTACTCAAAGCTGGAACGTTCATAGCTGCACTAAATACTGGAAATGTTATACTTCAGTTTGTGACTGTTAAAATTAAAAATATCAATTCTTAATTTATTGGAGAAAACTGTATGATTGCTGTTTGTAGCAGAAATAGCTTACAAAATGCCAAGCTCTGGCTCCCCTTCTGCATGGGGAAATATATTTTACTGTGAAATGCACTATTCATTGCATTAACCCTGGCTAATGTAAAACTTTTATCCAAATCCTTATTCCCCAACACAATCACAGGTTGGGAAAATATATCAATACTATTTATCAACAGTGGCTATAAGCTATAACCAATCTGTTATTAGCTTTTTTTAACCAGTTGCAGCTGAAAACAAAAATCTGATTGTTTGCCATGGGTTACTGCCCAGGTGCAAATTTATCCAGTATTTATAAATAAATCCTGGTGTAATAATATATAAATACTGATTATCAACATCTTTAGCATTAAAGCTTTGTTGATGTGATTTTTCATTTTAATTCTGTTTTTGCTTACCCTTTTCCCCTCTTCACAGCGTGTCACCATCACAATTATTGTCGACTTTTGTTCCCAAACCATTCTCCAGAAATCATATATTGTTTCATCTTTAGGACCTGTAAAACACTGCACTCTGAGTGTCTATCCCAACAGCACATGGGTAACAATTTTTCTCATTCCAAATGCATTAAAGTCAATGGGGTCATTTATAAATTCGCAAAGCCGATTGATTCGCAAAGTGAATATATTTGCCCTAAGCATGGTTATATTTATAAAGCTGAATAAGAGGGTGCAAACAGAATTGCGATTTTTTTTTCACAATGCAAATGTCTATAGCAGCTTTTTCACTCTGCGACTCAATTACGCCACAACTTTGGTGGCGGATAAAATATTCACAAAACACTTATGCAAACTGCAAATTTAAGTTACTGCCAACGCTATTTTCGCACACAACAACCTCGCACATTGGGTGCGCTCTCGCAAACTCCGGTCTCATTTGGCCCATCAATAGTCAATTTATTCAGCCTGTTCATGTTAATAATGAAGAAGTTCTGTCACAAAAAGGAAAATTGTTTCATACTTACCGTCATTTTCTTTTCCTGGTCATCCCTATGGCAGCATAATAATAACCTTTGGGTATGCTCTCTCCCTGTTGGATAAGCAGAACAACATGCCTCCCATACCCATGAGTACCTCCAACTCCCCCCGTCTTAGCACTAAGCACAAACAAGCTAGGGTGGGTATGCTGCCATAGGGATGACCAGGAAAAGAAAATTAAGGTAATTATGAAACAATTTTCCTTTTTCCTGGTCATCCCTGGCAGCATAATAATAACCTTTGGGTAATACCACAGCAATAAAACACAAAGGGAGGGAAAATAACATGCTGAATATGCGTTAATCAACATAAGCTGCAAGGACAGACTGTCCAATAGAATCTCTAAAAAATAAAATTAATTTATAATGCTTACAAAATTATGAGATGATGCCCAGGTAGCTGCCCTGCAGATTGTCTCTGAAGAGACTTATGCTTCTGCTGCTCAATAAGCTGGAACACTCCTGGTAGAATGTGCCTTCAAGCCTGAAGGTGATGGTCTGTCCTGCTCTGTATACACCTTGGAAATAGCTTTAGTAATCCAGCTTCTCAAGGTTCTCTTAGATGTAGGTTCCCCTTTTCTTGCACCTGCTGGAATAATGAATAGTCTCGTAGATTTCCTAACTTCCTCTGTTCTTTGAATGAAGCCTGGAGACACATTTTGTCATCTAAAGGACTCTCCTATCTAACTGAAGGCATAGATGGAAGAACAATAGGTTTATTAAGATGAAAATTAGACATCACCCGTGGTAAAAAAAAGACAGGACCAGTTTCAAGACCACCTTCTCCTCATGGAAAACTGTATAGGGCTGATCCACAGACAAAGTTTGCAGCTCTCCAACATGTCTAGACGATGTCAAGACTACCAGTAAAATAGTCTTCAGAGACAATGTGCAAAGGGAAATAAGAAGACCCAGCTCAAAGGGGGCCTTAAGGACCAGAGGAAGATCCCATGGAGGAGCAATCTTTTTCAATGGAGGTCTGATTCTCAGAACTGCTTTAAAAAACTGATTAGAACTGCTTTAAAAAACTGATCAGAACTGCTTTAAAAAACTGATCAGTTAAAGACTCCTCTGCCCATTTCTCAACTAATACTGCAGATAAGGCTGAAATTTGAACCTTCAAAAAACTGAGACTCAATCCATAATCCAGACCAGACTTGAGAAAAGCCAAGATCTTGGAAGTAGAAGGGTTCAGGGGATACCCGAGCCTCAGACCAGGAAGGAAAACAGTCCCAGATCCTATGATAAGTGGAAGAAGTACCCACTTTCCTGGCCTTCATAAGTGTTTCGACCACCCGATCAGAGCAACCCTGTTGCTTCCGTCAAGCTTTTCAATCTCCGAGCCACTATATTGAGGGTTACTGGATCCGGGTGCAGGCACAATCTCTGAATTAATAAATCTTGAACCACTGGCAATTTCAAAGGTGATTGGACCTCAGTAGTGGGCCTCTGTGGCCAATATGGGAGGATTACTATGGCATCGATCTGAGAAAATAAATATCTTCTTCAGGACTCTGGAATTAGTGGAAGATTTTCTCAACTCTGTGATAGAGCATCCACTGCTCTTGTTGATGGAAAATGGGAGAAGAAAGTCTTGATCTTAGTCTTGAAATCCAAGGCCATCAGATCTATCTGGGGAGGCCCCAGTGAGCCACAATCCACTGAAATACCTTTGAGTTCAGCTCCCATTCCCCCTTGTCTATAACTATCGGACTCAGAACATCTGCCTGATAGTTCAAGACTCGTGGAATGTGGATGGCTGTGATGTCCATTAAATGGGACTGCGTCCAAACCATGATTGGAATAGTTTTTTTTAAGAGCATGATGCTGCTTATGCCTCCCTGCTTCCTTTTATATCACACCGCTGAGGCATTGCCCAACCTGATCTTCACTAACAGGCCAATCAGGATTCATTCTCAACTCCAAAATGTTTGATGGCAGGTGTAACAAATCTTTCTTCCACACCACCTGGGCTTCTGTACTCCTTCTTTATGGGCTCTGCAGCTTGTGCCAGATGCATCGGTAAAAACCTTTATCCATTTAGACTCCACCAGGGAAAAGAACCCCTGAAAAAATTCACTGGTTCCTGCTACCACACCAGATGAGACTTGAACTAGAGATAGATTTTCTGTGACCAATCATTGAGATACTGATTCCAGTGAAAGGTCATAGAATGCTTAAATGTTCTTTCCTTATATGTTCCTGCACACTTGATAAAGGGCCTAGCCCAAAACATGTAGTGATTTCCATTTCCCAATAAAATATTTGCAGTCGAAGACTACAGAGAAGCTAACTAATCACCTGTGTGGAATACCAACTTTATTGTGGCAAGTGACTCCATCGTGAATTTCTGTTTTAAAAACTTGTTCATACGTCTTAATCTAGAATAGGCCATAAATCTCCTGATGCCTTTGTAACAAGGGGAAATAATGCCTAGACCCAATTGCTGAGGGGAAACTGGCAAAATTGCCTCCTTTGCAAGTAGCTGAGATATGTAGTCCTGAAAGACTGAATAATCGGCTCCACTGTTGGTTCTCCCTGAAGAAATGAAAAATTGTCTTGACTTTTGAAAAAGTGGGGCCAGCCTCATCTCATTGTGGCTTTGGTTGGATTTTAGGGGATCTGGAATTCTTAGCCTTAGAGGCATGAAAAAAATCACAACTGACCAGAATGCCATGCAGACTTGTATTCCTGTAGGATCAAGCCTCCTCTTTGTGCCTGGAAGAACCCATCTTGTCTTCTCTATTGAAAACACATAGTTTGGGGCAAAGATTTGGAAACAATATTGCCCACAGATTTTACAAAAATACTCTTACTCTCGAAGGGAAGTTTACATAAAGTATTTTTTGAAGCTGTATCCGCATTCCAGGAGCGAAGCTCAATGCCCTTGTAGCCACAGTGGTAAATGAGATATTACAGGCTGCCAATCTTGATAAATCTACTGTTGCCTTAGAACAATTCCGCTGCTTACTTCAAATCAGAAATGGCTTCACAGATTGCCTCCTTAGGAGAATTCTACATATCAGCCTAATCAATGTTCTCTGCCCAAACAGACATTGCTTTAAAAACAGAAATAGCTGCAACTGAAGCTGCAACAACTGCAGCTTACAAGCAGCTCCTGCTGTTATCAGTGCTTTCTTAAATTCTGTCTGTCCATTGGATGCTTTAAAGTTGAAATGTTGTCAGTCAGAAGTGCAGTCTTTTTAGACAGACGGGCCACTGGAGCACCCACAGTTAGCAGATTTTCCCAGATCTCCAGGTACTCCTAAGAAAAAGATAAATGTTAGAAATTTTTACTCTCAACAGTAAACTCTCTTTCGCCCACTCCTGGACAATTATGTCCTTCATTCCTAATAGCTGAATTAGGGAAGGAATCAATTAGTCTCAAACATTCTGAACTTTCAGTTTCCTCCTCAGAGGAATGGGATTCATAATCCTCTAAAATAAGGAATCTTAAACAACAGAGGTAGAACAAACAGGTTCTTTAGAAACCATAGGTTGCCTTAGTGCAGTGATCCCCAACCAGTAGCTCGTGAGCAACATGTTGCTCTCCAACCATTTGGATGTTGCTCCCATTGGCCTCAAAGCAGGTGGCCAATTAAAGTCCTTATTTGGCACCCAGGAACATTTTTCATACTAGTGTTGCTCCCCAACTCCTTTTACTTCTGAATGTTGCCCACGGGTTCTAAAGGTTGGGGATCCCTGCCTTAGTGTATCAGCTACAGTGTTCTTGATCCCCTGCATAAAAGACTCCTGATTGAAGGAAATAGTAGAAGTGGAAGCAGACTATCTTTCTTTATCATGCACAGCAAATTCCTGAAAGCATGTCTGGCAAAGTCTCTTATTATATGCTTTATAGCATGATTGACACATGCCCTACAGGGTCTGAAATCTATACACTCCTCCCTCCTGTGCCATTTTTTAGAAGCAGCAGGGACATAATGAGAGTAATAATAAATGAACAGCTCTTTTCGCAGAGCCCTAAAATAAAATATAAGTATGCTGGTAGAGCACTCACCCAGTAGATTGTAAGGCAGCCTGATCCATGTTGTAGCACTGTAAGGCCTCCACAGGCACAGAACGCTGAAGCCACGCTGTTTGAAATCAAAAGACCCGCCAATGACGTCACTTCCGGTATGCGACTGCAGGTGGCACCAGAGCACCAAAAAGGTATATATACAAACCAGCCTGCTCTGGCTGCAGGGGCCTCTGCACAGTAATATATCGTCAGAGCTTCGGTGGAGGGAGCTGTAGAATTGCAGCCGGTGATAGGATTACAAGAATCCATGAGTGCCCTACCTGCAACTTCTACTTACCCACAGAAGAAAACAAAGACGAGGGGAGTTGGAGGAAGAGTTACTTATGGGTATGGGAGACGTGTTGTTTTCGTCTGCTTATCCAACAGGGAGAGAGCATTCCCAAAGGTTATTATTATGCTGCCAAGGGATGACCAGGAAACACCATTTCCATAGATTCTTTATTAACAATTATTTTAAAATCATAATTTGGGGTGTAAGGCTTCAATGTCAGCTGAAAGCAAAAATGAGCATACAATATTATATACCTTGTGCAGCAATGTATTTCCTGGGTTCTTTAAATCCCTATATGGGAAGAGAGATCAGTTAACAATTACACAACTCATTCTGAATTTATATCAAACTAAAATGTTGCAGTTATGATCCCTATATATACACCACAGATGGATGGTAGATATAGTGAATAAAGTAACCCCTCTTGTAAAATATAAATATATTATAAGTTACCGAGGTGTTTCATAACCATATAAAAACACGAGGCCAAAGGCCAAGTGTTTTTATACAGGTCATGGAACTCCGAGGTTCATGGGAATGGACAGAAGGAGAGAGGTCAGGAGTATACAAGTAGTAGTTGGGTGTCATCAGCATAAAAGTGATACTGAAGTCCAAACAACTGAATAAGTTTTCCTAGAGATGTAGTATAGAGCAAAAACAGCAGAGGGATTAGAACAGAGCCTTGAGGAACATAGTAGAAGTAAGGTTAGAGAAGGCAACTTTGTGAGTTGTGAGTGAGATGCTGGATCAGGTGTTTGTAAACAAGCCTTTCCAGTAATTTGGATGAATGGAAGAAGGGAAACCTGATGATAGTTTGTGGGAGAGCTGGGATCAAGGAAAGGTTTTTTTGAGCATAGGAGTGATTAATGCTTGTTTGTATAAGGATGGAAAAGTACCAGTAGAGAGTGAAAGCTTAAATAGGTGGGTAAGTGCAGGAGAGAGTGTATCAGAGATTGGATAGAGGAGGCAAGAGGGTATGGGGTCAAGGGAGCAGGTTGTGGGTTTTGAGCAGGCTAGAAGTTTACTAACTTCATCTAGTGTTGCAGGGGTGAAGGAGTGCAAAGTGGATGTGAGTGGACTGTACGTTAGTCTGAGATTGTTGTCATCCGGTATGCTCAGTATAATGAGAGAAACTTTTTGTTTCTGAATTGAATTTGGCCCATATTTTTAAAATCAATCTCATGCTCCTCTATACCTCTATGGCCTCAAGCAGTCGCTCTCCTGATCCCTCTGTTACATCAATAGATTGATAGGAAAGAACCATAAAGAAATGTTTTGCATATGACCGTAATCACTTGAGGAAAGGAATACTAATGTCATAAAGCATTTGTTTTCATTCTTTGTTTCTGTAGCATCAAAATAAAATTTTAGGGAATGCTGCTTGCAGTTTTTCAGGTATTCTTGAAGTGCAGCTGTAGGTCTTAGTAAACTGATCCCTATCTACTGTATATAAAATGAAGAATCTAACAGCACAATACTTGGAAAGAATAGAATGGTGACACGAAATAAAGAGAAACAGAAATTAAACATCTCAACATAAATCTGAACTAAAGTTAATATAAGCAGAATAACTGTAAATATATACAGTAAAACACAGCTATGGTTCTACTTTTGTTGAATAAGATCAAGAAATATTTTGTAGTCTTACATTGACGTGACTGGCATTGATATAATCTGATCCCAGCTCTCCCTGTATCTCAGACAGAACCACCCGGTTATCATCATCTGAAAGATAAGATCAACTTGTATTAGTTGAAATGTTTTCTTTGGTTATATGGTGGCTAGTGAGATCTGTAATACTGACTACCCTAATGGATATCCAGATCAAAATTAGCATATGTTATGGGTAGCAACATGGAAATATGCAAATATGAAAAAGAAAAATGGCAGCCATCCTGGAAAAGGATGTCCATTTTCCTAAAGGCTTCATTTTTCTATAGGGACACTTTTTACAGTAAAACAAACATTCTATAAATATATCTCAATACCGTTATCCTTTGGCGGCTGAGATGAGTACATGGCTAGTAATGTAACCATGTTGCAGAGCTCTACAATCAGAGACCAGGTATGGGGGGTCCTTTACTTTTGAACTGTTGGGTATATGAAGTTGTAGAAGAGACTGGGAGGTGGTTAAAATTCAAGGTGGGGTTGTTTCCAATTTAAAGGTCATTTGGAATTGATATCTAGACTTAAGAGCAGTCACATATTTGCCATCATTCAGTAACTGTAGCCAATGGGAAACAAGTGAGAGTAATTACTGGAAGTAGCAGTTACTTAATATGCTTATATATACACTTTTTTTCACAGAATACTTACAAGGCAAAATATCAATATATCGATTCTTAGTCTGGTTGCAGGATTTTCTGGCTTCTTTAATGCTGAATTTACTGAAAACACGAGGGATGCTCTGGAAAAGAACAGTGGGAACACCTATTAAGCTTACAGGGAAAAAATATTGATTTCACAATTCTCATGTTTAAAAATATTATTGATGGTCATTTGATCATGCAATGATTTGGCTCCTGAGCACACCAAGTCCAAGATAGGTGAATCTGATTTGGTACTGTTCTGACATTTTGAAAGTCACACTGGGGGACTTGACCTATATTTGTGGACAGATTGGTAAGAAGAAGTTATGGAACTCCAATACAAAATCATTTTGGAACCCTCCAATAACTTTGTTTAGATTGTGCAAAACTTTATGAAACTCCACATTGATCATGCAGGCACATACAAAATAAATTTACTATACATACTTCCCAACATTGACAACTGGTTATGTTAACATTTTAGGCAACAGCCCTGATGTGTCATAAGACCCCTCCCATTCTGAGGCCTGCGAAACGGGAATGTCCTGCCTAGATTGATGCAAACGCAATACTTACTGTATGTGTATAAATGGTAAATAGCATGTGTGCCTAAATAATTATAGATGATTTGTGTTTTATAGCAACTGATTTTTGAAGAAATATAATACGTTGGAAAATGATTTTTTTTTATACTTGGAAGTTAGACATGGGTGGTGAAGTCATGGGAACAATTGTTTCCCTATGAAAACTGTACCTGAAATTCATCAAGAAACAAGCGTCCTTCATCTGCATTCTTTTTTTTATAGGTATCAAGGAGAAGCTCCATAGGGATGGGGTCAATATTCATCAGCTGCTTCTCATCATCTAAACAAGTAAATGTGAAAGGCAATGAACTTGAGGGCCATTTGTAGAACCAGGGGAAACTGATAGTCACTATGTGTTTTAGGGCACTGTGCATGAATTCTACCAATGACTTTTTGTCTATAAATGCTTTATATTTTGATAGAAATTATATACGACACAATTATCCTCATTATCTTGTAATACAGGTCCAGCTGAGCACTGTGCTACCCTCCAGTATTACTTCTTTATTACTGTGAAGTGGGATCTATTCAGCAGGATTGGTCTAAAAGTGTAATAGGCTGTACAAGATAATTGGACATGTTTATGTGTATCTGAAGCTGATTGTACCCATCCTGGCTATAGCGTTACCATTAATAAACACATAATATGACACATGATTCTGATTGTTGCTGGCACAAATTATGTAAATAATCAGGGACATTTCTGAAAACAATGCAGCTAAAAAGTCTGCACTGCAAGATTTTAATTTACAAATGTGCTCTGAATAAGTACTTGGGGTTCTGACTTTGCACCCTCTTAGTGATTTAGACCAAATAATAATGATGGGCGAATTTATTCGCCAGGCACGAATTTGCGGCCAAAAAAAGGATGCTGGGGTCCAAAAACGGACGCCGGCATCAAAAAACGAGACGCCGGCGCTGTTTTGCAAATTTTTTGCCGCGGGAATTTAGTGAATTTTTCAGTAAAACGAAACGGCCTAAATCCATAACTACCAATTAACCCTTTATTTCTATTACACATGAAAAACAGAAAAATTAGGTTTACCTTGGTTAACAAGTGGCAAGATCTCACACTGCCTGTAGAAATTAAAAAAAAAAAAATAATAATAATAAATATAACATGAAAAAAACTACATAAAATAAGAAATTTCTATATCTTATAGTACTTCACAGAAAGGGAAATGGAAGTGAAAGCAAATAAAGTATAGGTATTTTTATGCTAATATTGCTACAAGTAGATGGCAGGTTTACATGCAGATGGGAAATATATCATTAACACCCTAAACCCAAATGCAGTCAAGGACACAACAGACTATACATGACCTTCACCCAGAAAAACAACTCTCTTTCTCAAAACCATATATTTAAACTCTATAAGATTTATGTTATGTATTTAAAGGGACTAATGAGTAGAGGCAGATTGACAGTACAGGTATGGGATCCGTTATCCAGAAACCCATTATCCAGAAAACTCCAAATTACAGAGAGGCCATATCCCATAGACTCAATTCTATCCAAATAATCAAAACTTGATCCAAACCAAGATATATTTAATCCTTATTAGAAGAAAAAACAGCCTAGTGAGTTTATTTAATATTTAAATGACTTTCTAGTAGATTTAAGATGTAAACATCCAAATTATGGAAATATCTGTTATCCAGAGACCCCCAGGTCCTGAGTATTCTTTATAACAAGTCCCATATCTGTATAACATATATGTTTGTTCTCTCTTCAATATTCTGGATACTGCTTTACCAACACTGACACTTGGATCTACTGTATGCCCTATGTTTGTTTTACACCTGCCAACATTTCAGGAACAATTTTGCTGTGTTCTAGATGTTCTAGTAAATTCCTCCTGCTTTGCATTTTTGTATTTGAGACTGTCATAATAAACAAAGCGACGTTTCTTCAATATGCAAACCATCCTCCAGGATGAGAGGAAAATAAAGAATTCTGGGCTAAGATATGGCATAATGCTACAGACACCTGCTACTATAGAACCTGCTGCTAGTGAATGAATATAGAACTCTGTTCAGTCAAGAAGATCTGTGCATCAGTTTGCATATTTATAAGGATTAGTGATGGGCAAATTTATTCGCCAGCTGCTAAACATGTAGGGGAGGCCATTCCACTGCCTACTACACATAAGGGTTATGGACAATATACAGTATAGACAGTGGCTGCATTTAGCTTTGCTACATTTTGTGGTTATCATTCGTCAATATTTACCATTGGCATACAATATACAGTATATATATATATATATATATATATATATATATATATATATATATATATAACAGCGTCGAGGAAGGTACGCACTCACAGGTCTTATGAAGAAAAAAATGGTGTTTATTATTCAAAGCAAAGACTGACGTTTCGGCTAGCACTCTAGCCTTTCTCAAAGAAAGAGCTAGAGTGCTAGCCGAAACGTCAGTCTTTGCTTTGAATAATAAACACCATTTTTTTCTTCATAAGACCTGTGAGTGCGTACCTTCCTCGACGCTGTTGTGCTACTTTTTGGGCTTATCGCACCCAGGCAACATTTACCTACTTACGTGTTGTGCTGGCCTCCATTAGTTTCTATATATATATATATATATATATATATATATATATATATATATATATATATATATATATATACTGATGTCAATCTAACAGGCAGTGCTTGATACTGGCGCAAATATCACAAATATTAAAATGTTTTAACTGTTCTTTGTACTCATGTTCTGCGTACAATTTAAACTTTAAGCTAATAAATCTCCCAAGGTGACGGATTTCCCTCTAAGAATTGTGTACTATCTGTGATGTTACCATTTTTAATTTTTTTTTTCTGGGTAGTGGTACTTTATTTTCAGTAACTTTGTAAAAGTGCTGTGAATCTCTTTTGGCGAAAACTTCTTGAGTGCGTAGTGTGTGATGTGAAGTAGGGAGAAAAAAAGGACATGGCGGTATCTTTTTCATGCCACAGTCGCACCAATTTGTGTGTCCGATCCTTGGCCGAGAAATGGGTTGAATTATTTGCATCAAAGATGCTGGTATGAGGGGTGCTAGATTTTCTACGAAACAACTTCTCTCTGAATTTTTAAGCTGGAAAGCCGCTAGAAATGAATTCCAATGACTTCAACTACATTATTTTTATTTTTTTTCCTAGATTTCCAATCTACTAGAGTTTTGAAAGGAAAACAAAATGTACAGATTGTTCATAGTGTCTGTGTAATGATCACCGAACCAATAAAACCTGGTTGAAAAAGTTAAAAAAAAAAAAAAAAAAAAACAAGCTGAAATGCCGCTCCTCATCTTTTTGCAGTTATAGCAAACAGGGAATAAATGGTGGATAACAAACAAGGATTACAGAGTACAATGGGGTTAGAAGGACCTAGAGATTAGAGTTTACAAACTAAAGGTTAGGGTACAATGGAGACATTAGGATTATATAAACACTTTGTCATTTTTGACACAGCAATGATTAATTAAGGTACATCGAATAGGCCTCTTTAAACAGGTGGGTCTTTAAGGAGCGCTTGAAAGTTTGGAAAGAAGGAGAAAGTCTGACAGCTTGTGGCAGAGAGTTCCAGAGAAAAGCAGAAGCCCGAGTGAAGTCTTGTAGACAAGAATGGGCAGAAGTGATCAGAGGAGAAGTGAGGCGAAGATCAGAAGCAGAGCGTAGGTTTCGTGAAGGAGTGTATTTGGAGATTAGAGATGAAATATAGGGAGGGGCTTCATTATTAAGGGCCTTGAATGTGAGTGTAAGTAATTTGAATTTGATTCTAGAAGAGTTTGGGAGCCAGTGAAGGGAAATGCATATGGGAGCAGCTGATGTTGAGCGGCGAGATAGATGAATGAGTCTAGCGGCCGCGTTTAGAACAGATTGGAGTTGTGAAAGGTGACTTGTTGGAATACCTGTGAGGAGTAAGTTGCAGTAATCAAGGTGGGAGATGATGAGAGACTGAATCAGTGTTTTAGTTGATTCTGAACTGAGATAGGGTCGTATTCGAGCAATGTTGCGCAGTTGAATAGAGCAAGATTTTGCAAGTGTTTGAATGTGTGGTGAAAAAGACAGATGAGAGTCTAAGATAACTCCTAGGCAGCGTGCCTGTGTGGTGGAATGGTGAGTGATATCTGAGGGACAGGGGAAGATCTTGGAGGAAATATAATGAGTTCTGTTTTTGAAAGGTTCAATTTCAGGTGGCGCTGTGACATCCAGGAGGAGACAGCAGAGAGACAGTCTGTGACTTGGGAAAGGACAGAATTAGAAAGATCAGGAGTAGACAAGTAGAGTTGGGTGTCATATTATATATATACTGTATATTGTATGCCAATGGTAAATATTGAAGAATGATAACCACAAAATGTAGCAATGCTAAATGCAGCCACTGTCTATAAATTGTCCATAACCCTTATGTGTAGTAGGCAGTGATAGTTGCAACTTTATATATATATATAATTCTTAAACAAACAAGCTGAAATGCCGCTCCTCACCTTTCTTATTGGGTGCACGTGGGCAAGGCTTAATTTACATACTAAACAAGGTTTGTATGTAAATTAAGCCTTCATTGGAGGAGTTCAAAAAGTTGCACCAGAGTTGAAGGTCAACCCATAGCACCCTAAATCTACGTATTACAATAGGGTTGTCCAAACCGTAGCACTCAACTGCTACTACCACCCTCCCTACTGGGTGTTCAAGTTCAATTGTAGCTAAAGCACTGCAAATTGAACATTCCTGTTTTTGAACTGGAGTGATAAAAAGTTACTGTTATATCTGAGACTGGTTAGTTCGGGGTGTTCAAATTAAAACAAGTCACTCGCAACAGAGATGTTTTACATATAATTTACCTTGATGAACCTCTCTGCAGTTTGTAAATTTTAATCAGAACCAGGAGCAAGGCTAATGTCGTTATAACAATGAAGAAGACCAGGAAACCAATGAGGGCTTTATCATTATCTGCAAAGCACAAGAATTAAAGAATCAGAAGTACCCTACTGCTTTCCCCTCTAATTCGTATGTAAGGGGTAAACCGAGTAAATGGTATAAATCGAGTATTATGTTATAAATATAATATATATATATATATATATATATAACTCCAATGGGTACACGCACACCGTTTTTTTTCGTCAAGGTTTATTTAGAAAACGTAATAAACATTGCATCGACGTTTCGGTTCTTGGTTTCAACCTTTCTCAAGATGCCAAACTGTGTGCCGGACTGCTAGGACCAGGAGGTGGCACATTGGAAAATTTGTATCTGGAGTAGGGCAGGGGGGAGTAGAGTATATACAGGGGTGCTAGTATATACAGGGATGCTAGGACTGGAAGGTGGTGCAAGGTCCTGGAAAGGGATGAGTCTATGGCAACTGGGGTTGTATTCTCCCTAGTAGAATGTTTATGGAAACTGTGTGACATCATTGTGAAAGCCTGTATAAATGCGAGTTCAAGTTTATCAAATTTTTCCACTAATTGGTATAATTTTCCTGCATTTTAAGTGTAAGCTCTTGGGACTGAATCACATATTTAATAAAATCTATTGGCTCCTTCTTTATTTTACAGAGATTTGTTAGATATTCTGCACTAAACAGTATGATGTTTATGAGTGTTTTTTGCTGCTGTATTATCTACCGGCTATGTTTTTATATTCTTTTTCAAGCGGCATAGTGTATTAAGTACTAGTTTCTGGTGGAAACTTGAGTGTATTTTGGCTTGCATACATTCTTGTACATATGGGCTTACATTCTTCATGTAATTCTAGCTCCAGCTCACCCAATAAAACAAAGTCAGTTGTCTGAAGTAGTGAAATATGTGTGTTATTTTAAAGGGTAAGAACCTCTCTTGCCCTTTTAAAAAGTAACCCAATGTATAGGTCCCTGGGCAAAAAGGACATCCCAGAATCTGCTCCATCATCCCCACAACTGGTCTGTAAATGCAGAATGAGAATCTGGATTGGTGGATATCATGTTACATTACATCTTTTGCCCAAAAATGTATATAGTATCACAGAAAAATGCAGGGCAGTGCCCTTTTCTGCAATATGTGTCACTGGACCTGACAAGGCACATTGCAACAATTGCTATTCACTTTTAATGGTGTGAAATATCTAGCATTATGTCCCCCTCCTATACAGCAGCAATACACTAGAAATCTCTTCATATGCAGTACAAGAAACAAGTGCAATTTATAGGGCTTACACATACTTTTTGCTTATTATTCTAATTAAGAAAAATCCATGTGGTGTTTCTTGGATTATTTAACTTTTTGTTCAGCTCTACGGTCTGAACTTTTAGCAGCAATCTGGCTGCTAGGGTCCAATTTATCCTAGCAACCAGGCAGTGGTTTGAGTGATAAACTGGCATAAGAATAGCAATAGAAGTGTAGCATCAAAAAAACTAAGAGTCTACCTTTTGGACCACTAGAACATTAAAGTAGTCCTGTCCCTACTGACTATGCCTTACCTTGTGCAATTTTTCATCTCCAATTTGTACCTGTATGTTAGCCTCCAATCCACTTAGACTGTAAGCTCTATAGGGCAGGGCCTCCTTCCCACAATGTCTCTTACCACATAGCACTTAAGCTCTTTTTTTCCTATGATTCTGTATGTATTTATTATGTGATTTGTCACTCCCATGTATACTTTTATATATATTGTACTTTTATGCACTGCACAGCGCTGAGGCTCCTTAATCGCTTTACAAATAAAGTTATACATACATACATACATACATTAACGTTTTAACCTGAAAAGTTACTATAAGACATAATATACTAAAAGGTAATTCGTTTTATGGACTGTACTAAATTTCCTCCAACACTTGTGACACTCTACCCCAGTAAAACAATTAAATTGCATAATGATATCAAAATGCAAGAGAAGAAAATTTTTTATGATTACTCAATTCAGAGTTTTTACTTTTGAAAATTTAGATCAATTTTAAAACAAAGGTATCTTTGGACTATGTAGCATGAGCGTCAAAACAATCATTTTACACTATGCCAATAATCAGTGCACTCCCTGCCTCCCCGCAGATTGGAATTCTGATTATCTGTCACCAAAACATTTACTATAAACAGGTGCAAGGAGAGGGTAGTTAATAAAGAGCTCATTTTCTGTGTTTAAAATAGATCAGTTATTTACAGGGTAGGTATTTAACTGGATATACACAGCGTGCTCCATTTGTTTGGCAAGGTGTTTGGAAGCTGGAGGGGATATTGGAGTGGACCTGAGTTAGGCCAGGGGCACATTCACTAGTTATTATACATTTACTGGCAAGTACACTGCTGGTAAATTTGTAATACCAGCCTTACCTTAGCTAGTATTTTACTGGCAAGGCTGGTGAAATACTGACAGGGTGGCAATCCTATCAACACATGAGTGGACATCTGCCTAATTTGAACAAGCGCTGATCTGATTTTCGGCCTATGAAGACCTGTTTACACAAGAGATTGTGAAACATGGCAGAAAGATATCTGGCTGATTTCAAGATACAGGTATAGGATAACTTATCCAGAAACCTGATATCCAGAAAGCTCCGAATTACGGAATGGCTGTCTCCCATAGACTCCATTTCATCCAAATAATCCAAATTTTTTAAAATGATTTCCTTTTGCTCTGTAATAATAAAACAGTAGCTTGTACTTGATCCTAACTAATATATAATAAATCCTTATTGGAAGCAAAAAAAAGCCAGCTTAAGTGAAACAATTACCTTGTTGTGACTTTTTGATTAAAATTTTTTTTTTACATTAAAAGAATAGTTAAAATATCTTTTTCTAATATATTAGCAAAAGTTTTATTAATTTATCTTATTCTGAAAAAGGTGTTTACTGCTTATTTATATATACTTACATTTAGTTGTTACTATAACTATTTCCGGGGGTCCAGAAAATACTCCATTGTATACATTAATCTGTCAATAAAACAAAAGCAACATATGTAAATGTAAGGTTTTACCCTCAGTTACCTGCAAGTCAGTTGGGTTTGGGCCAACTTCCGAACAAAATTACGACGTTACTCTGCCGCCTCCAGTAGTCTCTATTTATAAGCATGTACCGATCACCAGCAAGTTCTAGTTAAAAACCCCTAGACAATGGCTTACTTACAAACAACAGCCAAGGACTGCTTTAGACAGTTCTGTAGAAGCACATGACAAGGCTGATATTAATGGGATTTTGTTTAGGGTTTGTGGAGTCCCTCAGAGGAAGGTAGTATAGTCGTATAGTTAGTTGGGAAAGGAATAAATTATACAATGCACAGACTAAATACTGACCTGTATAAAACATCTATCATCTGTGAGCATTACACTGCTTGTGAAAGATTTAACTATTTTTACCATGGAAGTGGCACATTGTACATAAAATCACATTTTGGTACATGTGGTAGAAACCTTAAAGTTACTATATTGCTCTGTGTAATATGTGTACTATGTTGGTAATTTATAGGATAAAAATAACCTCTCACCTTAAATGTATAAGTTGTCAAATAATTCAGGTCTGAAATTTGAAAGTCGCATTCTTCATGTTTTTTCAGTTTGCCGCCATGAAATTCAAGCTGAAAACGAGCTTTTGGCCCCTTTAATTTATTTTCTTGGAGATGGCATTTTATTCTAATAATGTTATTTCCCTCGAATGTGGTACTAACAATTGTAACCTTATCAGGAACTGTGTGAAAGAGAAAAGCAAAACTACAAGCTGAAACACTCATAAAACACTCACAAAATTCATTCTTAGTACAATATTCTGTCACTTTGCTTTACTGAGTCTTACCGGCCTTTATATATAATGAGTTTCATTGCATCAGCCAGACCCCCCAAATAAATCCCAAGGAATCACTTCCAACTAAAAGTCAAATATTCACATGGCAGGTAATGTGTGTTGTAATATAACATCTCTCCGCCTTCTGTGCATAGGGCCACTGGCTGTAAGACTGGTTGTGCACAGGGCCGGATTTATATAGTGGGCACCCCTAGGCCCACTGTCGTTCATCACCCCTGCCCTGTCCCCCCTTTATTCGTGCAAATTTTCATCATCTGGACTGGAGCAATGGTGGGAAATTTAAAAAATTATTGTATCTCCAGCACATCCCCAGTGTTTTTGAACCAATATGGGTGTGGTTGGGCAGCATGCCACCCCCCTAAAATCCTGCCGCCCTAGGCCCGGGCCTAGGTGGCCTTTCCACAAATCCGGGCCTGGTTGTGCAGATTTACAAGCTTTCGGGTCCCGTGGGTATCGGGCCGGCTCGCACATCACTCCAGCACACACACAGGTTTTGCGTCGGCTCCATTACAGGGAACTGCTACAGTGGGGTTAGTGCAAGGATTTTGCACTACTTTCCTACATTAGCATAGATTTAACAGAAATATATATACTAGGGCTTCTCCAACCAGAAACTCAAGAATATGATTTTACAATAATATTACCGAGATCTCTTGTCTTTTATCCCTGCATCATATTATAATGTCACTTCAAACTATTTGTATGTCTAAGCACCTTATATGAACAGCGTGGTAGACTTACCTCCCTCGGTGGTGTTACATTTTATGCTTTTTTCTTCTCCGTATAAAGTTATATTTTGCTCACGATTGAATGCTTTAACACACACTGTATAATTCTTGTATGGTTCCAAGTTTTCAAAAGTATGATGATGCTTTTTCTGAAGTGTGACATTGTCTGTTCAGACAGCAAAAATAGATTAATATATAATACGAGGTTTGTGTTATTTTATCTGCCTTTCTCTAATATCATCTGTCATCTACATAACTATTTACTATTAATGAATGCTTCTGAGCTGAGACTCACAAAAGTAACTGAAAGGTGATACTTTTTCCGGGTTAACTAAGATAGATAACAATTGCAAGCTTCAAAACTTTACATTTCCTTTTTCTTCTTATTTCCACTTTAAAAAAATGTATTACTTTGCATGTCATATTCATCGTTCTATGACTAGGGCATCTGTTTGTAATCTTTTTTCAGTAGGAGTGCAATTCAATCATTATGGGGGTGGTGTTCATGAGCTGGCACATCAAGAAAAAACAATATTTGAATTCTAATAAAATGGATTAACCATTACAGATCGGTTTTACCTTTTTAATTACTTTTTTATTATCTTTAAATTTAAATTTAATTTAATTACAGGTATGGGATCAGTTATCTGGAAACCCGTTATACAGAAAGCTCCAAATTAGGGAATGACCATCTCCCATAGACTCCATTTTATCCAAATAATCCAAAATGTTAAAAATGATTTCCTTTTTCTACTTAATAATAAAACAGTACCTTTTACTTGATCTAAAGTAAGATATAATTAATCCTTATTGGAATCAAAATCAGCCTTATTGGAATCAGCCTTATTGGAATCAAAATCAGCCAATTTAGTTTTTAATGCTTTTTTTAATGCTTTTTAATGCTTTCATTGATCATCTAGTAGACTTAAGGTATGGAAAGATCCGTTACCTGGGAAACCCCAGGTCCCAAGCTTTCTGAATAACAGGTCCCATACCTATGCCTTAAAACACTTTCATTTTTGGTGTTACTATTCACAAACTAATACTGCTTCTAAAGATAAGTAACATGATTTTAAATGCACTACAGAATGCCAATAGGCACTGCAGAACTCACATGTTTTCACCAAAGTATAGTGCTAACACATTTGTTTTTGTAACAGTTATTTTTAAAGAAAGAAACTGTGCTCTAGCAACCTTTAAATCGCCCAGATGCTGCCCATTAAAACACGGCTTAACCCCAAAGGGTCAAAACAGTATTTTAGCAGCAGCCAATCCTTTGGGGCTCTGCATTATCACAACCTATTCTGAAGTAATCATTCAAGAAACTACTCTATACTTTATCATGAACTTATATGCTTACAGTCATATTGCCCACATAAGGGGTAGGTTTCATAAAAACTTGATATTGTCTGAGAATATCAAACAAAACAGTACAAGATAATCAGGTTACTAAATATATTGTAAGATGGCAGATTGAATTAAGTTATAGATTTATATTTTGTGCTGGGCACTTTATGATTTGTTATTTAGTGGTGGACATTTCAGGAATTTTCTCATGTATTTGTGAAACACTATTTACAGTCTACTATCTGGTACCTAATACCTGTAACTCCCCATAGATTTCTCTCAGATTGGCCCTGACTGTACTGGTGGTGGAATGGTTAACCACATTCATTTATATCAGACCAAGGACAGCACTCCAAGGATTTAAAGAATTGACAAACAAAAAATAGAAATGCAAAAAAGTTACAATTGAGCTCGTAATATTCTGCTAAATAATATTCCATGTAGCTCCAATTCCACTGACATCTTAGATATACGTTCCAAATTGCACTTCTGCCCTTCAGGGTGAGTTGTATGTAGGAATTATCTTCATGCTTGCTGCTGACTCGGCCCTGCAAATGTTGCAGTTGAGGTGCGCTCTGGGGATTTTGTTTTCTCTTCTTTGCTATGTTCTATAGCCTTCTGTAGAGATGGCGCGAACTGTTCGCCGGCGAACTTGTTCGCGCGAACATCGGGTGTTCACGCTCGCCGGAAGTTCGCGAACGTCGCGCGACGTTCGCCATTTTGGGTTCGCCATTGTTGGCGCTTTTTTTTGCCCTCTCACCCCAGACCAGCAGGTACATGGCAGCCAATCAGGAAGCTCTCCCCTGGACCACTCCCCTTCCCTATAAAAACCGAAGCCCTGCAGCGTTTTTTTCACTCTGCCTGTGTGTGCTGAAGAGATAGTGTAGGGAGAGAGCTGCTGCCTGTTAGTGATTTCAGGGACAGTTGAAAGTTTGCTGGCTAGTAATCGTTTTGATACTGCTCTGTTATTGGAGGGACAGAAGTCTGCAGGGGTTTGAGGGACATTTAAGCTTAGGTAGCTTTGCTGGCTAGTAATCTACCTTCTACTGCAGTGCTCTGTATGTAGCTGCAGTGGGCAGCTGTCCTGCTTCTGATCTCATCTGCTGACTGCTGCAATAACAGTAGTCCTTGTAAGGACTGCTTTTATTTATTTTTTTGTTGTTTTACTACTACTACTACTACTACTACTATAAGAGCCCAGTGCTATTAGTCTAGCAGTGTTGGGGAGTGGGACTGGTGTGCTAATCTGCTGCTCCTAGTAGTTCAGCAGCACCAACTTTAATTTTTTTTTTTTTAATATTCATTTTTTTTTTATTTTACTTTTTTTTATTTTACTACCGCTGTAGTAGTGTATAAGTTGACCTTTTAGGCATTATTTGCCCTGTAGGCATTTTTTGCCCAGTGTGTTATTCAACCAACTGCCATCTAGCATCACTAACAGCTCTCCCCCTACACTATCTCTTCCAAGCACACACAGGCAGATTTTTCAGATAAATTTTTGCCCTTGATCCCCCTCTGGCATGCCACTGTCCAGGTCGTTGCACCCTTTAAACAACTTTAAAATCATTTTTCTGGCCAGAAATGTCTTTTTTAGATGTTAAAGTTCGCCTTCCCATTGAAGTCTATGGGGTTCGCGAACCGTTCGCGAACCGCTCGCATTTTTGCGCAAGTTCGCGAATATGTTCGCGAACTTTTTTTCCGACGTTCGCTACATCCCTAGCCTTCTGCAACCTCGGGAAAAAAAGCTGGCACCTTTTCCTTTAACGCAGTTCTCACTCTAGCTTCTCGTAGGCCGGCCATGAACTGTTCACAAAGGAGTCAGCCAGTCCTTGGTTATCCACCTTAGTTTAGCTTGTTCCAGAGTTCCCATAGTGCCACTGCAAACTGGGGGAGCATCTCTCCTTCTCTCTGTACTGGTGTGAAGAACCTGGGGCGTAGATTTGTGGTAGCTGCAACTTTCTGCCACCGGTAGCTGAAGCACTGCCTTGTGAGCATCACCCTTCAGCGAGCCGAGCGCCAGGTCAGCTCCATGCTTGGTAGGCACCTTATATAAGCGAGCTGTCCCTTGCAGCCTTTCGGCCCAGTCCACCACTGTTACATTCTTTTCATCAAACTTGGGTATACTGGCCATTCACGGTAGGTAGAGCATCGCTGCCGCTAAAATCACAGCTCCAGAGTCTTCCATCCTGCTGCACTATGTCACATGTAACACAAGGTATGGAAGACTTTCTCATAAACAGATCAAGTTCAGTGGCGTAACTACAGGGGGAGCAGGGGGTGCGATTGCGCCAGGGCCCGCACCCCCTCAGGGCCCCCGGCAGCTCGCTCGACACTGACTCCTGTGGAATTGCAAGCAGAAAAAAAACGTACGGAGGGGGGCCCGGCTGCACGTCCCGCGCCAGGGCCCACCCCCCTCTAGTTACGTTACTGATTAAGTTTATTGGAGTGACTTCTTTGTAACAGATAAGTTGTGGCACAATCCTTTCTCCTAACATAGATTGCTGTCCCTTGCTCTATCAGTGCCAAACTGGCCACACATTTCTTATTCTTGTTTTCTTTTATTCACTTTTTACTACCAACAATCTCACACTTCACAGTTTAACTTTTATATATATTACCCATTACTTAACAGTGCACATTTCCAGCCCCTTAAAGGCTGGCTGGAAAATTTGGAAAACTACAAATCTGTTGGGACAGAAGCTGCATTTAATGAATATAAACACTGTAATAAATGTTGTAAATCAGCAATCCGGAAGGCAAAGAAAGGAAATGGAGAGTTCATTGTTGTAGAGGTGAAAACAAACCCTAAATAGTTTTTTAAATATATTAATAGTAAAAAGATGCAGGTTGAGAGTGTAGTTCCATTAAATAATGGTACCAGTATGGTTGTAACAGATACAGAAAAAGCAAATGTGTTAAATCAGTTATTTTCTTCAGTGTATACAATAGAGGAGTCTGAGTTCCCAGGCTCACTTTATAGCTGCACTAATGGCTCAGCTCAATCTAGTCAGTGGCTGACTCAGGATATGATTCATTAAGCTTTAATAAAAAATAATGTAAACAAGGCTCCAGGGCCTGATGGCATACACCCCAGGTTCTAAGAGAGCTTAGTTCAATTTTAGACCAGACCCTATTTCTGATTTTCTAAGATTCACTTTCATCTGGTATGGTACCTATGGATTGGAGAAAATCTGATGTTATTCCAATATTTAAAAAGGGATTACGATCTCAGCCTGGCAATTATAGGCCAGTAAACTTGACATCTGTGGTGGACAAATTATTTGAAGGCTTGTTAAGGGATCACATTCAAAATTTTGTCCTAGTAAATTACATTATGAGCCACAATCAGCATGGCTTTATGAAGGATAGGTCATGTCAGACAAATTAGTTTTTTATGATGAGGTAAGTAAGATGCTGGACAGTTGGGGGGCAGTAGATGTGATTTATTTGGATTTTGCCAAAGCATTTGATACTGTGCCCCACAAAGGACTGCTTTCTAAACTAAGGTCTGTTGGGCTTAATGAAGTTGTTTGCACGTGGATAGGAAACTGGCTACAGGGTCGGGTACAGAGGGTGGTTGTTAATGGTACATTCTCTACTTGGAGTAAGGTTCTTAGTGGGGTTCCTCAGGGCTCGGTATTGGGTCCAATTTTATTGGGTGTTGTAAGTAATGTATCAGTGTTTGCAGATGACACAAAACTATCCAGCCCAATTAATTCCATCCAGGATGTGGCATCCTTGCAACACGATCTTGAAAAACTGGCAATCTGGGCAGCTAAGTGGCAAATGAGATTCAATGTTGATAAATGTACCTGGGACTGCACCAGGTAAATTCATTATGGAAAAGGACATTGGTCCTTGTAGATGATAAACTTGGCTGTAGCAAGCAATGCCAGTCAGCAGCATCAAGGGCAAATAAGGTATTGAGCTGTATTAAAAGGGGCATAGCGTCACGGGAGGAGGGGGTCATTGTTCCACTGTACAGAGCACTTGTAATGCCCCATCTAGAATATGCCGTACAGTTTTGGTCTCCAAAACTCAAACAGGACATTATTGTATTAGAGAGGGTACAGAGAAGGGCAACTAAACTGGTAAGAGGAATGGAAAATCTTAGCTATGAGGAAAAACTGGCCAAATTGGGGACGTTCACACTGGAGAAGAGGCGCTTAAGGGGTGATATGATAAATATGTATAAATATATAAGAGGATCATATAATAATCTCTCTAAAGCTTTATCTAATAGTAGGTCTTTCCAGCTGACACGAGGTCACCCATTCCGATTAGAAGAAAAGAGGTTCCGCCTAAATATTCGGAAGGGGTTTTTTACAGTAAGAGCTGTGAAGATGTGGAATTCTCTCCCTGAATCAGTTGTACAGGCTGATACATTAGATAGCTTTAAGAAGTTATTGGATAGCTTTTTAGCAAGTAAGGGAATACAGGGTTATGGGAGATAGCTCATAGTACAAGTTGATCCAGGGACTAGTCCGATTGCCATTTTGGAGTCAGAAAGGAATTTTTTTGCCCCTCTGAGGCAAATTGGAGAGGCTTCAGATGAGGGTTTTTTTTTGCCTTCAACTTTGGATCAACTAGCAAGCAGATTAAAAAAAAAAACTAAAAGGTTGAACTTGATGGACGTGTGTCTTTTTTCAACCTTACTTACTATGAAAGAAGCAAAAAGGCTATTACAGAAGTTACATTTGATAGACACCTGGAGTTACTTAAATCCCATGATGAGAGAATACACTCATTATTCCAAATCCTTTCAATGTTATAACAAAATAAAATTCAGTGATCCCCAACCAGTGGCTCATGAGCAACATGTTGCTCACCAATCTCTAGGCTGTTGCTCCCAGTGGCCTCCAAGCAGGTGCTTATTTTTGAACCTGCAAGAAAACACAAAACTGAGGTTAGCAGACGAGCAATCAGAAGCCAAAATACCTTAGCCAACTTACTTTGGGCCAATAAAACAGGATTACCAACTAAAATATTGTCACACTTGACCGTCTGTCACATTTTTTTAATTTCTTTGCTTCATTTCATTTCTCTTCATTTGAATAGAAAGTTGAAACCATATTGCTCTCTCTCCAATATGTATATATACTACTTGTGATGGGCGAATTTATTCGGCAGGCGCAAATTCACGGCGAATTTGCGCGATTTCGCAAATAAATTTGCAAAACAGGCACGAAAATTCGCTGGCTATATAATGCGAATGTGCGCCGCTGTCCAAAAAAAAATGGATGCCGGCGTCAAAAACAGATGCCGGCGCCATTTCACTAATTTTACTAAAGGCGCAAATTCGCCCATCACTATATACTACATTACATTGTTTGCTTTTTTTTGTGCTGTTACTTACAAATTCTACACTGATATATCATAAACATGTACAGTATTTCCTTAAATCCCTACCCCTTTTCTTTTCTGTACCCCTTCCAAGTTAAAATCTAAAAAAAAAAAAAGACTAAATAAAACAGCGAAAAAAGTCAATGGCCATCAACAAAATTTTTTGACGTGCACAAAATTTTTTACACTCCCAATGCAAGTTAATGGGCTTTTTTTCTTAAGGCAACTTTTTTTGTCCAAATGCATCAAACATACATACATACGTAAACATAAAGGTCCCATCCCATACATGTTTTTTCTTATGTGTCTACCCCCGAAAGCAATGTAAAATAACGGCATCAAATCTGTCATTCGCATTGCATAAAATTACCCACACCTTTATTGTTTATATTACATAGCTTTTTACTATGTTTTTTTTTGAGAATTTCGTTTTACATGACATAATACATACAGTATTCTCCTAAATGCCCACCAAGGGTTATAGGGTAAATATAATCTGGAGAGTTTGAAGCTGGTTATTTTTCAATAACATAAGGCATATCTGCAACACCTCTGGAATTGCCAATGCTTTGAAAAATATCAAACATCCACACATGTGGCTAAGTACAATAGGTGATTGGCTTGTGTATGCTTAGGATGCTGGGAGGTATAGTTCAGTATACAGTTTGACATACATGATTAAATTGGTGGGGAAAGGAAACTATTGTACTTTTTGAATGAATACATTGCTAGCTTGATACAAATAAAAACATGATTGTGTATAAAAAGTACTGACAGATATTAAAGAATTACCCTTTTCGCTGTCAAGTTGTCTTGATAAAATATAGCCAGACAATGGACCATTACGCTCTTCTGGGGCTTCCCATGTAACATTAATTGATGTATTGCTTGGCTTACAATTAAGATTTCTGATCGGCCCTGGTTCTGTTGTTGGATAAGAATAAAACAAATGTAATGGAATTTGCAGGAAAAAAGTTATCGTTCCAGTAGCTGCATTATTGCAAGACAATACAAATACCATTCATCCATCACCATCATGGTTCAGTTCTCATGCTTTTATTGATTATCCATTTTATACAACCAACACCTGTCATCTTTGCATTAGCTAGCGTAACATTTTATTGCATTTTTTTCTGTGTAAATGTAATAATCAAGCAGTTTTCATTGGAGATTTTTGGGCACCCTGGAGGTTTGTTTATTGTATTTATATATTTATTTTATATTTATATTTTTTTTTCATTTGTGGTCCCTCTTCAGTAACCCCTATGTATAACCCTTTCTTGCAGATCTGTAGGTGTGGTATTGCATTAGATGTTTTTATCCAGTGTTTTTTACCATAATTTCAGTGTAACTGCACCTATGTACAGAAATCTGTATGTCATAGTTGTGCCCCATGCATCCAAATGAAAGCAATTGCAAGCATATTGTCAAAATCAGAAATATGCTGCAGGTATCATTTTCCAAGGTAGGACTACATCACGTACTAACCCCATTGTAACATGGGATGATTTTGAGGTCACTAGTGGATAAAAAAATGTATAGGTGTTTATTCCCTAATCAACTGACACCAGTAGGGTTGGACTGGACCAGGAAAATTCTTGATCAGTCTGGATGCTGCTGTGTTGGGTTCTGGTGGATCACCAGCTGCTTTTCTGATCATCTTCTGCTGTGATGAGTCATGCTGACTGCTGCTTCCCTGCTGGGCCCCTCTGACAGACTGCCTGCCTGTCTGCCTCCATACTAGATCTTATTTGCTAACCAGCCAACGTCCATGCTGGGTCCTTTCTTCCTGGATGAACATGCATATACATCTTTAATTTTTTTTTATTTTTCTTAGTCATGTCATCTGTCATGTTTGGGGTTAATTTGCTTATTATTTATTTTCTGCAGGCATCTTATTTGTATGTCTAGGGAGTGCATGTGCATATTGTCCATTTTCTGTGCTGATCCGATTGTTAGGTTTGGGGTTTATGGAGTATCATTTCTGCAACAACCTTCCAGGGATGTCTGGATTTTATATGTTTATGGTATATTTTCTGCAGCATTGGCTGCAGCAAAGGGTGCACGTTTGTGTTTGGTGAGCCCCTGGAGTGAAGTCATCTGGTGGGGCCCATGTACCTTAGAATGACACTGAAAACCAGTGTTTTTTTAAGGTATACATAAATTATACCTAAACAGTAATTATGTGCAGAAAGCAGTTTGTGTAACCTCCTGTTAGTGATGGGTCTGGGCCTCTGTGCTCGGACCAGAAGTAAAGCCCAGCGAGTCTCCATATATGTTACCTTATTTGAGAGGTAGAGACATGGATATAATCAGTGACAGGTATGAGGCATGAGCACCTGGGCTGGTGAACCACTTTAGTGAGCTTATATTGTTGGAGTTTCTGTATCTTTTTTTGGGGAGCAATACAGTATGGTATGGTTTATTTCCTTTTCTCTACTCAATCCTTAGTATATGTGATTCCATTATACATGACTGCACCCAAACTGTCCCTGAGTTGGCAGTACTGTCTCTAAAAGTTTTAGAACTTCACAGAGACTTGTAGTAACATAGTAGGTTAGGCTGAAAAAAGATCTATCAAGTTCAACCTTACTATCTTGGATGACTTGGTCCAATGGTTTTCATTACCGTATTTTAAAAAATATTCTGCTGTATGTTTAAGAGTATCTCAAAGCAACTTTATAAGGGTCTTAAGTACATTTAATACACCTCCGATGAGTTCCAGTTTAATTGTAATTAGTCAGGATGTAACAAATATGTCTACTGGATGCAGCATATCTAGAATCCAAAATATAGTGTTACACACATAAAAAAATATATGCATATACAGTAAATAACATACAGTATAACACAGGAGAACATAAAACTTACTTGCAGCCTTTGTCTGTGTGGTAATATTTGTAGTATTTATTACTGTTCCATTATAACTCAGCAGTGCTGTGCATATGTACTCCGTGTAAGGTTTCAAATTAGTCACATTCCTTGTTTGATCATCCTGTCTATATTTTTCAGTAGGATTATTTTGTTCTGAGTAAAAAAACAATAAACATATATAAAATGTCTATATTAATACTAATATTGGGCATGATGTCTTTATCCTATATTGTTATCCTGTATTGTTAAGAAGCACTCTCCAGCTCTAGCACTCCACTGAATCCTATTCTCTCCCTCTGGAGCACTAAATTCATTCTCAGTTTAACCAGCAATGACCCCAACACTCATTCTCTCTGTATGTTTGTGTGTACTTTTGCATAGTCTTGAAATGTAGCTAAAACATGGATTATCTTCTTTATTGACTTGAGGTGCATTCTTTTTAGGTTCTGTAAGCATTGCCTATAGTGAATAATAAATCTATTATCCCTACAGCAATCACCACCCAGGCCTAAAGAATAGGCAAATAAAATAAACCAAAAAAAGTCTCTAAATAATAAGGATGCACACCAAATTCAGACTCTGCCTTTTTAAGCAGGATTCGGGTCCAGCTGAATCCAAGTGCCTGGCCAAACCAAATCCGAATCCTAAAATTCATATGAATTGAGACGCAGTTCTATTTTGCTCCTTGTTTTCTTAATTTGCATATGCACATTTAGGTGCCAATTCACTAACTTCGAGTGAAGGATTCGAACTAAAAAACGTTTGACTATTCGACCATTCGATAGTCGAAGTACTGTCTCTTTAAGAAAAAACTTCGACCCCCTAGTTCGCCATCTAAAACCTACCGAACTCAATGTTAGCCTATGGAGAAGGTCCCCATAGGCTTTCCTAAATTTCTTTGGTCGAAGGATAATCGTTGATCGTTGGATTAAAAGTTCAGAATTACGGAAAGGCCGTCTCCCATATAATCAAATAATCCAAATTTTAAAAAATGATTTCCTTTTTCTCTGTAATAATAAAACAGTACCTTGTACGCGATCCCAACTAAGATATAATTAATCCTTATTGGAAGCAGAACCAGCCTGTTGGGTTTATTTAATGTTTACATGATTTTCTAGTAGACTTAAGGTGGGAAGATCCAAATTATGGAAAGACCCGTTATACGGAAAGGCCCAGGTCCCGAGCATTCTGGATAATAGGTCCCATACCTGTACTATACTGTTCATGTCCTGAACTAGGGCATTGAACATCCCTGGGGAAATTGAAGAAAATGGCAGCTATTGATTGTCTTTCCATTCATTTTTTATGGATTTTTTAACACCTGTAAACAATTTCCCTTAGAAACAAATGGCTCATGTTGCTCTGCAGTAGCAAACATATTTTTGAAAAAAAGCTGACAAACATTCTTAATATCTCTTATTAAAAGTCATAGGGACAAGTAAAGTGATGGAAAAATAATTGTAAGAGAATAGTATGCTGTATTAGTAAGAGAAACATGCACACTTTTTTAGTGAATATCATTATTTTCTACTTCTAAACTTTTATAATTACTGTCATAAAGGTAGAAATTATTATTTTTACTTCATAAAGGTGGCTTTCTGGTTAAAGAACTTAATATGACAATGGGATCAAACAAAATAGGTATGGGTGGAGTTCTTACCTATACAAGTATAATTCTCTTTTACGTGACAGGTATTCAGGAGTTCCTTTCCGTCCCATTCAAAACGAATACTATTTTGTCCCTCATAAACAGATAAATTAAAATTGCTGTAATCTGGAGGAAACACAATGTTATTAATGTGTATTTATTAGTGCATTTAATCAAGTAAGAAAATCCTCATCTCCTCACACATGGAGTGATTTCTAGTGTTTTTGCACGGTTTGTCTTCAGGAGTGTAGTGTAAAACTATCAAAATCATTTTCACATAGTTCTCAAATTCAATAACAGTAAGAAAACCACATGTGATGGCAACAATGGAGGAAAATTACTGTCATTTAAAGTGATACACTGTTACCAGTAAATCAGACAGTGCAGGGCCAAGCAACTTGGACGACCAAGGCAAACCTCGCTGCCATTGATCACTTGAGAGAGTGATCAAGTCACTATCCACCGGCAACTAGCAACTAGCTCCCCCCTGAGTGAGATAGATGCAAACAGCTGACTGCCTCCATTACAGAAGGGCTGAACTAGGGGTAGAAGGGGTATTTGCCGAGCATCCCCCCACTTCAATGTTGCACCTTTGGTATGTGCTTTACTGCCTACCCTTGTCCCAGTCTTGGAATTAGAGTTAATTGAATGTTCTGTAAAACATATCTCCATTTAAACACTTGACGTGCCAAAGGCATCATTAAAGCCTTTCCTTTTGTAGACATGAGACAGGACCACTCTGCCACCCTGACAAATCAGCCTCATCATACTGTCTGAGAAGGAACATTATATAACTTTGGAATTACATTAATTTTTTTGTTGTATTTGTTATCAAAAGTAGTTTCTATCTGCTGAATTCAATTACCAGTGATGGGTGAATTTCTCCCTTTTCACTTCGCTTAAAAATTTCCTGCCAGCATCAATTTTGGATGCGCGTCCGAAAAGTTGCTCATGTCAATTTTGACTCCAGCGGTAAAGTCAATGGGCATCTGAATATTGTTGATGCACGCAGATTTTGACGCAAGTGACTTTTTGGATGCGCTTCCAAAATTTTTTGACACAGGTGAATTTTCGGCAGCGAATTGGAAATGGAGTTTCGCAAATTTATTCGCCGGCGACAAAACACAGAAATTCGCCGCAAATTTGCGCCAGGACAATTTAACTGCCCAACACTACTAATTACGTGTTCCAGTGCTATATTCTGCTTCCTCAAGTTGAGATTTCATTTTCCACAATGCCTTACAACCTAAAGGTGGCCATACACGGGCCGATCTTGGATGAAGGAGAGCTGATTTCTGCTACATTGTTTCAAGAGTCAGAAAAAGTAGCCCAGAAATGGAGCAACAAATACTGTTTTAATTATATTTGCAAAATAAATAAAAAACCACAGAAAAGCTTTTAGCAATAGTGGAAAGTTGTTTAAAGTGTTCTTTCATTATGCAAAAAAAAAAATTGGCTGGGGAGGATATCATAATACGAGCTGTATAAATCAGGGTACAGGCATAAACAATAGCATAATTCATACTTTATTTTAGAAGAAAATAAATATTTACTCAATGGTATAATCTCTGTGAAAGAGAAGGGAGTGCTGCAGCTCCTGTCGATAAAGTCACACATGACACTTAATTTTGTACATTGCGGCTTTGTGAAATTGAAAGTGTAGGGAGTATCTTGACTTATCATGATATCTTGACTTGTCCCAATATCAGTGCAGTTGAGCGTAAGATTCTCTGCCACTTTTGGAATATTCTCAATTGTCACTATTCCTGAGGATACGCCGTTGTTTCCAGGGTTAAAAACAATTTTGTGTTTTATTTCACCTGGTAGAAAAGGAAAACACAAATGTGATAACACAGAAATGAGCAACCATACCCAGTACCTATGAGTTGCTGTCTTTAAGGAAGACAAGTTTTACAGACAAGTGGTGCTTTGCTAAATCAGGTGTGTCCAACCTGTTGCCTAGCTACAGGTATTAATAATAGGGATGCACCGAATCCACTATTTTGGATTCGGCCGAACCCCCGAATCCTTCGCGAAAGATTCAGCGAATACCGAACCGAATCCTAATCCTAATTTGCATATGCAAATTAGGGTTTGGAAGAGGAAAAAAAATTGACTTCCTTGTTTTGTGACAAAAAGTCCCGCGATTTCCCTCCCTGACCCTAATATGCAAATTAAGATTTGGATTCGGTTCGGCTGGGCAGAAGGATTCTGCCGAATCCGGATCCTGCTGAAAAAGGCCGAATCCTGGCCGAATCCCGAACCGAATCCTGGATTCGGTGCATCCCTAATTAATAAACTAACAGCTACTAATAAACTATAATAAATAATTAATTTATTCAATGGGAGGTTGAGTTTTGTGGCACCTGGAGGCACGCAGACTAGAACTGATTAATAAAGTCTGAAATAATCTAATACTTTTGTAACTCAGGACTTCAGATCCATGTCACCCCCTCACCTCCCCAGTATCTTTCCTTCTTTTTAGACTAGGGAAGAAAGTGCCATGTGCTCATGTACACTTAGGCGCATACTTATTATACTGTATAAAGAAAAAAAAAGGCAGGATAATACACCCCACATCGCCACGCTTTGCCGTATAAAAAAAAAAACAGTGTAAAATTTTTACGCATTTTTTCTTGTGACTTCTGCCGAAAGCAATGTAAAATAATGAGTTGTATCTGGCGTTTGCATGGTGTAAAATTACACATACCTTCACCATTGATTTTACACAGCTGTTTTTTGGCAAATTACGTTTTACACAGCATAATAAATATGCCCCTTAAAATAGCTGAATTCTTGTTAAAAATAAGTCGAAGTCCAGGTCCTAAAATACGTTTGTTCCACCAGTTTTGTCCAATTTTCATGCCGCTGACCAAGGCACTGATAGAACATTACAGGTACTAATTCTGTTTCTTAGCAGCGTGCAAGAGAACTTATGGCAGCATGTGTTACAATAATAAAATATATACTTACTGCAATTAATGTCTGTTTCACCTTGAAAAGCAAAGAAAAGAAAAATGAATGCCCAATCACACACACATAGAAAATTAATTTTACACAGACAGACAGAATTAAAAAACATTCATAGCACAGAGATCTCATTCTTCCTGCCATTTATAATGACACTGCACTAGGGTAAACGTCTCAGATCATTTGCATTATTAGGGTTATGCAGGTTGCTGACTTTTCCAAAAAAAAAAGGTTTTTAAAAGTGTCCCTGATTTTTACATTAGGGCAGTGTCCTGCTGTACAATTAGTGACAGTTCCCTGACTACATATTACTGCATTCAGCAGTCATCCTCTATTGGGGCATTTATGTTCATTAAACAAACAAAGATTATTTTTTCCATGTGCAGCAACCCAAAAGGAATGAGAAGGAACACACATTGAAACAATGTCAGACAATGCTTTAGATATTTAATGGCAGGGAGGATGATAACTGTTGTGTCAGATATATGGGCAATATCACCCTGGGTATTTTGACTGCCACTTTTATAGCAGGGATGAAATCATTATTATCCGCAGGTTACTTTCTCTGCACAGCATATTGCTGGGCAGTGAATGTTTTGAATACCACTACAAATGATGCTTGGTCAAAACTATTGCTCTTAGCCAGTTTTGTTTTTTTTTAAAAAAACTGAAAAGCAATGGCATTAACAACTAAAAGAGAGGTATATCACTTATGCAGCATTGTGGAAAAGTGAGAATGAGTAGTGTCCTGTTGGTTCTGCAGTGTATGCTTGCAGGCAGAGATAGCACTTATTGCAGTGAATGATTGTCTGAGGTTGGTCACCTATAGTAGGAGTAGGACTGGTGAAGAAGTTTGTAGTTGGTGAGATGGTTGTATGAAAGTCTGACGTGTTGAGGAGACCTAGAGTGAGGGAGAAAAATCAAAATAATATATTTATTATACACTATCCAGTCTTATTTAAAAATCTAGCATAAACATAGCAACAATATAGACTATAAATAACAACAATATGCCTACACATAACACTAAGCATGCTACAAATGTCATTATTGATGTGGGAGTTTCCATACAGTGATCGCATGTTTCAGAATTCTATTTCTAATAAGTGTTTCTTGCTTGTCATATTATGTCGCTATTGAATAATATTTTTTGACATCATTTGATAACCCATACTTTACTATGAATGTGTATTACATTTAAAACGACTAATTGGCTATGTGAAACTAAATAAAAGGGAAACTGACAAAATCACTTCCATGTCATCCCTATGAAGGGTGAAACTTTTGAGGTTATGTAATAAAAACTCTTTGTTTTTCTGCATCTAATAAGCTATAGCAAAAAAACAGATGTTTGTTTTCAAAGAGCTGACCGTTAAATGCTACCTGCTGATTGATTGCTATGGGTTACTACTAGACAAGAAGCTAAGACCAATACTCCCATTGCTGCAACTACTGCTACATGTTTGCCTACCTGCCAACATTTCAATATAAAAACTGGGACAGTTAAGACCATTACTATTGAAAATATGCCATAACATACCCAAATCTGACCAAGCTCTGCCTACTTTTTATTAAATTCTGATTTTTAGGGGATTTGTGAACCAGGTTGAATCCCAACTGTTTCATGGAGAATTCAAGATAATCCCAAACTGAATATGAAAGCTAATTTGCATATGCACATAAAAAAAGACATTTCTTATTCTTATCTCTCATATGACCAAAAGTCATGTGATTTTAAAGTGGTGATTCACCTTTAAGTTAACTTTTAGTATATTATAGAAAAGTAAATTCTATAATAAAACTTTTCAATTGGTCTTCATGTTTTCTTTTTTATAGATGTTGAATTATTTGCCTTCTTCTTCTGAATTTTCCAGCTTTCAAATGGGGGTCACTGAGCTTAGCTTTGTAAAGCTACACATTTAGGGGTACAGTTACTAAGCTCGAGTGAAGGATTAGAATGAAAAAAAACGTTGAATTTCAAAGTTTTTTTTTGGATACTTCGACCATCGAATTGGCTACTTCGACCTTTGACTACGACTTCGACTTTGAATCGAACGATTCAAACTAAAAATCATTTGTCTATTCGACCATTCGATAGTCAAAGTACTGTCTCTTTAAAAAAAAACTTCAACCCCCCTACTTCGCCACCTAAAACCTACCGAACCTCAATGTTAGCCTATGGGGAAGGTCCCCATAGGCTTTCTTAGCTTTTTTGGCTGAAGAAAAATCGTTCGATCGATGGATTAAAATTCTTTGAATCGTTCGATTCAAAGGATTTAATCGTAGGATCTAACGATCTTTCCTTCAATCGTAAATCCTTCGACTTCAAAGTCGAAGGATTTAACTTCGACAGTTGAATATCGAGGGTTAATTAACCCTCGATATTCAACCCTAAGTATTACTCATCTTTCAATTCAGGTCTCTCCTATTCATATTCCAGCCTCTCATTCAAATCAATGGTTTCTACGGTAATTTGGACCCTGTCAATCTGACTGCTGAAATAGCAATCTGGAGAGCTGCTGAATAAAAAAAACCCAAATAAAAAACAAAAAAAGAACCAAAAAAGAACCAACTGCAAATTGTCTCAGAATATCACTCTCTACATCATACTGGAAGTTCATTTAAAGGTGAACAACCACTTTAAGGTTTCAGATTTGGTTTGGCCCGGCACTAGGATTTGCATGAATACTGCTGAAGAAGGCTCAAGTATCTCATATTGGAAGGCCCAGACATTATAGGTATTCATGACAAGATGGTGATAAACTCGAGCAGTCAAACCTGAGATGGTACTGCCTTGATATGAAGGCATGCGTGCAGTTGAATCAGCAGAGCTGTTGGGTGCAGGTGAGAGATCCTCTTTGTTAGTATAAATGGGTGCGTGCGTGGAAGAGGGAGATTTTTGTGAGTCACCTGCATCAAATCACCAATAGAAAAAAACTAAACTAAATGTTAAAAGTGGGAACTTTATAATATAATGTGAGCTAATTCTAATGACTGACAATGTTTTGACATACATTATTACAGCATTACAAATCTAGAATGACTATATTTATCTCAGACAAACCATATTCAGTTTTTGTGTATGTATATGTAGAAAATTTACATTCATAATAAGGTATGCTAAGACACAAGTTAATAGCAATATCTGCATTCATAACACCTACAAGCACACTTTGCTGTTGAAAAACTGATCCCCAGATTTTAAAGTTTGCACTTTTTTTGCTTACCTACTGTACTTCTAATTTGTATTTATTAGTGTGTGTAAACATGTTTCCTCTTCACAGCTTGAACTCACAGAATTTAAACATATTCCCACATTGACTGCAACATTTGTCCCACAAAGCCACACCATTGTCTCGTTGCCATTTCCATCAATACATTTTCATCTATCTGTATTTCCTCTCCACAGTTGGAGCCTTCATAATATAAACACAGACCTTCTCTATAGCAGGAGTACACAGTTGGTGATACACGGAGGCATATGGACTTACTGACTAACCATCAGGAGTTGTGCCCTTCTCTTGAGCTTCAACAAACTGCCTTGTAATCCTATTAAAAGTATCAAAAGGTAGGGCCAATAACTCAAAAATCTTGTTTACCAAAGACCACTGGGCATCATTTGGAAGGTCATCAGCCAGTTTTGGAAATGACAGGAAAATAAAGAGGTACCACTAATCACTTTTAATAATTTTAGTTCTAGCATGTTCTCTTCTAGTATAAAAGCAGCATAAGTTTGTGACACTATCTAATTCCCACAATGATTTTCAGAGACAATAGAAAGCAGTCTGCAACATTTCCAGCTAAAATTCTACACTTATCTCACTTTGTAATTGTCAGACCATGTTGACTTGTGTTTTTCTAAAGGCTCTCTATGAGTAAAAAATAAATACCAGCATTGCCCTACATTGTATCAGAATGCAACTTTTGTAGAACCATGTGCAGTGCTGATGCTTAGTTAAGAGTGTGTCTTTTTAATGCATAAGAACACAGCAGAGTAATCATTAAAGACATGAAGGGTGTTGTTGGATGCCTAGCCGGACCTGTGCTTGAGCTCATATTGTCTGTGCTGGTTGGAGTGAGTGTAGAAGAGACAGCAGAGCTGGTGCTTGCAAGTAAGAGATCTTTGCTGGTACTGAATGGAGGTGCTATGAGACCATCACTTGAATAAGATTGGAAATCACCTGAAATAAGAAGTATATTATGAATACATTTAACATAGTTTCACAAGGTATTAACAGAAAATGTTCAGCTAAGGTGTCTTATTTATAGGTTACTGTGCCATGTGTTTTTTTGTTTTTCTTTTCTAAATTATTGCATATAGCTAAACCGCTATATTTCTTTTCAATACTTCAATACTAATCATAATTTACTTTAATTTGATGATGCTATACCCTAGCATCTGATATATATCTTCTAGAAAATGCTTTTCCTGAAGAGATGCCAAATATGGTTACTAAGAGTGAGAGATCACCATGTCCTTGCCTGCAGAAACTGAAATACAATAACACTCCTCCTCATATATCTCATAAACGTCTACAGCATTTCATACTGATACCCTTATACATTTCTGGTCTGATGATGTATAATATTTAACAAGGCACTAAAAATATATATGTACTGGTCCTGTTACATGTGCCCCAATACTAATATAATTCTTAGGTGCATTTTATATCTCAATGACATTCTCAGGAACTATGCTTTTCCAACTAGTTCCTAGTCAATCATTACTATTGCATTGCCAATTAAAGGTTTTTTGGAGCTTTGCTCTTCTTTGGCTGTTTCATCATAGACCAGAAAGTTACCTACTGAAAGAAAGGTAGAAAGAGATAGACAGGGAACTCAAATGACAAGAAATTATATCATACTGAGTAATATATCATACTCTTTGCAAGACAACCTACTTAGTTATGACATCTGCCTTTGACATCTAATATACAGGGCAGAATTTTGCACATTACAGAGCATAACACACAATTACTACAGTACTGATGA
Source organism: Xenopus petersii (assembly GCA_038501925.1). Lineage (NCBI taxonomy): Eukaryota > Metazoa > Chordata > Amphibia > Anura > Pipidae > Xenopus > Xenopus petersii. The sequence goes on along the minus strand of CM076679.1, from coordinate 94,478,863 downwards.
TGAAAGAAGCATGGAAATTAGTTACTCTGGGTGCTGTTGATAGTGAGTGCTGTGATGGTTGCAGAAGGCGTAGTTTGGTTGAGAATGGGTGAAGATGAAGGTGTGATTGAGCTGATATCTGTGAAATTAGGATAATACCTGTTAAAAGTGATTGTTCATGGTGCATAATTACAACAAAAAGCTGCACAATTCTATGATAAATATTTCACAACTAGATTCCTGATTCCAGATTCGCTCTCTGATTTAGGAATGAAAGATGCCTATGAAATACACTAAAAAGCTGAATAGGTTTCATAAATCATCAGATTGAATTTCCTGGTAACTTTATTAAACGAGTCCTGGGAACCGGATTTGACATTGACTGAACTAAAAAGATGAATGATTACACATTTGATGAATGTTGTTTCAACCAATCCATATAATCCAATTTCTTAAGACAAAATTTTACAAAAAAATGACCTAAATAAAATTCCTACTTACTTCAAGAGCTTATTGTTTGTTAGGATATGAATAATAACTCTCAGTAGAATTATTTTTAGTAGAATTCGGCCTTCCTTATTGTACAACATTCAATAGAATATTGTGAATACAGATCAATCTGCAATCAATATTTGCAATTTTGTATAGATTTCTTGAAACTGACACATTGCTTTGCTCAGCCGTACCCCCAAAATAAAAATAAAAATTAAAGTAATCTTAGCTGTTTTAAAGGGAAAAGTTGGGACAGTCTCTTTTCACCTGGACCAGGATCAGACAGAATAAAGGCCCTCTTATTATAGAAAGGACTGCTGGGCATAGGGTACTTGGTAGAAATTCATGCCAGAAACGCATTTAAAAATTGAGTTGAACTGACTAAAGTTATATAGAGCTAGCGATGGAGATTTATAGTAGTCGAGGGATGACTCCTCATGGGCAATTCATTAGGTTGGTTTTGTTGTGGCACTGGCATTGGTCCTGCGAAACAGTGAGATTAAGGGTAGATGGGTTAAAGGGCAAAGAAAATCACAATTTACTTGTTTGTGTGATGAACTTGGCATTTGGATTTGGCCAAATCTTGCTTAAAAAAGGGCAAATTCCAAATCTGAATTCTGGATTCAGTGCATCCCTAGTTTAATGATAATAACCTAGCCTTTATTATACTGAAAAATGTCACTGGGTCATTGTTCTACAGATAAAAATTGCTGTGGCCAGGATTATCCAAATTCAAATAAACGGTGCCTGTCTGATTCTTTCAAAGAAGAATGTAGTTATTTTTTTTTGCTTGGGCTGCAGCAGGAGTGTTAATGGTTTGTAAGTTTAAAGTAATCAGAGACGTCAACACCAAACACAAAGCTGTAAAGCTGGCCATAGATGCAAAGATCCGATCGTACGAATTGAGGATTTGTACAATTTTTGTACCGTGTGTGAAGAGTCCCGAAATTTTTTGGACAGGTTCAAAGATTTCTGTCGGCTACCTATAATATCTCTGCATGTATTGCCGATCGTACGATTTTCAGTGGGAGACTTTGTCGGACATAACTTTCGTACAATTGCTGTCAGGGGCAGAACATCTGCTGATCTGTTCTTTTACTACTTTATTTGATCTGAATGGTTAGTGGCAGGTCGGGAGATGGGGAAGTCCGATTGTTCGAGGATTTGAACGATCGGATCTTTGCATCTATGGCCAGGTTAAGAGGACTATGGGTGTGACTTATTGAGCCCCCAGTGATGTGCATATTCACTGATTATTTTAATTATAACAATAGCAAAAAAAATAGATTTCAAAGACTTATAAAAGTATAAGTATATAAAAGTATATTGTGCCTACTAAAATGGCAATGTCCTTGTAAGCAGATATTGATGCCCAGTAAGAAGGCTAATGATTTTATTGTTTTGCCTTAAAGGAGTTCACCAAAAGTTTGTTTCTCCACTGCTTTCATTCCATTTCAGATATACCGAACCACTTTTCCACCCCCCAGTCAGACGCTGGTCCAGTCTGCAGGGATCAAGAGCACTGAATTGCTGGAAGTGGTAGATCAGCTACAACTGGAAGGCTGAATGTTGTCTATGTCTGTTCTAAACCATTTTTTAAAGGAAATATTGCTGATTTAAAGGAGAAGGAAAGGTTAAAACTAAGTAAGCCTTATCAGAAAGGTCCACCTAAATATACCAGTAAGCTCTCAAAGTAATGCTGCTCCTGTCAAAATAAACACTGCATTTCTTTCCTTCTTTTGTGTACACATGGGCTTCTGTATCAGACTTTCTGCCTTCAGCTTAAACCTCCTTCCCCGGGGCATAAGCATGCTCAGTTTGCTGCTCCTCCCTCCCTTCTCTGCTGTAATCTGAGCCCAGAGCTATAAATGAGCAGGGAGAGACTCAGGCAGGAAGTAAAGTCACAACAAGCTAATACTGCAGCTGCAGTATTTTCAATAAAATGCTTCCATAGCTTTCCTTCTCCTTTAAAGTAGACTGCACTCTTAGTACTAATGATCACTGAGACCTCTGTGTGTGCCAGAGAGATGATTGCAGAGAGGCCAGACTTTGATCAAAACCCCCTAATGAGAAAAAGCAAATGTGTCTAGTGCAGCTACCTTAGTATATATGTAAAAATCATAATAGACAGAGAATGAGACACTATATTTTTAAAAAGTCTTCAATTTTTAAAAAGTCTTCAATTGCTAGCATTCCCATGCTAGCAGCCCAGATGCTGTCTCCCCACTCCATGATTAAAACATCAACATCAAAGGGGGCAGCATCACTAGTGCAATAGTGCTCTCTGCACTTGCAGAGCTGAATTTCCAGGTTAAAACATGTCTCTTAAAGTTCCAAGACGTAGCTTTTTGCCTCCCCTTGTAACTGGCCACTCGCTGCCGCCCGAGACAAGGTTCTCTCCTTACTTCATGGCAGGAGTGGCCCTTTTCCCAAGCAAAGAACTCTCTCGCCTCCCTTGAAAATAATATTAATTGATCTTACCATTTTTTTCTTCTTTTCCGGAAAAGAAAGAAAATTGAAAGAAAAAACAAAGTTTAGATATTGAATATATGGCTGAGCACTTAACAGCACTTATATATAGTGTATATAGTTATGTACTGAATTAACATCAAAGCTATGCATATGGCTAAAACATTGTATTTAGTTCTATGTGAATTACTCAACCAGAAACATGTGATAATTAACTTTTTCTTATTATATCAAGGGTTAGCAATGCACAATTCCTGCTACTTTGTTATTGTTTTCAGATCCAGTGAGGATTTACATGTAACTTTCCCTTTGCACTTTTTCTAAAGGTTTGTTATTCAATTAAATGTTTCACACTATTGTATATATGCTAATAGCCACATTGCACTTGTGGTACGTCAGGACCAGCTACTACCAAATTTAGGCACTACACGATATTTCAAACTTGCTTTACAAATTTCAACAAAGACACAGGACCCTGCACAGCAAACCAATAAAATGGCAGCAGTATTTCGAATTCATTAGCAATTGTCACTAGAGGGCAGTCTTACCTCAGCTATAGTATAAAATGAATCTAAATCCTTAAACTAAAAACGTTTAAAAAAAAAGCACAGAAATGATGAGAGATGCAGGCAATATAAGTATGTTATAAAAAGAAACACATGGTGTAATAAGGTAGAAGATAAAACAAAGCCTTTCAGAAATATAACAGTGCTTATTTACACCCAATAATAGCTGTGTGTCCTGGATATGTGTTTTGTTTGAGGGGATGCTGAAAGTTGCGGTTTAACGGCAGCTGGAGGGCCACTAGTTGGTCATCTTTAACACATATCCTATTACTATCTGACAGGTTTTGTTGGTCAACCTGCTTCTCAAAGGGGCCCTTGTGTATACAATGAGGTTATTCATACATAAGGCCAGACATATTTACACTTGATACCGTAAGCAGATCTGGTGCAGTGCAAGTGCCTCTGACGTGCAAGACCATTCTGGGAAGGGATTTGCATAGAAAAGTTGCATTCAGTACCTGTGCAAATTACCAAGTGAAGATGTGACAAGGTCTTGTGGCTGATGTGGGATTTTATATTACTATTTCCTTTTGAGAATGCAAATTGGAAATCCCACCTGTCGCATCTGACATAAAACAGACTCACTTTCAACAAATGGTCATGAAATGCCTTTGTACAAAAGTGTGTCACAGGTGTAAGATCAGGCTCAGTCCTCGTTCACTTTCAGTCTTTGCACCCACCACAAAATGTATCTCCCCCACTGCCATACTACAACCTTAAAATACATGTGCCATGCGAATTGCACCCAGAGTTAAAACTGCTCGGGCCTTTGTGACTGAAGCCACCGAGGGACGAGCAATCCCTATGTTGTTTATTAAGGACTTCCTTTTTTTAAGAAATGTTTTAATAAATTTAAAAATCTGTTAATGTCGTTAATCTATTGATAATGGGTGAGTATAGATCTCTTGGGGCATAGATGTATTGGGGCACATTTGTATGCTGCTTCTGAGCAATGTTGGACATTTCCATCAGTCCAGTGTTCTCATTTGAATACACAATACAGGGAGAAATCAAACAAGTAGCACTACAGTTGTTGAATCCAAATTATTTGTCCTAATTACATATAGGAGCCAAGGAAAAAACAGTATTCTCTTCCGTTTTCAAAACATATACAGCAACATAGTTTTATTTTCTCAACAGTGGGGGAGAGTCAACCTAGTCCTCAATTTGGGTTTTTCTAGGGCTGGGGCATGGCTGGCTGACTGACTGGCTAGACATTTGCTGTCCAAAGCACAACAGAATGGTTTTAAACACTGCTTCTTGTTTAAGAGGTGTTCCTCATATAGACACAGCCACTGTAAAACCACTTCCTCAAACAAGGCTGCCTCAACATGTCAGAGCATGCAAATAACTAAGATACAAAATGAATTCCCAAAATACAAGGCTCGCAAGTACAGTTTTACTCATATAAATATTATAAAAGATATCTCGGCTCCCTTTTTAAGCAATGCAATACACATATTGTTTTGTGGAACACAATAATAAAGAGAACTACACATTTTACACATATACAGTACTCTGAGGTGCAATGCAATCTTGCTCAGTTAGGGAACTATTAAAATGCTGGTGCCTGGTGTACACGGAGATTAAAGTAGCTGACACACTATTTACCCTAGGCTGCCAGGAATGAGAGTAACTAGTCACATGTTAGTCAGTGAGACATTATATAAAGATAAATCTATCTGGCCTGCAGCATTTCTCCTGCAATTTTTATAATGCACACAGGCTAGGAACTAGGGGTAGGCAGAGTAGGTACGTGCCTAGGGAGCAAAGGTGGAGGGGCTCCAGGCACGTACTTACTCCTACCCCTAGTCCGGTCCCTTCTCTGCCGACCGCCTACTCGTTGTCATCTATGCGCGATAGCGTGTTGCTCCATGCATGCGCACAAGCGTCTTTTCGCGCATGCGCACAAGATTCTTTTCGCTCATGCGCACAAGCATCTATTCACACATGCGCACAAGTGCCTATTCTCACCCCAGGAGCTATTCGCGCACACGCAAGCATCTAGTTTGCGCGCATGTGTGCACCCAGACGGCGCAGCAGCTGGGCAGGCTGCCTAGGGCGCCTTCCCGGCTTGGCCCGGCTCTGAATACACGTGTAACCATTGGTACTGTAGCTGTCATTCAGTACACGCTGGAATGATACATATGGACATGTCTGATCAAACATACACAGAAACTGCTAACCAGTGGTGATATGTGAATTTGTCCAGAAAAATTTGCGAAACGCATTGGGTGTCAAAATTTGCGAGCGACAATTTTTACACGAATGTCAATTTTTAAGTGTGTGACCTTTTTGTCAAAATGCATTAAAGTCAATGGGCGTCAAAATTATTTTGACACACAACTATATTTACACAGGTGACTTTTTTGTCACAGCAAATTTTTTCGCCTGCGAATTTTTGCGGCAGTTTTGCGAAACAATTCGCAGGTGGAGAAATGCAGAAATTCGCTGCAAATCCATGCCTGGAGAATAAATTCGACCATCACTACCAACCAGGGAAGTATTACACTGAACAGTAAAAGCTTATACCCATATTTGTTGACTAAGATCGTATTTTAGATCAATATTTCTTAATCTACAGACATGCTAAATGGCCTGATGGTATCGGTATCCAGGCTGAAAAGAGTGGCTACCAAATGGCCTCCTTTCTGTTCAGCTGATAGCCCAAAAACACAAACAGCTGATGTATCAAGCAGTAGTGCATGATGCACAAACAGATGAAGTTTTCAAACCTGTCTGATTGATGAACCAACCAGTATCCATGGTACACGGATAATGGTCAGGATTGTAAAGTCAGCACACATGCCCTTATCGTTTGCCAGCTTTAGATGATTTTTTTGGATCACAATATTGGTGTTGTTGACCTTTTAGTAATTTACCACAAGACAAACTGGCCTTCATTATTTATATACAAATGTCTACATCCACCCCTCCCCCTACTGCATAATTTGGCACCGACTAGATCTCTCTATTCAAGGCCAGAATAGAAAGGTAAGTAACAATAAAAATAAAATTGTAGCCTCAAAGAGCAATATACTTTTGGCTGCTGGGGTTGGTGTCCCCCATCTGAAGGAGGAAAAAGACAGGAGAGGATGACAAACAATGACAAATAATTTTAAAAAACTATGGAAAAATAAGGAAATTTTATAATTTACGCACAACAGGACATTTTGAAATATACTAAAAGTTAAAGGTGAACAATCTTTTTAATGGCATTGTGCACTAAACATATTTTCTTTATGCATTATACTTCTGGGGTTCTTGGCATATAATTCAATAGGGAACACCTCTGGAATGTGCATTTAGCTGGCGGTTCTCTAAAGTCACTGTGTCATTTTTAAAACTCCTCGCTCCCTTTGTGTTATTTTCTGATGCCTTCATCAAATGTTGGTGTTTTTTTAACAGTGGTGAATATTTACCTGTATCTGTATGGATACATTAACATTTTTCAATAGGCCACTTTCTATTTCAATACACTACCTGTATGTAAATTGTTCCCAAATATATTAAATGACAACCATAATCACCAATACCTTTTATCTTATTTCTCTATCTGCGCTTTCAGTTCAGATGTCCTACCTATAAATTCTCCATAGACCTCATCCCAAATGAGTTTTTCACAAGCAGAGCCTTCTTAGCTCATGGGCGCAAATTCACTAAGCACCGAACGCTAGTGTCAACTCGTTAGCGTTTGGCATTTTCGGTACTTCGCAAATTCACTAGCGAACGCTGGCGTTAATTCGCTAGTGTTACTTCGCACACTTACGCCAGGTGAATTTTCGCTAGCGATGTAACTACGCAAATTCACTAACTTGCGCAGTGTACTGAACGCTACCTTTTACACTAGACTTCCTTCGCCACCTCAGACCTGGTGAAGCGCAATAGAGTAGATAGGGATTGTTTCCAAAAAAGTCCAAAAAAACGCTGGCATGTTTTCTACATGATTGGTGATAGGCTGAAAAAGATCGAAAAAATTTTTGGGGCTCCCCTCCTTCCCCCCTACATTTCCTGACTCATGGCAACTTACCTAGACAGTGGGCACATGTGTAGGGCAAAATAAAATTTATATTTGCTGATTTGAAGGTTTTCTAGGCATTTGTAGTGCAGATACGTGTTCCTCCATTGAAATTTGAATTGCGCGCCGTATGCAAATTAACCATCGCTAGCGAAACTTCGCTTCGCTTGGGCGAATTAACGCAAGCGCAACTTCGCAAACTAACGCTACCCCTGTGCGCAACTTCGGATTTCAGTGAATTTGCGGAGCGCTGTCGAAAATACGCCTGGCGAAGTACGGCGAAGTGCGGTGAAGTTGGCTACCAGCTACCCCTGGCGCAACTTCGCATCTTAGTGAATTTGCCCCATGGTGTTCTATATATATATATATATATATATATATAGGTACAGAGATTCGCACGCACACCCGAATCCTCTTTTCTCCAAACGATTTATTAGGATACAAAAGTGTTAACACAAAATATTGCGGAGCTAATATGCAGCCAGTTAAGTTTGTGGACACTGCAGGTTTGGAAAGACATAAACATATGTAACAAAAACTTCAGTGTGTTGCTACAAAAGTGTTACATCGTATTTACGTTTTCGTTTCGGTTGTGCCACATTGATTAAGCAACACATCTTGATAAAGGTTGTAGAGCACAACCGAAACTTTGATGTAAATACGATGTAACGATTTTGTATCCTAATAAATCGTTTGGAGAAAAGAGGATTCAGTGTGCGTGCGAATCTCTCTTCCTGCACATTGTTCAACTACAGCACAGCACCCGATATTTATCGATCGTCTGATATCGTGTGCGGATATTTAGAAAAATAATCCTTCCCTTTTGAAAACACATTTATGAATAACAGGAATACTAACAGGGTAATGTAACAAATGCTGCAAATGCTCAGTCGTTCTAGTAACTCATAGTAACTAGATATTTTTTTCCAAATAGCTGATCACTACATGCTTCATACAGATTGCTTTTTATGGGTTACTAGACCAGCTCTTCATCTATATACTTTATATGGTCCTACCAGGTATACTTGGGTATGTACAATTTGCAGTGTTCCTTAATAAGAATTAGCTAATTTTTTGAGCGTCTCAAGTTGGCGGGTGTGCTGACCTTCCCACATAAAACATAATCATAATGGCACTGACATAACAGCAAAGTGCAGTGGTTTGGGTGGTTTTTATTCAGATGTTTCAAGGGTAACCCCCTCCTTTAGGTGCCATGGATTATTTTACTTGCACCTCATTCTAAAGCCAAAGTTAAATCTGCATCTGCCCTGGGTTACGGTCTATGGGTAGCACACCATTTGCAGGAACATGTTTTATAAAGTGACCCACAAAAGACATGCATGTCAGTGTATGTAAAATGTTTTTTTACACCAGTATTGCAATCCATAGGCCTGTAAATAGTGATGGGCAAATTTATTCGCCAGGCGCGAATTCGCAGAAAATTTTCGTGTTTCACTTCCGGTGAATAAATTCGTGAATTTTCTGCAAAAATTCACCAACGAAAATTAGATTAATGGTTGCCCATTTAGTTTTATTTTGCAGCATCGAAGTTGTCACCACCATCAAATTTGACGCCGACGAATTGTCGCCTACGTCAAAATTTGCGTTTGTGAATTTTTCGCCCATCACTACCTGTAATAGTACTGATAACCTTTTCACAGAACCTTTTTATAATCTGCCTGGGATTCTAGAAGGCTTTCACCAAACATTTTTAAGTTTCTGGTAACAACAAACCACTTTGAGTTCCCTGATTTGGAACTGTTGTGCATAAGTCAGGACTATTGTGAATAATTCTGAGTGTGCATATCTGACCTGTCTTTTATTTTGCCTATGTTTATAAACCTTGATCTCTGGCCTAGGGATTCTCCTGACCTTGGCTCATCTCATCACAATTTTGTCTAGCACCCTTAGCTATGTAACAGTGTGGTCTTCCTTGTTCCTATCATTGTATTACAATACTGGAATAGGTGCAAATGGGCTACTATTCTCTATTTAATATGTATTTTATAACATTCTCCAGATGTTTTGCTGTGTATAAATGTACCTGTTATAAAGACAGCCTAGCTTGACTGTTTTTTAAGACGATGCTCTGTGATGTTGGAAAAATGTTTTTAGTTAAGGGTACCTAGATAACAACCCATACATTATGGGGCAGATGTATCAAGGGTCGAATTTCGAGGGGTTAAATCCCTCGAAATTCGACTGGGGAATAGAATCGAATAGGCAATTTAGGCGAATTTACGCGCCGGTGAATAGTCGAATGGGCGAATATTCGCCCATCGAATAGTCGCACGATCGAATATTCGATCGAAGGATTTTCATTCAATCGAATGATCGATCTAATGCCTTTTTATTCGATCAAAAACTTAGAAAACAAGCCTATGGGACTTTCCCATAGGCTTTTAAAGCAATTCGGTAGGTTTTAGGTGGCGAAGTAGGCAGTCGAAGTATTTTTAAAAGAGACAGTACTTCAACTATCGAATGGGCGAATAGTCGCAGCGTTTTTGCGCTCGATCTATTCGAATCATTCTACTCAGGCGAATTTACGCCAATTCGATAGTCGAGGAACACAAAAAACTACTCGAAGTTCGAGCTTTTTTCCTTCTATTCCTTCACTTGAATTTATCCTTGAGTGCTAGCAAATTTATAAGGGTAAGCTTGGAAAGAATAACCAAGAACATCTTTTGTCACAAAAAAAGCCACTCACAAGCCAAAATCAAATTCATTTTTAACAAGGCTATGCAATCCTGGCTGTTCAATAAACAAACTTAAACTTGCTTGAAATCTCTAGGGGGTATTTCCCAGTTGAATTTCTTCAGAAACTCTAAGCCCTGGGCAAAGAGCCTGCTATGTGAGCAACAGTCAACAGCAATGCACTAACTATAGATATTGCCAAGTTTTCTGTTTATGCTGATCAATGCCTTCACATATGATTGGCTAAATTGCTCCATAAAGTTACAGATATGCATGGATTAAGTGAAGACAGATAGGAGAATCGATTAATAGTCAGGTATATTAATGACAAGTGAAAGACTCAGAGTGGTTGCTGTCAACTACTAGCCCTCTGTGATTTAAGATTCATAAGCCATGAGTACACTTCTCTGTGTCTTTGTTTGTCTATTTATATATTTAGTATATTATGCATTTAATGTATAAATAAATATATGGCTCTATGTGGTTTTTGATGCTATACTAATGCACTGTCCTGTACATTGGGATCTATTTGATGGTAACCAGGAGTGAGTAGCACGGTTGACTTGAGAAATACATTTTAAAATAGTGCAAATGCTATATATATAATGCAAAAGGGTCACAATATTTTGTGTATTTCAACAGCATTAGGCTGGTGAAATATAAACTCCAGGGAAAAGTGTGTTGCTGCAGCCAGTAAAACTGTGTAAATTGTGTACCAGCTCAGGAAAAGCTGGGTTATAGGTCCCTGGAGTGATGGATGTTTATGTGTTTGTCCACTCTTCTGTGGTGAACTGTAGGATAGATTAACCAGAAATTGATCGATGCAATACTTGTGCATGTATGCTGTATCACTAAAATACTGTGAATTTGTATTAAGATTGACATTGAAGAAGATTTATATGAGGTGCAAATGCCTTCTAATATTTCCAGAACACTGTTATCACATTGCCAATGCAAGCACATTTTAGCTGGCACAAAAGAGATGCTCACTCAACTGTGGCAAAAAAAACTACACAAATAGCTCCCCCCACGCACCTACAGTAGTTTGGGGGAAATGATAAAAACAGAAAACAGTTAGAAAATCCTATTGAAATTGAGGGAAGCCCCAGAGATGCCGTGCAACTTCTGAACAATGAAAAGCTAACATGCACTACCTCATAGCACTATCCAGTGTATCCCTTCAATATGTTTACGAATAGCAGTAGCATATCAGTTTAGCAGCCCCGTTTGCTTAATAAAAAAAAAAACATATCATCCTATAGTTACAAACTAGTGACAGTCATATGGATATATTTTTCAGATATAGAAACTATCAACTGCCCTGAAAAATGAACTTAATGTGAGCTTTGTGGGCTCGGAGATGTTAAATTGGTTAAAAAGTTCTAATACAGTAGTACTTTTTACTCATTACACAAATACATAAAACTGCAATTTTTCTAAATCCTCTCTTTATAAATTAAGGTGACAATCATGAAAAGTAACTTTTTTTATGGAGGCCTAAGAAGTCTTCAAAAATATTATTAAAATCTAACAGAGGAAGGACTAGTTCTGTACAAATCCCAGATTAGTAAGGGTATGAAAAGAACTAATAATTCGGAATATTTTACACAGTTGAATTGATCGGTTTGTTAATTAGATTATTGTTACTAGGCTTATTGACCCCTTCATAGTTAATCATTGCATTAATTCTGGCAGAAGCTTATATGCACAATGTAAAGTATAGTACAGGTATGGAATCAGTTATCTGGAAACCCGTTATCCAGAAAGCTCGGAATTGCAGAAAGGCCGTCTCCTATAGATTCCATTTTATCAAAATAATCCAGATATTTAAAAATGATTTCCTTTTTCTCTGCAAAAGTAAAACAGTACCTTGTTCTTGATACAAGTTAAGATGTAATTAATCCTTATTGGAAGCAAAAGCAGCCTACTGGAATTATTTAATGTTTAGCGATTTTCTAGTAGATTTAAGATACTGTATAGATCCACATTATGGAAATATCCATTATCTGGAAAACCCCAGGTCCTGAGTATTCTGGATAACAGGTCCCATACCTGTGTTTGTCATGGCTGAACTGTGCTTACAATAAGGAATCAACTGTCAGAATAAAGAATAACACAGTTAAAGTTCCCTGTGGCACCAGAGATGAAATCTTAGCTCCATGTCAGCACTTGAGACTTTCAGCTCTTTATTTCATGTTTGAGGCTGTGCATCTTACCTCTACTGTGATGTACAGAGAACTCTCTTACCTCATTTGAATGAATCTACTCTTTGGCAGGAATGACTGCTTCTTTCATAGAAAAGAGCCCAGTGTGCTACTTATCTTTTCTCATCTTTTCTCATTTTATGCTTGGATTTTCAAGGGACAGTGTGGTATAAACATACAGCTATGTATGTAATGTATATGTTTATTTGCATAGCACTGTTGTGCTGCATCTTTACTGGTGGCACAGAGCAGTGAAAAATCAATGCAAGTAAATAATACTGTATATATTAATGCATTTCCTATTAGAACATTTCATTGTTAGATGACATGTGAATATAAACTTAAAAGATGCTATGCTTGAAGTTTAATGTGCAAAGCAATCTGCAGGCAACCTGATATCTTCCATGGGTTACCTGCATTTAGTTGGTTTTGCCCAATTCAGGGCACTCACTCACACTCTGTGGTTTGCATTCTGCATCTGCTCTGCACCATGACAGTCTAAAATTATAGAAAAGTACATTAACACATTTGCACACTGGGCCTGTATGAAGCATAGTCTCACTAGTGATGGGGGAATTTGTCCTACTTCGCTTTGACGAAAAATTTACGAATTTACCGGAAAATACTCGAAACTGCGAAGATTTGAGAAACACATTGAAGTCAAATTCTATGCACAAGTACATTGCAGTGTCTACTTGCAAGAGGAAACCTAATGAGGAAGCAGGACAGCTTCTGCCATACACCAACAAAAAATTCTAGACACCCTCATTACAATTTCAATCCTGCTTTAAAGGATCAGCAAATTAAACAGATGGCCAGCAAAGGGTTCAGCAGTTCATCTTTATGAGTCATTATATACCAACCCACTGTCTGTCTAGACACTGAATGTGCAGCACAATGGCACAGTGGGTTGTTCTGTAGTGCTGGGGTTCTAAGTAACATAGTAAGTTAGGTTGAAAAAAACACACATTCATCAAGTTCAACCTTTTAACTTTTTTGTAACCTGCCTAACTGCCAGTTGATCCAGTAGACTGCCAGTTGATCTAGTAGACTTATCCATAGTATGTGTGAATGTGATAGACCTTAGATACGCCCCACTAGGCAGGAGCTCTAAATCTTTTAAATTAACATCCTTTTGGATGATCTGATGAAATAATTAAGACAATTAATATATTTTCCACAAAAAAAATTGGCTGATACGTTTAGTATTTTTCTTATATGTATATAGGTAATGATTATGGTTCAGTTGAGCAAAATTTACCATAAAAAAAACCATTTCAATTGCAGGTTAAGCCATAGCTAATATTATTACACCACAGGATGTCTGGCACTAGCCTTCCTCATTAGGGTTTCCTTAAAATAGACATTAAGATGTACTTGTGCCTAATACATAGAATTTGTTGTATCCAGCTGGGGATATGACTGTAGCTATATACAGTATGTCTGGCATACAAGAACCAAATTTAACTTGAAATTTAATCGAAAAATCCTTTATTGACTATTGCTCCTAAATACCATCTCTGGGTCATGTGTAGCAGGACATGGTTTGAGACTCCCCAGGGATATTCTTGATGGAGGCAATGTTATGGAGTCAGTCTAGATGAAAGCTAGCAGTCATAAAGGATACATTTGTTTAAACTTATAACCATCCATGCCCACCTATAATTATACAAGCATGGATCTGTCTAACACATTTACTCCTCCGCTGCCCTCTCCTGCAACCAGAAACATTGCTTCCACTCGGGTGCAGACAGACGCAGCGAATTTTGTCACTGAGAGGAGCGGATTCACCGTTTCTTCAGGCTGATATAAGCATTGTCTGGCATTGGTATAAGGGGCTGATTTAATAATGCTCTAGCCTCCTAAACTCACACATGGTTTCTACATCCAAATTCCTTGGCTTGCTACTGCTTCTGATTTTTATCCCCAGACAAAAAATAAAAAGCTTGGCAGGTTTTAGGTGCCAAGTTTTGATTCTTTTGAAAAGCCGGGTCTGGACTGAATAAAAATGGTTGGGGAAGCATTCGGATACAGAAACCACACATGAGTTTGGTAATCCACACATGATTTAAGGTACCTGATTGCTCGGGCCTGGAACCCTCACTTTATGCCACTAAGCAAAGTCCAAGAAGGCATCCAACCTGCTTGTACCCAAGGTATTGTGGTGCTGTAGTCACGTGTTTTGGTTCTGCAGGGTAAGTTAACATTTCTGGGGTGCAGTTATGTAGAAATTAATTAGAGTAGCATTTGTCTATCTCTATCTCTTAACCAATAAAGCTCTGCTGCCTAGAATAGGCTAGAAACATCATAGATAATAAATGGAGATACAAAGGACCTGGGGTTATATGTATAGGTTTTGAAAATTAAAGAAATAAAAGTAGTTAACGGGTGCATAACTCCACGTATTTCTTTTAGCACCCCTTTTGCACTTTTCAGACCAGTTGCAACACTTGCCCTCAACATAAGTGCGGGTTTGTTAATTGTATTATCTGAACACCATCCTATATTTCCTGCCTGCAGGAAGGAGCCCAAATTTGCCATTTTGCCTGACTACCGTAATTTGCTAGGCAATGTCATATAAATCAGTTTTGTAAGGCTGCAAATTATTATTATTATTATTGGTACTTTTTAGTATTCATCTTTCTATTCAGGACTTCAAATCAGTGCATTGTTTCTAGGGTAACTTGGACCCTAACAACCAGATTGCTGAAATTGCAAACTGGAGAGCTGATGAATAAGAAGCTACATAACTCAAAAACCACAAATAATAAAAAATCAAAACCAAATGCAAATTATCTCAGAATATCACTCTCTATATCTTAATACAAGTTATTGCCATGGTTTACAACACCTTTAAGTTAACCATCCCACCTTTTCCTTTTTTATACCCTTTGCCCATCTTTTATAAGGCAGAACTGCTGGGACTGCCATTCTCGAACACTGTACAGCAGAGTGCTGTTTTTACTGTTCACTCAATAAGACACATGTGAAGTTAGAAAAAGTACACAGGCGTCAATAAAACATTGTACATTGAATAAAATTAGATTATATTTATGAATTTATTTTGATAGGTTGCTGTCTAAAGAATTAAACCCAGTTGGTTGTGCTTAAAATGAATGCCAGCATTATATTTCAGAGAGGTCACACCAGTGCCCTCCCTTTCGACAGCATAAAAATGCAGTTATTGGCAGGGAAATTTGCTCTGCAATATACGTGGGAACCAGCACTTCCTGCAAACACTTCCTGTGTACTAAGAAATAGAGAAGTGCAGTTTCCACACACCCTCCTTCTATTTTTTACTCTTCTCCCCTTTGCGATTCATATAGAAACTCTTCATAGGTATATATAGTTAGCAGCAGCGTATCAGACTCACAGATACCTTCTCCGTTTAACAGATGGTCAATGCAAAGATGGAGGATTCTGACTGGTTAAGCTGAAGCTCACACACTGAGCAATGTAACAGAAAATGGCTGCCCACACTTCCCCAAATAGCAGCCTAGGGAGGGTTTTATTATGCTGTGTAAAACGAAATGTGCTGGAAAAACAGTGTATAATATAACTTTATAAAATAAATGGTGCGCTTATCAAGTTTTGTGTTATTTTATGCCATGCGAATGACAGATTTTCTGCTATTATTCTACACTGCTTCAGACCTTTGTAAGTAAGTTCCGGTAGTTGCTCAAAGAAAAAGCACAAATAAAAATGACATACAGGAGAAGTATGTTGTGGTATTGGGGTTTTTGGGGACCTCATGACTGGGTTTGGGGGCTCAAGGTGTGTGTGTGGGGGACAGCCCTGGTGTGGCCAGACACCTCCAATCCGACGCTGGCTATGTCCATAAAACCTCACAGAGTTGAATGGGGCACAGTTCACTTTTAAATGAAATAGAGAAAGATCAGAAAAGCTGATACAGAGCATGGAAAGTTAAAAAGAAAAACAAGCCAGTTTGGTTTTGTTTGGAGATGTGGCTCTTACAGTGAAGGATATGCTCACAATTTATAAGGGAACAGTACAATGAACTCTCTGATGCTTTATTCACTAGTAGATATTTCCAAAAATCACTAGTTTAAATGTAGGAACCTATGTCCTAAGTTATATTGACACTCCCTAGAAAATTGTAAGCCGTATGGGGCTACCACAACTGGTGAAAGAGATTTACCTGTACATATTATTATTAATCCTCCATCTACTGGTTATTCTTTTGCAATTTGTCCTATGGCAACATTTATCACCTGCTTAGCTTGTTCCTGTTAGGAATAGGTTATCTTCAAAATGTCCTGCTAAAGAACCTCAATGAGAAATTGTCAGGCATGCGGCAATTAACAAAAGATGAACGTTGCAACTAACAAAGAATTTAACAAGAAAGCGATAAAGGTAAAACTGCATTGGGAAAAGGAGAGCGTATGTGGCTGGTTGACTCCAGCTTTGCATTGTGGAATGCCGAATGGCCAGGAGCAAAGTGTCTTCCATTAGAGCCCAGGCTCTCCAGAAATTGGTGAAGGATCTGGACTTCATACACAAATTGGACTGGTGTTAAGAGAGGGCAATATAAGGGAAGACACAGATAGAAACGACCAGAGGAGTTGGCCAGCCTATTGTTCGGAGAGATTCCTTTCCTCCTATTTCCCATCCCCTGTCCCTCCTGTATACTATCATCCCCTCTTTCCTCTTGGTTTGGTTTTTATTTTTAATGTCTATTGGATCGTTGTGTATAGCAATTTTTTGTTGTTTTTTTCTATTTATAAAAAATAAATAAAAGATAAAAAAAAAATAATGCGATAAAGGTTCATAAACTGTACTCTCCCTATTTCTGACACTGTTTTTCACACAATTTACTTAAAAAAAATCTCTTTCCATTTCTTTCAGAAAGACATGATTGTTTCCAACACCATAAAGACTGATAGATGTGACTGTGTTCTATTGATGTGGCTCCATCGGAATCAACTCAAATGTCTGTGTTAAAAAGGGACTTCATTTTCAAGTCGCAAACCCTAAGGCATTTTACCTCTAAAATATGATTTTCAGTCAGTACGACAGTTCTGAAACAAGGTGGCCTATTCACTTTCATATCAGAGATTGGTGAAGACAGTTAACTCATCTGTCTTCACAGAACAATGATACTCCGGTGTAGATATAGACTTTTTGGGAAAGCCAATAAATCCAACAAAAGGGTTTCAAGCTAATGACTATGAAAGCAACCAATAAGCTTTTAATTTTCATTTTGTAAGAAGCTTAATAAAAATATTTTTTTCACATAATTTTGTGATATACGTTTTAACATGAAAGGTGAGGGTTTCTACAAATATTTGGAAAATACAGAACCCCTATGTAGATAGAGATATTGTGTGGACAAGAACAGCACAGTGTATTGTGTACATATAGAGATCACAGCCACACAAACGTTTGAGTCTACTTGTTTAAATCTGCCCTAATTATAAACCTTTTAACTCCAATCATTAATTAATTAATGAGCTAGTCAGTGTCATACTTAGGTTTTGGGCATGGTAAACAAAATCAATGAGAATGCTAGATTATTTGTGTAGCTGATCGTGAAATCCCTTATATTTTGCATTACTTTTAGAGGTAAGGGACCTGTTATCTAGAATACTCAGCACCTTAGGTTTTTCTATATAAGGGTTTTTTCCATAATTTGGATTTTTTTTACTTTAGATCTGCTAAAAATCCAATCTTAGTTGGGATCAATTACAAAGTACAGTTTTATTATTACAGAGAAAAAGGAAATATTTTTTTAAAATGTTAACTATTTGATTAAAATTGAGTCTACGGGAGACTTAATTTAAAGAGCTTTCTGGATGAAGGACCCCATACCTGTACTATTAATATGGATTCTGTCATTATGATTCCACTTCATGTTTAAACATAAAGTTGTGCTTTTTCATCTGATTCAGCTTTAATACATTCATAAATTAAAAATAACATTTCTGTCCATGGTATATTCATTAAAATTGCCTTTTCTTGAGACATTGCAGATGCAGAACAACATTTTAGATTACCATGCTTAATGAAAATTATTTTAACTTTAAACATTGTTCTTCATCTGTCATTTTAAAATAAAGATAATATTAAAGGAGAACTAAATCCTGAAAATGAATAGGGCTAAACATGCCATGTTTTATATACTGCACTAATTGCGCCAGCCTAAAGTTTCAGCTTGTCAGTAGCAGCAATGATCCAGGACTTCAAACTTGCCACAGGGGGTCACCATCTTGGAAACTGTCTGCAAAACTCACATGCTCAGTGGGCTCTGAGCAGCTGTTGAGAAGCTAAGCTTAGGGGTCGTCACAAATTATTAGAGATGGCGCGAACTGTTCGCCGGCGAACTTGTTCGCGCGAACATCGGGTGTTCGCGCTCGCCGGAAGTTCGCGAACGTCGCGCGACGTTCGCCATTTTGGGTTCGCCATTGTTGGCGCTTTTTTTTGCCCTCTCACCCCAGACCAGCAGGTACATGGCAGCCAATCAGGAAGCTCTCCCCTGGACCACTCCCCTTCCCTATAAAAACCGAAGCCCTGCAGCTTTTTTTCACTCTGCCTGTGTGTGCTGAAGAGATAGTGTAGGGAGAGAGCTGCTGCCTGTTAGTGATTTCAGGGACAGTTGAAAGTTTGCTGGCTAGTAATCGTTTTGATACTGCTCTGTTATTGGAGGGACAGAAGTCTGCAGGGGTTTGAGGGACATTTAAGCTTAGGTAGCTTTGCTGGCTAGTAATCTACCTTCTACTGCAGTGCTCTGTATGTAGCTGCAGTGGGCAGCTGTCCTGCTTCTGATCTCATCTGCTGACTGCTGCAATAGCAATAGTCCTTGTAAGGACTGCTTTTATTTATTTTTTTGTTGTTTTACTACTACTACTACTACTACTACTACTACTATAAGAGCCCAGTGCTATTAGTCTAGCAGTGTTGGGGAGTGGGACTGGTGTGCTAATCTGCTGCTCCTAGTAGTTCAGCAGCACCAACTTTAATTTTTTTTTTTTTAATATTCATTCTTTTTTTATTTAACTTTTTTTTATTTTACTACCGCTGTAGTAGTGTATAAGTTGACCTTTTAGGCATTATTTGCCCTGTAGGCATTTTTTGCCCAGTGTGTTATTCAACCAACTGCTATCTAGCTGTGTGACCGTGTTCACATTCTGTCTAAATATCCATAATATTACCGTCTCCAGAAAAAACACCGGAGTGACTTTTTTCAAGCAGCCATAATAAATTTTACGTAATCCGTATCCATCGCTGTAGTAGTGTATAAGTTGACCTTTTAGGCATTATTTGCCCTGTAGGCATTTTTTGCCCAGTGTGTTATTCAACCAACTGCTATCTAGCTGTGTGCCCGTGTTCACATTCTGTCTAAATATCCATAATATTACCGTCTCCAGAAAAAACACCGGAGTGACTTTTTTTCAAGCAGCATTCTTATATTTTACGTAATCCGTATCCACCGCTGTGTATACGTTGACCTTGTAGGCATTATTTGCCCTGTAGGCATTTTTTGCCCAGTGTGTTATTCAACCAACTGCTATCTAGCTGTGTGACCGTGTTCACATTCTGTCTAAATATCCATAATATTACCGTCTCCAGAAAAAACACCGGAGTGACTTTTTTCAAGCAGCCATAATAAATTTTACGTAATCCGTATCCATCGCTGTAGTAGTGTATAAGTTGACCTTTTAGGCATTATTTGCCCTGTAGGCATTTTTTGCCCAGTGTGTTATTCAACCAACTGCTATCTAGCTGTGTGCCCGTGTTCACATTCTGTCTAAATATCCATAATATTACCGTCTCCAGAAAAAACACCGGAGTGACTTTTTTTCAAGCAGCATTCTTATATTTTACGTAATCCGTATCCACCGCTGTGTATACGTTGACCTTGTAGGCATTATTTGCCCTGTAGGCATTTTTTGCCCAGTGTGTTATTCAACCAACTGCTATCTAGCTGTGTGACCGTGTTCACATTCTGTCTAAATATCCATAATATTACCGTCTCCAGAAAAAACACCGGAGTGACTTTTTTCAAGCAGCCATAATAAATTTTACGTAATCCGTATCCATCGCTGTAGTAGTGTATAAGTTGACCTTTTAGGCATTATTTGCCCTGTAGGCATTTTTTGCCCAGTGTGTTATTCAACCAACTGCTATCTAGCTGTGTGCCCGTGTTCACATTCTGTCTAAATATCCATAATATTACCGTCTCCAGAAAAAACACCGGAGTGACTTTTTTTCAAGCAGCATTCTTATATTTTACGTAATCCGTATCCACCGCTGTGTATACGTTGACCTTGTAGGCATTATTTGCCCTGTAGGCATTTTTTGCCCAGTGTGTTATTCAACCAACTGCTATCTAGCTGTGTGACCGTGTTCACATTCTGTCTAAATATCCATAATATTACCGTCTCCAGAAAAAACACCGGAGTGACTTTTTTTCAAGCAGCATTCTTATATTTTACGTAATCCGTATCCACCGCTGTGTATACGTTGACCTTGTAGGCATTATTTGCCCTGTAGGCATTTTTTGCCCAGTGTGTTATTCAACCAACTGCTATCTAGCTGTGTGACCGTGTTCACATTCTGTCTAAATATCCATAATATTACCGTCTCCAGAAAAAACACCGGAGTGACTTTTTTTCAAGCAGCATTCTTATATTTTACGTAATCCGTATCCACCGCTGTGTATACGTTGACCTTGTAGGCATTATTTGCACAGTGTTTTCTTCAAACCGCCATCTAGCTGTGTGAGCTTGTTCACATTTTGTCTAAATATTGATAATATTATCGTCTCTAGAAAAACCACTTGAGTTACTTTTTTTCAAGCAGCATTCATATATTTTACGTAATCCGTATCCACCGCTGTAGTAGTGTATACGTTGATCTTGTAGGCATTATTTGCACACTGTTTTCTTCAAACTGCCATCTAGCTGTGTGTATTATCGTTTCCAGAAAAACCAACTGAGTTTTTGTTGTTGTTGTTTTTTTAAAAATAATGCCAGGCAAAGGCAGGCCGCCACGCAGAGGCCGTGCTAGGGGCCGTGCTGCTATGCAATCCTGTGGCCCCAGCAAATTGCCCAGTTTTAAAAAGCCAATGACCCTGAACTCCCAAAATGCTGAAGAGGTAGTTGACTGGCTTACACAGCACACCCCATCCTCTACCGTTTCTAACTTTACCACAACATCCTCCTCATCCTCCACTGCTATGGCCACCCCACGTAACACTTCCTCCACCACCGGTGCCCCTTCTTCACTGGAGTCAGAGGAGTTATTTTCCCATGAGTTTCTTGAACTGAGTAATGCGCAACCATTATTGGCAGAAGAAGATGAAGGAGATGAGGACGTTACACCAGATTTAATTCTGGCAGAGAACACGACAGAGATGGACATAATGATGAGTGATGAGGAGGAGGAGGAGGTCCCCGCTGCTGCTTCCTTCTGTGATGTGTCAGAAGAAATTGATGCATCTGAGGAGAATGATGATGAGGAGATTGATGTTTTGTGGGTGCCTAGTAGAAGAGAGCAAGAGGAGGGTAGTTCAGATGGAGAGACGGAGAGTCAGAGAGGCAGTAGGAGAATAAGACTTAGAAGAAGCAGGGAGGCCAGCCCGCAGGGATCAGTAGGGCAACAACATGTATCGGCACCTGTGTTCAGCCGGCCAACGCACCCGCCATTGCCGCCAATGCCGCCAACTTCTACTGTTACCGCCAGATCGCAGACTTCCAAAAAGTCAGCAGTGTGGCATTTTTTTAATGTGTGTGCCTCTGACAAAAGCATTGTAATTTGCAATGAGTGCAGTCAGAAACTGAGCCTTGGTAAGCCCAACAGCCACATAGGTACAACTTCTATGCGAAGGCACATGAGCGGCAAGCACAAAGCACTTTGGGAGCAACACCTCAAAGGCAACAGGCAAACTAAAAGCCACACTCCTTCTGGTCCAGCATCTTACTGCTCTACCTCTGCTCTCCTTGACCCATCTGAACCACCCTCCACTCCGCCTTCCACCTTGACCACCTGTTCCCATTCCCAGTCATCTGCCACCAGCCAAGTTTCTGTGAAGGCCATGTTTGAGCGTAAGAAGCCAATGTCTGACTGTCACCCCCTTGCCCGGCGTCTGACAGCTGGCTTGTCTGCACTCTTAGCCCGCCAGCTTTTACCATACCAGCTGGTGGACTCTGAGGCCTTCCGCAAATTTGTAGCAATTGGGACACCGCAGTGGAAGGTACCCAGCCGCAATTTTTTTTCTAAAAAGGGAATACCACACCTGTACCAACATGTGCAGAGCCAAGTTACCGCATCTCTGTCACTTAGTGTTGGGCCAAAGGTCCATATGACTACTGACGCATGGTCCTCCAAGCATGGTCAGGGCAGGTATGTCACCTACACTGCCCACTGGGTGAACTTGGTAATGGCTGGGAATGGGAAGCAGGGAATGGGTAGCTCAACAACAACAACAACAGTGGAGTTGGTGTCACCGCCACGGATTGCACGCGGTTCTGCCACCACCTCTACTCCTCCATCGCTCTCTACCTCGTCTTCTTCCTCTTCTTCTTCTTACTCTGCTGCTGGGTCCTCCTTCTCCTCCTCCACACCTGTGCACCCCCAGCTCCCCCTAGGCTATTCGACGTGCCAGGTACGCCGTTGTCACGCTGTCTTGGGGATGACGTGCCTGGAAAGCAAAAACCATACCGGATCTGTACTCCTGTCATCTCTGCAGTCACAGGCCGATCGGTGGCTGACCCCACACCAACTGCAGATCGGAAAAGTGGTGTGTGACAATGGAAGCAATCTGTTGGCAGCGTTGAGACTGGGAAATTTAACACATGTGCCCTGCATGGCACATGTGTTAAATTTAATAGTCCAACGTTTTGTCTCCAAGTACCCAGGATTCCAGGACGTTCTCACCCAGTCCAGAAAGGTGTCGGCCCATTTCAGACGTTCCTACACAGCCATGGCACGCCTTGCTGACATTCAGCAGCGCTACAACATGCCAGTCAGGCGTTTGATTTCTGACAGCCAGACTCGCTGGAATTCAACGCTCCTTATGTTGGAACGTCTGCTGCAACAACAAAGGGCCGTCAACGAGTACCTTTTTGAACTGGGTGGTAGGACTGGATCTGCAGAGCTGGGGATTTTTTTCCCCCGTTACTGGGTGCTTATGCGCGATGCCTGCAGGCTCATGCGACCTTTTGAAGAGGTGACAAATATGGTCAGTCGCACCGAAGGCACCATCAGCGACCTAATACCCTTCGCTTTCTTCCTGGAGCGTGCCGTGCGACGAGTGACAGATGAGGCTGTAGACCAGCGTGACGAGGAGCTGGAAGCGCACGATTTATGGTCGCAATCACCAGAACGAACCCAGGCACCTGCTGCAACGCAGGGAGAGGTGCCAGAAGTGGAGTCAGAGGAGGAAGGTGGCTTTGTGGAGGAGGAGGAGGAGGACCAACAGGAGCAGGCTTCCCAGGGGGCTAGTGGTGACCTTTTGGGGACCCCTGGTCTTGTACGTGGCTGGGGGGAGGAGACCGTGGATGATGCAGTCCTTGATAATGAGGAAGCGGAGATGGATAGCTCTGCATCCAACCTTGTGAGAATGGGGTCTTTCATGCTGTCATGCCTGTTGAAGGACCCCCGTATCAAGAGGCTTAAGGAGAAGGACCTGTACTGGGTCGCAACGCTACTAGACCCTCGGTACAAGCATAAAGTGGCAGAAATGTTACCAACATACCACAAGTCCGAAAAGATGCGGCATTTACAAACCAGCCTGCAAAACATGTTGTACAATGCTTTTAAGGGTGATGTCACTTCAGGAACTCATCAACATTCCAGGGGCAGAGGTGCCAGTAATCCTGCCACGAGCACACCTGCAAGGACAAAGCCCTTTGGCCGGTCTGTAACATCAGACATGCAAATGTTTTTCTGTCCAAGGCAGCGCCACAACCCTTCTGGATCCACCCTCAAAGAACGCCTCGACCGGCAGGTAGCGGACTACCTGGCATTAACTGCAGATATCGACACTCTGAGGAGCGATGAACCCCTGGACTACTGGGTGCGCAGGCTTGATCTGTGGCCAGAGCTGTCACAATTTGCCATGAACCTCTTGTCTTGCCCAGCCTCAAGTGTGCTCTCAGAAAGGACCTTCAGTGCAGCAGGAGGGATTGTAACTGAGAAGAGAACTCGCCTAGGTCACAAAAGTGTCGATTACCTGACCTTTATTAAAATGAATGAGGGGTGGATCTCGGAGGGTTACTGCACGCCGGAAGACTTGTTCTGACTTCTATGCAGCTGTCCTTCTCTTCAAGCCTCATGACTCCACACACAGCTGTCCTTTAGCGTCCTCCTCCCTCCGCCACCGTTACAAACTAGGGTGCAAACCCTACTGGTTTAATTTTTTCTGGCCTCTGTGCTTCAGTGGCTGCGTCCAAAAAAACGGGGCAAACAATGTCTACAAGGTCAACGTATGGCGAAAAATTACTATTTTCAGCATTTATATGGCATATTTTTTCTGGCAACTGTGCTTCAGTGGCTGCGTCCAAAAAAACGGGGCAAACAATGTCTACAAGGTCAACGTATGGCGAAAAATTACTATTTTCAGCATTTATATGGCATATTTTTTCTGGCAACTGTGCTTCAGTGGCTGCGTCCAAAAAAATGCATATTTTCTGCATTTATATGGCATAATTTTTCTGGCCTCTGTGCTTCAGTGGCTGCAACCAAAAAAATGCATATTTTCTGCATTTATATGGCATAATTTTTCTGGCCTCTGTGCTTCAGTGGCTGCAACCAAAAAAATGCATATTTTGTCCATTTATATGGCATAATTTTTCTAGCCTCTGTGCTTCAGTGGCTGCAACCAAAAAAATGCATATTTTCTGCATTTATATGGCATAATTGTTCTGGCCTCTGTGCTTCAGTGGCTGCAACCAAAAAAATGCATAGTTTGTCCATTTATATGGCATAATTTTTCTAGCCTCTGTGCTTCAGTGGCTGCAACCAAAAAAATTCATATTTTCTCCATTTATATGGCATAATTTTTCTAGCCTCTGTGCTTCAGTGGCTGCAACCAAAAAAATGCATATTTTCTCCATTTATATGGCATAATTTTTCTGGCCTCTGTGCTTCAGTGGCTGCAACCAAAAAAATTTATATTTTCAGCATTTATATGGCATAATTTTTCTGGCAACTGTGCTTCAGTGGCTGCGACCAAAAAAATGACTATTTTCAGCATTTATATGGCATATTTTTTCTGGCCTCTGTGCTTCAGTGGCTGCGGCCAAAAAAACTGGGCAAACAATGCCTACAAGGTCAACGACGTTGACCTTGTAGGCATTGTTTGCCCAGTTTTTTTGGCCGCAGCCACTGAAGCACAGAGGCCAGAAAAAATATGCCACATAAATGCTGAAAATAGTCATTTTTTGCCATACGTTGACTCAACGTATATGGCAAAAAATGACTATTTTCAGCATTTATATGGCATATTTTTTCTGGCAACTGTGCTTCAGTGGCTGCGTCCAAAAAAACTGGGCAAACAATGTCTACAAGGTCAACGTATGGCGAAAAATTACTATTTTCAGCATTTATATGGCATATTTTTTCTGGCAACTGTGCTTCAGTGGCTGCGTCCAAAAAAAACTGGGCAAACAATGTCTACAAGGTCAACGTATGGCGAAAAATGACTATTTTCAGCATTTATATGGCATATTTTTTCTGGCAACTGTGCTTCAGTGGCTGCGTCCAAAAAAAACTGGGCAAACAATGTCTACAAGGTCAACGTATGGCGAAAAATGACTATTTTCAGCATTTATATGGCATATTTTTTCTGGCAACTGTGCTTCAGTGGCTGCGTCCAAAAAAACTGGGCAAACAATGCCTACAAGGTCAACGTATGGCAGTTGTTTAAAGAGAACAGTAGATTACTAGCCAGCAAAGCTACCTAAGCTAAAATGTCCCTCAAATCCCTGCAGACTTCTGTCCCTCCAATACAGAGCAGTATCAAGCAGATTACTAGCCAGCAAACTTACTATCATCTGTCCCTGAAATCACTAACAGCTCTCCCCCTACACTATCTTTTCCAAGCACACACAGGCAGATTTTTCAGATACATTTTTGCCCTTGATCCCCCTCTGGCATGCCACTGTCCAGGTCGTTGCACCCTTTAAACAACTTTAAAATCATTTTTCTGGCCAGAAATGTCTTTTTTAGATGTTAAAGTTCGCCTTCCCATTGAAGTCTATGGGGTTCGCGAACCGTTCGCGAACCGCTCGCATTTTTGCGCAAGTTCACGAATATGTTCGCGAACTTTTTTTCCGACGTTCGCTACATCCCTACAAATTATCTGAAAATGAGGTTGGCCTGTAATATAAGTTGATGCTACAGGGCTGATTATTACATTCTGGTGCTAGTTGCACTGGTCTCTGTGCTGCCATGTAGTAATTATCCATACTAATTACTAATCAGCCTTATATTGTGACATTTCTATTCTATGTGTACTGTATATTGTGAGTCGGCTCCTAAGCTCAGTAAGTGACAGCAGCACAGAGCATGTGCAGTGAATCAGCAAAAAAGGAGATGGGGAGCTACTGGGACATCATTTGGAGGCACAGATCTTTACTGTTAAAGGGCTGTGGTTGCCTTGGGCTGGTACAGAAGCTCAAAACATAATGTACAACATTTCTAGCCTACTTCTTTAGTATAACTTTCCTTGTCCTTTAATGTCAATGATGATAAATTTAAAGATGTTCAAGATGTATTTGGATTGCCTGCTACAGCAGAGGCTGGTGGACTAGTAAATTCTGAACTTGGGCCCTAAAGAGTGTAAGCAGTTACAAGTAAGTTGTGTGTTTCAGACTTAAATTGTTTCATTAGTTTCAGCTGCATTTTCATATTGATCCTACTCTACATAGTACATAGTTACATAGTTAAATTGGGTTGAAAAAAGACAAAGTCCATCAAGTTCAACCCCTCCAAATGAAACCCAGCATCCATACACATACCCCTCCCTACTTTTAATTAAATTCTATATACCCATACCTATACTTTGATATTATGTCTGTCCAAAAAATCATCCCAGCCATTCTTAAAGGCATTAACTGAATCAGCCATCACAACATCACCCGGCAGTGCATTCCACAACCTCACTGTCCTGACTGTGAAGAACCCCCTACGTTGCTTCAAATGAAAGTTCTTTTCTTCTAGTCTAAAGGGGTGGCCTCTGGTACGGTGATCCTCTTTATGGGTAAAAAGGTCCCCTGCTATTTGTCTATAATGTCCTCTAATGTACTTGAATTTTTTACTCTGTGAATTTAGGAGTCTGATGAGAATGATAATCTACATTTAGAATTCCAACCATACAGCGTATCAGCATTGCTATATATGGAAACCTATAGAGACAGTCACAATTACCAAGGAACTAATTCTCTCCATGCCAGCAAAAAAAAGTGTTCTTTTTTTGTTGTATCGAAATACAATTGTTCATCCCTAGGAATACACGACACTAGGAATACACGACACTAGGAATACACGACACTAGGAATACACTACACAGCACATCATATTGTTTGTGGGCATAAATAACACATTGATAGCAGTATCTCTGGACATTGTCACAGAGACAATCATAGCTGTGGTCAGTCTGTACTTTTTCTCAGAAATAAACCGCAGCTCAGCTTCCATTAATAAACTCCTGTTAAATGTTACTTCCTCATATAGAAGGAACAAGGGGATGGGGCTCAACTCCTATAACTCTTTTGCAGTATGTGAATTGTGATTGGCATTGGATTGACATTTATGCTGTATATTATACATTTTTAGCTGCTACTTTAAACAGTCATCCATCATAAGCCTCCGGCAATGCATTGTCTGAGAGAAGTTGAGCAGTGCAGTTGGAAGGCCTGCAAGATGGACATTCCAGCTTCAGACCTTGCAGCAAAAAAAAAAATCAGTTGTCTTGTAATCTACCAAAGTTTGAGAAAGTATATAGTTTTGAAACTGATATTCTGTTTGAGCATTTGTCTTTGCATTGTTAAATTTAGATGCTCTCAGAAAAAAGGGAAACAAATCAAGTCTTATTCTACCATTTTTTTTAAAAGCTTGCCCTGCAATTGAATTTCTTTGAACATGCATGGCTGTTGTTTCAAAACAAAAATATCTGCCTTCCTACTGTATGTAGGATAATTGTGACCACCAACTACATTATAAAGGTGTGGTGACAAATGATCTAGCTAATTGTATTGCTCAAGCTGTCGAGAGATTTAGGGGCATATTTTTTTTTTATATTCAAAATTGCTGATTGCTAGTTGCTATGGGCAACATCCCCGGAGAATGATATCTGTCACCATCGTTAATAAATATGCCTAAATGTGGTTTCTGTTTGATGCTTGCCATGTTTTTTATCCACTAGTGTTAAAAAAACAAACAAAAAAAAACAGTATGATTCTTTCCACGACAAGAATGAATATGATCCACCTGGTAATGCACACGTATAAGGAAATTTTAGTCATGTTTGAAATTTCTGAACAAAATCCAACCCATGTGTGCAATGACAATTGGATCACATACCTGTCAATACACACACAGGGAATATGGACAGGATCGGACTCGGGTTTTTACAATGGTGGAAAAAAAAACCTGTGTGCCATAGGCTTTATGCATCAAACAGAAAACTCATTACATTTTTTGATCAGCTTAGATGACAAAGTATGGTTTGGGTTTTTTGTTTTTCTGCTATCAGCTCTTCTGTATTCAGCCATCTTTTATCTGTTGTCTAAACAATGCACGCCTTGTTTGTTGTCTTTGATGAACTTTGAATTTAACCACAATAAAAAAAACAAACGTTATATTTTTAAGATATTTGCTCATAATAGCGCCTGCCATTTTTCCTACAGAGAACACTGCTTCCTTAGATATATGTTTTTAAAACAAAGGATAAAGAAAATCATAAAATAAAAAAATACTGTATTTATATTATTAAATATTTTTGAGAAAATTGCAGTGGAATTGCATTCTAGATAACAGATTCCATACCTGTAGTACTTATTTAAATGCAGATATTTTATAGATTGTTTACAGATCATTCACAGATCAGTTTTCTTATAAAGGGGTTGATATTATATTTAGACTTTAGGAAGCCTGAGTAACACAAAATCAATTTCCAATATCAATACAATTTGGGTAGCAGAGTACATTGCAATGCTTGGGACCTAATTTCAGTTCCAACCTGGCAAAAATAATATAAATGCAAGTTATACACTAAATGGCAGTGTGCTGAGAGTTTCATTAAAGGAGAAGGAAAGGCTTGTTGCACTTGGGGATTCCAAATGTTAGGCACTCCCAAGTGATTGTATTGACTTATCTGAAACCCCAGGCGGTTCTCCTATCAGCAGAAAATTGCACCGGCCTGGGGTTCTTCCAGTGAGTACAACAAGCCTTTTCTTTTCCTTTAACAGAGAAGGATCTAGGGTTTTTTGTAGATAAAAAATTGTCTAATTCTCGGCAGTACCATTCTGGGGCCACTAAAGCAAATAAAGAAGAAAATATAATCATATAGGTCCCTGGTGAGGCCTCATCTGGAGTATGCAGTGCAGTTTTGGACTCCAGTCCTTAAGAAGGATATAAATGAGCTGGAGAGAGTGCAGAGACATGCAACTAAACTGGTTAGAGGGATGGAAGACTTAAATTATGAGGGTAGACTGTCAAGGTTGGGATTGTTTTCTCTGGAAAAAAGGCACTTGTGATGGGACATGATTACTCTTTACAAGTACATTAGAGGACATTATAGACAAATAGCAGGGGACCTTTTTACCCATAAAGTGGATCACCGTACCAGAGGCCACCCCTTCAGACTAGAGGAAAAGAAGTTTCATTTGAAGCAACGTAGGTGGTTCTTCACAGTCAGGACAGTGAGGTTGCGGAATGCACTGCCGGGTGATGTTGTGATGGCTGATTCAGTTAATGCCTTTAAGAATGGCTTGGATGATTTCTTGGACAGACATAATATCAAAGGCTATTGTGATACTAAACTCTATAGTTAGTATAGGTATGGGTAAATAGAATGTGTGTGAAAGTAGATAGGGGTGTATGTATGGATGCTGGGTTTTCATTTGGAGGGGTTGAACTTGATGGACTTTGTCTTTTTTCAACCCAATTTAACTATGTAACTATCTGCAATGTATTTGTCATACCCATGTTGACTTGAGACATGAGTTTTCTCCCATGCTTCAAAAAGCATACTAGCAGGTTAATTGGCTATCAATGTAACTGACCCTGGTGTGTGTAAGAGGAAACTTACATTGCAAGCTCCGATGAGTCAGGGACTGAGGTGATTGACAAACAATCTCTATAAACTGTTGCATAGATGTGTAGGAACTATATAAATAAAGGGACATCTCACCTTTAATTTACTTTTAGTATTTTATAAAATGGCTAATTTTAAGCAACTTTTCAATTATTATTTTTTTATAGTTTTTGAGTTATTTCTCATCTTCTTCTGACTCTTTCCAGCTTTCATATGGGGTCACTGACCCCATCTAAAAAAACAAATTCTCTATAAGGCTACACATTTATTGTTACTGCTATTTTTTTAATTAATCGTCTTTCTTTTCAGCCTTCTCTTATTCATATCCCAATCTCTCATTCAAATCAGTGCATGGTTGGTAGAGTCATTTGGACATTAGAAACCAGATTGCAAAAAATAGCAAACTGGAGAGCTTCTGAATAAAAAACTCAAAACTACAAGTAATAAAAAATAAACCAATTGCAAATTGTCTTAGAATATCACTCTCTACATCATATTAAAGTTAACTCAGTGGTGAACAGCCCCTTTAAGGATCATGTTTGAGTGTATGTGTGTGTCAGAACTATTTAGGAACTCAAAAAACAGGGCAAGTGCATCCTGGTGATGCAGAAGCAGGTATCTTTTTGAAGGAAAAACCAGGCTTCCTTTCACAGTCTCTCTTCCATTTTTATAAGATTTACAAATATAAGTTAATGGAGGGCACTCCCAGTATTAGAAAGGGAAAAAAGCTCTTTTTTGAGAAATATGAGGTGCAAATAACCCCGGGATAACCCCACATTCCGTTACCCAAAACCATATATGAAAATAGAGAGTGGATGCACACTCAATAAAGAAAATAATACTTAATAAACAAAGGTAGTATTTTAAAATTCTCTTTTATATAGTGACTAAATCTTTCCATCCCTATTAGTGCAGAGATTTGATGACTAAAACCCTTGTTTTCTCTATATAATGTGCTGCTTGTGGTGTAATAACGCTGGCGGACTTGACGTCACGAATGCGGAAGTGCAGGAAGCGCGCAAAAACAGAGATTTTTGAGTCTAATTGAATGGGGTATTTATACCTTAGATAGCTTGGTGACACATCAGAATTCCCCTTGACAAAGGCTATAGTGCCAAAACATTGAGGTGTTCTCATCATTGGCAAGTGTATCTGCTCCCTGTGGTTTTTCCCTTTTTGCCTTGATCTTATAACTTGGTGGTATGTATATATTTGTGCTAATACTGTTGTGCATAATATACCAGTTTGTCTGATGTATATTTGTTTACTATATACTATATAAAAGAGAATTTTAAAATACCACCTTTGTTTATTAAGTATTATTTTCTTTATTGAGTGTGCATCCCCTCTCTATTTTCATATTTTTTATAAGATTTGCAAGTATCATTTTTACAATCAGGAAAAGTATAATAGTGGTCAGATGGCAACCTCTCTCATGGGAGAACATATTGTTGTTGCCATGAAGAAAACTACCAGACATTTCCCTAGTAGGCTCAGAAGAGTTGGTAAATGTTTGATTGACCCAGAACAACTCCTTGCCTTTTACTCCATCTCAGTTTATATAGGAGGCTGCACTGCTGGGTGGGTGAATGCCAGTGGCAGAACTACAGGGGGAGAGGGGGATGCAATTGCACCAGGGCCCAACCCCCTCAGGCCTACCGGCAGTTCACGCGCCTGTGTATCCGCCAAGAAGGTCGCTTCTGGAGGGGGGGCGGCTGCACGGCCTGCACCCGGGCCCGGTGCCGGTTAGTTACATTACTAGTGAATGCACAAATAATGTTACAGCTGTGATTCATGTTGGGCAGAACTAGTATATATAATTATAATAAAATATGTGTGTTTTTTGGAAACATATCAACATACTTCTCTTTAGGCATCTACAAATACCGGCTGATGCTGATTTTTAGACATCTTAGCAATAAAGAACAGGGCCAGATTCTTAATAAAGTTGATGGAGCTGCAGCTCCAAGCTCCTGGACTTCATGTCAGTATGTCTTTTTCCATTGGTGACAGTAGTGATGCTTACAGTGGAGCTATCTTGAAAATAAAAATTTAATATAAGCTTCAGCACACTGAAAGAAGATGTTTTCTAAATATAATGATTTTTATTATGATTAAATATTCTGTACCATTACTGAAATAATCAAGTTTATCTTCACTACCCCTCTCAGCATCTGTTTCTCTTCATTCTGTCTTCATGCAGGAGTTGGGTGTCAGATATTCATTGACAGTTAGATCCAATATATCTTATAGGGGGCTCCTTTTGCCTAGAAGATGTATTAGAGCTCACTCTATTAAAAACACCAGACATCTTCTCTACATACAGGATTTGTTCAAAAGGTAGTTATTTTGTTAGATTTTGTTTGTACTGGAATCAGTTATTTGAATGAGCTCTAATACATCGGCTAGGAAAGGGAGCCCCTCATAAGATTTTTTGGATTTAACTGCAAATGAATATCTAACACCCAACTGCTGCAAGAAGACAGAATGAAGAGAACAGAAGCTGAAGAGGAATAGTGAAGATAAACTTGGTCATTTCAGAAACAGTACAGAATATTTAATTGATTGTATTTAGAAAGTTTCTTATTTCAGTATGATGCAGCTTTTATAAAATTTTCATTTTTGCAATAGTTTCCCTTTACTATAAGCACCATACAAAGTGCTCCATTTGGCATTTTAGACGCTTAGGGGGTTATTTATCAAAGGTAAAATTTTAGAGTAATGTGATTTTTTTTTACTCTAATAAATTTGATTTTATTCACAATTCAAATATTATGTTATTTCTGAAGAATGCAAACATCTAAAATTCAATCGCATAGTCCTGACTCAAAAAAACGTGACTTTTGCATGTCAAATTTTTTGACATGCAACATTTTTTTTGACACGTGATTTTTTTACCAGAAAATTCAAAAATTCTAATACACCATTCGAACTGTAGTAAATCTGCCAATAAACTTCTACTACCTATTTTGCTTTGATCTCTATTCTCCTTATCGCGAGATTGTATTGATGTGCAGTGGAAAATACAAACCCTTATAACACAACCAATATCTTCATGATTTGACATCATTAGTGATACAGCATTGTAAACTAATGAGTACTGGTGTTGCAATTAGAGAGAATGGTGCAGAAAGCCAATATAAGCCCTACCAAAGTATATTAAAGTCTAATAACAGGAAAACACAAAAATAATGAAGGGGAGAGAATGTACTCACAGTTCACCCCAGTCTATGGGTGCATGTATATGGAACAACAAGAGAAATTGTAAGTTTTCACAAACAAATTCAACCAAAAAGTGGTTAAAAGTTCAAAAACGTTTATTAGGACGTGATAGGTGAAGGCCTACTGCTGTTGCACCCTTTGGCATTCTGTGTGGCTGCCCATGTTCCTTTGGGAGGAAGCTATAAAATGAAGGTGGAGAGAAATAAAGAGACCAATAAAAGCTGGTGCATGGTACTCTAATAAAAAGATTGAAGATGACAGGTTTTTGCAAGAAACTTTCCTTGTAACCAAGTGGTCCAATGAAAAACTTTAAGGGATTTGTCATTCCAAAGGAGGACCCTTCGTTCAAATGTCATTGCAAATGTTGATAGTAGGCCATGGGAAAATCCCCCTGTCACATATTTAATAAAGCACTCCTGACAACAAGAAAAGCAGGACAGGATGCAGGTTGACTGCACCAGTGCTGACATCAGAAGGCAACCCCATATCTGCATAATAAATTATCTGCGGTTCTGTGCAAAGTAAGGGATGCACACCACTTTAGCTGAGAAAGAGGGAAGTGAGACTTTTCTAAAAAGAAAACCCATTTACTCCTTAAAGGGGAAGAAGAACTAAAAGGTTCAGTGTAACTGACTGACAAAGTGAAATAAGTATTATAGTAAAATTATAAGTACAATTATATTACTTTGTCTTTCCCAAAGTTTGGATTTACTTTAAAGTAATGAATTAAAAGGTAGGTCCTAATTTAGTCACGGGTTTGAGGTGC
The DNA here is from genome assembly GCA_038501925.1 of Xenopus petersii. Lineage (NCBI taxonomy): Eukaryota > Metazoa > Chordata > Amphibia > Anura > Pipidae > Xenopus > Xenopus petersii. Next base: position 94,444,173 of record CM076679.1, on the reverse strand, counting down.
AAATTATTTTTGTCTTAGTAGTATTTTAAACTTATCTGCTTGATTGAAATTGGCAGAATATTCAGTATGTTTTACATCAGTCTGTCTCAGATATCATTTGCATCTAATCAAAGAAATACATGCATTTATGTCAGCTATTTAAAAAGGGATGTTCACCTTCCAAACACTTTTTTCAGTTGAGTTGTTTGCATGTTCATGGATCGTGCCTTATTAAAGGAGACATATTGTGAAAAGCAAGAATGTGCATTATACTCCTTTTGAATATAGTCTGGTGGGTTGATTTATTGAAAATTCCTATAAAAACCCTACATTCCTGTCCATCTGTTCCATTATCTGTCACTACCTTTTACAGACTATGCAGAGGAGCCGGTGGCACTCAGCACACTGCATTGTAGGATAGGATCTGCAGCAAGGCTAACCTGATAGGGACTGAAACCTGCTTGCATACTTCCCAACATTTGAAAAATGGAAAGAAGGACAAAAAGATCTGCTGTGCGTAGCGCCCTGTCCCACAGAAATCAGGACAGTTGGGAGGTATGTGGTTATGTGATTGGCTATTCAGGCCACACCCATCCACTCATATGAAAGAGGAACAGGAGCCATGTCAGACAAAAGGGAAAACAAAGGGGACATTTTGAGAGATAATATAAATTTTTAGCCAAAAGTAAAACCAACACCATATTATTCATTATTGTCTGTTGTCTTGGAGGGGTTTGTAGTTGTTATGCAATATGTCTCCTTCAAGATGATGATTTGATACAAAGATACAAATGAAACACTTTGTCCTTTATGGCAATACATCACAATGAGGGCCACATTCAATTAGATAAGGACGACTTTTCCCCTTCTTCAATTCCAGTTTTTCCCGAAAAAACAGATTCAATTCTCACTGTTAATCACATAAACTCTGTTGAAGTCCATGGAAAAAAAATGTGGACTCACCTGATTACATGAAGTTTTTCTTTTCCTATTGAATCTCACCCCTAAGCACAATAAAAGAAGGTTTTCTCATTGATTTAAATCTGGTTCTATATAATAGTAAACATTTTCTGGTACAGAAACAAATCTATAAGCAGGGGCACTCCACCAATGAGGCGAGTTGAGGCGGCAGCACCCCCCTGGTTGCCAGGGGCGGCAAAAATTGCGCTCTCTGCACTAACAATGTGGACCCCCCTGACCCCCGTCCGGTGCTGAAGGTAAGTGCTGTGGGGAGGCAGGGGCGGCAAAAACGAAGGCCATCTTGTGCGGCAAATTGGGCAGGATCGGCCCTGTCTTTAAGCATTCCAATTTTTATCTTGTCCTAGCATTGGCTGTAAACCAGTGTCGGACTGGCCCGGCAGGACACCGGGAAAAAACCCGGTGAGCCAGACTTCCTCTCCCTACAGTTTTCCCAAACAAAAAATGTTTTTTTCTGGCGCAGCGCCGTTTCCGCATCCGCGCCGTGCAATGTTTGCACATGCGTGATCCTCCGCCTGGGCAAGTGTGCCGAGTGGAGCCTTCACGTCACAGTAGGGGGGCCCTGGACAGCAGTCCCGGTGGGCCCCGGGCCCCCCAGTCCGACCCTGCTGTAAACAGTTATTGCTGGTATATATAGGTGTAACGTATGGTATCCCAAAACCAGAACAAACCACAAGGTCCCGGCCTCAGCTCACACTTCTGCCTATAGCAGCCGCTTTTGGCTTCGAGAGGAGCCTCCGATACTTGGATCCTGCCAGGTCTTAAAGTGAGAGGACCAGGGAGATAGTTTTGGGCAAGCAAGGAAACCGTAATGCATACAGGAGGAATGGGGAACAGAGAGTGAAGTCTTGGCACAGACTGAGACAGTACCAACCAAACGGTGCAGTACAGAATCAGGAGCGTAGTCAGGATAAATAGGTCAGAACAGTACCAGGCAGACAGTGCAGTACAGAATCCGGAACAAGGAGCGTAGTCAGGTCAAAGAGCCCAGGTTCAAAACCAGCCGGTAACCTGGCACAAAGTCAGGATACAGAAGAATAGTGAAATAGGCACAGGTCGGTTCAGGCAGTGATACAGCAAGGTCATAAACAGACAAAGTCTTGGATTCTTAAGAAATCATGGGCCGATAGGGAGCCTATAACTTAAACAAAACACCTAGGGGCACATTTACTTTGCTCGAGTGAAGGAATAGGATAAAAAAAACTTTGAATTTCGAATTTGTTTTGGCTACTTCGACCATCGAATTGGCTACTTCGACCTTCCACTACGACTTTGAATCAAACTATTCGAACTAAAAATCATTCCAATATTCGACCATTCCATAGTCGAAGTACTGTCTCTTTAAAGAAAACTTTGACCCCCTACTTCGCCACCTAAAACCTATTGAACCTCAATGTTAGCCTATGGGGAAGGTCCCCATAGGCTTTCTACAGTGTTTTTGGTCGTAGAAAAATCGTTCGATCGATTTATTAAAATCCTTCAAATCGTTCGATTTGAAGGATTTAATCGTTCGAACGAACGATTTTTCGTTCAATCATTCGATCAAACTAATTGCGGTAAATCCTTCGACTTCGATATTCGAAGTCGAAGGATTTACCTTCCGCCAGTCGAATATCGAGGGTTAATTAACCCTCGATATTCGACCATATGTAAATCTGCCCCCTAATGTAAGATATGAAATGCTAGATAAAGCGAATCAGTGGATCGTGATCACATATGGTTTCTTAGCAACCAATTACACACATACATGTTGGTGCCATTTTCAAGGGGAGGGGTATAAGGTTTGAATTTTTCACTCTGTTGTTACCTTGACAAAGGTCTCAAGGAAGACCGAAACGTTGGAATAATAAATGGAAAATATCTCTATTTCAGTCCTGTGAGTGTCTTGCTTTACATGATTATTATTTTGCCAGTAAATTTTTAATATGGGCCTCAGTTGCAACCCTTTTGTTAAGGTAGCCATAGAGTTTTATAAAAGATATTTTCGTTATCATAAGACCAAGCTGATCCTGAAACAATCTTTTATATGTGCGATTTATCCATCAACTAAAAAGACCATTTCAAGCGATATTGTCTACTGGAAACCAGCAAAACTGTGGCTAGCTGCCTGCTTGGCCCTACAAACAATTGGACACTGCATACATTCACTGTGAACGATGACAATCTTCTAACCTGCCCGATCAATTTTCTGACCAATGTCGGATAAAAAATGGTTAGATGCACGATAACTTGATGGATTTGTCGCATTGCTCTAAAATCGGTCATTAAGGAGAGACAAATCTTAATGTCTATGGTGAATTTAACTGAGAAGCAAGGCTTGGGATGTTCTAGTATTATTCTGGGATTTTGCCCCTGACATTTTTCCCAAACAAAACACTCGGAATCGGCTCTGAGGAAATTGTATGAAAATCATCCTGGTTAAAGCATATGCAGGAGGCGACTTCCTGTGGATGATAATATTTATTGACAGAATTCCTTTATTTTTTATCTCAGCTGTTTCCCAGGGAAAGTTTTGCATGGAAAACACATACAAATACCCACTGTGGCATCGCCCTGAGTATGCAAAGCAACTGTTCCATGCACATGTAATACTCTCATAAGCAAGCCGACCCAAAATTTGACAGACCAAGGTCAATTTTAACTGTCCGGTACAGTCTGAGCTAAGGTGTGGGTGGGTTACATGGATGCACATAATACAGTATTTATGGTACAGTCTCATTAATGCCAATATATACATTTCTTACAGTGTTAGCATCTGAGCTTTAGCAGAGTAATGGTTACAAGTTCCATTATGGGGAAACACATGTAAGAAAAAATTCACGAAACGCATTCCATCAATGGGAGTCAAAATTATTTTGACGCACGTCAATTTTGACGCCTGCGACAATTGTTATATGCATGCCTATTTTGGCCAAATGCATTCAAATCAATGGGTGTCCAAATAATTTTGAGGAGTGACAATGTTTATGCGCTTGACTATTTTGACTAGTTTTTCGCTGCGCCAAATTTTTTGCTGGAGAATTTTACACGCCATTTTCAGTAAACATGGAAATTCCCTGCAAATTCATGTCTGGTGAATATATTCACCCACCACACTTTATAGTTAAAGTGCAGTTGTCTGGTTGGAGGACCGATATTTCCTATTTATCTTTTGATCTGACCAGACATTAAAATTACAATCTAGGAAGCCACAGCAAAAAAAATATAAAAATGAAAATTAAAAACATTTTAAAAATTGTCATAAAATAAAATTGTAGACAATTGAGAAATTTGAGAACACCATTGTCTACAGCAGGGCTGTCCAACACTTATGTGGCCCTCCACATCAAAGTCTGCCTGCTGTGTCTGTTTACCATATGTAATCTTTAAAAGGTATCACTACAGAGATTAACTGGCCCCTGCATTGTCTAAACCTCAAATTCAGTCTAATCCCCTGCATTGTTCATGCCTATGATCCTCCTGTATTGTTCACACTTGTGACACCTCTATTGTTTATATCCTAAAGGCCTGTACTGTTCACACTTGAGACCCAGACTGAAACTGCCCACATTGTTCACCTGTTCATACGTTATATAAAATGCTAATGGGGCACCAGTACTGTGTCACTGTATGTAGTACATATTAGACTGGTCCTGATTCCTGTCTCCTGCTCTGTTCTGCCTCCCCTATGCTGCCTGTGTGTGTCATACTTTGGTATTTGTTCTGGGGGGTTGTTAGCATTTGAAAATTATTGTTTGTGGCCCCTAAGGTGTTTAATCATTTGCTGGGGTACTGTATTATACACAGAGGAGGAGGAGGCATGTGGATTTATGGGTATGTCTTAATATGACTTAACTTTTTTTCACATATGAGTGACATCCTTGCCAGGGCAGGCACAAGGTTGTTGGCACCCTAGGCAAGAGCTTCACTCAGTGCCCCCTGTCCTGCATTACCATTTCCCTCCTTACCATGATGGTTTTTAAATAAAGAGAGCAAGAAAGTGTACAACACTTTTTCATTTATATTACTGCCCCCTGTACCTGTGCAAGCAAGCTCAGCAGCCATCCATCATACAGCCCTCCTCCAGCCATCATATTGCCCCCAATCTTTACCTGTGCCAGCAGCAGCCAAAAATAAATCTGATCACATCATATTGCCCCCAAGTATTTATGTAACTGTGCCAGCGCCCAGCAGCAACAGTAAACATATGGGCCCCAAATCTGTACCTGGCTGTGCCAGCAGGAAGCTTCACACTTTACAGTAATAGAACAAATGTCTTCAGTTCAGTGCAACTGTGCAAGGCTGAGAGCAGTGAGAGCCACACCAAGCAGCCCCCCAGCTCTCTGCTCTCTCTGTCATCCAACACATCAGTCATTGACGCGTGTACGCACATCATGGTGCACTGCACAGAAGGAGCTATTACTTGCCGGCAAGAGGGAGAAGGGGAAGGAGATGGATTCCACCCAACTGGGTGACCATGATCACTGAAACAAATTATTAAATAAACGCTTGAAAAAAGTGCGCCCCTCAATGAGGGCACCCTACTCTGCCTACCCCTAGTTCCGGATCTGATCCCTGCAGTGAGTACCAACCATTTGTTTTTTTTGTGTGCTATTAATATAGACATGGTCTTGCGGTAACATGGGTGTGGTTTAAAGTGTGGTCTAAAAACAGGGAGTGGCTAACACTGGCTTCCATTATCGGCCCTCCGCCATGTAGATTAGAAAAATTCCCGCCCTCTGTACCATAGAAATTGGACAGCACTGGTCTACAGTATACTGAAGTTTGTTTTAAGGTAAACTACGATACTGCAGCTACTAATGTTCACCACAGGCATTCTTTATTATAAAATATGCAAAATCACCAAGCAGCCCCACTGTACATAAGGAAACCAGTTCAAGTTATCAGAGATCATAAAACTTATTTTGCTGCATTGTAACATTGTAGCAGAGCAATTGAGAGTTAGTGGTACATTATTTTCTACATACTCCACAGTCCTTACAATCTCTTACAAAGGAAAATAGGGAAGCTGCAGTGTTAGCAGATTTATGGTTCGAAGAAAAAGGGTGGGTCTTTAAATGACACTTAGGCTGATGAAAATAACATAGTATTTAACAACATTAGTATTGGTGTGTCAGTGTTAGAATATGCATAGAATTTCCTTTTTATCTACTGAGCTGATTATCAGTGAAATCACATGAAATGTAATCACATCACAGAATATATAAAATAGTATTCTCCTTCTTAACAAAAATATCTGTAGAGCTCTTAGGGTTGGCATCTTGCCCTATGCCATTAGGTGGACAGCCCTGCCCTAACTGTGCACCTGATTTAGACACATTAATAAAAATAATAAAAATAATCTTGATGCTTCAGGAACAGATGTACTTGGCTTCATAATGTATATTCATATAACCCAGAGAGGCGATATTCCTGCTGCACAGTTAAGTACACAATCATATTTGCCCTGCATAAAGCTGATGGTGTTGCTTTAGGATTGCATATGTACAGCCAAGCAACTGTGAAATACTCTACTTTTAAAGCATATGAGAAATGGATTACTGCTGCATTTCAGGCACTTCTTTTCTGATCTCCCATTTCAGACCTTCCTGGGTTTTGGGTTGATAGGTACAGGTAGGGTTACAGTAATTACTTCCACGTAATCATTTACTTTACATAACTAATTCACCCTTACATACACAACCCAACACTCACATACCGCCTAAGAAATAATGGGTATCGGGTCACATAAGCTGAATACTAAAACTTTAATAGGTATTGGGCATAACATGACAAATAACAATATACAGAAATTAAATGGGCATTAGCCAAAATGTAATTTTGCAGAGAGAAATTGAAACGTTGATTTTTGTTTTCCAAAACATGTCAATTTAATATATATATAATAGTTACCAAAAAAACTGAATTCTAAGATAAATACCGTAGAAGTACATACTTTAAAACTATTTAAGGGAGTAAAAAAAATTAAATATTTAATGCAAAGCATCAAGATAATGCTGAAAACTACAAAACCGTGCCCCATGGGTTTTGCATTCTATGCCTACGGCTGCCACCTGGCCACTCTTCTACCAGCTCTGCCAGCAAAAAAAGATACTTGATACCAATGTTATTGGCGATATGAGGATGATATTTTGGTTGAGTAGCAGCCCTGTGCATACTCAATATGGTGCTGCCTATAACTATGGGCAATAAAACAGAAAAGGATAAAAGAAAGCCAGATAGCCAAGGCACATGGATAGAGGGAAAGATAAACAGACAATATTATCATAAAAAACATAAAATTGAATTTTGAAAGCTATTTTTGGTGAATAAGTCTAACATTCAGTATTCTGAGACATGTTACATAGTTATAAGGGAGCCGTGTGTGGGTTTTCCAAAATATAAACATCGTTTTCTGATTATTCAAAATGTATTGAAAGTTATTGAATTTTAAATAAAGATAAAAAGTAAGAATACTAATTCCAGTACAATTTACTGCATCGTTAAACATATCCATTTAGCTATTAATTAAGAAAAATCAATTAAACAAAAATATGGTTATGGATAGTCATGGAAATCTATGGATATAGAGCATCCAACTCAAACTCTTGAGCATAAAGGTAAAAACAGTATGTCCAATGTATAAACCACTGTCTAAAACTAAATTAAGCATTTTTTAATTGTGAGCCTTTACACAGAGTCTGGGAAACCACTGTGCCCATTTGAATTGAATAAAGTCTTTAACAAAACAATAATAAATTTATACCAAAATCTTACTCTTACCTTGAGCCATACAGTTTTGGAACTGTAGCAGGAACAAGACCATCAGCAAATTCAGATACAGGACCATTGTAATGCAGAGACCCCCCAATGTATTAGTCCCTGCAATAAACACAAAACAACTTAATCTGTAGCAACTGTTAGCATGTGAAATGGAGAAGGAATTGTTAAAAAAAAGAAGGGAAATTTACATACAGTGTAACCTTCTTTATCAACCAACTTGCAGCTTCCTCTTAACATAAATGCAAACTGCAGACCATGCTAAGAGAGTGTTGCTCAGCTCAGTTCTACCTACTTCTTCAAATTGAAGCAGGAAGCTTTTTAAACTACATTGTCATTTCCTTAGTTGTGAAGTACACTCATATACACATCTTCCGAATGTATAACTTTAGTAGCATCGAATTTTTAAGAGAAGAACTTACTGGCAAATGTTATTGAAGTTTTAGCTTTCAAATAAAATTACAGTATTTTCATTTTTTTTAAAGGTTTAAATGTGTTACTACCAAAAGGAACAGGAAGGGGGTTATTGATCAAAATCTGAAAAGTTCTCACAATTTTGTGAAAACAGTTTCCGCATTCGCAAAAGCTATATGTTTTTATATAATATATATATATATATTTTTATATATATATATATATATAATATATATGATTTGTTTGCACAGAGGCATAACGTTTCGCATTGCAAATCCATGACCAACTTTTACTGCATTCCCCCAAAAGTGTTTAGTGGGGAGGTGTATATATATTTCTTAAAGTTTGTAGACCAAATTGTAGACCAAACACTCAAAAGCACATACATTTTAAACTCTCAATATGCCCCTTATTCTCTCAATAATCCACACAGAACTGGACACAGCTGTATTGTCATAGCGACACAGAGCAGAATTAATTAAAATAATTATTTTTCAGAGATTGTTATACCCTCTAAAATCTTTACCTCTGCTTTTAAAGCAAAAGGATGAGAAATAGCTTAGAACAGACTTTAGCGCCTATATTGGTAATGACAAGATCAACAATAGGTTAACATAAAGTAAACAAACCTAAGGCACATGGTGGCATTCATTTTCCTTATGTCAAACTCAGCTGCATTTCAGGGGCTGCTGCCATCTCCGGCTCCACGTTTTCAACTTTTAGTACCGGAGCGGGTCAAGGAGGGCTGCATCACGCTCACTGCAATAGCAAAGTGGAATTTCTGTGTTGAAAAATGGAAATTCAGATGTTACCAGAGGTGGAATTATGTTCTCACCTTGCCTTATGGCAGGAGCAGCCTTGGTCAACATATATATCATTGCAACACATCTTACTGTAGATATGGCAAATATTGGTTACATAAAGGAGATATTTTCACTCAAAACTAGACAGGCAACTCATTCCACATATTAACTTAGTCACTCTACTCCATATGACACCACATAGCATGCCAGCAATAGTACTGCATAACCCCATCCTTCTCCACAGCCTCCAATAACCTGTAGACAATCCAGAACGAAAGTTAATCTTCATTGGGCTCCCCTTAGAATGGTACAGCTAGCACACTTTTTCCTATGTGTTATTAACTGGGTGGGGCACTTACCCTCCACAATTAGAAAATGATCATTATAGAAGCTAGTGCTTTATTTCCAATAATAAGCACATACATTTTCTTATTACCAAGCCAGGAGTTATGTGTATTCAATGGGATGCACCATTGGAGACTTACTGGGATGGTGACTTAGACAACTTGACCATACCAGACCAGTGGAATCACTAGTTTTTACTGGGCCCCAGAGTAAATTCATGTCCCCACATTGTGGACATTTAATGCACCCTAATCTCTACTTAGCTTGCCCTAAATGAGAAACGACACAGACTCTGTGAACTATGTGCCTCTGTCCCCTGAGTGGTCAATATTTAACTCATACATCCAGTGCCAATCACACCTTACCAGAGGCAATAGTGTTGCATTAACTATGTCTTTTTCCTCTTATATACCTGAAATAAAAAGAAATGAAAGAACACAAAACAGTTCTAGTGCTTGAAATCGAATTACACTTTACTAACTACACATCAGACATTTTATTGGATTCTCCTGGAGTGAGGGGTGTAGCCAGCATTACATTGAAATTAAAATACTTGTTAGGAATGTTTGAGGAATGAAAGAGAGATCTACATTTTGAAAAAAAATCTAAAAAAATCTAAAAAATGTAGATTTCAAAGAATTTTCAAGTTCATAGGACAAAGAGACAAATGCAACAAAACTCATGCAGGTTTTTTACATGACCATGTGTTTCACAAGTTTTTTTTCATTCTACTAGCATATTTAAGAAAAAAACTCACACACAAACACATATCACATTGCTCCATTCAATTTGAGGCTGAAAATCTCAACATTTGTAATACTTTGGGAAAACCAACCCGGTGTGCATTTTCTTCTGAAGAAGCCTAATGTGCATTGGGGTTGGTTGGTGAAAGGTAAAAACACTCTTGTTATTATGTGTCCTATGTGTGCCGTGAGATCCTCTTCAACTAGATTACTCATCTTATTCTATTTTATTATTCTAGTTTTTTTTACTAATATTGTTATTCAATGGAGATGGAGAAGGCAAAGTGCAATAAAGTAGATAGGGATTGCTTCAAAAAGAGGTGAAATTTTTTCTAAGTCCCAAAAAACGCTGAAGTCTTTTACTTTTTTAAGGGTGATAGGCTGAAAAAGATTGTACATTTTATTGGGGATACCCTCCTTCCCCCTTCATTACCTAACATATCGCACCTAAACTATACAATGGGCACATGTGTAGGGCAATATAACAACTCTCCATTGTACTTTAACTTGGCGTATGCAAATTAGGTATCGCTACCGTAACTTCACTTTGCTTGACAAATTAACGCATGCGTAACTTCATTACCTTTCGCCTCCCTGAGTGCAACTTCGGACTTTAGTTAATTAGCGGCGCCCTGGCGAAGTGCGGCGAAGCCAATGCTGCCGCAGCTTCAAAGGTAAGTAAATTTGCCCCCATGTCTGGAGCTGGTTTGCAACACAGGTGTTCAACTTGGGACCACTGAAGAACTTCACAAATAAGGTACTAATCTGTTAAAGGGCACCTGTCCAGCCTTTTCCTTACTGCCTGCCTTGAGACAGTAAGTACAAGGCCACAATACAGGTTGCACATCGAGCCAATCGCTACCTTGCTCATCTGAATGAAGCGTAGGGATGGATAGGAGGCAAGAGGGGAGGGCACCAAAGGCAGGCCATATTTGAGTCAAAGAGCAGTCCACAGGTCTCTGTGCTCCAAAATGGAGAGCAGAGCCTGTGACTATTTCCAAAAATGTGCATTTTGCACACTGCATGGGGCATTGTAATGTCAAAAATAAATACTGATGCATGACAGTGACTGTTTGATAGGAAGAAAATGCATATTACCAATGTAAACATTTAGGACAAATGTGTAAAGTTGTGTGGAAAGTAATATCATTGGGGGAACATTGCAGAAGAACACTAAAATTGTCTTGTCTGGCTACTCAGTTCTGTTGAAGCTGAGCTCTCACACGTAGTTAGAAAAATTCTCTACATTCTATTGTGCCCATTATGGGAAAAGATCACCCACTCCATAGGTTTAGTTCAGGAGTAATCTCATAGAGAGTGCAGGTCTCAGTCGAGTAGCAAGTGATAGAGTTTAGTGGTTGCATGTGCAGGAATGGAAGTACATTACCTACAGTTGGTCTGACACTGGTTAGTTGGGAGTGTTCATAGTCCTGACTAGAATAATATGTTATTGTGAGATTTATGTATGTGAATAAAGGATTGGATGTTGATATTGTTCAGATGAGGAAATGGGAATTGCCTGAATGTGGAGAATGGAGGGCAGTGCAAAGGCAATGATGGCACTGAATAACTAATAGAAAAGTAACTTAAGGAGTCTGTGGCAGGAGAATTCACATATTAAAAACTTAGATACATTGGTATCTCCTGACATTATTTAGAAGCAAAAGGTGGTGGTTTGCAAAAAAGGAGGTTATTCAAATTTCTTGTTTTCTGCTACTTATTTCTATGGTGGGTGTCCCCTACTGACTGGGTAATAATGGCAAACCATGTCTTCTCTGTGGTATTCTAATATCCTTTAGTGTGCTGTAAGCTCTTTTGAGCAGGACCCTCTTTTCCATATGTACTGAGTGTTTGTATGTAACGTATTTTTGATGCTTACTCTCTTCCATTATACAGGGTTTTAGAATTTGTTGGTATTAATTATAATAATGAAAATGTACAGGGGGTACAAGTATTAGCCCACTAGTTACCTGAGCCCCTGGTTAGTGAGACATTACAACAAGTAAAATGTGGCGAAATGCACCTCAGATCTGCCACTTCGCAGTCCCACCCCTTTCACAGCCAGCTAATTTAACTTTTCCATATTGGAGCCCTCTATTTCATGGCCCCCAGACAACAGTACCCCTTCCCCCAATGGTGGCCCTGTTTTTCCATAGCAGCAGCTAAAGCTTCATTTGTAACATTTGATCTATGACAGGTTTTAGTAAAGTTCATTCATTAGTGGCTGATGCTGCTGAGCAAATTATCAACTCATTTATCAAATTGGAACAGTATAAAATGAAAGTGATCTAAATTACTGGGCTATTATGGGAAACACAAGAGGGGAAACCATATTGCTCCATCCTAACGTTTCGGCATCTCAATAGCAGCAATGATCCAGGACTTCAAACTCATCACAGGGGGTCACCATCTTGGAAAGTGTGAGTGACATGCTCAGTGGGCTCTGAGCAGCTCTTAAGAAGCTAAGCTTAGGGGTCATCACCAATTATCAAGCAGAAAATGAGGTTGGGGATAACCACCATTGCAACTGCTATTGTGTGGCAGTACGTCACTTGTATAGTCCATTGAATCGTGAGGAGAGCAGTATCCCCAAAGGACTGAGCACCTAACAACAGTAACAGAGGAAAGCCTGGGTGTGCAGACCAGCTTCGCTTTATTCATAACTGGTGGAGCAGCCATTGAGGTTGACCAGGACAATCAGCTCCATTTATTCAGCATGTCAATGAAAAGCTGTTAAGAAAGCAGTGGCTTTTAGGTCAATGAAAAACTGTCCAATGCTATTCACAGACCTTTGCAGGATATTAGAATGAAAACGTACTCGTGTAAGATACAATTGTATATAAATAAATAAATGCTGGAGGAACAGATTATAAATATGTAAAAAAAAATATTCTTTTTGACAGTAGTAATCCTTAAACATTTTATGAAGAAGCAGGTTATAGAGCAAACATCTGCACTTTTATTATATGTTGGGTACAAGACTCAAAATGTCCTGCCATCTGCCACTCATTTTCAGAAATAAGAAAATATGTCAGTTTTAAGGAATAGTAGGATGGGACTTCTCACCCAAACTATTCTTCTCTGGGATTTGCACTGTTAGATATTTGTAAAAAAAAAAAATAATTAGTTATAACTTTATTTCTGAAATTAACACTCATTCTTGTCTTCAACAAATCAGCTGACATCAATAGCAACAAATGTCAGACTGTAACTCCAACAGAACACACAGAAGAGTGTGAAGAAAATTAAAAGCGACTGTGGAAAGCCACAGTTGGAAAAGCAGATGCCTAGAGGAATAAAAGGCATATTAGTCAGTGTACTCAACAAAATTAGAATACAAATAAGAACAAAAACCAGTGATAAAACTCAGGATGCAGAAAAATTAGAAAGCACTGAGAACGATGAGTATAAAGAATACTCAAATAGCGGTAAGAAAAGTGTTAAAAACAACACAAAAGCAAAAAAATAAATGTCAGAAGGAAAGTGTAGTAGAACACACGGAAGAGCAAAAAAACAGACAGCAGTATAGGGACTGCTGAGACTCTGTGTACAGACTGTGGAAAGCCACAGTTGCAAAAGCAGAAGCCTAGCCGAAGAATGTTCAACTTTGTTAGGATTTTTTCAATAAGAAGAGAACGAAAATGAAATAACAAACAGTGAGAAAGAGAAGAAAACGTGAGTTTTGCAGAGATTCTGTGCACCTATTATGATGTAGGGAAGTGTTATTTGCCCTTTCCCAAACTGCATAACCCTGTGACTTTAAATCTGGATCCACCAAAAGCATGGCTGCTGCTTGCACTGCAGTGAGACAGTTTTCAGCCACAGCCTAGCCAATGAGCAAGAAGGATTTGCTTCTGACCTTGTGACCTCTCTAAAAGAAGTTTGGAGCCAAAATGAAAGTGAGGCTTAGGTTAACCAGGAAGAAGAGAAGAGGAAAGCATGGACTAATACACTGAGAGCAGCCTGTAATCTCTCCTTCTCTCTTGTGAGTGTTCCTGCTGATTTATCTGAGTAGGAAGCTAGGGATTTCACCTATAGAATATTTACCCATATAGGCAATCCCATAGTCAGAGCACAGGGAGTTGGTTAACCCTTTCCAGTCAGCCATCATATTGACTGGAACTAGTGTAGCTGCCTGAGCTATTGCTAGGGAAGTAATCCCTGTAGGATAGTTAGGACTTCAGCCCTGAAGTGAGATGCCAGCGTGTACACCCAATCTGGACTGTGGATTTCCCATCAGCCTCCATGACACGTGCAGTGGATCCTCAGGAATTTAGGAAGCCTCTCCCTACGCCAGCATTTCAAGCTCAGTGTGGATTAAAGCTGCCAGACCGCTTCCCTGTATCTGCTCTGCCTCACAGGATCTCTTTTTTCTTTCACTATCACTGGGAGTTGGTGAGACCTTCACTTTACACACCCCGGGGTGCATCAATCTAGTGTTGCAACACATACCTCTTCTATTACTACTTTGGTATATACCCTCAGACCCCTAGTGTGCCCACTCACCATTCTTAAAGTGACAGTAGACATTTTCATACAAAAGGGTGATACTTATATTGTCTAATATTCATTGTATTATTGTTATTTTACTGTTCTTATTGCATTGCATATATTGCATTCCTAATATTACATATTACTGCATATCTGCCTATTGTGTGGTTTATTGTCTGCTACAATTGGTACCAAAATCACTGCTATTGCAGTTCCCAGGGAGTTGTATGCCACCAATATCTGGTTTTAGCCCTGGGTGGAGGCACTCAACTTATCCAAACCCCGCAAATCTCCCACTTAGCGGAGGCTTGGGATCTATACTGTTAGCGCCACAGTGTGGCCCTGGATATTCCTGCCAAGAAAGGCTTACAATGAGATCCCCATATTGAAATGGAGGAAGATAAAAAAAAAAGTAAGTAGAATCATAAGAAGATTTGCCGTAAGATCACCTTGCGGTTGAAGAAGAGGATCTGTATAATGATACAATTCATCAGAAAAATCTGCAACAGGAACAGTGAGGAAAGCAGTGAGAATGCTGAGTACGAAGAATACTCAGGAAAGACTCGGAAAAATATAGGAAAACCCCCACAAACTATTCAGAAAAGTGAGAACGCGGGGACTACAGAAAGATTTGAGAAAATCAAAAAAGAAAACACTGAAGAGACTGTGAAAGAAACTGAAGAGGGTCTTTGTGTCTTCTTCCGGCACTTCAAAAATTTCCGTCAATTTCGGCACATGCACAGTTGTCGTGGACTTGGAAATTGCTTCAACTGCGCATGGTCCCATTCTTGGATTACCAAAGACCCAGAAGATGGCTGCCGTGAACTCTGATCCCTGAATCTGCACGAGGGGTAAGTAAATAGCAGCTAGGCTCGGGGGCAGAGGAGGGAAGGGGTTTATGTGGGGTGGGGGTAGGGTTTTTTTCATAATGGGTTTGCCTCTCCTTTAATGTTTGATTTATAGAATTATCTGCTAATAAAATTCTGAGAATAAAATAAAATAATTAAAGCTCAATATATTGTGTCTTTCTCAATTACTTAATGTTTGATTTAATGAAAATAGTTAAGGGTTGCCCTGCACTGTAGGCAACACAGGTATTCACATGGGTCTCTTGGGCAGTTGCTGGGGGTCATTGTTTTAAGTTGGCTTTATACATGACAATAAAATCATATGATATTTGGTACATGTATGGAGGGTGGAACTACAATGCCCACAGATATTCATACACTAGATATTAGTTGGTTTGTTGATCAGGCAGATTTGAAAATGTAATTTGCCAATTCAGTATGTCTGCCAGTGTATGATCTACTGAAAGACGAGGAACTGAAGAGGCATCAGAGTTGCTGCTATTCAATCACTTGGACTGACAGCCTAAATGGACAGATCAGTAGACAAGCACCAATCAGAAGGTCACATATGCTGGTTATTTGCTTGACGTCTGGTTGCTATGGATTACTAGATGTGGGCCTTTTATTATAGTATTACAGAGACACAGATCTTTACTGCTAAAGGATTGTGGTTGCCTTGGGCTGGTACAGAAGACAAATACATAATGTACTACATTTCTACCCCACTTCTTTAGCCAGGCCTTTGTTCACCTTTAAACTTAAAGAAAATATAATGCAGTTGCGCAAAATCATTGTTTTGGAGAATTCATTAAAAATGATAAGTGGAAGTGAAATGTGCCTTTAACCAGTTGGTATATGTATCCTAAATTCTAAGCCTATGAATCATTGCAGTATAGGAAGCAATGTATGGTATTATCTTACCATCTGATATCCTGTTGGTTTCCATTTTAGAATAGTGTTTGTTTTCCTTTGATGTTTACAAAGCCTAAAAAGTGCGCACAGCAACAGCAACTGTTTGCAAAAGCTTAATGAGGAATGTGAGCTGTGGTACATTTACTGTAGCTAAAAACATTTTCTGTAATTGGGAGAACCCTAGATACGCTATTTGTGTATGCATTTGGGCAAATAACAACTCTACAAACTTGTCCCCATATATATTAATCTTACCTACAGAGAATGCAGTCTACCTTCAGTAAGGGTGTATTTGAGATATAAATCTTGCATCTCCGCTTTGAAATAGGTGTATATAGAGTAGCCCCATGTGAAAGATTATATGGTGACCACCTGGAGTATATAAGACAGGGAAAGAGTTGGTGGTAGTGATGGGCATATAAAGTCACCAGGCGCAAATTCGCAGTGAATTTCTGCGTTTCACAACTGGTGAATAAATTCATGAAACTGGCACGAAAATTTGCCAGCAAAAAATCTGCCGTGCCGAAAAAATTGGGCATACGACAGAATAGTCGAACGCATAAACATTGTCGCACATCAAAATTACTCCAACGCCCATTGATTTTAAAGCATTTGCCTGAAATAGGCATCCATATAAGAACTGACACGGGTGTCGAAATTGACTCATGTCAAAATTTTGACGCCCATTGGCTTCAATGTGTTTTGTGAATTTTCACCGAAAATTTCCGATTTTTTTTTTTTTTTGGCGAAGTGAAACAGGACAAATTCGCCCATCACTAGTTGGTGGTTGTTGCCAACAATTCCAGGGCATTTTGCATAAAAATAAAAAAGCTATATCTGTGCCCATTTCTCAAAGCAAACAGAGTTTGTATCAGTCACTTTAAATTAGGGATGCACCGAATCCTTCTGCCTGGCCGAAACAAATCAGAATCCTAATTTGCATATGCAAATTAGAGGCGGGGAGGGAAATCACCTGACTTTTTGTCACAAAACAAGGAAGTATAAAATGTTTTCCCCTTCCTACTCCTAATTTGTATATACAAATTAGGATTCAGATTTGGTTCGTTATTAACCCAAATCTTTCTCAAAGGATTCGGGGGTTCGGCTGAATCCAAAATAGTGGATATGGTGCATCCCCCAGAGCTGCTTTAAAAAGACAGAAGAAGGAAACTTTTTAAACTTAAATCAGTCACAAATAGAAATTATGAAGTAAATTAAAGAACATAAAAAACTCACCTGCATGAGTGGCACCAAAACTCAACGGGGCTCATTTATAAACACTGTGCAAATTTGCACCTGGTCATTAACCCACAACAACCAATCAGTGGTTAGGTTTTTTTCAGTCAGCTGCAGGTTCAACACAGAAAGCAATCATCTGATTGGTTGCCATGGGTTTCTGCCCAGGAGCAAATTTGCCCATTGTTAATAAATGAGCCCCAACATCCCTACACCCTGCCCACAATATGTAGCTATAGAGGGAAAAGAATAGTTATATGTGCTACGTTTTCTGATTAAGATCTTATCACACCCAAGTTCAAGATTTACCAAAACGGTAATGCTTATTTGGTAATGTCACCTTATAACCCATTCCACAATGTGATGTGATATACTGTTACACCTTGTGTTATTTTGCAACATTTTATTGCACTTGGCTTTTTCCACGACTTGTATTTTCTTTTTTGTTTTTTTTATTATGACTATGATTTGTGTCAAAAATCAATAAAATAAAGAGTTATTAAAAAAAAAGGTTCAGATCATTAAGTTTTTGCCTATAATGCCTGATTCACTCCCATAAGTCCCAGGTAAATGCACATGCCCTCTGCTATTCATAAATCATCCTCTTATCTCCACAAGTAATGAAGATGTCCTATATATTAGAAAACATATGGAGCAAGAAAATGAAGACAGAACAGTGGATCAGTGGCAGAAGTGACAGAGCAGGTGTCAGGACAGAGTTTCTGAAACTAGGAACATAACACTAGAATCAATAGGCAGGACCAACTCAAAAGCCTGGCCAAGGTCAAGGTTACCATCTGGCTGGTATACATTATGCTTGCTGCCAATTATATTAAGAACAATAAAAATATAGCAAGGCCAGGTTTTTTTTCCAGTAAAGGTGGTACAACCCTTGCCAGGACAGTAAGCACTGTCCTGTCAAGAACAGCTTGAGGTCAGATTCAGAAGCAGTGATTTGGATAATGCAAGTCGAAAAGTCTGGAAAACAAGCCAAGGGTCAGCAACAGAGGAGTCAGAGTAAAATGGCTTTGTATGACTCAGGCACAAGACAGAGATAACATTGAACAGAGGATTGGGCCTGGTGCCATTTAGGGCGCTTTTAGTTCTAGTAGCAGACAAAAAAATACCCTGCCATAGACAATACTAAGAATTGCCTCTGCTAAATCACATGTAGGTGGAAATGTAATAAAATTCGCAAAAAGCAAAACTTTGCAAATACAAATTTGTCTCAATGTTGTAGTCTTCATTAGGCTTTTATTGCATTGTGAATTTTAATTGCGAATTGCAAACCTTTAACACCTGCTCTGGAGTTTCATTAAATATTTTGTCACAAAATAAGTGGTTTGGGATCGGCAAAATGTTAACATACACTGCGAATGTTCACAAAAGCAATTTGTTTGCAGGTTGAAAAATTACCAAAGTTCATCAAGTTCAACCCCTCCAAGTGAAACCTAGTATCCAGACACACACACACACTGACCCCTCTATACACTCACATATATATATATATATATATATATATATACACATATCTATACTAACTGTATATTTTAGTATCACAATAGCCTTGAATATTGTGTTTGTTTAAGAAATCATCCAAGCCACTTGGATGGCATTAACAGAATCAGCCATCACAACATCACCCGGCAGTGCATTCCACAACCTCACTTTCCTGATTGTGAAGAACCCCCTACGTTGCTTCAAATGAAAGTTCTTTTCTTCTAGTCTGAAGGGGTGGCCTCTGGTACGGTGATCCACTTTATGGGTAAAAATGTCCCCTGCTATTTGTCTATAAACTGGCAGCACCCCCAGTGATTTTAGCTTTAAGGCTAAATGTTTTATACCGTTGTACAGTTAACTATGAAACATTGTAGAGTTACAGAAAACCGAGGCAAATAGCAGAACACTGTGCTGGGGGAAGACCGTCTGATCAGAATGCTGATTATTGCAAAAGCAAGTGGTTTATAGACTGAACATGATATACACAGACAGGTTTTGCTCACCTTTAATGCAGGCAGTCCCTATTGGGGTATCTGGCAATTTCCTTTAGTGGCCAGGGGGTGTCAGGTTAGTGCTCCACCTGAGAGACAGGCGGGAGTGCTGGGGGGTCCATCACTTTCTGGATTAAGCTGGGATACTAGGATTCCATGACTGAAGAATAGTTATTTATAGGAAGACTTATAGTCATAGTACACAATACACAGGAAGAAATCTCAGTCTAACTCACTCTATGGCGTTGACCAGCTGCTATAAACACCGTAGTGCCAGTGACCCACATTCTGGAGATGACCAGCTGCTATAAACAATACAAAAGCCAATATTTGTACACAAAGACAAAGAGAAGATTTGCCAGCGCACAATAATCATTACAAGAAATGAGAAGTCAGTACCATACTTTGGCCGAATTATGTAAGCTCAAGTGCCATGTCAATGCCCCTCATTGTACGTGAGTCCAAAACTATTTGTGAGCATTATAAGTTTGTAATGCATTTAAAATCAAGTCCCCCAGCAACCAATGTGAATGAGTAGTAAGACCATGTTGGTCCACATACTTGTGTGTAATAAATTTTCTCTGGCAGAATTGTCTTTGCCTGAATTCTGGATTATACAGGTTTACATGTTTATAGATATTATACTTGAAAATTAAGGTAATAATCATAACTTTGACAAAGGTAACAGAATACAGCACTGCATTACCGATAGGCCTATAGACACTAAAAATATTATTTATTTATTAAATAATTGTCATCTGTAGTTTTGCCAAGGACAATGTGCCATACTGCTGTTGCAAATACTGGTAAATTAAGCAGAAGATTAGTATACCTGACCTCAAAGTAGGAAGTTTGTAAGCTCCAAAACTGACTCTGAGTCTTTCATGTTATTCCTTATCATAAACATGCTGCTTCAGCAATGCACCACAAACCTACAGGGGGTAAGTAGCCTAGTAAAGAACAGGGCCCAGTATATAATCTCTGTGTGTTGCAATATGTCTGCCCATTGGATTTACTTAGCAATAAACTTATATGAATGAATAAAAAATGAAGCAGAGGACCATTAGAAAAGAGTGTTTCTCTTGAAAGTTCACAAGAAAAAGTTTGGTGTAAAAGAAAACCCACAGGGTGCTGCAGGAAGGAAATTTAAAAAGCGAGAATAAAAGAATTGTTCAGTCAACCAGGAAGGAGGGGGCGGGTGATATACCTCTACTATACCTCTAATGTTAGCCGGCCAGTGGAACTCATAGAGCATACCCTCCCTGGGCATTAAGGTGTCTCTGTACTTTCAGCTACAACATTGCCCATAGCAAACACTAACAATCACTAGCAAATCTATCCACACCTCACTAAGTATATGGAAAACACAGTATCATAACTTTGTGAAGATTCATATTCATCCAGATCATGGTATATCTGTAGAAATAAGTCAAATCAACTGGACTTGCTGTGTTTTTCTTGAAGACGTTTCATCAGTCATCCAACTGGCTTTCTCAATTTAGAATGACTTGTAAAAGATCTTTCTGGAATAAATACCCTGGGAATTTGCTCCAATCAGTATAATCTGTTTATCATAATCAGCAAGGATGTCATGAAGTTAGGTATTGATTGTATTAGTCCAAATAAGCAATTAAGGCGGCACTCCAGATGAATTTGAAGAGGTTTATTGCAACATATTAAGGTAACAGCATTGCCTTAAGCGTTTCGGGAAAACATTCCCTTAGCCATAGGCATACAGAGGAACTGTGAGTAGTCGGGCTCACAGTGACCTCTGCTGGGCTAAACATAGAACAGTCGCCCATTATGATACAATTGTTATGACTGATAATATGTATCCAAATTCTAAAATTATGTATCCAACTTTTAAAACCAACTTTTATTAGTGTATTAAAAAGCACAAAAGAGAAAAAGAAAAATTAAGCGTAAAATGAGTAAGAACTCAGCAGTCTCTCAATTGTAGTTAAAATATTGTTATCCATTTGGGGAATTGTCAGTGTTTCTAGGATGGCCTGGGAGGAATCATATAACCGGACCTTAATACTGAAAAAAACGGATTTTATTCCTGCAGAAATGGTAAAGCCTGCAAAACCTGTAAAAACAATGAAAGAAAAATGTTAAAATTTAGATCCAACGTGACAAATGAGGAATTTAACATAAAAAACGTAATCACTTGTAACAGCTACAATGTGATATATTTGTTACAATGTCCTTGCAAGCTACACTATATAGGAAGAACTACTAGAATCCTAAAAACTAGAATAAGGGAACATTTAAATAATATACAAAAGGGTATAACCACACACAGTGTACCAGCCCATTTCAAAACTCACCAATTCTGACCCTTCCCTACTTACCTTTATGGGAATAACTCAGAAAAAGACACACTGGCGTGGGAGCGCTACGATTAAACTAATATCACAAGAAGAAACTTTTTGGATACATAAATTAAAGACACTTACACCTAATGGTCTTAATATTGATATTGATCTAAAATGTTTTTTAAATGATTAATTGTATTTTACCAAACTGTTTAATTTTTATTTCATGTATGTTTTAATTCTACAAGTCTCATAAGCAAACGAATGAATGCGATTATCAACACTAATTGATAGAACCACCCACGGAAGAGATAATTAGCTTTGTAATGCAATATAGGTAATCTGCCCCTGAGGAAGTATCTGTTATACGAAACGCGTTGGGCTAAGAATTTTGTATAACAAGGCAAAGTTGTGCCCCTAAAATTCCTTTACGAGCGACTCCATAGAGAAGCAATCCTGTTAATAAATTGAAGAAATACAGAACTGAGTATACAAACGGTATACACCACGAGGAGAAGAACGCTGACAACCGGAAGTACCAGGAGACCCCGGCAAAAGATTTAAAGACACCCCGACATCCGTTAGCGCAGTCCCCGTGCGCCGAAAGATCATTTCTTGAAAAACGGCTTTACAACAGAGGATCCGCCTCCTCATTAGGCAGTGCGGTGACCCCTTTACCGGCAACAAGAAAGAATTTCCATGACCAACGGAGACCGCACGGAGATAGTGTAAGGCAATATTACATCTACAGTCGGTAAGTGCATTTAACCCGCATGCGTTCCCCTGATCCATGACGGTGCTTCACTAGCTTCAGTTTAATTTAACAGGTACAGTGATGGCTGGTACTAGACAGAAGAAATAATCTGCTCCCTAAAATAAGACACATATATCGCCTTTTAAATGTGAGTAGATCCGACGTACATTACAAATCTCTGTATAAAGGTTAATACACCATCGAGCCTTTTCTTCCTATAGGAACCTTTATATCCACATAATTGTTCCAGCGCACCTTTTTTCCTTTTCCTAAATATTAATCGTAAATGCCCAAAAATAATATAATATAAGTCAAAGAAAGGGTTTGTTTTTTTTTAGAAACTTAACTTGAAAGTAGGGGGTATGTGTGCGCATGGATAACCAAAACTCATGTTAGTATAAATATGTAAGATCATGCCTGGTATTCAGGCCATTGGGGACCCTGGTGATTAATAATAGGGATGTAGCGAACGTCGGAAAAAAAGTTCGCGAACATATTCGCGAACTTGCGCAAAAATGCGAGCGGTTCGCGAACGGTTCGCGAACCCCATAGACTTCAATGGGAAGGCGAACTTTAACATCTAAAAAAGACATTTCTGGCCAGAAAAATGATTTTAAAGTTGTTTAAAGGGTGCAACGACCTGGACAGTGGCATGCCAGAGGGGGATCAAGGGCAAAAATGTATCTGAAAAATCTGCCTGTGCTTGGAAGAGATAGTGTAGGGGGAGAGCTGTTAGTGATTTCAGGGACAGATGATAGTAAGTTTGCTGGCTAGTAATCTGCTTGATACTGCTCTGTATTGGAACAAAAAAATAAATAAAAGCAGTCCTTACAAGGACTACTGTTATTGCAGCAGTCAGCAGATGAGATCAGAAGCAGGACAGCTGCCCACTGCAGCTACATACAGAGCACTGCAGTAGAAGGTAGATTACTAGCCAGCAAAGCTACCTAAGCTTAAATGTCCCTCAAACCCCTGCAGACTTCTGTCCCTCCAATAACAGAGCAGTATCAAAACGATTACTAGCCAGCAAACTTTCAACTGTCCCTGAAATCACTAACAGGCAGCAGCTCTCTCCCTACACTATCTCTTCAGCACACACAGGCAGAGTGAAAAAACGCTGCAGGGCTTCGGTTTTTATAGGGAAGGGGAGTGGTCCAGGGGAGAGCTTCCTGATTGGCTGCCATGTACCTGCTGGTCTGGGGTGAGAGGGCAAAAAAAAGCGCCAACAATGGCGAACCCAAAATGGCGAACGTCGCGCGACGTTCGCGAACTTCCGGCGAGCGCGAACACCCGATGTTCGCGCGAACAAGTTCGCCGGCGAACAGTTCGCGCCATCTCTAATTAATAATCCAGAAGGCTTCTCTTAAATTAAGGGGGGCGTAAAATATCCCCACCAATGGGAGGAATCCTCAATGACCTTAACTCCCAAGTCATAAATACCCCCATGGGAACAGGATACAACGTGTTTTCCTATGGGGGATTTGTCTTTTCAAAGGCCCTTACGTGTTCTCGTATTCTGTCTTTCAGACAGCGAATCGATCTACCAACATATTGTTTAGCTTCTGCATTCTAAAAGATAAACTATGTTTTTCAAATTGCAGTTAAAGAACCACTTATTCTGATATTCAAGACCTGTTATGTTTGATTTAAAGCCATGGCTTATAGTGATTACTTTGCAGGTTTTACATGTGGTAGCTCCCCATTTGTAAGTGCCTTTAATTGAAAGCCAGTTCGCCCCAACAGCTGATGTGGAAGAAGAAGAAGCTACGCTGGGGGCTAAAACTTTACCCAAGGTGGGAGATTTCCTTGATACAAATGTAATATCCTTGGAGGAGATGGCTGTCATTATATAAAATAGGAAGATATTTTTTTACTGTTTTACAAACTAAAGTAAATTCTTCGCTGCAATATACCTCTACTATACCTCTAATGTTAGCCGGCCAGTGGAACTCACAGAGCATATCCTCCCTGGGCACTAAGGTTTCTCTGTACTGTCAGCTGCAAGATTGCCCATAACAATCACTAACAATCACTAGCAAATCTATCAGATTATGGTATATCTGTAGAAATAAGTCAAATCAACTGGACTTGCTGTGTTTTTCTTGAAGATGTTTCACCGGTCATCCAACTGGCTTTCTCAATTCAGAATGACTTGTAAATAAGATCTTTCTGGAATAAATACCCTGGAAGTTTGCTCCAATCAGTATAATCTGTTTATCATAATCAGCAAGGATGTCACAAAGTTAGGTATTGATTGTATTAGCATGATTGGAGTTATTATAAAACCTCCCAGGGTACAAAACAGAAAAATGCTTATAAGTAACATGATGCCAGGATATACTGTATATACTGTATTCGTGGAAAGATTCTACTGTATAATGGTTCTGACCTGGGGTACTAACTTTTCTGCGGTACTCTTTGTGTGTATGTTTTATAGGTAGTTGCAGCTGTTGCTTCTTCAGGGCATTGGTGGGCCTAAGACTAAGATAACATCTGGCCACACCTCATCATTTGTAGCAATTATATAAAAGCCCACTTTTATACCAATATAGCATACAAACACTCTGAAGCCCACACACTCTTCCAGAGCAAAACTATTATGCTCACACACATACAGCAACAACAGCACACAAGCATATACAGTACAAATACATGTGTTGCCAATTGTATAACATCTGCCAGAAAGCACATAATATAGTATTCCAAGGATTATATCATTTCTCAGCAAGCAATAGAACATGGAGCATCTGAAACCCCCATCTGGCAGACAGTACAGGAGATGTATTCCAGATACTATCTGAAATTGCTCAGCCCGTATACATTGAAGGTCATGTTTGTCTGAGCTTCCTGTACAACTCCTCACAGTGGTGTAACTACCTCTTAGTGTGGGGCGGGCAGAAAGGACATGGTTCCCCCCAGCACACACCTTTCTACCTGCTGTTAGAGCGAGGGGTCAGATAATGTTATATGAAGGGCGACCCTAAATATTGCTTTGCAGGGGGCTCCAGGAAAGTAAAGTACAACACTGACTCCATTTAACAAGTATACATGCATAATATATATATATATATATATTTATTGATAAAGTGGCACATCTGAGCGATCAACCGGAACATGGATATTACTATCTATGGAAAGCATCTGTACAATTTGTAACATCCCAAGCACAATACTGAGAAATAATTCAATTCACTGGTACAGGTATGAGATCCGTTATCCAGAAACCCAATGTCCAGACATCTCCAAATTATGGAAAGGTCTTCTCCCGTAGACTCGATTTTATCCAAATAATCCAATTTTTTTTTAACAATTATTTCCTTTTCCTCTGTAATAATAAAACAGTAACGTGTACTTGATCCCAACTTAGATATAATTAATTCTTATCGGAAGCAAAATCAACCGATTGGGTTTATTTAATGTTTACATGAGTTTCTAGTAGACTTAGGCTAAGGCCACACTAGGCGATAGCGCCGCGATTTGACTCGCGGCGACTTTTCACCACGACTTTTAAGCCGCAATCGCTGGGGAAACTTTTGCGCTGGCGTCTATGGGGAATCGCGAAAAATCGCCAGCGTAAAAACACACGCGGCGATCTTTTTTCTACTGTCGCTCGAAATTGCCTCGCTAGGCGATTTCGAGCGACAATAGAAATAAGATCGCCGCGTGTGTTTTTACGCTGGCGATTTTTCGCGATTCCCCATAGACGCCAGCGCAAAAGTTTCCCCAGCGATTGCGGCTTAAAAGTCGCGGCGAAAAGTCGCCGCGAGTCAAATCGCGGCGCTATCGCCTAGTGTGGCCTTAGCCTTAAGGTATGAAGATCCAAATTATGGAAATATCCATTATTCTGGAAAACCCCAGGTCCTGAGCATTCTGGATAACAGGTCCCATATGTGTACTAACTATTCTTCAAAGTTTCTCCAAAACTGCAGAAAAAGGTCAGGGGCCCAGCGTCTCCAATTGGATGGAGCAATGCAGCCCTACCTCATTTATGTCTGAAAACATTTGTGTATCTAAGGAGGGAGTTTCCCCATGGCAATCCGAATTCTAATAAATATCTACAGAATATGGGCTCATTTGCCAGCAAGTATTGGGCCAAGGTGCAATGTGCCTTATCTTTTGAAAACAATGCATGTTGAACTGAATAAATGCATCTGCTGCTGTCAATTGAAATCTCTCCACCTCACTAATGAATTGTGCCCAAGTGGGCAATTTGTGCCTGTCTTATAAGGTTCAGTACTTTAATGGTCCATTGGAATATGTCCTCTGTAAATGCATCATTAGACTTTAAAAGTGCCTGCAGATGCAAGGCTCAGTAAAAACCTGGTAAATAATGGGCTTCCTTTTGCAGGAGAATGCTATGTTCTGTACCTTGCAATGGATACAAAGTCACAACTAGCACAAGGGTGGCCAAGTCCGTTGGAACTAGATGCAAGCAGTAAGTAAATTGTGCTGTAATGGGCCTTTAGTGGGCATTATTATTATTTATAAATTACCTCTTAGATGGCTCAATAAAAGGAATGCAGATTATAAGTAGGAAAGCAGAGGGGCATAATTTGGACTGTTAAAGAACATTTATTTTGCTCATAGAGAGATTTAATGCATGTATGAAAAAGTGACAGGAGAGGATGAGAACATTATATATACTTATATACAGTATTTATATAATAACTTGACTAAGGTCGTTAGAAAAGCTTTAAGATGCTACAAAGAGTACCGCAGAAAAGTTAGTACACCAGGTCGGAACCATAATACAGTAGAATCTTTCCACGAATCTATGAACACAAGTATAGTGCAATCAGTGGGTAAAAGAAGAATGAAGTAAACTGTGATGTTGTTTTGAGGTGTGTTAC
Organism: Xenopus petersii; assembly: GCA_038501925.1. NCBI lineage: Eukaryota > Metazoa > Chordata > Amphibia > Anura > Pipidae > Xenopus > Xenopus petersii. The sequence continues at coordinate 94,416,752 of CM076679.1, read as the reverse complement.
ACTATCAAAGCTTTTTGAGTGGTTAGCGAGACTTAAGGTGGCCCTAGACATTAACATGTTTAAAAGATCATTTCATTATCCTAAGACCAAGATTATCCTAAGCAATCGTTTAAACTGAAAAAGATCTAAAAAGGCCATTTCAAGCAATATCGTCTAGTTGAAGTCAGCGAAACTGTGGCTAGCTGCCTGCATGGCCCTACAAACAATTGGACAATGGATACATTTCACTGTGAACAATGAAAATTTTCTTACCTGACGATTGATTTTCTCACCAATATGGGAGGAAAAATCCTTAGATGCACGATAGTTTGGAGCCCACTAACCTCAAAAGCCTTACAGATTGCACTAAAGTTGGTCATTAGGAAGGGAAAAATCTTAAAGGGATCCTGTCATCGGAAAACACGTTTTTTTCAAAACGCATCAATTAATAGTGCTACTCCAGCAGACTTCTGCACTGAAATCCATTTCTCAAAAGAGCAAACAGATTTTTTTATATTCAATTTTGAAATCTGACATGGGGCTAGACATTTTGTCAATTTCCCAGCTGCCCCCAGTCATGTGACTTGTGCCTGCACTTTAGTGGAGAAATGCTTTCTGGCAGACTGCTGTTTTTCCTTCTCAATGTAACTGAATGTGTCTCAGTGGGACATGGGATTTTACTATTGAGTGTTGTTCTTAGATCTACCAGGCAGCTGTTATCTTGTGTTAGGGAGCTGCTATCTGGTTACCTTCCCATTGTTCTTTTGTTTGGCTGCTGGGGGGGAAGGGAGGTGGGTGATATCACTCTAACTTGCAGTACAGCAGTAAAGAGTGATTGAAGTTTATCAGAGCACAAATCACATGACTTGGGGCAGCTGGGAAATTGACAATATGTCTAGCCCCATGTCAGATTTCAAAATTGAATATAAAAAAAAATCTGTTTGCTCTTTTGAGAAATGGATTTCAGTGTAGAATTCTATAGTAGCATTATTGACTGATTCATTTAGAAAACATTTTTTTCCCATGACAGTATCCCTTTAACGTCTATGGCATCCTTTAGCAGGGAGAAGAGACCTTTTCCACTGCCATTTTGATGAGCCGAGGTAGGATTCTTTTTACTTTAATGGAGAATTGTTAGAATCATAAGTCCTGCTGGATTTCCGGGTGCCGTTCCTCAGTACATCTAACAAAAAAACACGACATTTCTATCTCCAAATAAGACTATTATGTTGTCCTCTTGAGTTGCAGCTGTGGCATTATCTTTAGTTGCATAAAATAATAGTTTAGTTGACAATATAATAATAATAATAATAATTTTAGACATTTGCAGAGCCCAGCAGAATGCCCACAGTACCAAGCCAGACTCTCTTATAACCCACTAGTACCTTTTTTTACCTAGCTCAACTTTTTTTTCTTTCCCTTTCATTCTGCCCTCCCCTCAGATTTTTTTTCTCTACTTTTTGTGGTGGAATTTTCAATTTGCTTCCAAAGCATTTCTGGCCTTGGTTCTAAATTATTTTTCCAAAACGATTCTACTTAATATTGGTGAGCAGCAATTTATCATTCCCTTATTATCATGTCTAGCCATAGCCATAGGGCTGGGTCTTCATTTGGCTTAGGATGGAGGAGGTGTTACCCATCCAAGGGGCAAATTCACTAAGCGCCGAACGCTAGCGTTAATTCGCTAGCGTTTGGCATTTTCGTTACTGCCAAATTCACTAACGAACGCTGGCGTAGTTTCGCTAGTGTTACTTCGCATCCTTACGCCAGGCGAATTTTCGCTATCAACGTAACTACGCAAATTCACTAACTTGTGCAGTGTACTGAACGCTACCTTTTACGCTAGACTTCCTTCGCCACCTCAGACCTGGCGAAGCGCAATAGAGTAGATAGGGATTGTTTCAAAAAAAGTCAAATTTTTTTCTAAGTCCCAAAAAACGCTGGCGTGTTTTCTACATGATGGGTGATAGGCTGAAAAAGATCGAAAATATTTTTGGGGCTCCCCTCCTTCCCCCCCTACATTTCCTGACTCATGGCAACTTACCTAGACAGTGGGCACATGTGTAGGGCAAAATAAAATTTTTATTTGCTGATTTGAAGGTTTTCTAGGCATTTGTAGTGCTGATACGCGTTCCTCCATTGAAATTTGAATTTCGCGCCGTATGCAGATTAGCCTTCGCTAGTGTAACTTCGCTTTACATAGCGAATCGACGCTACCGCAACTTCGCAACCTTACACTACCCCTGTGCGCAACTTTGGATTTTAGTGAATTTGCGGAGCGCTGGTGAAACTACGCCTGGCGAAGTGCGGCGAAGTTCCGCCTGGCGCAACTTCGCATCTTAGTGAATTTGCCCCCAGTGTACATGCCCTGTGGCAGGTAAAAATCCCCATTGTTACAGGAATGTCAGGTAAAGGTAAACAATCCTTGCATATGTGCACATACATTAACTGGACCAAAGACAATAAATGATGGCCATTAATTAGTTCATTCATTAAAAGGGTCCAACTCCCTCTAACATAACGTAAATTAATTCGGTGGTCCATGGGAAATTGTAAATACAGAAATAAACCTGCATGAAACAGCTGCTCAACCTGCCTTCCATTCTATAATTGGTTACAACCCTGTGTCCCACATATAAGAAGTTATAATAAGTGAATATCACAGCGATTGCAAAGAATACCCAGCTAGCTAACATGGTGTAAACAAGCCTAAAATGTTCTATGATGAATGCAGATCTATTTCATGCACCGGAACATCTAACAAATGTCTCCAGCCACCTGTTCCTCAGAACCTCGTGTCGCTGTAGCAATTGCCTGAGTAGCAGATTACACAAAGCCTGCAAATGTTGCAAGTGTGGGGGGAAATGTAGAAGAGGAATACTGTTGCAAAGTTTCCTGTTGTTATAAGTTAAAAGTACATGTATAGATGACTATCGTTTCTGTGTCTAGGTGCCTGTATGTGAAAATTACTGTAGCTCAAGAAAAGGTTTGGTCTCAGTCTAATTACAGCCCAAAAAATCTGTACTGGATAGTCAGTTATTTAATAACTGTGTTGCATTAACTTGGGCTATACAGGCCATAAGGGGTTAATGTCCAGCTAGTGTTAGAGCATGGGTTACATGTGACTCAAACACTTCAGGCTAGGACCTTCGCTAAGTGGAAGATTTCAGGTGTGGTGTAGCGTAATTACAACTCCCACAGGCTACTGTGCAATAAAACAGGAAAAGAATGGACACCAGGAGGTTCTTGCAGTCAAACAGAATAAACTATTTATTTGTCCCACAAGGTTGTACTTACATGGATACAGAAGCATTTGCAGAATATACATGCACACCCTGCTCACACAGAGCTGACAGAGGTAGATGCAGAATATATATATATATATATATATATATATATATATATATATATATATATATATATATATATATATAGACACACACACACACCACACAGCTCACACAGAGCTGACAGAGGTAGATGCAGAATATATATATATATAGGCACACACATCACACAGCTCACACAGAGCTGGCAGGCTCACAAAGAGCTCATAGGTAGAGGCAGAATATATGTAGGCACACAACTCACACAGAGCTTCAGAAGTAGAGGCAGATACATTTTCCTGTGGATGTAGTCAAGGCAGTACAGCACCTCCAGGCAGAAATACACACGTGGTCTGGATCTCACCCAGCAGAGGGTTAGGGAAGAGAACCTAAAGCCTGACACCCTATCCACTGTAGTAGTGTTTTAATTTGTCCTATATTTTGTGCTGCTCCATATCTGATTGGGCACTCCAAGATGTTGAACACATATACTGTATAGTGCACATTTGTTCTCAGCTATAGATGGGCATGAATGTAAGCAAAATGAATGAAAGCACAGGATTAAGGGCAAAAAAGGTGCAACAAAGGGATACTTAACAAGATAAAGCCTTTATGAATGAGTCCCAGCGAGCAGCAAACTCAGTAGATTTGAAACTCAAGACGCACACACAGTTTTATTTCACATTTGTTTCTTGTGGTTATTTTCTAGGTTTCATAGTTGCATTTGCACCATCTACTGGAAATGACACAAAATAAAAATACCTTTTATAAGAGCAGCAATTTCCTTATTATTTATTATTGGCACACTGAGGCATCACTGCCACCAAAATTGTTCCACAAGACTGAACCAAATGGTCAGGCCTACACAGTTTAGTAATAAACAACCTTCTGAAACAGAATGGAAGAGGATCCTACTCTCAACAGCTGTTTTACCAAGTGGCTTCTTTGTTATATAAGTATTACCCAGATGTAAAAATGGGTATATACTATACTGAGTATTACGGATTTCTCAAACACGATTTCCAAAGTTTAAAATATTGTACTTTATTCGTTCATTACATATTATCAGCTAAGGTACAGTGCATATGTATCAACACTGACACGTTTCGTGCCCTTAAGGCACTTCCTCAGAGTGGCCAGGAACCCAGATTATGTGACACGTGACGTCCAGAGCCAATCGGAGATCCCGCACACTGAAGTGTCTATGCATATACTATACTGAGCTCTGCATTGAGTGATGGATTAAAAATCCAGTAAGAAAGCCGTCAGGATATGCAACTAGCCCTGTCCTGCGGACGGTGAAATGGACAGAGCCTCAATGTTGCACATTATAGCACTCCCTAGGGCAAGAGAAGAAGATGCCTATGTGCCTCCCCTAACATGCACCCAACTCTATTCAAAGAGCAGTCTTCAGGTCTTTGTGCTCCAAACGGATACATACACAATGCCCCACCTAGTGGGCAAAGTGCAAATATACAGTAAGCCGGCTGCATTGTGCATGAGCCCTAATGTACAAGATGTGTCTCTACTTTGTGACCAGCGACTCATTGTGGGGTCACTGTGAGTAATAGAATTTCGGAGACGCAGTGGTCTCTGTGATGCAATTGAGAGCATAATGGGAATCAAAGACATTCTGAAGCATAAGGAAAAAGCTATAATTTGGGTTTCTTGAAATGCATGATGCACAAATGATCATTTTCCTTGTGTACTATTGGTGGTGCAATGGTTAACACTACTGCACTAATAGCATGAATGTGATAGGGATTTACATGGTAAGCTCCACTGGGGCCAGGACTGATGTGAATGATGTAAAATCTATTTGCTGAATATGCCAGTGCTATATAAAGGATTAAAATAAATAATAATAACACATATTTATAAAGCAGCAACATAATTCAGCAGCACTGCATACAATAGAAATGTGTGTAGATTAAATATACATAAAGCATGCAAATACAGACCATTAGAGGAAATAAAGAGGGCCCTGCTTTAAAGGATGAAAGATTGGGAGAAAGTCTGATGGAATGGGAAAGGAAACAAGGAAAGGGGCTGATCTAGTGATGTTTCAGAGAATGATACATGGTTTGTTAAATACTGAGATAAATTTATAGATATAGGGTGGGAGTTGTATACATGATATCCTTATTGCTGTGTGTTACGCTGGATTTGTGCAGAAAGGTGATAATTGATGTATATGTAAAAGGACAATCACACAGCAGCCCTATACATCCAGATTGCTGGGGCAGCTTGTGTCAGCTGCTTTTAATTTATCTATTATTTATCTTTCCCTTTATACAGTGCTCGGGTTATTGTGTCCACAGAACTCTAACCCCTCTTTATGCATTTACCCATAGCAGTAGCATGACATATAAACAAGACAGGTTTACTATATAAACACAATTTATTTTTTACCATTCATGTTACACTGTTTGTGTGCTAATGGAAAAGTAAGAACAGAGTCCTTGTGTATTCCTCTGAATGGAATCGCCATTACATACAAAGAAAGTCCACCTTTCTCTTTTATACACAAAATAAATCTAGCTTTTTCTGGCCTGCCCAGTTTCCCAAGCATAAGAGCAATGTTATGTCGTCAAACAGAAGTAGAGAAGGATAAGAGCAGCCTCCCCAGCATTAACAGGCAGAGAAGAGGCAAGAGCAGTGACAATGACCAGCCATTCCCGGGGCATCCAGCAACTTCTCCAGGCAGAGAAACGGGCAAAAGACAAGTTAGAGGAAGCAAAGAAACGTAAGTCTATCTTACAAATTATCTTTACTATCTTGAATTTCTTTTATCAGAACTTATTACTGCCAAAATGGGCAGACAGGGACATTTGCATTGTACTCTCAATCTTTTTGGTCTGCATTTATTTTATTTTATATATTTTCAAATTATAGCCCCACATTTCCTTCATTTCAAGACTCTATTTCTGTAACCCTGCCTTATATCAGCGGTGCCACTTGGCCCAACAGAAAACTATTCACTCCAAATATAATATAACTTGCGCCTATATATACAGTGCAACAGCTAGTCCAGTAAGAAAGATATAATCAAAGATGAATTAATATAGTTATGACATCAGTTAACACTGCCAGTCCAATAAAATTTGTAATGTATTGTATGTGTGTTACTCATTAGAGAGACAAATGCGGAGACTTTATAGGGAGAATTCAGGTGGCACCTACTGGATTACATTAGGGGCGTATTTCTTAACATTGGATACAAACATCACCAGTTAGATTTGAACAGTCACCTGTTAAAAAACACAAATTAAAAAACAAAAGGAAATATCTGATTGGCTACTATAACCAGATTACTGGTGATGTTTGTCTCCAATGTTAATATATATTCCGCTTAAGCAAAGTGTTATTCCTCACAGTGTTACTTGGGGGCTTGCTTTAAAACTTATTTATAGCATTCTTCACAGTGCCAGTGAAATTGCCAGTCTGCTTCTGCAAGGGGCAAAACTTGTGATGGGCAAGTAAAGGCTATTGTGAGGTTATTTAGCTATGAATCCCTGTTCCTACTAGAACTGTCAGTTGTCTGTTGTCTGTGAGATCTGGGAGTTGTAGTCTGAAGGATCTTCAGTTTGCCGGGACTGGGCAAACAAAATAAATAAATAAGAGCACAGCTTTCAATCAGTTTTTTTTTAACATACCATGCAAAGTTATTCAGGGAGCTAGCGGTGCAGTCAACATCCTTAATCATAAATCCTTGGCACCCCACACAACCCAGTAAAGTATAACCAAGCCAGTCGTGCATTGACTGTACCCATATATTCAGTGAATGCACGGTCTCCTAGGAGTCATTTCAGATCAAACATTTTTTTCTGCTCTAAAATACCTGGAGTGCTACAACAGAAACCTTTTTGCATTGCTCGTCCCATTGTCAGAGGCACACGCCGATAAAGGGCATCTGGATGCAATTCGCAACAAAGCAAGCCAGAATGAAAGGGGAACAACGGCTCCAAATGCAGCAGTTACTTTGATCACAAACACAAATTTTATAGGGATTTTTCCTTAGGATCATAAACTTACTACTGCAAGCAATATGTTCAGAGCTTAAAGGAGCAGCTATGTCTGCCTGTATAGAACACTATAGAAAGCTTTCCAACAGGAGGCTTCTGCCCCCACCCATCCCCAGGTATCATTTGTGCCATTGTCAGTCACTGGAGCAGAATATTTTGCACCCAAGCAAAGCCACTAAAGAAGGGGTAGAATGTGCAACACCCTCCTCAGCCTGAGCCCCTTAGGATGGCCTGTTTATTGGCTGCTCTATTTGATGTTGAGCTGTATTAAGCCCACAATTACCAAAACATGAAAAATGAAATCCGTGTGTCTTGAGAATGTGTCCTTTTAGCACACACATGGACCCAGTCACATGTTGAATAAAGCTGTACATGTGTAAAAATGCCTTGTTTTTTGGCTCCTCTGCATAAAGAAGGCAGGTTGGGTGTGAGGAGACATTTTCATGGGGTTCTTAATAAAATTAATAAACAGTGGTCCAAAGAGAGTGCATGGTTTAAACACCTCTCATTCAATACTCGGCTTGCTCATCCAGAGTCTTATTTCAATCCAATAACAGCACCCAGGGTCGTTATCTCTGGAAATGGGAAGGTAATCATTAGTAATCCTGGTGCATAGTCTGTCAATTCCTGCTACATACTGCATGGAGCCCCTCTCAGTAATCTCTATACACATATAACCTGAACCTGCTGCTCCTAGTTGGATCCAGGGTTTTTTCTGTCTCGTCTGACATTCTGAGTTTAGGGAGGAGGAAAATGTTTTTACTGCAAACTAAACCAGTCCAGGCTGTTCTTTCTAGTTCAGTGTTGATGACTGGTACAGCCAAGGTACTTGTTTATAATACAAACACAACATACCTGTAAGCTTTTGTGCATGTATTCCATAGATTACAATCTACATGTTCACTGTTTAAAGCAGGCAATCTTTGCAGTTTTCATATATAATGTCTGCTCCTAGGGCATTTCCATATAAACTAATTGTCTTCTTCTCCACAATCTCCTCTGCTTCTCTCTCAAATCTCTCATTTACTCCTCCTTTATCATTTATCCATTATGTTGTTCTTCTTCATCAGCATTCTCTCTGATTCCATGAAGGCTATGTGTAGGGATGTAGCGAACGTCGGGAAAAAAGTTCGCGAACATATTCGCGAACTTGCGTCAAAAATGCGAACGGTTCGCGAACGTCGCGAACCCCATAGACTTCAATGGGAAGGCGAATTTTAAAAGCTAGAAAAGACATTTCTGGCCAGAAAAATGATTTTAAAGTTGTTTAAAGGGTGCAACGACCTGGACAGTGCCATGCCAGAGGGGGATCAAGGGCAAAAATGTTTCTAAAAAATCCATTGTTGACACAGCGCTGCGTTTTGTGCTGTAAAGGGCAGAAATCACACTACATTTCTAAACCTGTGTAATAAAATGCTTTAAAACGTCCGGCGTCTACATGCCAATCAAGTCGTGTAAAGGTTACAGCCTGTTCACACGCAAAGACGAAACGCGGTGCTTACTGCAACGCAAAAAGACGCAAAGAGCTTTAATGAATGATACCGTCAAGTGAGCAAATAATAGTTTTTAATTACTAGTTGAGCTTGTCACCTCCAGGATGTTCGTCCTGTTGGTGGCAATATTTCTGTAGTGGTGTGTTTAGCAGTCACCGTGCTTGTGCGCACGTGCACGGTCAGGCAGAGGTAATTCAATGTACAGTGAAGTGAACCAAAAAACACTGCAGTGTGGGCCCAGTTTTGGTCTACTTTATTGATCACCTGCGGTGACCATAAAAGATGCGATTTTGCCACTGTTGCAGAACCCTGAAAAATTAGGCATGTGTACTTTCCTGAAAAATTATCTTTTTTTTGTCAGATACAGTGGATACGGAATATATTATTGCTGCCTGAAAAACGTCACTCGGGTGGTGTTTCTAGAGACGGTACTATTATTGATATTTAGACAGAATGTGAACAAGCTCACACAGCTAGATGGTTGTTGTTTGAAAATGAAGAACACACTGAGCAAATAATGCCTACAAGGTTAACGTATACACTACTACAGCAGTGGATACGGAATATATTATTGCTGCCTGAAAAACGTCACTCGGGTGGTGTTTCTAGAGACGGTATTATTATTGATATTTAGACAGAATGTGAACAAGCTCACACAGCTAGATGGTTGTTGTTTGAAAATGAAGAACACACTGAGCAAATAATGCCTGCAAGGTTAACGTATACACTACTACAGCAGTGGGTACGGAATATATTATTGCTGCCTGAAAAACGTCACTCGGGTGGTGTTTCTAGAGACGGTATTATTATTGATATTTAGACAGAATGTGAACAAGCTCACACAGCTAGATGGTTGTTGTTTGAAACTGAAGAACACACTGAGCAAATAATGCCTGCAAGGTTAACGTATACACTACTACAGCAGTGGGTACGGAATATATTATTGCTGCCTGAAAAACGTCACTCGGGTGGTGTTTCTAGAGACGGTATTATTATTGATATTTAGACAGAATGTGAACAAGCTCACACAGCTAGATGGAAGTTGTTTGAAAATGAAGAAGAAGAACACACTGGGCAAACAAGGCCTACAAGGTCAACGTATACACTACTACAGCAGTGGATACGGAATATATTATTGCTGCCTGAAAAACGTCACTCGGGTGGTGTTTCTAGAGACGGTACTATTATTGATATTTAGACAGAATGTGAACAAGCTCACACAGCTAGATGGTTGTTGTTTGAAAATGAAGAACACAATGAGCAAATAATGCCTACAAGGTTAACGTATACACTACTACAGCAGTGGATACCGAATATTTTATTGCTGCCTGAAAAACGTCACTCGGGTGGTGTTTCTAGAGACGGTATTATTATTGATATTTAGACAGAATGTGAACAAGCTCACACAGCTAGATGGTTGTTGTTTGAAAATGAAGAACACACTGAGCAAATAATGCCTGCAACAGCACTGTACACGTTAAAGAACAGTAAGATAAGTAAAAGAAAAAAAAAATATATGTATATTAAAAAAAATATTTTTCTCGGGTTGGTGCTGCTGAACTACTAGGAGCAGCACAGTAGCACACCAGTCCCACTCCCCAACACTGCTAGACTAATAGCACTGGGCTTATAGTAGCAACTAGCAAAGTAAAAAAACAAAAAAGAAAATAAAAGCAGTCCTTACAAAGACTATTGGGTTATTACAGCAGTCAGCAGATGAGATCAGAAGAGATCAGTGCCCACAGCAGGCAGCTACATACAGAGCACTGCAGTAGAAGGTAGATTACTAGCCAGCAAAGCTACCCTAAAATGTCCCTCAAATCCCTGCAGACTTCTGTCCCTCCAATACAGAGCAGTATCAAGTAGATTACTAGCCAGCAAACTTACTATCAACTGTCCCTCAAAGAAATCAGTGAAATCAGTAACAGCTCTCTCCCTACACTAGCTCTTGCAAGCACACACAGGCAGAATGAAAAAACGCTGCAGGGCTTCAGTTTATATATGGAAGGGGAGTGGTCCAGGGGGTGTGGGGGTGGTCCAGGAGGGAGAGCTTCCTGATTGGCTGCCATGTATCTGCTGGTCTGGGGTGAGAGGTCAAAAAAAAGCGCCAGGTAAGGCGAACCCAAAATGGCGAACGTCGCGCGACGTTCGCGAACTTGCAGCGGACGCGAACAGCCGATGTTCGCGCGAACAAGTCCGCCGGCGAACAGTCCGCGACATCCCTAGCTATGTGTACAAAGACACAAAAGTTAGTGAATGTACTGAATTATGTCCGTGTACATACATACCTTGGCACTTACAAGAACACCTTAAAGGGAACATGCTAATTTAACAAATATGTCATTAAATTACAGGGACTCTAATGTCTTACCATTTGTGTTTTTCTTTCTCTGCTCCAATTGCTCACATTCCTATTTGAATGTTTTCTATTCACCTCTTGCTTTTCCAATATTCATGTGGCCAAAGTCATATTTAGGGGCAGGAGGTTTACATAATTGTAGCTAATCAGAGCACCTCCACATAGTGGGGTTGTAATGGTAAAAATGATGGCTATAGCTTGTCGGTTTCTGCCATAGTAGGCACAGTAAACAGATCATATTAGATCAAGTTGTGACCACTATAGGGTGGCACAAGAGCATGATATGGGTGTCCACTTGCATGTCCCTTATCCCCGTTGGTATAAGTCACAGCAGGAATCTCACAGCCGCAGACCTGTTGCACTTGGGCAATTAATGTAAAACTCAGGGTGCAGCTTGGTCTTATAAGGACTGTAGGTTTGGACCAGCACCCCGTATTTAAAGGGTGGAATCAATGAACTTGTAATATTCTCACTGTAAAGCGATGGCAGGCTGTTGTTTCTCCTACTCAATGTGTCACAGTGGGACCTGGATTTTACTATTGAGTGCTGTTCTTAGATCTACCAGGCAGCTGTTATCTTGTGTCAGGGAGCTGCTATCTGGTTACCTTCCCATTGTTCTGTTGTTAGGCTGCGGGGGGGAGGGAGTACAGAAGTAAAGAGTGACTAAAGTTTATCAGAGCCTAAGTCACATGACGGAGGGCAACTGGGAAACTGACAATATGTCTAGCCCCATGTCAGATTTCATAATTAAATTTAAAAAAATCGCTTTGCTCTTTTGAGAAACAGATTTCAGTGCAGAATTCTGCTGGAGCAGCACTATTAACTGGTGCATTTTGAAAATTGTTTCCAAAAAGTATCCCTTTAAGGTTCAGGAGCCACTGCTGTAGTCCATTCATATCCAGATAAAACAGGCTTCTCCCACCTTATGCTGCATAAATATTACATGAAGCAGCTTCAGAGCCCCAGTGAAAAAATAAGTTCCATCTGTTTCCTATTATGCTTTAAGCACTAGGGGATCAGAATTCTCTATGTTTTTTTTATCTGTCTGATGACCTTCTGCCTTGTCTTTATAACTTTAATTTCTCCTGGCTTGTGCCAAGTCTCCTGGTTTTCATTTGATGTTTAATGATTTCTAGTAAGATTTGTTCTGGTGCAGCTCTGCTGCCGCTCATTGTATTTAATTCGTACTGTGATTGGCAGATGCTGTGGCAAACAGCCATTATTACTAACTATACTAACTAGGGATTGCCAAACTGCCTGCTCAATCTTGCGGCTCGGGTGTTCTTTAGGCCTACAGATTCAGATGAACGCTGTCTGGCTTTCTATAACCTTTTTACACAGTGAAACTCTTACCTTGTCACTGACGTGTTAGGAAAGAATACTTACAGAAAGTGACTGTCCTTTCAGACTACTGAATATACTTTCACAATGTCAGTTAACTAACAATGGTACAATGACATGTATCTTATGTTAGCTTTCCTTGAAAAGAGTGATATATGAGGGCACAGCTCACTGCATGCACATCCACATATCTACAAATGAGCTGACCCTCCCATCCTGCTTAACTACATTTTCCACAGAAAATCATGAACAGCACGATAATTTCATGAACTCTTGAGCAGCTGCCTTATTATGATCTATGGAGAAGTGAGATGCTTCCCTCAGCTGAATCAAGCAATAACATATCATGGGGCTGGATTTAAAAACCTGCCTATTTTAGCTTTCACTTATAATGGACGCAGAGTGGAATTTAGGACTTTGGGATTACTTGAGAGAGAGAGAGAGAGTACTCCTAATCTTTGAAGAGCAAAATTGCCCTAGTTAAAAAAACAGGGATTAATTTAAGTTTACCCAAGGAAACCTGCATTTTCCTCCTGACCAAAGTCCCTGCACTCTGTGCTCAGAAACAGTATGAAGCATTTTTTAGCATTTTGCACACTGCATCCTGCAAGGAAGATGAGCCATACCCATATTTTTATTAGTGGACATGACATATAACATTCCCTGCAGATAGTAGGAAGCCAGTTGAACACTTAAATATAACAGGAATTAAGAACTGGGTACGGTAATCCATTTGTATATTTCATATTGGGCTGAAACATGAAACACTAGCAAGGACAACAAAAATCCCTATTTGTCCTAGCACTTTGAAAAGAAGTGACAATTCGAGATTTAATTTAGAAACAACCCTTGCCTCCTTAATATTTGTCTATGTCGTTTTTGGCCACTAATTTGATGCCAATACTGAGCTGTCAATTGACTGATAAGTCAATTGACTTAACCTATTCAGTAAGGCTCAGAGTTGAGTAACCTATTCAGCAAGGCTCAGAGTTTAATCTAGGGTCATATATAAATGATTAAGCTTAAATTACCATCGCAAGCAGGAAGCATAGTGGAAGTCAGGATGGAAAAGTGAGGGTATAAACAGAAAGATAAAAATAGCCATAAAACTGATGCCTCACAATCTGATTTTTTTTAACTGTTCAGTGAGAATAGACATAAAATGGTTCTAGTTCAAAATTGCAAATAACTAGCCCTTTGTTTTCTGATCCTAGGAAAAAACAAGTGCTTGCGGCAAGCGAAGGAAGACGCAACGGCAGAAATTGTCCAGTACAAGTTAAATAGAGAAGCAGACTTCCGGCACATCCAGACATCTGTGAGTGGCTCACTGTGCAATGATATGAAAAGCAGAGGGTTGTTGCTAACAAATAACCCTGCAATCAACCCCTTGCTACCCATGCCCTTTATGTAACTACAGGGAAGTCAAATAACTTGTTCAGTGGGTCTAAATGGAATCAGAACAGCCTGAAAAAAATCTTATATTTATAATTTATTTTTTTTAAAAACTGTGGACTGGTATTTCATGAGAACATACACTGATGTTACCTGCAAGAAATAGCAACATTAGAAAATTAATTAATAAAGAAAGAAAGGTGATATCACCTTGTTAAGTCACTGTAAGTAACTCGAATCTTGGATGTTTTTTAATAAAACCCTGGAACCTGTAGAGCAGAATGCTGCATTTAATGCTTAGTGTTTGGGGTGCTCCTCCTGGATGTTTATTTATAATGAGTATGGGGAAAATAAGGGATATTAAAATGCTCTTAAATTGTTCCCATTTCTTACCAGTGCTCTCATGCCAGATCAGAAATTCTCTGCTCAGAACTTGTCTCTGAGGTTTTTTCCACTATAAGGAATGGGATATGATTCAGCAAAACACAGCTTCATACATTCAGTCATTTGCTGAACAAAATTGGCCTTCTATATAGAACTGTTCGAGTACAAACTAAAATCTGAAGAATTTGATTTGACTGCAGATAGCTGCAATGCCCCAGAAAGATGGCTCCTCGGTGCACGAAACAATGTAGGGTTATAATATCATATCACACATTGAGTCAAACCAACTAAAGTCTGTACAGTCCAACTCAGTGATCCCTAACCAGTAGCTCAAGAGCAACATGTTGCTCTCCAACCCCTTGGATGTTGCTCCCAGTGGCCTCAAACCAGCTGCATATTTTTGAATTCCTGGTTTGGAGGCAAGCTTTAGTTGCATAAAAACTAGATGTACTGCCAAACAGAACCTCCTGTAGGCTATCAGTCCACACAGGGGCTACTAAATAGTCAATTACTGCTCTTATTTGGAATACCCAGGAACTTTCACATGCTTGTGTTGCTCTCCTGCATTTGAATGTGGCTCAAGGGTAAAAAAGGTAGGGGACCTCTGGGAGCAGATATCCCCTGTGAGACTACCCCACACAATACTCTCATCAATGCAGCATAATTTACTCAGCCAGCTAGTCCTATCGCTGTAACACTCAAAAATGGTAATTTAAAATGCTTCATGTAGTGAGCACAAAAAAGGCTACAAATCCGTATTTTTCTTTTGCAGTTTGATTATGAATTCTCAATTAACTGCATTAATAAACTTATTAAATCAAATTATTTTCACTTAATAAAGATCTATAAAAATCAGAATTGCCAAGCACATTTGGATAGCTCCCATTTACAGCTATTATCTAAGTTGTCAATTAAACAAGACAAGACATCAATACAAAAAGCTAAATACAGTACCGTATATACCCGCGTATAAGCCAAGTTTTTCAGCATCCAAAATGTGCTGGCTTATACGGGTCAGCGGTACCCGACCTGAATTGCCGAGATTGCAGTCACTTTTAATCATTCCTATACCAACAGTTCACTTGGGGAGAGACTGCAATATCCCACAATGCCCTCTGTTGGTTATATGAAAGAATAACAGTGCGCCCTCTGTTGGTTGTATGAAAGATTAACAGTGACTGCAATATCACACAGCACCATCTGTTGGTTGTATGAAAGAATAACAGGGACTGCAATATCACACAGTGCCATCTGTTGGTTGTATGAAAGAATAACAGAGACTGCAATATCACACAGCGCCATCTGTTGGTTGTATGAAAGAATAACAGGGACTGCAATATCACACAGTGCCATCTGTTGGTTGTATGAAAGAATAACAGAGACTGCAATATCACACAGCGCCATCTGTTGGTTGTATGAAAGAATAACAGGGACTGCAATATCACACAGTGCCATCTGTTGGTTGTATGAAAGAATAACAGATACTGCAATATCACACAGCACCATCTGTTGGTTGTATGAAAGAATAACAGGGACTGCAATATCACACAGCACCATCTGTTGGTTGTATGAAAGAATAACAGGGACTGCAATATCACACAGTGCCATCTGTTGGTTGTATAAAAGAATAACCGGGACTGCAATATTACACAGCGCCCTCTGTTGGTTATATGAAAGATTAACAGTGACTGCAATATCACACAGCGCCATCTGTTGGTTGTATGAAAGAATAACAGTGACTGCAATATCACACAGCGCCCTCTGATGGTTATACAAAAGATTAACAGTGATGGCAATATCAAACAGCACCCTCTGCACATGGTAGTGGGATAGTGGGACAATGCACACAGTAATCCGTTTGGAAATTCTCTGTCACCATCAGCTTTGCAAAGAAGTCCGGTTGATCGATGGGGGGGTCGCTTTGGCAGAATGTGCGCTGCTGGGAGACAGGGCTGTAGTTGTGTCTAGGCTTATACGAGAGTCAATAAGTTTTCCCAGTTTTTGTAGGTAAAATTAGGTACCTCGGCTTATACACGGGTCGGCTTATACACGAGTATATACGGTACATGGAATTTTATTCATTATTCTACAGCGGTAGAATACAGTGGACAATTCCAGTGCAATTATATGAGCGTACTCTATGCCGTTTTGAGCACTTGCATCCAGTTTAATATTGGAAAAGTCTAACGGTACCCTCAGGTGCCACATTTACTATAGCTTAGTGCTTTATCTATAGAAATGACACAAGGAGTATGATGGAACAGCTAAAAGCCCAATTGTCCTAACGTACAGAAGGGACAGGCCAAAATTGTAGCACAGTAAGGATGGGCTTACCAGAAGATTGCCATAGTTTGGAGCAAATTGGCGTGTCTGTGTGCAACTGTGTGGATTGGGACATGGTCTAAAGTTACACTTTTTTTAATATTCAAAATGTGTACATTACTAAATATGGGCCCCACTCTCAGCTACATATGCCTTGAGAAAAAGCAAATGATATGACACTGTACTTTGTTATTTCTCTCCAGGTGATGGGGTCCCAGGGTAACCTGGCAGTGAAGATAGAGGAACAAACTGTCGAGAAGGTTCAGATCTACAATTCCAGTTACCATAAATACAAGGAGGGCATATTAAAAGAACTGCTGGATTTAGCATACAATATAAAACCAGAACTCCACACAAATTACAAATACAAGGTTCAATAAAGCAGATGTGCCTAAGCAGAAGCTGGCTGAGAATTTAAGCTTCTGTTGAAAAATGGCTGGAAAACCCAGGTTGCACATTTTCCTTGTAAAATCCTCTGTTTCACCTCCAACCCCTCCACAACGACCTACAACATGACTTGGTATTGGATCGGGATTTGGAGGAGTATTTAAAAATCGTTTAAAAAGAAGGAACTTTAAAGAGAAAATACATATCTATAACCATCTCTCTCTCTATAAATATATATATGTATACTGTATACATGTGTGTGTTCTTTATTGGTCTGCTAATGAGCACAGAATAATAAGACTTCTTCATGTTCTGTTCATGTTTAATAAAAGCACTAGAAATTCGAAATTGGAAGTGGCATGAATGTATGAGCCCAGACAAAGCTAGGAGCAAAAATATAAATAAGTCTTATGCTCGGAATACATTATGTCATATACATTTTCAGCTTGTAATATATTTTTACTTTGAAAAAGAGCTCATTATACATAACAGTGTTTTGCAAACTGTAGGTTATATTGCCAACCAATGGGTGCAGAAGTGTTGTTTTTGTTTTTTGTGTTGTTTTTGTACATGGATATGGTTAGGCAGTTTTCGTCTCTTGTTGGTCTTGTTGGAAGGCAGGACAGATTGTTCTGTGATACAATTTAATATGGTGTTCCATGACTCATGTCAGAATGTCAGTTGGGCATTATAAGAACACAGATGTAGAAACCAGCAGCTCTACCCAATCAACTGTTCTGACTCGCTCATTTGGGCCTAGGAAGTGTATCACAGCTATCTTGAAGTCCATGTTCAGATACAGTATTAAAGGAGAACTAAAGTTTAACTAAAGAAGTAGGCTAGAAATGTTGTACATTATGTTTTGGGCTTCTGTACCAGCCCAAGAAAACCACAGCCCTTTAGCAGTAAAGATCTGTGTCTCCAAAGATACCCCAGTAGCTCCCCATCTTCTTTTCTGCTGATTCACTGCACATGCTCTTACTGAGCTTAGGGACCAACTCCCAATAAACTGTATGTATAGAATATAAATGTCACAATATAAGGCTGATAAGTACTTAAAATCAATAATTACTACATGACAGCACAGAAATCAGTGCAATTAGCATCAGTATTTATAATCCGCCTTGTAGCCTCAGCTAATATTCCAACTTAACCTCATTTTCTGCTTGCAAGTCTGCGATGACCCCTAAGCTTAGCTTCCCAACAGAGCATGTGAGTGTTGCAGACACTTTTCAAGATGATGACCCCCTGTGACAAGTCGGAAGTCCTGGATTATTGTTGCTATTGAGATGCTGTAACTTTAGGCTGGTACAATAAGTTCAGTATGTAAAATATGACATTTCTTATCATATTCATTGTTAGGGTTTAGTTCTCCTTTAAAGTATGCAACTGTTCCATCTGTTTCCTTCTCATAGGTTAAAAATGAAGGTTGACTTGTCTATAGCTACTTTAACTGAAAGCACAAAATGGGCTAGAAGGGTTCAATGCAAATTAAAATTAGGGTAAGGAAGCCCCTTCTTCTAGTAAAACTTCTGGATAGGAGGGTTCCCTTTCCCCTAACATCTTTCAAGATTTCCTAACATCATATGTGTTTCCAACACATTAAAATCGATGGTCTCTAGAGCTTAGATGTGGTGAATCCCTCCTTGCAGGCTTTTGCCCATATTGGATGTTGGCTGGTGTATTAAGTGTGCTTGAGTGTGGATATTCTAACATGGTCTCCTGCACAGAGAAGCTCCACCCAGTAATGTGTGCAAGAGAAAAGCCTAGTTCAGATTCCATAGCAGTAATGGCACATGGTAATAATGGCTGAGCACTGTAGTGGGGGAGAGAGACAGTTACTATAATAAAAAAACAAGCACTGGATATTGCTGTTAAACTTTTAAAATAGACTTACTTAAAAAAACTATACCCCAAAATGAATACTTAAAGGAAAACTATACCCCTCAAGCAATGTTGGTCTCTATAAAAAGATATTGTATAAAACAGCTCATATGTAAAACCCTGCTTCGTGTAAATACACCATTTTCATAATAATATACTTTTTAGTAGTATGTGACATTGGGTAATCATAAATAGAAAATTGCCAATTTTAAAAATAAGGGCGGCCCCCTGGGATCGTAGGATTCACAGTGCACACAAACATACCAACAAACCATACATGTTAGGTCACATGAGCCAATTAACAGACAGAGTTCTGCCTTTCGCTTCAACACTTCTTCCTGTTACAGTTAGAGTTGTAGTATTTCTGGTCAGGTGATCTCTGAGGCAACACACAGGCCATCACGAAATGGTGGCTCAAGGCAAGAGATGTAAAAGGGCAAGATTTACTTAAATATATATTCCAGTTTGGTGAGATTCTTTAATATGCCACTTAATATAATATAAACTATCTGTTGCTTAAATGTTCATTTTGGGGGTAAAGTTTTACTTTAAACAACAAATAGTTTATATCATATTAAGTGGCATATTAAAAAAATGGAATATATATTTAAGTAAATATTGGCCTTTTATATATTTTCCCTTGAACCCCCATTTTAGGATATCTGTGCTGCCTCAGAGATCACCTGACCAGAAATACTACAACTCTATCTGTAACAAGAAGAAGTGTGGAAGCAAAAGACAGAACTTTGTCTGTTAATTGGCTCATGTGACCTAACATGTATGGTTTTGTTTAGACTTGTTTGTGTGCACAGTGAATCCTAGGATCCCAAGGGGCCGCACTTGTTTTTTAAAAAGGCAATTTTCTATTTATGATTACCCAGTGGCACATACTATTAAAAAAATTATATTATTATGAAAATGGTTTATTTAGATGAAGCAGGGTTTTACATATGAGCTGTGCTATATAAACCTACATTGTTCAGGGGTATAGTTTTCCTTTAATAAATGTACAGGAATTTTCTGATGAAGTGTGTCCTTGAAGGAGGCCTCTTTTTTTCTCGGTCCATCAAAAAATACAAATGCAAGCCCCAGTGACACTTCACTGGCTTCACCATGGATAGTTCCTTCCATGTCCCATACAGACTTGCCTGGAACCTCAGATAAATGATTGTCCTTGAAGTAGACCAATTTAGAAGTGCAAGGGCAGATAAATCCTAATCAGACATCATCTCAATTGTCCTTAAGTCTGAGGAAAACTTAAGCAAGAATCCTCCCAGGCAGTGAAAGGGTTGCACAAGATTAGTGGTTCATTTTTTCCTGGCTCCTATTATCTATGCTCATTTCCATATTCTCGTTAGATCCCTAACAAAGACTACACAAGTTGGCACAGGCCTGATTTGCATATTCCCTCTCTGCTTGCTTTGATACTCTGTCACTAATTGCTCCATATGCCCATAAGATTTTTTTTTCCACTTGAAATAGCAGAAAGCTTTTAACGTGTTTGTGTATGTGTGCATGTGGTGATAATTAGCCGCTTGTGGTTAATTGGCATGTATATAGAAGATATGTGTTGCCCAATTACATTACTCAATTGCAGATCTTTTGGCAGGAGGGCAGTCTGTAAAGATGCCATGAAACTGCAAATAGCTATCAGTAATTGTAACATAACATGCAACTCAGCAAATCAGAAGCTACCTAATGTTGGTAGTTGGATGCTGGCTGGTTATTGGTATCCATCTTCTTTTAGGAATTAAATATAGACTTAAATAAATGTGCAATAACTGAATAAGGTCATTTTTATCAAGAAATATTACATATATAGTTTTACACAGACCTTTATCATATCAAAGGACCTTTATAGTTTTCCTGCGGAGGTATCTCAGTGTGTGTCCCAAGAAAAGCTACAATCCTGGAAATGCCATTTTTACACTGTCAGACAGACTGTACTATTTACAGTAATTAAAATGTTTCTGTTGTTATCTTGGAATGTGAAATGATCAAGGGAGAGCCAACCAAAAAATTAAGCTGCAGAGAAACACCCAGGGAGTAACAATCTGCCCCAAAATATGGACACAAGCATCAGTAGCGTATGGTGATAGGACCGGTATTTACAGTTCCAAATTCCCGTTCAGCCATTGTTACTAAAGGTTGATTGGAGCCACATTAGGTAAGTGGAAACCGGTGGAAACGGAGACTTAGCAGCAGGCTGTCAGTTCATCAGAGAAGCCAAGAATATCAATGGCTGGTCTCCTGGGTAATATAACCACATGTATAAGTCAGCCCTTTTTAGAAGATGCAGCAAGACAGGCACTGCAAACCCCAAACATATACAAAGTGATGGGATTTCCTTGTATTAGGCACTCTGTAATTGTCTTTTAATCTAATTATGAGATAACTAAAAATATCACATAAAATACCTGAAGAATATAGTACCTAGTGCAGCTTTGGTCTGTTTAAATCAGCTTGAAAGGACACATTGGTCTCCTTTAAATTAGAAATGGATTCTCCCACAGATGTTCACAAAACAGAGTGGTCGTCCTACACCTCTGTCACAATAAACAGATACTGCTTTGCACTAATACATGCTACTGGGCTTGACTTGAAATGCAAAAAAGAGCCTGTGTGCCCAAGCTGAAAAGGAGGTGCAAGAGCTTCTTTATAAGCCAGGTTGGAGGGAGGTTCCCTGGGTAATGATGATCATGGGGTGCACAAATGAACCATGTTGGTTTCCATCAGTGTCCCTGGCTGGGTACTTTGCAGCTGTAGGAACATCTTGAGTTGGAGAGGAATCTATAGTAAGTGTGCATTGGAGTTGGGTAACCTTTTAATTGGGCACACACTGATTATTTTGATAACTATTCAGGGTACAGGCCCATGTAGTACAGAGCCCCCAGTGGACCAATAAATCATTCTTATTGTTATTAATATTATCATGGTTTATATTTATAGTGCGTATACAGTATGTTACACACTTCAGTAGTTCATCCCTTCACCACAACACTTTAGATTTTTGTAGTTAATTGATTAAAGGAGAACAAAGCTTAACTAAAGAAGTAGGCTAGAAATGTTGTACATTATATTTTGGGTTTCTGTATCAGCCCAGGGCTAACACAGTAGCAGTAGAATTTTTTGCCTCCAAAGATGCCCCAATAGCTCCTCATCTTCTTTTGTGCTGATTCATTGCACATGCTCTGTGCTGCTGTCACTAACTGAGCTTAGGGACTGACTAGTATACTGTTTATACAGAATAGAAATGTCACAATTGAAGGCTGATTAGTAACTAATACAGATAATTACTACATGGCAGCACAGAAATCAGTGCAACGAGTATCAGAATTTAATAATCAGCCCTGTAGCATCAGGTTATATTACAGGCAACCTCATTTTCTGCTTGATAATTTGAGACAACCCCTAAGCTTAGCTTCTCAACAGCTGCTCAGAGTCCACTGAGCATGTGAGTGTAGGAGAGACACTTTCCAAGATGGTGATGAAGACTAATTGAAAAGTTGCTTAGAATTTATCATTCTATAACAAACTAAAAGTTAACTTTAAGGTGAACCACCACTTTAAAGATGAACCAGCCCTTTATAGGAAAAGTTTGTAAATACAAATATAAAATAATTGAAATAACTGAGCCACCTACTGTTCATTTTGGATGAGTGACAACAGTTGGCTGAAAAATAATTTAATGAGAAGAGAAACACCTTGTGACATTGCTCTGCTTATAAGTGCAGAGCAACAGCACTAGATGCTCATCATCAGGTAGTAATATTGCTTTAAATGTATATTAGTAATTTAAAAGTGCTAATATCTTGAAAACAAGAGAAGAAGTTTTTATAAGGGAAATTATACATTAATTTGTTTAGGGGTTTACAGTTAAGATAAGAGTCTAATAGCAATAGCACATTACTATGGTTAAGCTGATACTCTCTTTAGACTGCCAAGCTATTCCATATAGAAAACTAGGTTCTAATTGCAAGTAAATGTACTCCCTTTGATTAAACATTGCACCATCATTTAAACAATTACCTGTCTGAAAGAAATTAATTCCTACTGAACAAACTGTGGGGTATATATTTCTAGATCATTGTATGATTCTAAAATCCTATTCTGCATTTACCATGTTTCTTTACAAGCTCTTGAAACATTCCCAAAAATATACAGAAAAGTTGCCATGCAGTGTTTTAACACAAGGTGGCGCACAGTCTACACAATTACTTTTAAATTTGGTTTCAGATTCGTTTTCTGTTCTGGTCCCTCAAGTAGTAGTGTAACAGCAGGCAAGATCCATGGAAAATGCACACAGCAGAGCTCCATTAGGATACATGCTTGCAACCCTACCCTGCAATCCCACCTGAACCTGTGTGCTAATGCTCATCTCAATGACGGTTACAGTAAACGCAAGACCTCTTACCCAGAATTCTTGAGATCTAATGTTTGATTGATAAAGGGAATTTATGTTAAGTAAAGTGGCATGTCATAGGACCACTAATTAACCTTAGTAACATTTAAATATAAAAAAAACACTAATATAAATATTCGTGTGTATGGTGAGCGACAAGCCAACCAATATCGGCAGAAGACTTGGATATCAGTCGGCTCGTTGGTCAGGCTGGCTGGAAAATATTGGTTGGGTGCCTTTGAAGGCACCAAAACATCAGCCGTGGTTAGTGCTGAATTGTCAGATACAGGTAGAATTCTATTGTTTCTACCTGTATATCTGACTGTTCAGCTCTATATGTCTGTTTTGAAATTAACAATCTTTCCTGGAAACATCTTTTCCAGGAAAGATCGTAATTGTAAGGTCTATGGCCACCTTAAGATTCAGCACTCTTGGTTTTATGCTATGCTTGTTAATATCACGCACAGGCTATATTGCCTTACTACTCCAGAGAAAAAGCCAATCAGTCAAACATAAGGGATGGGAAATGTATGAAAAATGGTATTCCTGTATTTCAGAGCTTTTTGGACAATGGGTTATACAGACTTATTGCAGTAGTTTTAAGAGCACTGGATGGTAAGTATCCCCTTATTCCAATAAACCAGAGTTAGGAATCACCACTATTATAACAGGCAGACAATGGTAACCTGAAGCATAATGTAATGAAATAGTGTATAGATCTATAGAAGCTTTAGTACCAGCTAGTTAAGGTCACACATGGAAATATATTTACAGATCAAAGTATATTTAGAAATGGGTGATCATCCTCCACATTTTCTGAAACTTAATCCCAAATCCTATACAAGTGAACTGGGTATAGGAGTAGATTTTAAGGATTTTATAAGGTTCACCCCAAGATATATATATGCCCTTTCTCTACAAAAATTGCCTTTATAATCAGATGGGATTGCCACTGTATAATATAGGAACACACAGGGGTAGCAAAAACAGCCAAATTAACATTTTGTAACCTGAATTTCATCTCTTTGTAGCAAAGAGAGTACAGTGACATTTCAATACAATCTAACAAGACAAGACTGTCTATATTGCCTAGAATGTCATGATAAACTCCCATTATCAGAAAGTCTCTTTTGACCTGGCTATTCATTTATGATGTTTATATTGATTGTTATATTGATTAACAATATCATATGTATAATATATATATTTTTTTTTTTTAATTTTTTTTTAAATTTTTTTTATTACTATTAAATGAAAATGAAAGAAAAAATCCGGACTGTTGGATTGGCAAAAAAAAAACTGGTATCATTTTACAAGAAACAAAATAAAAACAACTTTTCAACCCCATGGCAGTCATTATGTTAATCTGCTCCTCCACTGCAGGCCTACTGATTGCTTGGCCAAACTAATTAGTATTCTGGCTGCATGACCCGAATGAGTGACAGCACAGACTCCAGCTTCACAGGTTGCCAGCAAGAGGCTTGGGCTTATTAATTAGTATTATTCAGATGATTTCAATGAAAAGAATTAGCTTTGACACACAGAGTTCTATATTGAGTATGTATATATATATATATATATATATATATATATATATATATATATATATATATATATATATATATATCCCTAATTCAGAGTTTATCTGTTATTTTTATAGAATAACATAGCATTTACTGCTATCCATCAGTCACATCATTCCCAGCCCCATTGAAACTTACAGACTAAAGTACCTACCTAGTAGAGGAATACTAGGGTAAATGTTATATTTCAAAAATTAGGGACCAGTTCATCTGCTTGATGAAGGTTGGCGGCACACTGAGATGGAGACAATATACAGTACAAACACCATGCAGCTAGTGCCCTATGGGTACACATTCTAGGACCTCAACAAGGCATTCTTCTTAACCCCTGCTCCTTGTTGTTGTTGACATCTTTATTCAAAGAGGTATACAGGTATGGGATCAGTCAGCCAGTAAAACGATCCAGTGAGTACTCGCACACCCTGGCCCTCCCAATGATAGAGATCCCTGGTGCACAGCAAAATGAGGAAACGGCAACCTCACGATCCAATGGCAACAAGAATTCACCGGCACACAGGTAATGCAAGCAGGTTATACCTTGCAACCCCCGAAACGTTGCATGCTGCAATAAACACTTAGCAAGGTATAACCTGCTTGCATTACCTGTGTGCTGGTGAATTCTTGTTGCCATCAGTTAGCCAGTAACCCATTCTGCCATAGACATTTTTATAAAATAATTCAAATTGTAATACAATTATTTGATTTTTTCTGTGTAATAATAAAAGTTACTTGAACCAAGATATAATGAATCCTTAATGGAGGCAAAACAATCCTATTGGTTTAATTAATGTTTAAATTATTTTTATTAGTAGACAAAGTGTATATATATCCATATTACAGAAAGACCCTTTATCCAGGTCTATTCACTTGCATAGGATTTTTATGGGGCTCTGTTTTTTAACCTTTAATAAATATGCCAATAGAAAATCTTTTAAACGTGAATAAAGTGCTGTGGAACTTCCCTGATGAATTTTGGCAAAATCACCCTTATGCCCCATAGCATAGTCACAAATTTATTTTTCACGTTTTTTTATCATAGTGCTTATTTATAGGCTCAGGCTTTGGCATGGGAAGACCAGATGTATCATGGGAAATAAAAAAAATAAGAGCTTCAGGGATGTATTCAGCTACTTGCTGCTCTTTTATGTGACCCCATTTAAAGGGTTAGAAAAATACTTCAGCCCCTAACAGCCCCCCATCAGGACACAGTAGGAGAGGAAAATGGTGCATAGAGTAGTGTACAATAATGGGGAATTTCTCGCCACTGGCAGAGAAAGATATTTTGCATAATACTAAAATACAGATAAATATGCTATGGGTATTTTCAGTGGTTAAATATTAAACATAGTTTTGTGAATATAGCCTTAGGGGTAAATATTTACTTGCCTATAAAATACTTTGCATTATGTGTGATCTGTTTGGCAAGACCTGCTAAGGATTACACCTGGTGTAACACCCACCGTGGTGCAAAGGGGCACTGCTCCTCCTTAGATATCACAGGGCTGCTCATTACAAACAGGATCCCAAGCATTTCCCCGTTTTCCATAGACAAGAAGCGCTATTGAACACATCCATGTCAGAAGCACAGGAAAAATAATGAGCAGTTAATGCTCTGTTCCTGCTGGCCACAGGGGCTTCTCTAACAGACACCTTCTAGCCTCTAGCTCCTCCTTTTGCCCAATTAACAGCAAAGTGTGTTTGTAATTAATGTTGGATAATAACAGGAATAATCCCTGCCGCTTCATTATTGGGTACAGTACATCTATACCCCTGTAAATTTATACATAGCAGCAAATATTCCTGTACATTTAAGCCATAAGAAGCACAATGTACTTTATAATTATTCTGAGAATCCTAACACTGATCCTAAGCGCTGTGTCTGCTATAATGATGCTCCGTCTATGTACACCGATCATTAACATGATGCTCTGTGCTGTAATGCTGACTTCCAACACACATATGGGTAGAGTGCCTTTTACTCTGCCAGTCAAACTAAATGCCTTCTGTGCCTATGAAAACACAAGTCTCTGGAAAAATACAATGTACACATCCAATGTTATTAAGGTAACTGCCATTTTTCAACATCACTTGCAGCACATACTCAATTCATGTGTAAGGAGTATAATGTTTTTTAAAGACTTTTCAAGGAATTACAAATCAGCCTTATATATATGAGGCAATACAATATATGGACAAACAATCCCTGTTTTGTTTAAAGAGTAATGCATTTTTCAGTAGCAGTATGCACAAAATGTCTCTGTCTTAAATATATTGATAATGGGTTGAGTGCAGAGGAATCTTGTATTTGTCTATATGTATTTTGTGGTCACACCCTCATTGCACCCCCGCCTAATGGTTTTAAAAATTAGTGGTGAGCACAACTTTCCCTTGTTTGTTATAGTTATACAGGAGCAGTGACCAGCTCCATGTTGTAGCTCCCACCCTTCCCAGCTATAGTCAGGTGATCCCACTGGTGTCTAATAAAAGGGCAGCCAAGTATGGAGGTTTACTTTGAAAGCAGCTAGTAAGTTGCAGGTAAAACTTAATCCCTTTGTAGAATGTATAATGAAGCAATAGAATTCTTAATGAATCCGATGAAAATTAAGCGTAGGACTGGCCAGATATGGGATGGCTTTGAAGTAGTTGGCCAGCTTAAATATATTGCAATATATGGACAAATAATCCCGGTTTTGTTTAAAAGGGTTAGGCATTTTTTAGTAGCTGTATGCACAAAATGTCTCAATGTCTTAAAGGAGAATTCAACCCATCGGTAAAAAACCGAGTTCCCCCCACCCCAGGTAGACCTCCCCCCCCCCAGGCTAACTGCCCCCTGGGGAAATGCCCCATACTTTATACTTACCCCTCGGCGCAGATTCTGCCAGTGGAGTTCCACACATCAATCTTCCATGTCCTCTGTAAGCTGACTGGGAGATTGGTATTTCAGGGCATGCGCAGTTGGAGCAGTTTGCCAGTTTGCGACAACTGCGCATGCACAGAATTACATGGAAATTGTAGATCTCCCAGTCAGCCGAGGACCTGTAAGATGGATGCAAATTAATAAGCAGTAACTTGATGCCAGACTTTATATAGACGTAGAAGGTTGAATTTGTTAGATGTGTGTTTTTTTAACCTAACCTACTATGTTACTATGATTATAATTGTTAATCTGATACCCCAGGCCAGTGATAGCATTCAATGAAAACTGCACCAGCCCTGGGTACTTCCGTTGGAGTCTCAGGCTGTAGTTACAGCAGCTGTATGAAAGAAAAGCAGACCACCCTCTCCTTCAAATCAATTCTGTCACTTGTTACCTATCTGTCTAGTGCATGTCTTGACCCCTCCAGGCCTCCATATAGCCAACACTTGCAAAAAAAGATAAAAAAAAAAAAAAAAAGTGACTATCTTAACAGTCAAATTGATACAACCACCCAAGTATACAAGTTTTTTTTAGCAAACTGTGATTTGAGGGATTTGAGGGATTTTGAGGGTCCTTTAAGGATCTAAACATCAATATAACTATATGAAAAGCATTTGATTCCGTATATGTTTGCTACATACTGTATTTGTGCATTAAAAATAAATGTGCTGAGTGGTCTATTGATTTTGATAATATATTTAGCTATGTTACAATGAAAAGGCTGCATTGTATAATGAATGAATAATAAACACAGAGTGTGATATAATGAGGAGAAGTATACTCTGATACGAAACATATATGGGCAATGAATGTGCTGCTGGGAGAAAATGACTGTTTGCACATATAACAAGTAGGCTGCATTGTCTAATGATAATAAACATGATGTCTAGTATAACAAGGAAGTGTTATTCTGATATTAGAGTACCCTGTGCTGGAAAGCTAAATATCTATACAATGTTAGCCCAATATGCTGCCCAGCATAACAATGGGGATTGCACTTGTATACTCATCACGGTGCCCCATCCATCCACTAATTGCAATGTGATGTTGATATTATACTGTGGACTATACCCTGTTGCTCTAAAATAATGCTGTGCTTCTCCACCAGAAAGGGCTTTTCATTTACTTGTTACAGAAACATGCTGCCTATGATACACACCAGTACTTTTAGGCAGGTATCACTTGGGTACTCTGACTTCCTCATTCCCAAGAGATCATTGCTGACAGTGCTAGTGAAAGATCTGTACTTACTGGTGGAGACAGCCATTTAGATTTCCATGATTTTATTATTCTAAGAGGATGATGGTGACCAGAAATGTTAATTTGCCATGTGCTGTACACAGATGACAAACATAAGTAAATCAAAAAGTTCTCGATCCAATAATCCAGTTCTGGTTTTGCTAAATTCTTTTAAGATTATATATTAAGAAAGGGATGGATTTTGATATTATTGCACAGGAAGTGTTGACAAGTTTAGACTGTGCTATTAATATGATCAGAGACAAAAAAAGAATTCCCTCTAACAACATGAATGGTTGATTGGGCTAATAAGCATGCCATCATTAGAAAAGGGGAGAGTAGGGCTAGTTTTAGGGCTCTTACTCACGAGCGTTTCTTCATGCGCTCCCCTGCGCTCCGTTTGGCTGCGTTCAGCCGCAGGGGAGCGCAGGTCTAGACGCTGTTAATATTTTTCTATGTGCCTGTACTGACACAGGCGCATGTAAGCGCTGAACGCAGGAAAAATGCAGCATGCTGCATTTTTCTGCGTTTTTCAATGGTTCAGCGCTTACATGCGCCTGTGTGAGTACAGGCACATAGAAAAATATTAACAGCGTCTAGACCTGCGCTCCCCTGCGGCTGAACGCAGCCAAACGGAGCGCAGGGGAGCGCATGAAGAAACGCTCGTGAGTAAGAGCCCTTAGGTAGAAAGATAATTAGATAACTTTTTGTTTAAATGATCCAGGTGAAAATTGTTAGAAGAAGTTAGTGGTTGATGATTCAATTTAATCAGTTAATGAATAAGCTGATGAATGTATTTGGATATCGCCAGTAGCACTCACAAGATAGAAGTTACCGATGCCTGGGTGCAGTTTCAAAAATGATGAACATATAGTGGTCGAAGTAGCCGTACTCACAGGACTTATGGTGAAAGAAAGTATTTATTGAACGTGAAAAAATGACATTTCGCTGGAACAGCAGCCTATATCAAAGTTTTTCTCCTGCAGATGGCCCCAGTGAGGGTGCCAAAACGTGAGACTAAAACATCGGCTTTAACTTGCTACATATCAAGTCATTAGAGTGCGGTTTGTTTGCCTATTATGTATTAATGTTTTGACCAGCACCCAGGCAGTTGTGGGTTGTTTTGAGTGCACCAGTGCAATGGTGCAATGGAATGGTGCACTCCGTAGACAAAATTAATACCTGGGTGCCAGCATGGGAAATAAGCAGTGAAAAAGGATTGCGGCACTCACAGGGTTTTAGTGAAAAAACAAAGAATGTTTCATCATTAAGCCTCAATGTTTCGATCCCCCACAGGGATCTTCGTCAGGAGCAAAAACAAACAAACATCTAGCACCCACAACCCCCCAGAGGTAATAAAGCCTTGAAATGGCACCAAAATCTGTTGCTAGGCAACCATACAGGTGTCAGTGAAAATGCTCAAATCTATTGGCCAGTGATATAATCTAAAAGGAACATGGGGAAAGATATAACAGCAGGGTGAAACGCACAACAAAGATTAAGAGAAAAAGAAAACAAAAAGAAAACAAGAGCGCAGTACTGTGAGTGCACAGTGTCAGTATATAGGCCACTCCCCCAACTCCTATTCTAACTGTCAGTGCGTGTCAAAGGCGGGCCTGGCGACCTATCACTGAGCAGCGGTGGGTGTATACTATGCTTCTACCGGGTCTCTGTACTTCTGCATTATCAGTGAGCATACAGTAATTAAGACACGACCGCTGTCCAAGCGGTTCTGCGTGTCACTTATCCAGCCCAGCCATGGAGTGTGTGGTATTCAGGACACGACTGCTGTCAAAGCGGTTCTCAGTGTCGCTGCACAAAAGTTTAAAGAACTAGAGGGTAAATAGACTCCAGGCCTGTCATCGGGGTAAAGGATTACTGTTGGTACACATCAGTACTCCCACTTGCGGTGGGTGATGGTATGCCCGGCGCTGCACCACTCCGGCAAGGAGTGGGCAGCTATCAGATACACAAAGTACACAGTACATGCTACTGTGTTGCTAGGACCCGTCACGTATGGAAACACATAGGAGTCTAGTGGCTACTGGTCGGTCCGGTGCCCCGGTACTGCGTAGGGTTAAAAACACAGATAACAGGACAGCACATGGACAATAGGAAAGATGGGGGTAAAGGGATGGAGGAAGCACAAAGAAATGTTTCAATAGAAATCATAAAGCTGAAGCAGATAAAGATAGCTACAAATGTAGCTAGTAAGCCTGTCAGAGAAAGTCTTATTAATATATCCATATCGCCATTGTCCCGGTTGGACAAAGAAAGAGGAAGAGAGGACACACCAGAAGGGGGAGGTACAAACCCAAGAGGGAAACCACCACGGGGGAAACGAATGTGATATTCAATTTGAGTCAACATATCCTCACCCCTGGTGAATTCTCTCTCCTCAACAAAGGCCTTTCATTCATACCCTGTAAAACGCCTGAACCAATTGACATCCTGGGGGACATCCATAGATTTCAGCGGAAATTGAAACTTCGGGAGCACTTCAGGCACAAATCTAGAACCACTGCCCCGATCTTTAAAACAGCCAGTAAATTTGACCCTCCAAATACCCCTGCCTCTATACGCACATTCAGCAACATGTTGTCTAAAGAGATGTCTCAAATAATATTGCATTCCAGACCACACCAGAACTTATCGCCCTTAGAGAGACAAGCCATCGGCACACTAACACATGACAATGACCTGGTCATTCGGCCAGCGGACAAGGGAGGCGGGATTGTTCTAATGAGCTATGACTATTATAAACAAGAATTACTGAGCCAGCTGGCTGACACTTCGACTTACCGTACCTTACCAGGGGATCCCACTGCAACTTTTAAACGTGAACTGGACAGTTTGCTGCAGTTAGCCCTTTCCACAGGTTGGATAGACCCTGACACACAAGTTTTTATGCTCAGACTTCCCTCGCATTCCCATTATATATACGCTCCCAAAAATACACAAATCCCAGTCTGCACCCCCAGGACGGCCCATCATTTCGGCCTAAGGCTCCCTGTTCCAACCTGTGGCAGAATTTATTGACTATTTCTTACAACCACTGGTCACTGAAATGCCATCTTATACCCGTGACGCGACACACGTAATCAGAACCCTTAAAGCACTGGGGGAACTACCAGATAACTACTTACTAGCGACAATGGACGTAAAAAGTTTATACACTGTTATACCCCATGACCTAGTCATTCATGCCTGCAGGATAGCACTTGAGACACGCACAGACAAAACTGTACCGACAGAATTCCTATTACAGTTGTTAGAATTAACACTAACTAGGAACTACTTTAGATTCGAAAATACCTTTTATTTACAGGTATCTCGTACAGCAATGGAAAGTGCCCTAGCTCTTTCCTATGCTAATTTATTTATGTTACAATAAGAACAAGAAAACATTGCCACTTGGACTGGGGACAATATCATTTTATACTTACGCTACATTGACGATTTGCTGTTTATTTGGAAGGGCGACTCTGTATCCTTGCTAAACTTTGTGGAAAAACTCAATACACTTGACACCCCTATCAGGCTGACACTGAATTTTGATAACCATAGCATTGAGTTCCTGGACCTATTGATATTTAAGACAGAACAGGGCTTAGGTACCAGTCTGTATAGGAAACCAACGGATCGTAATACGATCTTGCATGCTAGCAGCGACCACCCACACTCACAATTCTTACGGACTATACGCAACAACAGTAATCCTCAAAAGACACTGTTACAACTTCGAGAGACAGTCACAAGTTTTCTAGACAGGGGCTATAATGAGGATCTCTTACACCAGCAACTGCAGAGGGCCCTAACACATACTCAGGAGGACTTGATAAGTGAAAAACCGCATGTTACTAAATCAGAGAATACACAGCTAATTTACACCACCACATACTCACATCTGTCCAAGGACCTAAAGAAGTGTGTGCAAACAAATTGGCCAATTATCGCCATGGACGAAACACTTTCCCTACACCATGACCCAGCACCTATGTTTGGCCACAGCAGGAATCGTAGCCTGAAAGATATTCTGGTGAAAACTGACTTTGTGAACAGAACTAAGGAAGCCCCGAATTGGCTCTCGGGTCAACAGAAATTGGGGTGCTACCGGTGCCCTGACTGCACGACGTGTAGATCTATGCTTACTGGCAAAGACTTTCCCCACCCACATACTGGAAAACGCATAAAAATACAGTATCGGTTGACTTGCACCACATCGTTTGTGGTTTACATTGTAACTTGCTCATGTGGCCTCTATTATGTAGGCAAAGCCACTACACCACTGAAGGATAGGATCGCAAACCAAAGGTCAGCTATAAGTAAAGCCCTAAAAGAAAAAAACGCTAAACAACCTGTGGCAAGACATTTTCTACAAATGGGCCACACCCTACCCACTTTCCGTTGTATGGCGATCGATCACCAACCCCCTCTGGCGAGAGGGGGCAACAGAGATTTGGGCCTCCTTAGACTGGAGTCGAGATGGATATATCGCTTA
Source organism: Xenopus petersii (assembly GCA_038501925.1). Classification (NCBI taxonomy): domain Eukaryota; kingdom Metazoa; phylum Chordata; class Amphibia; order Anura; family Pipidae; genus Xenopus; species Xenopus petersii. The sequence goes on along the minus strand of CM076679.1, from coordinate 94,383,218 downwards.
GACACAGGAGCTCCCCGTGGATTGACCGAAACCCTCCCTCTTGGCTGCCTTATATGAATCCTTGGATTGAACTTCTATATGGGGATAGCTTATATCACTAAGTACATAACTCTGGACAATGGCGATATGGATATATTAATAAGACTTTCTCTGACAAGCTTACTAGCTACATTTGTAGCTATCTTTATCTGCTTCAGCTTTATGATTTCTATCGAAACATTTGTTTGTGCTTCCTCCATCCCTTTACCCCCATCTTTCCTATTGTCCATGTGCTGTCCTGTTATCTGTGTTTTTAACCCTACGTAGTACTGGGGCACCGGACCGACCAGTAGCCACTAGACTCCTATGTGTTTCCATACGTGACGGGTCCTAGCAACACAGTAGCATGTGGGTTGTGGTCAAAGTACTCTGTGTATCTGATAGCTGCCCACTCCTTGCCGGAGTGGTGCAGCGCCGGGCATACCATCCCCCACCGCAAGTGGGAGTACTCATGTGTACCAACAGTAATCCTTTACCCCGAAGACAGGCCTGGAGTCTATTTACCCTCTAGTTCTTTAAACTTTTGTGCAGCGACACTGAGAACCGCTTTGACAGCAGTCGTGTCCTGAATACCACACACTCCATGGCTGGGCTGGATAAGTGACACGCAGAACCGCTTGGACAGCGGGCGTGTCTTAATTACTGTATGCTCACTGATAATGCAGAAGTACAGAGACCCGGTAGAAGCATAGTATACACCCACCGCTGCTCAGTGATAGGTCGACAGGCCCGCCTTTGACACGCACTGACAGTTAGAATAGGAGTTGTGGGAGTGGCCTACATACTGACACTGTGCACTCACAGTACTGCGCTCTTGTTTTCTTTTTGTTTTCTTTTTCTCTTAATCTTTGTTGTGCGTTTCACCCTGCTGTTATATCTTTCCCCATGTGCCTTTTAGATTATATCACTGGCCAATAGATTTGAGCACTTTCATTGACACCTGTATGGTTGCCTAGCAACAGATTTTGGCGCCATATCTGGCCAGTCCTATGCTCAATTTTCATCTGATTCATTAAGAATTCTATGGTTTCATTATACATTTTATAAAAGGGACGAATACGTTTTACCTGCAACTTACTAGCTGCTTTCGAAAGTAAAACTCCCAACCTTGGCTGCCCTTTTATTAGACACCAGTGGGATCGCCTGACTATAGTTGGAGAGGGTGGGAGCTACAACATGGCCAGATATGGGATGACTTTGATTGCAATATATGGACAAACAATCCCGGTTTTGTTTAAAGGGTAAGGCATTTTTCAGTAGCAGTATGCACAAAATGTCTCCGTCTTAAATATATTGATAATGAGTTGAGTGCAGAGGAATATTGTATTTGTCTATATGTATTTTGTGGTCACACCCTCATTGCGCCCCTGCCTAATGATTTTAAAAACTAGTGGTGAGCACAACTTTCCCTTGTTTGTTATAGTTCTACAGGAGCAGTGACCAGCTCCATGTTGTAGCTCCCACCCTCTCCAACTATAGTCAGGTGATCCCACTGGTGTCTAATAAAAGGGCAGCCAAGGTTGCGAGTTTTACTTTTGAAAGCAGCTAGTAAGTTGCAGTTAAAACGTATTCGTCCCTTTTATAAAATGTATAATGAAACCATAGAATTCTTAATGAATCAGATGAAAATTGAGCATAGGACTGGCCAGATATGGGATGACTTTGACGTAGTTGGCCAGCTTAAATATATTGTAATATATGGACAAACAATCCCTGTTTTGTTTAAAGGGTAAGGCATTTTTTAGTAGCAGTATGCACAAAATGTCTCTGTCTTAAATATATTGATAATGAGTTGAGTGCAGAGGAATATTATATTTGTCTATATATATATATATATATATATATATATATATATATATATATATATATATATATATATATATTTACAAATGAGTGGATGAAATCTCCCAAAGACAGAGTATAAAGGGAGAATAACAATGGCAAGGTAATGGATTTGCTTTAGAACAGAATCGTCGACAGTAGCAAATGCAGATAAGAAAGGACTAGAATTAAGGAGTATTTCAGAAACAATAGTTACCCTATTACTCGGGAAGAAAAGTTATATGAAACATGCTCTGTTTTCTAAATCCCTAATGGATCATTATTACACTAACAAGGGCTGGGTATATAATAATCAGTTAAACCCTAACTGCAAAATACAGAAACAAATTAAACAAAATTAAAGTTTTAATTGGCCAAGTCAAAGTCTTACTTAAAAACTCAATATAGATACTATGGCAGCAGTGGTGTAACTAGTGTGCACCGGGCCCCTTCAAAGATTTTTCTTTTTTTTGGGGGGGGTAAACACTAGTAGTACCACTGCTGCCACAGTATCTATATTGAGTTTTTAAGTAAAACTTTGACTTGGCCAATCAAAACTTTTCTTTAATTTTGATTCTCACAACAATCCTTACCTGCCCCTGCCCACATACTCCCCAAAAGCTCCCCGCCACTTAAGCCCATCCTATTGCCCCCATACATCCTCCCTCCCCTGAGCCCCCGCTGAAAGATTGACCAGTGGCTTGAGGGATTCTTTTGGACTATAGAGGAAGCGGACCCCACTATACTACTTACTCTATAGCCCCAAACAGGGAGAAGAATAAAATATAATCGTGAATATTTGTTAAAATAAATACCAGTAATACATATTTGTTTATAAGATGCAAATCACACCAACAAATATTATGGCAGCCAAATTCTTGTTCTAAACCTTGCAAGTCACATAAACGAATGGAACAAAGATACGCTGCCAGCTAAAAAATGGTCACCCGGGGCGTAGAGTTAAGATTTGACCTTCCCATGAATGTATTCTTTTTGTCCTTTTGTTTTACTGAGAATTGTTATGCTCACACAAGTGTCATCTTACAGCATGAAATAAAATGATATTTATGCAGACAGTGAACAATGAAGAATTCCTCTAAGAACTGATAAGGAAAACATTGTACTTTATAATGATGCTGGTTAGCTCTAAAATGATAATGAGCACACTGGTTTGTATAATATTATGGGCAGAGACTGCAATTTATTACCAGGAGGTGAGAGAAAGATGAAATGCAGAGACAAGAACACATTGTGCAATTATACAGAGGATCAGGATACTAACATGCAATGCTATTTAAATGGTTTGTTAACTGATGCTGAGATGTACCTATTGGTGTAAACATTGCTCTTTCCTGTACAGCATTTTATTTTGTTGAGTATGTTATATATATATATATATATATATATATATATATATATATATATATATATATATATATAATGTGATTCTCAGGACAGAAATCATTGGATTTATAGAAACCCAAAAATATGGATGAAGATATGGGTACTTCTCTGACTAGTACAGATATAGGGGTTGTTATCCAAAAACCTGTTGTTCAAACAACCTCAAGTTAAGGAAAGATTGTCTTCCATACAGTCTATTTTAAGCAAATAATTCAAATGTTTATAAATTTCCTCTTTAATAATAAAACACTAACTTGTATGTATTGATGGTAACTAAACTGCATGAATCCATAATGGTGGCAAAACAATTCTATTGTGTTTAGCTAATGTTTAAAGGGGTTGTTCACCTTCCAAACACTTTTTCATTTCATTTGTCTTCCGGTTTCACCAAAAATAAAGACTTTTTTCAGTTGCTTTTAGTGTTTTTTTCTTTATACCGTTTTTCAAAATGTAAGTTTAAAGTTGAATGTTCCTGTTAGTGATGTGTGAGCTGACTCAAAGCCCACAGGATCTGCAGGTTTACCTGTGGGTCAGGACGGTTTGGCCTGTCTTCTGCACAATGTCCTTGAGCCTTCTGCTGCACCACTTCTTCCTCCGCGTGCAACTTTTTATATACTTGCATGGGCCCTGCCCCATCCCTTTCGTGACATCACAGCAGGGCAGGCACATATATATAAAAAGGGGGAACGTGCTGAGTTAGGGTCAGATGCTGGTGGAGGAGCAGCAGGTTTGGGTTGGGTGCGGATCGAGTTTTGCTTGCCCTGCATATTAATAGATCCAGTCTCTGGTGTTTCAGTCTGGCAATTCAGTGCTCCAGGTGCAGATTCTAAACATTTACAATTTGCTACATTAGTTGATACGTCTCTCAGCAGCATCTGGGGAATATTAGCAACTATTGTATCAATTTTAACAGTTGCCTTTAATGTAACTCAACTAAATGTATCAACTTAGAACAGTTACAAATTCGTTGCCCCCCCACCCCACCCATTGCTGCTTTTAAAAGAAATAAGGTGAAAAATAAAACTTTAAACTTCAGTTTAGAATATAACATTTACAAATAGAAAATGGAAAGTAACTGAAAAAAGCTTCTGGTGAAAAACAACTGAATTGAAAAAAACATTGGAAATGTTTCAAATGAGCAGACTTAATCTTTAGCTATGATCCAAATTTGGAAAGGATTCCTTATCCAGAAAACCCCAGATCCCAAGCATTCCGACTAATAGATTCTATACCTTAATATTGGTTGATAATGGCCAACTGTAGCACTAAGATTCTTTGTTGGACTCCCTTGTAGGCTGGAAGTATTGGCAGTTGTAGTTAAGACAGTACAGAGAGATGAGGAATGCTGCACTCCTCATAATCATGAACTTGTCATTGTATAATGCTTGGATTACATATTCCCTATAAATTGTCACAGTCCATTGAATACTTATTTCCTTTTAACTCAGGTGTACATACTTTTAAAAAAGCACACCTTGAGTCATTACAAATGGAATTTAGGCCAAAGAGAAAGCTTAGCATTTGTAAGCGTCCGAGGTTTTGCATTTTTACAAGTTTCAATCTTTTTTTGTCGAAAATTTGTCAGCACGAAAGTTTCTTAACAAATTTTCTCTAGCGTTACCTTTTCCCTAGCAAACTTCATTAATATACTTATGCTTACATCATTTTCAATGTGGTGGTGAAGGTGAAATTGCTGGAAGTGGCCACTTAGGGGTAGATGTATCAAGGGTCGAATTTCGAATTTGAAAAACTTTGAAATTCAAATTCAAAAAGACCAACTGAAATTAAATTGAAGGGTTTTTTTGGCCAAATAGGTCCATTTTTGATCGAATTTGAATCGTACGAATCAAAGTAATAGTGCATTCGATCAAATTTGATTCAAAGTTTTTCCAAAAAAACCTTAGATCTTTCAAAGTCCACCAATTGACTCCAAATAAGTTCTAGGAGGTCCCCCATAGGCTAAAACAGCAATTTGGCAGATTTTTGAAGGTACGTATAAAATATTTGCTATTTCTTGGTATCAATCACTATATATATATATATATATATATATATATACATTCTAATAAGTGAATAGTCGCTTAATTAGGCACTGACAATCAGTGTACAAATGAGCTTTCCTAATTAGGGCCACATAAATATTTCCCATTTAAACAGCTCACCCAAAAGTGATAGTGACCCAGGTGCATGTACCCCGGGCCCCACTCTTAAGTTCAAAATGCCTTAAACAGTTGTAACACATTTTTGGGCTCAATAACAGCCTTCCCGGACTAGTACCAGTAGAACACCAGTTACACTGGACTCTCTCACCCAGAGTGGGCCTTTGCACAGTGGAAGAGGAAGGTAATGGTGTTGTGCAACTACACCTCTCATGCTGCTATGCAGAAAAATAAGACAGAGGACGCCAGAGGTTCTTGAAAATAATATAACAAAAAGGGTTTATTGAACATCCACAGGGTTTACTCACATCACAGTGGTTCAGAGACAAGTGGTACAGGCACATCACATGCAGAGTGTAACACAGGCTGACACTCCCTGGGGACAGACTTGGCAGGAATCTCACTTCACCTCTGCGACATATCCAAGTAGTGGTCTGGATCACCTCAAGGAAATCCTCTAGTCTGATTCCCTCTCCACTGGGATCCCTACACTACAAACAATATGGCCTGGGAGAGATACCTCCAAACTGTCACTCCTATGTTGGAGCTCAGAACTGCTCTTTTTAGCTCAATCCTAGCTGACTTACACTCCTAGAGTGTACTATTAAAGGAGCTACACCTGCCACTATCTAATGCCTCATTCACGGGGGCCCTGCCCAGGTTCAGAACACACATCCACCCTGTTCCTCAGGTGGAAGGCAAAGAGGAAGTGCTACTACTTTCCCAGCACTATACCAAAGTGAGGCAGAAGTGGTCACAGCGCCTCCTGGCAATAGCTGGGATATGCAAATACTTAAACTAGATACATGAGCTTTCGCCCTGTAACAAGGGTGATCAGGAAGTATAGGGAATTAAAGCCATAGAGACAAATTTAACTCTATACATACACCCGGGGGAAAATCCATTTCATCCCGACAATGGTTCAAAACATTCCCCACATGTATCAACAACACTATATTGCAATATACACAGTACCATGTACATCCTCTTCTGTTAGCCTCTACTGAGCTCTACCCGGTTACAATGGTCACTGAAAAACAAGTAAGGCAAAACATTGCAACACATTAACAGTGCAAACATATTATAACATTTAGGGTAGAATGGGATGCCAGGCCTCCCGTATTCCAGATTCTTTATCATCACTGACAGTCCTTTAAAAGCAGAAATCAAGGCAGACCTCAGTTCAAAGTCTCTGCTTCTTCAAATCCAGCAGTCCCACAGGCAATGGGGGCATTTAGCAGCAAAGTCACGCAGCACCATGGTGACCTCGACATTGCACTTTCCACAGTAAGGAACCATAACCTTTGTGCTGTCACTGTCAGACTTTTCCTCAAATGTACCATGCCAGACATACCTCTGGCCCACCAGGATACAAGGAAATGTCATGGTGGGCCTAGGTGTCATTGGGCCCTCATGCTGTTAAATATTTGGCCTATTTCATGGCCATTCCCTATTTCTATGTGAACAAAGAGGCTAAATACATGGAATAATAGATTATAGTATGTAAAGAAAAGAGACTAGGAGAATAGAGGTTGAGTGAGGAGAGGAACAATAATAGTACTGAGAGTGGGCCCCTGGTCTACGGTTTTTGGGTAGGCCCTGGTGTCCCAGTCCGACACTGCTGGTGCCACCCCTGGAAACACCAGCCGGTGTGTCCTCTTCCTCCCAGCCATCCCAGCTGACCTCCGCCATATTATGTGGGTAGGGGCCTACAGTCTTCCGATGCACAAAGAGTCACTGGTAAGATACTCATAGTCCACAGAGATATGCGGGTGAAGAAACAGTATGCAGCAGTCTCTCCTCAGCATTGATTAGAGATAATGCACACACCCAGGTAAAGAGCAATCACAAAACAGCCGTCTTCCTTGATCGCTACACACAAAATAACAGTGATGACCTCACATCCGGGAACACCCCTGGTCAACTCATGCCAAATATTCACTTGCGCCAAAACAGTATGCGCACGAGAAATAAATGACAGGCAGTAACTGCCACCAAAGTGAGTAGCGGGCAAGAACCTCAGAACTCGAACCCATGGCTAATTACTGGACAATATAACAGGATGACTGGGGAACTGGCAGCTATGCTCTCAATCTCAGCAAGGCACCCCCGCTCCAGGTGTATGGTATATGCAAATCAACAAGAGGGCTGAGAGAAAGCAAACAAAGAGGCAGAGCTTGCTGCTAAGTGCTCTTTATTGCACACAACATGTTTCGGGCCCAAAGCCCTTTATCAAGTGTACAAATCATTATGTGAACAGACTTTTAAGGTGTAAAAACAGGAAGTGAGATCGAAAAACATCATATGTTAATCAGAAGTGACATAGTGCACATGTCATCATAATTTAAGTTAATAAAAATAATATAATACAATATCCTTTTTTGCATCGTTGTTATAGTTCAACCGTGATACAGTGCTGATATCATCACAATATGTGCTCATAAAATCAATAAAAAATTGTAAAAATAGTACAAAAATAGTCCAGATGGTCTTTTGACTTCATTTCAAGGTAACGAAATTTACATAAGTATTGCACAAAGGTTGTATCTACATAGTGTTTCGCTAAAGTGCTGATATGCTAATGGACACAAAAGGAACTGCCCATTTCTGGGCCTACCACTAAAACAACAAGATCACATGTCTATTTTACATAGAAGGAATCCTCAGTATTCTTACCACTAGTTGTACATATAATGTAACTATCTTGGGCTCAGTAATTCTTCTGTTATCTGCAAGGAAACAAATCATATATAAGTTTCAAGGGAGAATAAATTACAAATGTATCAAAAAGAACGTCTCGCTAGGCTGTAAAAAAGTTAAAAAGTTATCAATCGTCGTTTTTACAAAATAGAGATAAGGGATGCAACAATGTAGTTATAGGAAACATTTTACACTCCAACTATCATTCATGCCTTTTGGATAGAGAGTATCCAATTTTTTAATCCAGTATGCCTCCCTCTGTGACAATTTTTTCCTCTGATTGCCTCCTCTTTGTAATGGGTTAACAACTTCAAGTATAGCCCATCTTAACTGGGACTGGTTATGATTGGCAGTATTAAAGTGTCTAGATACTGTTGTGTCGGTGGCTGCGCCTTTTTTAAAATTCCTTATATTCCCTTTATGCTCCTTTATGCGAGTCTTAACTGCTCTTATGGTTTGACCAATATATGCTAGCCCACAGGGACATTTTAGCATATAAATCACAAAGCTTGTGTCACATGTAGCAAAATGATTTAGCTTAACAGGAGTACCATTTGCTGGATGTCGCAAGGTTTCTCCTTTGATGATAGCAGAGCAGCAATTGCAGTTTAGACAGGCAAATGTTCCCACTTTCGGTTGGCCCAAAAATCTCTGGGTACCCAGTATACGGGGCGGGTTAACTTCCGATGGGCACAGTATATCTCGAAGACACTTTCCTTTGTTGTAGCTAAATATTGGAGGTTTCGTCAGGGAATTCCTCAGTGATTTCTCCTGTAACACCAGTGGCCAATATTTGTGAATTATACGTTCTATATCTTTACTCTTGGTACTGTATTGGCTTACAAATGGGAAGACTTCCTTTCTGTCTCTAGCTTTATATGTCAAAAGCTCTTTCCTGGGTATTGTGCCTACTTCCCTGACGCAATTTTCGATATTTCTAGGTTTATACCCTCGTTCGATAAATCTATGTTTAAGGGTATTTGCTGTAAGGGAATAGTTGGCCTCTTCAGAAGTAATCCTACGTGCCCTTATAAACTGGCCCTTAGGGATTGCTCTCATTACTTTAGGGGCATGGAAACTAGAGGCATGCAAGATATTATTTTTCTCCGTGGGTTTACGGTACAGATTTGTACTAATGTTACCATCACTTAAAGTTATGGTAACATCAAGGAAGTTGATGCTCTGCCCCCCCTGGTCGGTGGTGAATTTAATAGTAGGGTGTGCCCCATTTGCTTTATTAACCATTTCCGTAAAGGCAGAGTCTGAGCCTTCCCACACTATGAGGATATCATCCACAAATCTATAATAACCCAGTATGTATTGTAGATATGGTGCTGTCAGGAATAATTGCTTCTCGATTCTGTGGACAAAAATATTGGCAAATGATGGAGCGACGGCTGCACCCATCGACGTCCCCTGTCTTTGCCAATAGTATTCCCCAGAGAATCTAAAATAGTTCTTTTTTAAGACTACCGACAAACAATCAATGATAAAATACAGTAGTTGATGAGAGACATTTGTTTCTAATAATGCTTCCTCCACATATCGTATACCCTCTTCTTGCGGGATAGACGTGTAGAGGCTCTGTATATCAATACTATACAATTTAGCATTGGTACTTATTTTCCCAAGATCCCTTAATTTACAAAGTAAATCTGTGGTGTCAATCAGGCAGGTGGGAATATTGGCAACCAAGGGCTGTAGAAACCTATCTACAAATTTGGAAAGAGGTTCTAGTACGGAATCTATTCCAGAGACTATAGGTCTGCCTGGCGGGTTCTCTAAAGACTTGTGAATCTTAGGTAGCAAGTATAGCACAGGTATGCGCGGGTGTTCTTTACAAAGGAAATCTTTTACATGATTTGGGATAAGGCCATTCTCTGCTGCTTGCGAGACCATTAATTCAACCTCTTTTTTTATATTGAGAGTGGGATCAGTACCTATTTTCTCATAGTGGCCTGGCATATTAAGTTGTTTATAGGCCTCCTGTAAATAAGAGTCCTTATTCAGTAATACAATTGCCCCACCTTTATCAGCCTTACGTATAACAATTGACTCATTTGCTTTGAGTTTTTGAAGCGCCAATTTCTCCTTATAAGTAAGATTTGTTCTACACCCCTTGGTTGCATCCTTTTCCCAAACCTGTTTAACCTCATGTGTAACGATTTTTTCAAAAGCAGACAAAAATTCATTATTTACTTCAGGTACAAAAGTGCTAGTATTTTTTAACCCATTAAACACTTCTACTGGATTAGTAGCTTTAATACTACTGGCAGCCCCAAGTGTACCAAAGTGTAATTTTAATTTAATGTTCCTTAGAAACTTTTGAAAGACAATTTCCCAGGTCACGAACTCAGGGTTATATGTTGGTACAAAACCTAGGCCTTTGTTAAGTACTTGTATTTCATATTTGTCTAGTTCATAGGAGGATAAATTAACCACAAGGTGATTTACCTTGTTGCCTTGCGGTTCCTCGTTGGGTATTGCTCCCTGGTGTTCTGTGGCTTTTGATTGTTGTGTGCAATAAAGAGCACTTAGCAGCAAGCTCTGCCTCTTTGTTTGCTTTCTCTCAGCCCTCTTGTTGATTTGCATATACCATACACCTGGAGCGGGGGTGCCTTGCTGAGATTGAGAGCATAGCTGCCAGTTCCCCAGTCATCCTGTTATATTGTCCAGAAGTGAGTACCGCTAGACTGTGGGTGAAGGACAGCATACTAATATGTCTGAGGATTCTATCCCTTCTCTCCCTTGGGGCTGCCAGTAGTATTAAAGCTACTAATCCAGTAGAAGTGTTTAATGGGTTAAAAAATACTAGCACTTTTGTACCTGAAGTAAATAATGAATTTTTGTCTGCTTTTGAAAAAATCGTTACACATGAGGTTAAACAGGTTTGGGAAAAGGATGCAACCAAGGGGTGTAGAACAAATCTTACTTATAAGGAGAAATTGGCGCTTCAAAAACTCAAAGCAAATGAGTCAATTGTTATACGTAAGGCTGATAAAGGTGGGGCAATTGTATTACTGAATAAGGACTCTTATTTACAGGAGGCCTATAAACAACTTAATATGCCAGGCCACTATGAGAAAATAGGTACTGATCCCACTCTCAATATAAAAAAAGAGGTTGAATTAATGGTCTCGCAAGCAGCAGAGAATGGCCTTATCCCAAATCATGTAAAAGATTTCCTTTGTAAAGAACACCCGCGCATACCTGTGCTATACTTGCTACCTAAGATTCACAAGTCTTTAGAGAACCCGCCAGGCAGACCTATAGTCTCTGGAATAGATTCCGTACTAGAACCTCTTTCCAAATTTGTAGATAGGTTTCTACAGCCCTTGGTTGCCAATATTCCCACCTGCCTGATTGACACCACAGATTTACTTTGTAAATTAAGGGATCTTGGGAAAATAAGTACCAATGCTAAATTGTATAGTATTGATATACAGAGCCTCTACACGTCTATCCCGCAAGAAGAGGGTATACGATATGTGGAGGAAGCATTATTAGAAACAAATGTCTCTCATCAACTACTGTATTTTATCATTGATTGTTTGTCGGTAGTCTTAAAAAAGAACTATTTTAGATTCTCTGGGGAATACTATTGGCAAAGACAGGGGACGTCGATGGGTGCAGCCGTCGCTCCATCATTTGCCAATATTTTTGTCCACAGAATCGAGAAGCAATTATTCCTGACAGCACCATATCTACAATACATACTGGGTTATTATAGATTTGTGGATGATATCCTCATAGTGTGGGAAGGCTCAGACTCTGCCTTTACGGAAATGGTTAATAAAGCAAATGGGGCACACCCTACTATTAAATTCACCACCGACCAGGGGGGGCAGAGCATCAACTTCCTTGATGTTACCATAACTTTAAGTGATGGTAACATTAGTACAAATCTGTACCGTAAACCCACGGAGAAAAATAATATCTTGCATGCCTCTAGTTTCCATGCCCCTAAAGTAATGAGAGCAATCCCTAAGGGCCAGTTTATAAGGGCACGTAGGATTACTTCTGAAGAGGCCAACTATTCCCTTACAGCAAATACCCTTAAACATAGATTTATCGAACGAGGGTATAAACCTAGAAATATCGAAAATTGCGTCAGGGAAGTAGGCACAATACCCAGGAAAGAGCTTTTGACATATAAAGCTAGAGACAGAAAGGAAGTCTTCCCATTTGTAAGCCAATACAGTACCAAGAGTAAAGATATAGAACGTATAATTCACAAATATTGGCCACTGGTGTTACAGGAGAAATCACTGAGGAATTCCCTGACGAAACCTCCAATATTTAGCTACAACAAAGGAAAGTGTCTTCGAGATATACTGTGCCCATCGGAAGTTAACCCGCCCCGTATACTGGGTACCCAGAGATTTTTGGGCCAACCGAAAGTGGGAACATTTGCCTGTCTAAACTGCAATTGCTGCTCTGCTATCATCAAAGGAGAAACCTTGCGACATCCAGCAAATGGTACTCCTGTTAAGCTAAATCATTTTGCTACATGTGACACAAGCTTTGTGATTTATATGCTAAAATGTCCCTGTGGGCTAGCATATATTGGTCAAACCATAAGAGCAGTTAAGACTCGCATAAAGGAGCATAAAGGGAATATAAGGAATTTTAAAAAAGGCGCAGCCACCGACACAACAGTATCTAGACACTTTAATACTGCCAATCATAACCAGTCCCAGTTAAGATGGGCTATACTTGAAGTTGTTAACCCATTACAAAGAGGAGGCAATCAGAGGAAAAAATTGTCACAGAGGGAGGCATACTGGATTAAAAAATTGGATACTCTCTATCCAAAAGGCATGAATGATAGTTGGAGTGTAAAATGTTTCCTATAACTACATTGTTGCATCCCTTATCTCTATTTTGTAAAAACGACGATTGATAACTTTTTAACTTTTTTACAGCCTAGCGAGACGTTCTTTTTGATACATTTGTAATTTATTCTCCCTTGAAACTTATATATGATTTGTTTCCTTGCAGATAACAGAAGAATTACTGAGCCCAAGATAGTTACATTATATGTACAACTAGTGGTAAGAATACTGAGGATTCCTTCTATGTAAAATAGACATGTGATCTTGTTGTTTTAGTGGTAGGCCCAGAAATGGGCAGTTCCTTTTGTGTCCATTAGCATATCAGCACTTTAGCGAAACACTATGTAGATACAACCTTTGTGCAATACTTATGTAAATTTCGTTACCTTGAAATGAAGTCAAAAGACCATCTGGACTATTTTTGTACTATTTTTACAATTTTTTATTGATTTTATGAGCACATATTGTGATGATATCAGCACTGTATCACGGTTGAACTATAACAACGATGCAAAAAAGGATATTGTATTATATTATTTTTATTAACTTAAATTATGATGACATGTGCACTATGTCACTTCTGATTAACATATGATGTTTTTCGATCTCACTTCCTGTTTTTACACCTTAAAAGTCTGTTCACATAATGATTTGTACACTTGATAAAGGGCTTTGGGCCCGAAACATGTTGTGTGCAATAAAGAGCACTTAGCAGCAAGCTCTGCCTCTTTGTTTGCTTTCTCTCAGCCCTCTTGTTGATTTGCATATACCATGGCTAATTACATTATGCCTTTTACGAAGGGAACAAGCGCCTTTCTCGACTGCATCTGGCAGTACCATATCCCTAGGGATATGATGTTTTTAAGAAGATTGGAATAAAAGTTACCTTTTAATCTACACGGATGACAATGGAGTGCTCGTCTAATTTTGAACAAGGTTTTTGAAGGTGAATGGTTGAAGTTGAATTTTTAAAAAAACAGTAAATGATTAATTTCGAAATTCGAATCAAATTTGAACTATTCCCTAGTCGAAGCACACACAAATGAGCTTGAAATTAGAATTTTTTAAATTCGAATTTTCACTTCGACCTTTGATAAATCTGCCCCTTAGTATTAAAAACATCCAAGGAAGCAAAATAAAAACAAAAGAGATCCTTTATTGTCCTAGACATAAACCCAACCTAGAAAAAATACGGCATGCACTTGAAATGGTTAAAAAAGTGTAAATGATATATATTTAACAGATACAATCTTTAAGCATAATCCCACATTAAAATATGAAAAAATGCCAGCGTTTGGTCTTTTTAATTACTTTTTTGAATACAGGATATGATGTCCTGACATAGTAATGCTGAGGATGTAGCCTCATCTTAACAATTTGCCAGGTAGAACCAGGTGAAATAGACTTTGGCAAAAAGGGTTACGTATTGGAAAGTATATACTTTCATACATCTTCGGACTAACGATAGTTCGCCAGAGTGAAAATTTGCTTGGTGAAATGGCACGAAAGTTCTCTAGCGCTGAGATTTTTCTTTAGCAGAGTCTTCTTCACTTTTTAGCAAATTGTTAAATTGCAAATTGTCGATTTTGGCCCAAAAAAAGCACAATTCGCCTCTTTAGCAAATGTACCCCTAAGTTTTTCCCCAGAGTCAATTCATAGAGGTGCCATTTTTCATGGGACGCCAAATCCATTTTGCTGATGCTTCCAACCAGCACATGTAGATTTTCAGCTTTTTTTTTTCAGAAGTAAAAAAAATGCCATGCCTCTCCTCTACGCAATGAGCAGATCAGTGGAATTTCTCCATAATGTGCTTCTTTGCTTGTGATCCACTCATTTATCCCTTAGTTCACAAGGCAATCAACTTTACTTGTAATCTATGTGCCAATTTATATATGAAGTATGGGTCTGATATGAACTTTGGCGCTCAGGTGAAGCAAAGATGGGGTATTAGGGCCTCATTTGCTATGCTATGGGCAAAGTGCTAAAATCAGATGGGAGTTGGCTATGTTTTTTCCCTGAATTCCCAAGTATTTGCAGCAAGATAAGCACAAGCAAAACCACACAAGGAACATTATGGGAAACATTCGAGCAGAGACTATGGGCATATACTTACAAAGCTCTCAACTGTATGATAAACCTGCAATGCACAAAGGGATGCTTGGTTGACACTACATACTGTATAAAGTAACAGCTCCTCTGCTCCAGTTGCATATAAGTCAATGGGAGAAGTCCCAATGATTTTTTGATGTGAGCTGGGTTTTTGGCAATACCCTGAAGTTTTCTTAGTTTTTGGGTGAAAAATTTGAAAATCATGAAAATCAGATGAAAAATCTGAAAAATTCGTGAAATCTGATATTTTTTGGACAAAATTAAAACAAAAATTTTGGGAAAGTGTATTAATAGTGTATTAATAAATATGCCCAAAAAACCCGTGCCGAGTTTTTTCCAGAAAATATTGAGATAAATTCGGACTTTGATAAATAACCCCACAAATGTAGTTTTAACTATGTACTGTATAGATGTGAAATTTCAGAACAGAGGAGTACAATAAATAGTCATTATGCAAACAACAGGAAGATGTGACTATGCCAAGAAACTTACAATCTAATTATGTTGGCTATGAAATAGCCAACATACTGTTCTTCGAGTTCAGCTCGTTCTTCTTCTTAATATTATTATTATTGGCGAACCCCATTTTCTAAATGCTACTCCTCCTACAGTTTTAGGGGTGCAAGCGCCAAACTTTCCACACTTATTCCTCTTATAGCAAAGTACGTTGCTTGTGCTTTAATAAGCGATCCCACCCACCCCGCCCCTGTGGCGACCCCCCGACGACCCCTTTTTTCCCATTGACTTTGACAGGGAAAAATTTCAAATCGCTGCCACTCGTACAGTTTTGAAGATACAGTCCCCAAACTCGGACCACATATTGTTGATGTCACCCCGAATAAAAATAAGTATTTTGGGGGGGCACCCCAAAGTGGGCGGAGCTACCAACGCCCAATGAAAATTTAGCAATTTTCTATACGCTACTCCTCCCAGAGGTTTAGGAGTACAATTATGATACTTTGCACACTTGTTCGGCTCATACCCGAATAGGTTGCTTGTGCTTTGTTAAGCGATCCCACCCTCCGTGCCCCTGTGGCGACCCCCCGACGACCCCATTTTTCCCCATAGACTTTCATTGGAAAACTTGAAACTTTTGCCACTTGTACAGCTTTGAAGTTACACTCACCAAACTTGGGTCATTTAGTCATGAGGTGAAGCTGAAAAATTCTGTCCTATTTTGGGGACCCACCCCGCCCCTGTGGCGACCCCCCGACGACCCCTTTTTTCCCATTGAGATTGACAGGGAAAAATTTCAAATCGCTGCCACTTGTACAGTTTTGAAGATACAGTCCCCAAACTCGGACCACATATAGTTGATGTCACCCCGAATAAAAATAAGTATTTTGGGGGGGCACCCCAAAGTGGGCGGAGCTACCAACACCCAATGAAAATTGAGCAATTTTCTAAACGCTACTCCTCCCAGAGTTTTAGGAGTACAATTATGAAACTTTGCACACTTGTTCGACTCATACTCGAATAGGTTGCTTGTGCTTTGTTAAGCGATCCCAACCTCCGTGCCCCTGTGGCGACCCCCCGACGACCCCTTTTTTCCCCATAGACTTTCATTGGAAAACTTGAAACTTTTGCCACTTGTACAGCTTTGAAGTTACACTCACCAAACTTGGCTCATTTAGTCATGGGGTGAAACTGAAAAATTCTGTCCTATTTTGGGGACCCAAAAAAGTGGGCGGAGCCACAAACAACCAATCAGATTTTCCCTATTGACTTCAATGAGAAAATGTAAACAGCTGTAATTCTCACAGTATTAAAGCTAGAGCTCTCCCAAACTTGGCACCGTGGGTCACTGAGTGACTCGGCTAAAATTTACCTAAAGTGGGCGGAGTCTACAACAGCCAATCAAATTTCAGCCATTCAAATAAATAGGAAAATGTTAAACTGCTGCCGCTCTTAGACGGTTAATGGCAGGGTCCTCAAACTTGGCACAGTTGGTCACTGGGGGACTGGGATTAAAAATTAAGAAAAGTGGGTGGAGCCAAAACCAACCAATCAGATTTCTTTGATTGATTTTAATGAGAACAATTAAGAAGGCTGCCATTCTCTCAGTATTGATGTCAGGGACCTTGAATATCACAAATGTGGTCGCTGGGGGTTTCCACTTCAAGTTTAGAAAAAGTGGGCGGAGCCACCAACAACCAATCGAATTTCATTCATTGATTTTCAATAGAAAAAAATAAAAATGCTGCCATTTTTACACATTAAATGACAGCATTCCCAAACTTTGGAATGTTAGTCACTGAGTGACTGTGGTTCACAATTAGGAAAAAAAAGGGGCGGGGCAACAACAGCCAATCAGATTTCAGCCATTGACCTTAATTAAAAATGATAAACTGCTGCTATTATCACGGTTTAAATGCTAGGTGTACCAAACTTGGCTCAATTACTCACTGGGTGACTGCGGTCAAAATTTAGGAAAAGTGGGTGGAGCCAAAAACGGCCAATCAGTTTTCACCTATTGACTTTAATGTAAAATTTTTGATTACTGCCGTTCTCACAGTTTTAAAACCAGAGGTCCCAAACTTGGCACTGACCATGACTAGGTAACTGGGGTTAAAATTCAGAAAACTGGGCGGAGCTTAAGACAGCCAATCAGATTTCTTTGATTGATTTTAATGGGAACAATTAAGAAGGCTGCCATTCTCTCAGTATTGATGTCAGGGACCTTGAATATCACAAATGTGGCCGCTGGGGGTTTCCACTTCAAGTTTAGAAAAAGTGGGTGGAGCCACCAACAACCAATCGAATTTCATTCATTGATTTTCACTAGAAAAAAATAAAAATGCTGCCATTTTTACACATTAAATGACAGCATTCCCAAACTTTGAAATGTTAGTCACTGAGTGACTGTGGTTCATAATTAGGAAAAAAAGGGGCGGGGCAACAACAACAAATCAGATTTCAGCCATTGACCTTAAAGAAAAATGATAAACTGCTGCTATTATCATGGTTTAAATGCTAGGTGTACCAAACTTGACTCAATTACTCACTGGGTGACTGCGGTCAAAATTTAGGAAAAGTGGGTGGAGCCAAAAACAGCCAATCAGTTTTCACCTCTTGACTTTAATGTAAAATTTTGTATTACCGCCGTTCTCACAGTTTTAAAACCGGAGGCCCCAAACTTGGCACTGACCATGACTAGGTAACTGGGGTTAAAATTCAGAAAACTGGGTGGAGCTTAAGACAGCCAATCACATTTTACCAAACGCTATTCAATGGGAATATTTAAATTCCTGTCAATCTTACACTGTTAATGTAAGAGTGCTCAAACTTGGTCCATTTGGTGAAGGGGTGACTGGGATGCAAATTTTTAAAAGTGGGCGGAGCCAAAAATAGCCCGTTTGTTTGAATGGATTTCAATGGTAAAATTGGATTGGCTTTAAATTTCACCGTTTTAATCCGGATTCTACTGACTTTGTGTACTCTCTAGGCACCGGGAGTGACTGGGCAAGACACCTATAGCGTTTCATAGCCAACATCCCGTGGTTTCTTCAGAAACGACACCCTCTAGTTATAAGTGTTTTTTCTCTCCCTTCTGGCCTCGCAGATACATAAAAATCTTGTCATTTAAGCACAAGGTGGACATCTTTCGAGACAAAGTTTTCTTTGAGATTGCCATGGACTTATTATTGCTGAGGGAAAAGAAATATCCATTCATTATTCATATCCATTGAGGAAAACGACAGTGCAAAACTGGATAAATCCTTACATAGGTGACAGGAGGTGACAAAGGCTTCAGTTTTATGTCTTGTGTCCTGTCTCTTCATTGTGCTGTGGGCCAAGCTGGAAGAGAAGGATGCTCACTAATGACCAGTGTGATATACGTGCAACTGCTCTTTCTGTGACATGAAGGGGCCTCTGCTGAACATCCAGTTTTCTGAAAAAGATCAGAAAGAAGGGACAGCTCCTGGTGCGGATGGCTGCATAGGAGGGGGTTGGAATGCTCAAAATTTGATTTTAACTTCTTACACAGGAATGGTAAAATTGTAGAGTTGCTAAGCTAAAGTTACAGTATGTTTGCTAAGGGCACAGGAGAAGAAAATGATTTAGGGAAGGTCAAGGGAACACAAGTTAACTTGCACTCAAAACTCAATCATATTATTCTATGTTTAAAGAGTATTTATAAGAATATGGAATACTTTTTTCTTCTTCATATAAAAAGGCTTAATATGTTGACTCTATGGCTGTATTTAGCCATTGGCAGATATTTGTGGAGAACATTAAAAAATATAGAAACCCAATAGGTCTTTTTTGCAAGGTTTAGGGAGCTCTGCATTCAGCGAATTAAACTCACTAATCAGGTAGAAGCCAACAACAGGTCTGCTTCCTGCCGCACCAACGCACTGCTCACAATTCCATACAAAATGCAAATGTAGTCTTTGCAAGGAAAAAATATGTAAATTTACAGCAGACTTTAAGATGAAAAAGTTGAAGGAAACTTCCATAATAAAATGATCTTAGGTTTAATGTACCATGGCAGTCGATGAATGTTTTATTCTACCTCAGAGTAGGCAGAAGGGCAGCCCCCACAAATATTAATAAATAGAAATATTTCTTGAATAGAACATTTTTAAATAGAAATTTACCAAGGCTGAGCAGGAAAACATATGCCCACTTGGGAAATAACATTGAATCCAATCTAGCTTAAATGTTTTAGCTCAAGATAAACTAAACGCTAAGATAAAAATTAAAAAAAGAAAAGAAATGTGTGCTTAAATGTAAAAGTAATTTTTTAACATTTAATTTATGCAGATCAAAAATACTTCTTTAAATATCTAGCGGAGGGCACATGTGGAATATGCACTCTCTTCAGATGATCCTTGGTGCAATGAGTTTAAAGTACACACTTACTAGCAATGACAAAACCAAACATGTCTGCATTTCCCTTTTCTTTAGTTTTTTTTGTCATACTGTTCTTTTGCCCAAAAATATTTATTGCCCAATGTGACTGCTTGATTGCTTGTTTGTGACCATAAAAGCTTTATAGCAAAGCAAAATGTGGAACTGGAATTTTGACCAATAATCTTACTTTGTGATAATTTTTGGATTTATTGAATTTTGCATTCTGTGTTGTACCTGTTTACTTGTACTGATTATTCATATCCATATTTTATCTCAGCAGCTACCGATATGTAGGAGGACATATTTACTCATATGTTTTTCCACATTTTGAGGTGAATTTTTTTTAGCAAGCTTTGTAGTTTGAGGAAGAAAGACATATTTAGCCATTTTGGATATGGCAGAATGCGTTCTTCCAAAAATATATGACTTCCTGGGATAAACTTACTGTTTGTGGCTTTTACCACACATAAAATGTAGGCAATATACCAATAACTGTATAAATGTTCATGTACATCTTTTATTTTGGGGCCTGTATTTGCATCAAACTGTTCAGAAGACTCCTGGCATCGACATTCAGAATGTTTTATCCTAGCACTTAATGACATGTGGGAGATAAGAGGTTGTAAAGTGCAAGTGCTGAGGTAATTTATAGAAAAACTTTGCAGTTTGGTGTTTGGGAATAGAAAAACTGGTATGAGATCTGTTATCCAGAAACCAGTTATCAAAAAAGCTCTGTATTATAGGAGTGGCATCTCCGACAGACTCCAGTTTAATCTGATTTTTTAAACATTATTTTTTATGTAATAATAAAAAAGTAGCTTGTACTTGATCCCAACTAAGATAGTTTTAATCCTTATTGGACCCCACACAATCCCAAAGTTATGGAGATCCAAATTATGGATTGACCCATGTCCCAAGCATTCTGGATAACAGGTCCCATACCTGTATATACATTTTGACATTGTCAGAATGTTTACTTTCTAAAAAAAAAATACATGTTTTTGGGGGTAAACTGGCAATAAACACAAATGTAAAATTGTGTTGGCAGTGAAAGGGTTAAATGAAGGTAAAAAGAGAGAAAACACATTGCTTTAGACAAAGGGGCCCAGGGCACTGACTGGTGGCTATACCTTGTCATTAGTATGAATCTAAACAAACATAGTTAGAAATATTCAGAATGGCAGAAGGGGATTATACATTACCCATGTGCAGGGTAAAAAGTGAGTTCCTGGTAGTTGCCCTTGTATTCCAAAATAGATGCTATTATGCACAGTGGTGTAAAATATATCAACCTCAACTTGTATTGATTTAGGAATTAACACAATAAGGTTTGCAAAAATAACGATCTCTAATTATATACAATATTTATAAATGTGCCCTAATATTTACCCTGCCTCTGCCAGTTGGCATGGTTGTTTCTGTTGGGGCTGCTTATTTCTGTTTCCTTATTATTGTTTTCAAGACATAGGGGCTGCTCAACTTTTTGTGTTTGCCAACTGCAAGCAACCCATCCATGCAGTTTGTCAGCAGCGCATTGCAAATTGCTGACCTGTGCAGGAATCTGTCAGTGACTTAAAGCGTGTGCGTGGGGTCATTGCAGCTGGAAAAAAAGGTTAGATTGAGGAACTCACATGTAAGATATTAGAAATAGAAAATGGCAAAAAAAAAGAAAAAATATTATAAACACAATTTGTAAAACAGATTTATGAGACATCCACTATAATTTGGTGGATGTTTTATAATACTGACAGTTGCCCTGTAATTAACATTCTGCAGTCCCAGGCACACAAATCCCACTAAACCTCTCCCACTCAGGCCTTCCTTATTTCTCTCCAAAATCATCTTGCTTTCTCTCTACTCTGCAGGGACCTCTGAAAGCAATATCGCCAGTTACCGTGTATTTTTATTAGCCTAGTGGAACAATAAAGGCTCAATTCTTGGTAAATATGCATTGTGTGAATGGATTATGCTGACATGGTGCTTCTCTGGCCTTCGTGAAATGAATAACTTTACAGCATGAATAAACCACAGTGCGAAGTCCAGTCGTCTCATTAAAGCTGCCCCAGTGGAGCACAGTGCAGGCTGCTGGATATTGATTCTTTGTTTTTAGAATATACGCTGGTTCCGCTGCTAGTGAAACTCTCCTGCTTCTTAAATCCTACAACATTAAACCACATAAATGCCTCTGTTAATAGGCGTAAGGTGAACTATAAATGTTAATAAGTAGTAGAGGGTTCACAAAAAAAGGCTTTTAAGACCAGATTTTTTCTAAGTAGATAAAACTCCACACTTTTCTATTTCTACTTACAAAATCATAATTCAACATACAAAAATGTAGAGACAGGTTAAAATCTTTAATATAAATATTATGCAGCCATTATTGCTATATATATATATATATATATATATATATACACATCAGCAATAATAGTTATGTTCCTAACAAGAGTATACAAAGTGGATTCAAGTGTTTTAACCTTGCTGTGCCAGGGTCCCTATTAGCTTGCTGCCAATATTATATTTATTATGCCAGTGATATTGATATTCTACAGCTCACAGCACTAAAAAAAGTTAAATATGGAACTCCATGAGCAGAAATGCAAGACGCTCTCCTGCCTGCAATGATTTCTTATTTCCCATGATGTGCATGAACAATCAGATCACTCAGGGCATTTAGGTAAAAGTGCACACTGAATTTATGACCGAATTTGTATTTTATAAGGAATGGGGGAAAATATGCAGAATAAAGATCACAGCTGGTGTTTTTGTCTCAAACAATAGTAGTTCCTTATTAGTGATTTAGAAGGGACAGCATTGAAAAAATATGCAGCACAGGGTTGGGAAGAAAAGTTAAAAGCATCATATTTGGTACAGACATTTAGGGGCACATTTACTATTGGTCGAATATCGAGGGTTAAGTAACCCTCGATATTTTCGACCCTTGAAGTTAAATCCTTTGACATCGAAGTCGAAGGATTTAGCGCAATTCGTTCGATCGAACGATCAAAGGAATAATCGTTCGACCGAACGATTAAATCCTTCGAATCGAACGATTCAAAGGATTTTAATCCATCAATCGAATGCTTTTCCTCCGATCCCAAATTGCCTAGAAAGCCTATGGGGACCTTCCCCATAGGCTAACATTGATGCTTGGTAGGTTTTAGGTGGCGAAGTAGGTGGTTGAAGTTTTGTTTTTTTTTAAAGAGACAGTACTTCGACTATCGAATGGTCGAATAGTCGAACAATTTTTAGTTCGAATCGTTCGATTCGAAGTCGAAGGTCGGAGTAAATGTGCCCCTTACTGTAGCTTTTTCCACTTATCCCAAACATATTGCAACTTTGGTATGAAACGTCCATTAAAGAAATGTTTTAAACGCTTCATCTCATTAACCCTTTAAGTGCCACCAAACATAATATATGTATAAAAAGGTCATATTGCTGGTGTCTTCCGTATGGCACACAAAGTGCAAACTCAGTCCACTGAAAATTACCCATTGCAAAAGACATGGGCTGAACTACCTTTGGTGCTGCAGGGGCATGTTTACTTGGCCTTGAAGCCTTTATTAGACCTTCTGTGTTCACAAATTGCAATATCAGGGGTGTTCGGGTATTTTGTGTAAAATATTATTAGTATTTATACTACTCAACGTCACACTCATTCCTTGCCCATCCCTAAACCAGGGCCCTTCATCACAGTCCTGAATATAATGCTCCCTCTTCATACTGTGGCTAGCATTACAGACATGGTGGCATATATAATGGTGCTTAGTAAAATTCCCAAGAGGAATAACCGTAAACAGGGGCTGCAAAACACACATGATGCAACTATTGTATTAAAATAGCTATAGCAAAGCTGCCATGTTCTGGCTATTTACCATTACATTGACTAAACCTTACTAAAATTTGTAAATGCAATGGGCACATTTCAAAATGCCTATTTTATTTGTATGCGTTTTTACTGGGTTTAAAATGCCAATACACCAATAAAGTACAGAGGCGTATCCCTCCTTTAAAGGGGACCCATTACCCAAAAATAATATTCAAAATCCTATTTTATTACATTAGTCAAGCAAAATGAACTTTAATTACACTATATAAATTATTTGAATCTTGTTTCCTTTGGTTTGGGAATTCATAATTATAAGAAGCAGGCAGGAGCCATTTTGTGGACAGTGTTATTAAAGTGGACCTGTCACCCAGACACAAAAATCTGTATAATAAAAGTCCTTTTCAAATTAAACATGAAATCCAATTTCTATTTTTTATTAAAGCATTCATAGCTGTTGTAAGCTCATTTAAACATCTCAGCTGCCAATCAAATATTGTCTGCCCCTCCTCTATGCCCGTGGCATAGAGGCGGGGCAGACAATTACTTTCACTTTCCATTCAGCACTTCCTAGAAATTGCTGCTCTCCCCACATTCCCCCAGTTCTCTTTACCATTTAATTGTGTATCCAGGGCATGGGGATGGACATTGGGTCCCCCATTTTGGTGCACAAACAAGATTCTGAGATGATACAAGGCTTGTCTTAATAACAGTGTCCACAAAATGGCTGCTGCCTGCTTGCTATAATTTTGAAATCCCAGACTGAAGGAAATAAGATTCACATAATTTATGTAGTGTAATTAAAGTTCATTATCCTTGACTAATCTGATAAAATAGGATTTTGAATAATTTTTTTTGGTGACAGGTCCCCTTTAAGACAAGCATTGTATCATCTCAGAATCTTGTTTGTGCACCAGAATGGGGATCTGATGTCCATCCCCATGACCTGGTTACACAATTAAACGGTGAAGAGAACGGGGAATGTGTGGAGAGCAGTGACTGCTGAACAGAAAGTAATTGTCTGTGTCTAAGGCATAGAGGAGGGGCAGACAATATTTGATGATATTTTTAAATGAGCTTACAACAGCTATGAATGCTTTAATAAAAAATAGAAATTGGATTTCAGGTTTAATTTGAAAAGGACTTTTATTATACAGATTTTTGTGTCTGGGTGACAGATCCACTTTAAGGAGAAAAAAAAAGGATTTTTTTCCACTGGGAAACCAGAGGAACAAGTTCTTCAAATACCTTGACAGTCCTTTAAACACATTAGTTTGTAGCTCTCTTTATACCTGACTTTGCAGGGTTTTCAACATAAAATATTGTTGAAGTTTACACAGATCCATAAACCTGGAATAATATATCCAATGTATCAATTCAGGTTTCAGTACGACGTTCTAAGCAAAGACATAAGATATTACTGTTCTGTAGCACAAATGCAATTTTTCATTACTGATCTGCAATGCATTAACGTGCCCTCTGGAGCACCAACATAATGTATGAGCCTTACTGCAAGGTCTCTGCTCTGTGACAAGTATTCCATATTCTCTCTAACAAGCCATTTCCTTTAACCAGTATTCACATTTGCCCCCTTGCCTTGTGCCTTCTGGTGCCTGGATGAAGGTCTATTTTTTTTTTTTTTTTAAAAAAAGGGGGTTAAATAAACACACCCCAAAATATTCAGCTAGCCAGGTATCCAAAAATTACATTACTGAGCTGAGTAGTGTCTCCTGCTGCTTTTCTGTTCAGCGCTATCACTCACAATATATAGCAATGAGTTGACAACGAGTTACTGGAATAAGAAGAGAACCATCAGGAAATGCTTTTCTGCACTGCTGATTCAAATTCATTATCCTAGCACAATCAACTAGATTGCTGATATTTGTGTCATCTACAGGTGCACCTTACTTTGGATATTAAGTATAATATTTATATAGGGGACTGAGGCATCTGCATTGTTCAGAAATGTGATATTTTAAAGATTTTGAAATTAAAAAATGTTTTGTTGTATCCCATATCATGATCAAGATGTAGTAACATGAAATAACACTACAAATAGGGGTCTAATATAAGTAGGGCAACTGCATCCAGAGGTCCAATGTTTTTTGCAAAAAAAGTAGTCTCCGGAATATCTCCTGGGTAAGAAAATAGTCTCTGAAAAGTATCATTGCAGTCGGCCATACCGTGTCAAAGCACATAAAGCAAACATCCAACTACAATGGACAAACTTTTAATTTTGAAATATAAGGATATGTACATCCTAATGTAAAAATAAGGATATTAAAATTCACCAGAATTGTGTGACCATTTAAAGATTTAGGAGGGATTTATTAAAGTCAGATTTTTTTCTGTTTGGAGTTTTAAAGGGGAAAGCACAATTTTTTCAGAAAAAAACAATTTTTTTTGTGATTTATTAAACCCCGAGGCTGTTAAACGTCCAAATAAAAAAGTACTCCATCTCAAACCAGGCGAGGTCATGCAGAAGTCACTGGCAGATGTCCCATTTACAATTGGAAGCTGTCATGATCTGTGCTGGGTTTCATACAATAATATGATTAATTTGTGGTTTTCGAGTGATAATCGGAAAAAAAAACAAAACAGTTTTTAGGGGTCAATCAGAAAAAATTGCACAATTTGGATTTTATCATCATTTTATCGGGTCTTTTTCCACACCAGATTTTATTCCAGCAAATTCATTGATAAATACAGTAAAAATGTGGATGGGAGTTTGGGTAAAGTGGTTTTAAGAAAATAGTGAGAAATTTTCAGATCTTAGTAAATAACCCCCTTCGTTTTGCTAAACTTGCCTATTGAATGGGGTTTAAAGATCACTGCATCTGTTCTCCCCTAATTTCCCCATTAGTAAGAATATGACCTAAAATGGCATCATTTAGGTTGGCTTGTTTCAGAAAATATTCAAGAAATCTAGTTATATCTGTTTTTAAAAGATGGGAAAGCTGGAACAGCCCTGTCCATGTCAAGCATTTTATATTTTTTATAAATATTACATTACCCTTCAATGGCTCTCTCTGTAATAAGATTCACTAATTTTCTGAACAATTAATGGCCAGGTAAAAGAACACTCTTCAAAACGTTTATTGTACCATGATTCAGTAACAGCTACAAAGTCTTTATTGAACATTTTCACTATGCAGCAATACATAACTGTATCATAGACTGGTCACATCGCACGGATACTAAATTGTGGGTAGAATTAGAGCAGCTGGCCACCAGTACCAACTTTAGTGATGGGTGAATAAATTCCAGACGAAAATTTGCAGTGAATTTCCACGCAGACAAATACATTTTCCGCTCACATCAAAACCATCATGCGTCAACACTATTCAGATGGCTGTTGGCTTTAACGCCAATGTCAAAATTGACACAAGCATCAAAATTGGCGCTGGCATCAAATTTCGAGTTTTGCAAGTTTCGCAGGAAATTTGCAAACTTTCCAGCAAAGCTAAACAGGAGAAATTCGCTCATCACTGTACAACTTCTTTGGATAGACAAAATACACAGGAGACTACTGCATAAAGATTATCTACTGGTATTGCATACACAAGCATATACAGGGTTTGGGATCAATCTCCAACCAAACACACTTCACCACTAATGCCACTTTTAAACAATCCAGCATTGTTTTTGGAAAATGGATTTCAGTGCAGAAGTCTGCTGGAATGGCAGTATTAAATCGTCCATTTTGAAAAAAACATGTTTTCCAATGACAGTATCCCTTTAACAATTTTTAATAATATTCAATATCCTAAGATTTGACTTTGACATGTTGGTCACAACCATTTTGTTCCTAAATACTGTGCTCTCCCCACTAACTTCTTTCTCCCACCCTCTTTCAAAACCCCCAAATCATATCTCTTTTCTCACTCAAATTCAGCTCCTCTTTGTCTGCTTTTAAGCTTCTTTAAGCCTATCCCTCTTTTTGTAACTCCTCGCTATTCCACTTCCCCCAGTCACGTGAGTTTCTTGATGAACCCTTGTACATTTTAGCCAGGGCTGCACTGACATTACCAATTACTGAAACATGAGGAAAGCAAAAGAATGATCAAAGGATCTACAAGCAACAGTAACTCAAATCTATATCTCAGGAAAAGCATATAAAAGGATAGCCAAAGATTTAAAAATGAGCAATAAATAAAAAAAAAGTTGAAAATTAGGGGTTTTGTTGGGTAGACATCTGTTGGGATGCAAAGAAAAATATACAAGCAATTTCTACTAAAATACAAGCTTCTCCAAAACAAAGTGGTATGGCTTTTTTAGCATGAACAACAAGACATGGGCTGCATGGTAGTGTTGCCAAAACAAAATGTTGCCTCAATGCCACAAAACAGCCAGCTTACAATATGCCAAACAGCACCTAGAAAAGAATCAAAACTTCTGGAACAAAATCATTTGGTGCAATAAGACCAAAATCAATTCGCCTCTGCTGTTTGGTAGGCTGCATGCTTCAGCAATACATGGAATTTAGTTATAATTGATGGCAAGGTGAATACAGCATATTATCAGAAAATATTGGAGAAAAGCTTTGCATGAAGAGCATTGGACTTTCCAACATGGTAATAATATAGTGAATAAAGTACCCCCTCTTGTAAAATATAAGGATATTAAAAGTAACCGAGGAGTTTCATGACCATATAAAAACACGAGGCCGAAGGCAGAGTGTTTTTATACAGGTCATGGAACTCCGAGGTAACTTCTAATATCCTCATATTTTACAACCGGGGGTATTCTATTTATTATAATACACAAATTTCAGTGAGTCATGTGACAGAAATGACATCAGAACTCACCGTTTATAACTGATGACATCAGAACTCACCGTTTATAAGGATATAATTTACAAGATATTCATGGCTTTTGTGTATTATAAATAAATAATAAAGTATATATTCTGGATAATTATATTATTTCATTTATTGTTTAAAGGGGTTGTTCACCTTCCAAACACTTTTTTTCAGTTGAGTTGTTTTTAGATTCACCATAAATAACGACTTTTTCCAATTGCTTTCCATCTTTTACTTTTCACCATTTCCCCAAAATTTAAGTTTAAAGTTGAATGTTTGGAGCAGTAGGGGTGTGGTCTGGCGCTGTGTGGAGATGGCTGCTTGAGTTAGCAGCTCCGTGGAGAATAGCCAGTATACGCTATTTATGAGCGTCTGGCGTTAAGCCTCAAGTCCCAGAGGAGGCTTGTCTAATTGACGGCAACACGCTGCAGCCGCTGAAGGTCTGACACAGCCGACGGTGGGGGGCTCCTTTGGCGCCGGAGGAGATGAGTGTCTGGCACTAAGCCTGAAACCCCAGGGAAGGCTTACCTGAATGCCGGCGGCACGCTGCTGCGGCTTATAACCCGACCCGGTAAATTGCGGTGGCTCTTTCGGGAGTCGGAAGAGCTGGAGGAGACAGGCGGAAGCGGTAGAGGGACTGCGCCTACCTCCCTGCTAGACGGGGGATAGAGGGACTGTACCTATCTGCCCGACGGGGTACGACTCACACTCGAGGCCAGCTGGGGCCTAATTGGACTTATGTGGGGAGAGCCTGCAGCTTGGGAGAGCTCTGTTTGAGCTCAGTGGCGGAGAGGAGCCGACTGCACGTAGTGTGTACAGGTAGAACTGATTAATCTGTGGGAGTGCTGGACGGTTAGCTGTAGATATGGGGAAGAGGAAACCACGGGAGCAGCAGGCTACTATGTCGCCCTACCTGCAGAAAACACCTCGGCAGCACAAACACACGCTCCATCAAGATGGAGGTAAAGATCCAGAAGGCACAACGTCTCCAATGACTCCGGCTATTTCGGATATCTCCCCCAATGCCTCGGTGAGTAATTTAAGCTCACCAATTCTATTACATTCGCAACATGATATGCAGCCCCAGAGTCAAACATGTCCAGACACACCAGTGACCATCCAAGTTTTAGGTGAGCAATTACAATTACTACAGGCATCTCTGATAGAAATTATAACACAGACAGTTTCTGGGGCAGTGGCTGGAGTGCTTAAGGAAATCCAGAGAGATATAATAGAAATAGGTGATCGTACAGATAAATTGGAGACAACCACAGAAATTATGTCTAAGAAACTGTCAACCTTGGAGGGGGATAATGCCTCCCTTAGGGAAGAATTGGCACAACTGAAAAACACATGTGAAGATTTGGAAAACAGATCTCGCAGGCAAAACCTAAGAATTAGGGGAGTGCCAGAAGAGATTGGCAGCGATGAAATCCCAAACTATCTCCGGGATTTATTTAAAGTCATATGCCCGGACTTTTCAGAAGATAAATGGCAGGTGGATAGGGCTCATCGCTCATTAGGCCCGAAAGCCCCTGCCACTAAGCCCCCTCAGATGGCACTAAATTTCTTAGAACCCTGGGTATTGAAGGCAGTGTGATGCAGTCGACCTGAGAAGAATATAATGCTGGAATAAATTCTTTTTTTTTTCTCCCATAAGGGTAGCAATGAAATCAGAGAAGAAGGCTGGTTTTAGCCCTAATTTTGTTTGCTTACTCTGGTTCTAAGTATCTATTTATCCCTGAAGAATTATAATATGCCTAAACAAGGATTTATGAATGTATATTACCTATGATATTCTCTATGGGTCTGCCTGGAAGAATAGGAAGATTTAAAGTATAGATTTAAAGCATGGACGCTCTCTTTTGAACATTATACAATATCTCCAATGATCACACGGTGCCTGAACTGGTTACCCCCATTCCCCTTTTTTTTTCCAATTGCTGGGGGGGGGGGAGTTTCTTTTGTTTGCTCCCCTAAGGCTTAGGTCTATGAACCTTAGCCAGAATATAGACTTAATAGTCTTCTTTCTACTTTATTTTTTTCTTTTCTTCTTTTTTCTTTTTTTTTTTCTTTCTCTAGGTATGGGGTTATTGGGTCTTACCTGTAGACGATATTTAACATCAAGAGGGGCCCTTCTATTGAAGGGTCTGTGGCCTGGGTACCTGATTGTCTTTGTAAAGAATATGTCTGATTATATATTTTTTTTTCTTTTTCGTTAAGTGTACAACAACTCTAGATGTTCATGAAAGCTGGGAAGATCCTCTGTCAGTGGTCTCTTTATACAATGGTGTCCCATATACGAGCCAAGCTATGGAGGATACTGGGTGCACAGTAAGGTTACTAACATTTAAGTTTCAATCCATGCATAAAATATGTAAGCTAGCTCAATTTATGCTATTTACGACTAACTTAAAATATGGCCAAGATAGTATCTCTTAATGTAAAAGGACTTAACAGTGTAACTAAACGCTACTTAGCAATGAAAGAAATTAAAGTTTTAAAAGCGGATATTGCTTTCTTACAGGAAACGCACCTTGTAGCTAATGGAAACACACGGCTATATTCTAAATGCTACCCAATAGCATACTATGCTTCAGGGCCCAATAAAAAGGCAGGGGTAGCTACTCTCATTCATAAAGACTGTCCATTAAAAGTCGATCAAGTTATTAGCGACCCTAAAGGCCATTACTTGCTGTTAGTAGGCAACTACGCGAATAGACCAGTAGCTCTTCTAAATATCTATTCACCTAACAAACACCAGTTACGCTTTTTGAGAAAGATGATGGCTAAAATTGAGCAGTCCGAGTCCCTATATGGAGTAATAGGGGGAGACTTCAATATGGTCTATTCACAGGAAGTAGACCGCTCGCACCCTTCTCCGGATAAACAGGCGCATGTGATGTCAGGTAATTTTAGGAAGCAGATGCGACAGACACACTGGTTTGATCCCTGGCGTATCAACCATCCGAAAGAAAAGCAGTATACCTTCTATTCACCAGTACATAAGATCCATTCGCGTATCGATAATTTTTTTATCTCACAAGCAACTTTGCGCTTGAAATGCTCCACCGAGATATATCCGATTACGTGGTCAGATCATGCACCAATATCCCTAACTATAGATCTCATGAGGCTCCCTCCTAGAGAACCTCACTGGAGGCTGAACGAGACTATATTACATAATTTGGAAGCTCTTAAACAAATCGAGTCGAGTTTAAAGGAATATTTCCAGCTGAATGAGGGATCAGTGCATGATCTGACTACTTTATGGGAAGCCCATAAGGCTACAATTAGGGGCCACCTTATTGCGCTGACTGCTAGTAAACGGAAAGAGAAAATAGGGATCTATCTTTCTATGCATAGGAAACTTAGAGATTTAGAATCACAATATAATCTATGTGGGGCGGAATCAATTTTAGATCAAATTATTAGTCTGAGAAAAGAATTAGCAAATATTAAAAAAGCTGAGGTCTCTAAAGCTATAATCTGGACAAAACAGACCTTCTATGAAAAAGGAGATAGGCAGCATACTTTATTAGCAAGGAAGCTTAAAGACCAACAAGCATCAGCACGTATTAATGCAATTCAAACTAAAAAAGGGCAGCTTACTTATGATCCAGTCCGAATTGGGACTCGGTTCCATGAATATTATTATAATTTATATAATTTAACGAAATCTACCCCATTAAACAATAATATGGCTATAGGCTCCGCCAACGATTTTTTAAAGGATCTTAAAATGCCTAAATTCCAATTGGAAGATTTGCAGTTATTAAATAAAGAAATTACACTGGAAGAGCTAACACAGGTACTAAAAGGTATGCCAAAAGGTAAAACCCCTGGACCAGACGGACTACCTTATAGTTACTATAAATTATTTTCGCATATTCTTTTGCCTTATATGGTAAAATTGTTCAACCAGTATATGCAAGGAAATCCAATACCTAACTCCACTCAGACATCATATCTTTCCCTTATACTCAAAGAAGGTAAAGACCCAACACAATGTACAAATTATAAACCTATAGCCCTTTTAAATTCAGATCTTAAACTTTTCTCAAAAATTCTGCCCAATAGATTAGCCCCGATAATGCCAAAATTAATAAACCAAGACCAGGTAGGATTCATAGAAGGGCGTCAGGCTGGGGATAATACAAGAAGGATGATCAACCTTATCGAAATATTTAACAGAACAGGCAACCCGGCTGTTATTTTAAGTTTGGATGCAGAAAAAGCATTCGACAGGCTTAATTGGACCTATCTTTTCACACTGCTTACTAATTTGAACCTAAAAGGCCCATTCTTTGAAGCCCTTAAAAATCTTTATAGTCAACCCTCAACTCGGTTAAAGTTGGCAGGTCAATCAGATAAGCCTATTTTAATCAGGGCTGATCCTATCAAATGTGGGGCCCAATTGGGACCATGTTGGCGGGGCCCCTAGACAAAGTGTTGCTGGCTACTGACACAGCAAGTATTTAGGAAAATAAGGGCATACAGGCACAAAATAGAAAGGAAAGGGGCAGTGTGGGGCCCCCAGAGGTGCGGGGCCCAATTGGTCCAATTGGCCTAAGGCCGGCCCTGATTTTAATAACAAATGGTACAAGACAAGGCTGCCCTCTCTCTCCCCTGCTATACGCACTGAGTATTGAACCATTGGCAGCAGCAATAAGAGAGAACCCTAATATATCAGGGCTACCCCTAGGGCTTGATCAGTTTAAAATTGCACTTTTTGCTGATGACGTCATTTTGTCATTAATCCATCCAACTGTATCGTTGTCTAACTTGCACGCCCTGATAAAGGAATTTAGTATATTTTCCGGATATAAATTAAATCTGTCAAAATCTGAAGCTCTATCTTTTAATATACCAGCAGGAGAACTTCAAACCCTGAAGGCCAACTTTGACTATAGATGGAAAGAAAACTCAATTACTTATCTGGGCGTTCAAATTACAACAAAATACAAATCACTCTACCAAACTAATTTTAACCCTCTTATAAATCTAACTAAGCAATTGTTCGCGAAGTGGGCGCATTGTTCGATATCTTGGTTCGGAAGAATTGCGGCAATTAAAATGAATATTCTACCAAAATTTTTATATTTATTTGAAACTCTGCCGGTAACGGTGCCTAAGAAGACATTAAAGGAGATTCAGAACATATTTCATAAATTTATTTGGAGACAAAAAAGCCATAGAATAGCTAAATCAGTCTTGACAGGGCCAAAGGCATCGGGAGGCCTAGGAGTGCCCTGTATACAGACATACTATGAGGCAGCACAAATAAGACAAGTGATGGCCTGGTCATCTCAGGCTTTTTCTAGTGCCTGGGTTAACATCGAAAACTCAGCAGCACTAGAAATTCCTATTAACATACAAATATGGGCAGCTAATATTAAAGACAAGGCAGGAAAGGGCTTGCTGCCGACTACGCAGCTTACTATGAAGATATGGTATAAATTAAGATATAAATGGGGGTTGATATCGCAGTATTCTTTAAATACAAGCTATCTACAGAACCCTAATTTCCTTCCAGGGATGAATGCATCTTTTTGCAGACGTTGAGGACGCACAGGTATATTCACGATAAGAGACTTGCTGGATGGACGTACCTGTGCGCCCTTAACCTTTCAGGAATTAAAAAACTTAATGCCAAATTCCATCTTACACCAATTCGAATATTTTCAATTACGGCATTTTATAAACCCGTACTGTATAAACGCAAAAGATGCTGGGAGTACAGCTTTTGAAATATTAGCTAAGAAGGGCTTACCACAAAAGGGACTTATCTCTAAGATATACAGGCTTCTTAATAGTCCATCCATAACGGGCATGGGACACCATAAATATATGGTTAAATGGAATATAGAAACATCGAACCAATTGTCGCAAAAAGATTGGGTGGGTATTTGGCGTAACGCGAATCAAATGTGTACATGTATAAGACAAAAAGAACATATTTATAAGATACTGATGTTCTGGTATTATACTCCTGATAAACTACATAAGCTATTTCCGGAGTATAGGCCTCAATGTTGGAGAAATTGTGGAGAAATAGGTACTCTACCTCATATCTTTTGGGAATGCCCAACTGTTAAACTAGTCTGGACGGAAATTAAGAAGATATTAGACCGAGTACTGACAAGTCCAGTCCCACTTGATATAACTACCTTCTTACTGGGCAGACCTTTCGTGGGTTTACCAAAATCTAGCCAAAAACTGACAAACCAAATTCTGATGGCTGCCCGGATAGCGATAGCATCCAAGTGGAAATCACCTGAAGGCCCGAGCATCAGGGAAATTATCAATAGAGTGAATGCCAATAAACGGTTTGAAGCAAATATAGCCCACCTACTAAACACAAGCGCAACTCCTCAATATCTTAAAATATGGTCTGTATGGGAACCTGAAGGGTTTGCTGAGACACCATGGACTGAATAGCCTCTCTCTTTAGAAAATGTGACAGCTATAAAAATAAATAGAAAATTGGGGGATAAAGGCACAACCCTAAGGGATATAATTATTAGGCACTCCGTTCCCATAATATAGTTAACTAGGGGCAAAAGAGATGGTAGCAGCCAAGACCTCTGCCACAGATACAGATTTATGGATATGCACATAAGGTTTTTTTTTTTTTTACATATAAATATTATAGAGGACACGGGGCACATAAATTAATTATAACATAGCGTTGTATACTATGTTGACGACACACACACACAAGAGGAACATAATATAAAGTATCCCGATTAAATAAGGGAGTACCCACTAGGTAGAGCAGTCAGATACACTGCACTAGGGATGTAGCGAACGTCGGAAAAAAAGTTCGCGAACATATTCGCGAACTTGCGTCAAAAATGCGAACGGTTCGCGAACGTCGCGAACCCCATAGACTTCAATGGGAAGGCGAATTTTAAAAGCTAGAAAAGACATTTCTGGCCAGAAAAATGATTTTAAAGTTGTTTAAAGGGTGCAACGACCTGGACAGTGCCATGCCAGAGGGGGATCAAGGGCAAAAATGTTTCTAAAAAATCCATTGTTGACACAGCGCTGCGTTTTGTGCTGTAAAGGGCAGAAATCACACTACATTTCTAAACCTGTGTAATAAAATGCTTTAAAACGTCCGGCGTCTACATGCCAATCAAGTCGTGTAAAGGTTACAGCCTGTTCACACGCAAAGACGAAACGCGGTGCTTACTGCAACGCAAAAAGACGCAAAGAGCTTTAATGAATGATACCGTCAAGTGAGCAAATAATAGTTTTTAATTACTAGTTGAGCTTGTCACCTCCAGGATGTTCGTCCTGTTGGTGGCAATATTTCTGTAGTGGTGTGTTTAGCAGTCATCGTGCTTGTGCGCACGTGCACGGTCAGGCAGAGGTAATTCAATGTACAGTGAAGTGAACCAAAAAACACTGATTCTGCAGTGTGGGCCCAGTTTTGGTCTACTTTATTGATCACCTGCGGTGACCATAAAAGATGCGATTTTGCCACTGTTGCAGAACCCTGAAAAATTAGGCATGTGTACTTTTTATCTTTTTTTTGTCGCAGCCACTGCAGCACAGAGGCCAGAAAAAATATGCCATATAAATGCAAACAATATTAATTTTTTTTTGTCGCAGCCATTGCAGCACAGAGGCCAGAAAAAATATGCCATATAAATGCAAACAATATTAATTTTTTTTTGTTGCAGCCATTGCAGCACAGAGGCCAGAAAAAATATGCCATATAAATGCAAACAATATTAATTTTTTTTTGTCGCAGCCACTGCAGCACAGAGGCCATAAAAAATATGCCATATAAATGCAAACAATATTAATTTTTTTTGGTCGCAGCCACTGCAGCACAGAGGCCAGGAAAAATATGCCATATAAATGCTGAAAATATTCCATTTTTTTGGTCGCAGCCACTGAAGCACAGAGGCCATAAAAAATATGCCATATAAATGCTGAAAATATTCTGTTTTTTTTGTCGCAGCCACTGAAGCACAGAGGCCAGAAAAAATATGCCATATAAATGCTGAAAATATTCATTTTTTTGTCACAGCCACTGAAGCACAGAGGCCAGAAAAAATATGCCATATAAATGCTGAAAATATTCATTTTTTTGTCACAGCCACTGAAGCACAGAGGCCAGAAAAAATATGCCATATAAATGCTGAAAATATTCTGTTTTTTTTGGTCGCAGCCACTGAAGCACAGAGGCCAGAAAAAATATGCCATATAAATGCTGAAAATATTCATTTTTTTGTCACAGCCACTGAAGCACAGAGGCCAGAAAAAATATGCCATATAAATGCTGAAAATATTCTGTTTTTTTTGGTCGCAGCCACTGAAGCACAGAGGCCAGAAAAAATATGCCATATAAATGCTGAAAATATTCATTTTTTTGTCACAGCCACTGAAGCACAGAGGCCAGAAAAAATATGCCATATAAATGCTGAAAATATTCTGTTTTTTTTGGTCGCAGCCACTGAAGCACAGAGGCCAGAAAAAATATGCCATGTTAATGCTGAAAATAATCATTTTTTTGTCACAGCCACTGAAGCACAGAGGCCAGAAAAAATATGCCATATAAATGCTGAAAATATTCTGTTTTTTTTGGTCGCAGCCACTGAAGCACAGAGGCCAGAAAAAATATGCCATATAAATGCTGAAAATATTCAATTTTTTTGTCACAGCCACTGAAGCACAGAGGCCAGAAAAACTCAGGATTTACCTGGATTCAAATTAAACCAGTAGGGTTTGCACCCTAGTTTGTAACGGTGGTGGAGGGAGGAGGACGCTAAAGGACAGCTGTATGTGGAGTCATGAGGCGTGCAGAGAAGGACAGCTGCATGGGGAGTCAGAATCAGAAACTCAGCACAAGTCTTCCGGCGTGCAGTAACCCTCCGAGATCCACCCCTCATTCATTTTAATAAAGGTCAGGTAATCCACACTTTTGTGACCTAGGCGAGTTCTCTTCTCAGTTACAATCCCTCCTGCTGCACTGAAGGTCCTTTCTGAGAGGACACTTGAGGCGGGGCAAGACAAGAGGTTCATGGCAAATTGTGACAGCTCTGGCCACAGATCAAGCCTGCGCACCCAGTAGTCCAGGGGTTCATCGCTCCTCAGAGTGTCGATATCTGCAGTTAATGCCAGGTAGTCCGCTACCTGCCGGTCGAGGCGTTCTTTGAGGGTGGATCCAGAAGGGTTGTGGCGCTGCCTTGGACAGAAAAACATTTGCATGTCTGACGTTACAGAGTGGCCAAAGTGCTTTGTCCTTGCAGGTGCGCTCGTGGCAGGATTACTGGCACCTCTGCCCCTGGAATGTTGATGAGTTCCTGAAGTGACATCACCCTTAAAAGCATTGTACAACATGTTTTGCAGGCTGGTTTCTAAATGCAGCATCCTTTCAGACTTGTGGTATGTTGGTAACATTTCTGCCACTTTATGCTTGTACCGAGGGTCTAGTAGAGTCGCGACCCAGTACAGGTCCTTCTCCTTAAGCCTCTTGATACGGGGGTCCTTCAACAGGCATGACAGCATGAAAGACCCCATTCTCACAAGGTTGGATGCAGAGGTATCCATCTCCGCTTCCTCGTTATCAAGGACTGCATCATCCACGTTCTCCTCCCCCCACCACGTACAAGACCAGGGGTCCCCAAAAGGTCACCACTAGCCCCCTGGGAAGCCTGCTCCTGTTGGTCCTCCTCCTCCACAAAGCCACCTTCCTCCTCTGACTCCACTTCTGACACCTCTCCCTGCGTTGCAGCAGGTGCCTGGGTTCGTTCTGGTGATTCCGACCAGAAATCGTGCGCTTCCTGCTCCTCGTCACGCTGGTCTACAGCCTCATCTGTCACTCGTCGCACGGCACGCTCCAGGAAGAAAGCAAAGGGTATTAGGTCGCTGATGGTGCCTTCGGTGCGACTGACCATATTTGTAACCTCTTCAAAAGGCCGCATGAGCCTGCAGGCATAGCGCATAAGCACCCAGTAACGGGGTAAAAAAATCCCCAGCTCTGCAGATCCAGTCCTACCACCCAGTTCAAACAGGTATTCGTTGACGGCTCTTTGTTGTTGCAGCAGACGTTCCAACATGAGGAGCGTTGAATTCCAGCGAGTCTGGCTGTCGCAAATCAAACGCCTGACTGGCATGTTGTACCGCTGCTGAATGTCAGCAAGGCGTGCCATGGCTGTGTAGGACCGTCTGAAATGGGCCGACACCTTCCTGGACTGCCTGAGAACGTCCTGGAATCCTGGGTACTTTGAGACAAAACGTTGTACTATTAAATTCAGAACATGTGCCATGCAGGGCACATGTGTTAAATTGCCCAGTCTCAGTGCTGCTAACAGATTGCTTCCATTGTCACACACCACTTTTCCGATCTTCAGTTGGTGTGGGGTCAGCCACCGATCGGCCTGTGACTGCAGAGATGACAGGAGTACAGATCCGGTATGGTTTTTGCTTTCCAGGCACGTCATCCCCAAGACAGCATGACAACGGCGTACCTGGCACGTCGAATAGCCTAGGGGGAGCTGGGGGTGCACAGGTGTGGAGGAGGAGGACCCAGCAGCAGAGGACGAAGAAGAGGAAGAAGACGAGGTAGAGAGCGAAGGAGGAGTAGAGGTGGTGGCAGAACCGCGTGCAATTCGTGGCGGTGACACCAACTCCACTGTCGTTGTTGAGCTACACATTCCCTGCTTCCCAGCCATTACCAAGTTCACCCAGTGGGCAGTGTAGGTGACATACCTGCCCTGACCATGCTTGGAGGACCATGCGTCAGTAGTCATATGGACCTTTGGCCCAACACTAAGTGACAGAGAGGCGGTGACTTGGCTCTGCACATGGTGGTACAGGTGTGGTATTCCCTTTTTTGAAAAAAGATTGCGGCTGGGTACCTTCCACTGCGGTGTCCCAATTGCTACAAATTTGCGGAAGGCCTCAGAGTCCACCAGCTGGTATGGTAAAAGCTGGCGGGCTAAGAGTGCGGACAAGCCAGCTGTCAGACGCCGGGCAAGGGGGTGCCTCGCAGACATTGGCTTCTTACGCTCAAACATGGCCCTCACAGAAACTTGGCTGGGGGCAGATGACTGGGAATGGGAACTGGTGGTCAAGGTGGAAGGCGGAGTGGAGGGTGGTTCAGACGGGTCAAGGACAGCAGAGGTAGAGCAGTAAGATGCTGGACCAGAAGGAGGGTGGCTTTTAGTTTGCCTGTTGCCTTTGAGGTGTTGCTCCCAAAGTGCTTTGTGCTTGCCGTTCATGTGCCTTCGCATAGAAGTTGTACCTATGTGGCTGTTGGGCTTCCCAAGACTCAGTTTCTGACTGCACTCATTGCA
Source organism: Xenopus petersii (assembly GCA_038501925.1). Classification (NCBI taxonomy): domain Eukaryota; kingdom Metazoa; phylum Chordata; class Amphibia; order Anura; family Pipidae; genus Xenopus; species Xenopus petersii. The sequence goes on along the minus strand of CM076679.1, from coordinate 94,343,351 downwards.
AATGACAACGCTTTTGTCAGAGGCACACACATTAAAAAAATCCCACACTGCTGACCTTTTTGAGGCTGGCAATCTGGCGGTAACAGTAGAAGTCGGCGGCGTTGGCGGCAATGGCGGGTGCGTTGGCCGGCTGACCACAGGTGCCGATACATGTTGTTGCCCTACTGTTCCCTGCGAGCTGTCCTCCCTGCTTCTTCTAAGTCTTATTCTCCTCCTGCCTCTCTGACTCTCCGTCTCTCCATGTGAACTATCCTCCTCTTGCTCTCTTCTACTGGGCACCCATAAAACATCAATCTCCTCATCCTCATTCTCCTCAGATGCTTCAATTTCTTCTACCAGCTCACAGAAGGAAGCAGCAGCGGGGACCTCCTCGTCATCACTCATTATGTCCATCTCTGTTGTGTTCTCTGCCAGAATTAAATCTGGTGTAACGTCCTCATCTCCTTCATCTTCTTCTGCCAATAATGGTTGCACATCACTCAGTTCAAGAAACTCATGTGAAAATAACTCCTCTGACTCCAGTGAAGAAGGGGCGCCGGTGGTGGAGGAAGTGTTACGTGGGGTGCCCATAGCAGTGGAGGATGAGGATGTTGTGGTAAAGTTAGAAACGGTAGAGGATGGGGTGTGCTGTGTAAGCCAGTCAACTACCTCTTCAGCATTTTGGGAGTTCAGGGTCATTGCCTTTTTAAAACTGGGCAATTTCCTAGGGCCACAGGATAGCATAGCAGCACGGCCCCTTGTGCCTCTGCGTGGCGGCCTGCCTTTGCCTGGCATTATTTTTAAAACAACAACAACAACTCAGGTGGTGTTTCTAGAGACGGTATTATTATTGATATTTAGACAGAATGTGAACAAGCTCACACAGCTAGATGGTTGTTGTTTGAAAATGAAGAACACACTGAGCAAATAATGCCTACAAGGTCAACGTATACACTACTACAGCAGTGGATACGGAATATATTATTGCTGCCTGAAAAACGTCACTCGGGTGGTGTTTCTAGAGACGGTATTATTATTGATATTTAGACAGAATGTGAACAAGCTCACACAGCTAGATGGTTGTTGTTTGAAAATGAAGAACACACTGAGCAAATAATGCCTACAAGGTCAACGTATACACTACTACAGCAGTGGATACGGAATATATTATTGCTGCCTGAAAAACGTCACTCGGGTGGTGTTTCTAGAGACGGTATTATTATTGATATTTAGACAGAATGTGAACAAGCTCACACAGCTAGATGGGAGTTGTTTGAAAATGAAGAACACACTGGGCAAACAAGGCCTACAAGGTCAACGTATACACTACTACAGCAGTGGATACGGAATATATTATTGCTGCCTGAAAAACGTCACTCGGGTGGTGTTTTTAGAGACGGTATTATTATTGATATTTAGACAGAATGTGAACAAGCTCACACAGCTAGATGGTTGTTGTTTGAAAATGAAGAACACACTGAGCAAATAATGCCTACAAGGTCAACGTATACACTACTACAGCAGTGGATACGGAATATATTATTGCTGCCTGAAAAACGTCACTCGGGTGGTGTTTCTAGAGACGGTATTATTATTGATATTTAGACAGAATGTGAACAAGCTCACACAGCTAGATGGTTGTTGTTTGAAAATGAAGAACACACTGAGCAAATAATGCCTACAAGGTCAACGTATACACTACTACAGCAGTGGATACGGAATATATTATTGCTGCCTGAAAAACGTCACTCGGGTGGTGTTTCTAGAGACGGTATTATTATTGATATTTAGACAGAATGTGAACAAGCTCACACAGCTAGATGGGAGTTGTTTGAAAATGAAGAACACACTGAGCAAATAATGCCTACAAGGTCAACGTATACACTACTACAGCAGTGGATACGGAATATATTATTGCTGCCTGAAAAACGTCACTCGGGTGGTGTTTCTAGAGACGGTATTATTATTGATATTTAGACAGAATGTGAACAAGCTCACACAGCTAGATGGTTGTTGTTTGAAAATGAAGAACACACTGAGCAAATAATGCCTACAAGGTCAACGTATACACTACTACAGCAGTGGATACGGAATATATTATTGCTGCCTGAAAAACGTCACTCGGGTGGTGTTTCTAGAGACGGTATTATTATTGATATTTAGACAGAATGTGAACAAGCTCACACAGCTAGATGGTTGTTGTTTGAAAATGAAGGACACACTGAGCAAATAATGCCTACAAGGTTAACGTATACACTACTACAGCAGTGGATACGGAATATATTATTGCTGCCTGAAAAACGTCACTCGGGTGGTGTTTCTAGAGACGGTACTATTATTGATATTTAGACAGAATGTGAACAAGCTCACACAGCTAGATGGTTGTTGTTTGAAAATGAAGAACACACTGAGCAAATAATGCCTGCAAGTGCACTACTATTGGTGCACTACTATGAAGAACAGCAACAGCACTGTACACGTTAAAGAACAGTAAGATAAGTAAAAGAAAAAAAAAATATATGTATATTAAAAAAAATATTTTTCTCGGGTTGGTGCTGCTGAACTACTAGGAGCAGCACAGTAGCACACCAGTCCCACTCCCCAACACTGCTAGACTAATAGCACTGGGCTTATAGTAGCAACTAGCAAAGTAAAAAAACAAAAAAGAAAATAAAAGCAGTCCTTACAAGGACTATTGGGTTATTACAGCAGTCAGCAGATGAGATCAGAAGAGATCAGTGCCCACAGCAGGCAGCTACATACAGAGCACTGCAGTAGAAGGTAGATTACTAGCCAGCAAAGCTACCCTAAAATGTCCCTCAAATCCCTGCAGACTTCTGTCCCTCCAATACAGAGCAGTATCAAGTAGATTACTAGCCAGCAAACTTACTATCAACTGTCCCTCAAAGAAATCAGTGAAATCAGTAACAGCTCTCTCCCTACACTAGCTCTTGCAAGCACACACAGGCAGAATGAAAAAACGCTGCAGGGCTTCAGTTTATATATGGAAGGGGAGTGGTCCAGGGGGTGTGGGGGTGGTCCAGGAGGGAGAGCTTCCTGATTGGCTGCCATGTATCTGCTGGTCTGGGGTGAGAGGTCAAAAAAAAGCACCAGGTAAGGCGAACCCAAAATGGTGAACGTCGCGCGACGTTCGCGAACTTGCGGCGGACGCGAACAGCCGATGTTCGCGCGAACAAGTTCGCCGGCGAACAGTCCGCGACATCCCTACACTGCACACTATGCACTTCACTATCACGTATTTTTTTCACTTATTTTTGTAACTCATTCTCTCCTTTTTTTTTTTTTATTTATTAATTGTACACTCAGACACATATGTATGGACAACTGATATTTATTTAATTAGAGACACACACTCTTGGGGGAAATTACTCATTTATCTATTTACTTATTTACTAATTTTCTATTATCTGTTAAAATTTGTTTTTTTTTTTGTTTTTTTAATTATCACATAATAATCATAAACTGGAGATGGCTGAAACGGGATGCCAATATACTCCGAAGAATGTATGAGCTTTGAGAGAGGGGTGAAGGGTCCATACATTCCTAGAAGTATTGGAGGAGAGAGGCTCTCTATAAAGAAATATTATTAGAAAGGGAGATGGATTGAGGCCAATACTCAGAATGAACGGAGGAGGGAGAGGGGTGGTTGGAGATAATGAGAAGGAGAATAAGCCCGAATATCATACCTCCCAACATTTGGAAGTAAAAAGAGGGACAAAAATGTTTTTTCCGCACGTAGCACAGCATTTTTTGGACCACACCCCTTTCTGTGGCCACACCCCCTAATTACCATGTTTGTGTTACAAAATTTGGCAGGTTATGAAAGTTTGAAAATATTTCTCCTTATCTAAACTGTGTTTTTATGCCTTAAAATTGTTACAAAGTATCTTATTTGCACCTGTTAGCTGTTCTGGGCTCTCTGCTAAAAGCCAATTAAGTGAGAAACTTTGTTTCTTTTTCTGGCTGTTCAGTGTAGAGAAAAGAGGGACTTTCCAGTACAAATGAGGGACTGCGGGTTGAGCTGTCAAAAGAGGGACTGTCCCTCCTAAAAAGGGACAGTTGGGACTTATGCCGAATATGAATATATATGGGTAGCCCACCAATGAACATCAAAAGAGTTTTGTTGTTGTTTTTTGTGATGTTTTGTATTTGTATTGTATTTTGTTGTATTTTTTCTTTTGTATGTTTGTATTCTTTTACTATTTATGGAAAAAAAAAATCTATTAATAAATTATAAGTAAAAAAAAAAAAAAGTTGAATGTTTGTGTCTCTAGTGTTTCAGTCTGGCAGCTCAGTGATCCAGGAGCATCTGAACTGTTACAATTTGTATACAATGTATATTGCAAAGTTGCTTAGAATTATGTTTTTAGGCAAAAAAAATGTTTTGGGTTGACATTTCCTTTAATCCTGTTTGGAGACAAAATACTCCTATTGGGTTTAACTAATGTTTAAATGATTTTTAAGTAGATTTATGGTATGGAGATTGAAATTACAGAAAGTCCAAGGCCGAAACATTCTGGATTACAGGTCCTATACCTTTATATAAGGAATGCACTATACAGAAAATAAGCTATATACTAATTTAAGCAGTCAAATCTTTTATCATAAAATTTACACTTTCTGAATCATCCTTTGTGTAGTGTTAAAGAATGAATGATACACACTTAGGGGCACATTTACTGAGCTCGAGTGAAGGATTCAAAGTAAAAAAAAACTTGAATAGGCTACTACGACCTTCGGCTACGGCTACGACTATTCGACCATTCGATAGTCGAAGTACTGTCTCTAAAAAAAACTTTCACTACCTACTTCGCCACTTTAAACCTACCGAGCTACAATGTTAGCCTATGAGGACCTTCCCCATAAGTATTCTAAGGGTTTTTTGATCAAAGGAAAAATCCTTCGATCAATGGATTAAAATTCATTCATACATTCGATGCGAAGGATTTAATCGTTCGATCGAAAGTTTTTTCCTTCAATCTAAGTATTTGCGGTAAAACCTTCGACTTCGATATTCGAAGTCAAAGGATTTTACTTCTAGGGTCGAATATCGAGGGTTAATTAACCCTCGATATTCGACCCTTAGTAAATGTGCCCCATAATGTAACTGATCATTTACGAGTGAAACAACATATACTCAAAATGATTATTGCAATACACACATAGTAAATACCATCTCAGGCACATGTCCTTACCTTCTCAAGAATCTAGCTAAGTAGTAATGGGTCCTAATGTTGCAAATCTAAAGCTAAAGCAGCGATACATAAAAAAAGAAACATGATTCAAGTTTTGTCCCCCTAGCTAGCAGCTACATCTTTCCATTTGTGACACAGCTTAGGCAGTGGGGCAAAAGACAATAAGGGGATTATTTATTAAAATCCGAATGCCAAAAACTAGAAAAATTCTAGTTTTTTTTTTTTTTAACTATAAAATACAAATTTTTAGTGGAAAAACACAACAAAATTTTTTTGAGATTTATTATACCCCCAGGATGGAAAAGTCAGAATCTGAAAATCCAGGATCTCAGACCTGCCGAGGTTGTATATAAGTCAATGGGAGAGGTCCCTATCATATTTGGAAGTTTTTGTGGTCTGCGCTGGAATTAGCTATTTTGGACTTTTGAGGCAAAAATTTGAAAAATGTGGGCTTTTTGGGAAAAAGCCCAAAAAATTGTGCGATTCGGGGAAAAAATTCTGAAAAACCATACAATTTGAATGTTAGCTTGATTTTTCTAGGTTTGTCCCCGATCCGATTAAATCACGATTTTTTATTAAAGGAGAACTATCGCGAAAATCAATTAAAAATTCTGCCTTGTTTCTGAAATAATGTTTCTAATTTCAGTATGCTGAAGTCAATATTAAATTTTCATTTTCAAGATTGTTCCCCATTAATAACTAAGGTGCAATTGCACATTCTAGTTTGGTCAGACTTTATTGATTAAAATAATTAGAACAATTCAGACTTTGATAAATAAGGCCCCCAAAGTTCAAGTAAATCTGAAACTGCATTCATGACATACTTGATAGCTAGTAAACGCAACAATTTGTTGATAATGGATGCATTTATTTTTTTTTGACTGTAAACCTCTTTTTTCGCCTAACACTCAATTATTGATTTTTAGTGAAATCAAGAAGATGAAAATGTGGCAGGGACTTTAATACTTCCTTAGCTTAAAAAAATCTACAATTCTAAATATATCCAGTACATTATAGAACACATGTAGTCACAGGTTCAGCTCAAATATTAGATGTTCAGAGAAGAACAATGATCCATGGTATGTAACTTCAAAAGAGCAATATGAATAGTAATTGTTAATGTGAAGAGAACTTTAAATTCTATCAAGCAAGACTTCCTATGGTTGACCTCGGGGGGAAACAGACTATTTGAATCTCTCTGTTCTTTGAAGATGTGCAGCTTTTTTTTAACTGAAAAACTGTGTACAAATGAAATATTTCGTTTTTTTTTCTTTAGGGAAAAAAGCAGAGCTAAATATAAAAACAGCTTTTTTTTTATTCTGCCCTTTTATCCCTGGAGGGAAACAGGACCAGAGGAAGAGGATATTGTGTCCAGCAGAACCTGGGAGAGGTTTTTGGATCAATAGCTGTATCAGCAGGATTCCGCTTAATGAAGGTTCCTTCAACTGTGTGGCTTTCTTGCTAATAACAGTAGGTATTACGGATGGCTGTGTGGTTCAAAACATCTGTAGGAAAGACAAAATAATTGCTTCGATTTGCTTTGGAAAGGATTAGGAAGAATCAAACCCCACAGCAAACGTTTTTTCTTTGAGGAAGTTTAAGGAAAGCTTTTTTTATTCCCCCTCCTCCTTGTGTTTGTATTGAATAGAATAAATCATTAATATCTCACTGCAGGGTGAAGAGTCATGGTTTGTAATGCACAATGAGCGGCAGCTTAGAGGTCATGGATATAGAGAGAGGAAATCTGTACATACAAGAATCTTCATTGTGCCAAGTGACGTGTGTTTTGTAAGTCATGTTTTAGATATATAGCCAAAAGCCAAAGCCAAAGCACATCAGGCATAGCGCAAATGATAATAGACTGCTTGTCTTGTGTACCAATCTGAAAAGATTGCACAGGTAACTGCTCTTTGTCGGGTGGAAATATACTTTTCAAATCATGCAAATATTTCACAGCATTTGTCAGCATATATCTTACATATTAAACGGATACTGTTACCACAAGAATAACTGGTATCAAAAATGTGGTAATTAACAAAAATTGAAATGCTACGGTAACGGCATACAAGCTGCATGCATTCATTTTGAGCACTATTTTTTTGAGTAGTATGAGAAAAAATAGTGCGTAAAGGAGAACTAAACCCCCACCTCTCTGCCTCCCTTTGATTAGTGTTTAAAAAATTTGCACCTTTAAATGCAGAGAAGCGCAGTGGAGCTCCCGGTCACCATCTTGCAAATCTCTGTGAAGTCTTTGGGTCTCAATGCCGATTTGAGCATGTGCAGCTGAAGTTGATTCCTGGCTTGGCCCAACTGTGTATGTGCCAACAGGCTTTGTGATGGTGAAGAGACCCAAAGACTACACAAAGTTCCAGAATATGGTGACCAGAAGCTCCGCTGCGCTTCTCTGCATTTAAGGGTTAGAATCGCTCAAGGAAGAAGCCCATTTGGCGAAGTGCGCCATCGGTGAAGAAAGCGGAAGCAATAAGGACATGCGCAGTGAGGACTAAGGGACGCCGCAGACATCTAAGCCCACGCTGTGGGAGAGCCTTTTAGGAACTTTGTCAATTTACTGCGGTTGCTGGCATAACTTCTCTAGTGAAGGAGATAGACTCTAGCGGTACTTCGCTTCCTAACGCCAGACAAATTTGCACTCTGGCGAATGGACGTAATTACGCAAATTCACTAAGATGCGGATTTTACTGAATCTCTTGCGCCAAACTTGCCTTCGCCACCTCAGACCAGGCGAAGTGCAATAGAGTAGATAGGACTTCCTGAAAAAATAGTTCCTTTTTTCAGGGGGATAGTCTGCAAAAGAGCGTAATTTTTTTGGGGGGTAACCAGCTTCCCCCTATATTTCCTAACATATGACACAAACTATACAGGAGGGAGAGCCATTTTGGTTTTCCAATTCTTTTTAAAGTGGAACTTTGTAAGTGCAATATATTTTATTGTGAAAGAACCATAAAATGCTTCCGTTCATGCTACTCTTTGTTGTCCAAAGTAATTAAAAAATTTAAAAAAACAACAACAATGCACTATATTTGATGCTGTATGAGTATGCCTGAAATCCATTCACTTGCACTTTAAAGTTACAGTAAGTGGGTAATACGGCACTGATAATGTGTGCATACAATTGCACTGAGGAGTGATTTTATAAAGAACGCTACACTATGAGGCAAATGTACTAAAGGGCGAAGTGAGTAACGGGGGCAAAAATTTGACAGTGTGACGTCATTTCGGAACTTCGTCGATTTACTAGCGGTTGCTGGAATAACTTCGCTAGTGAAGGAGATACACTCTACCGGTACTTCACTCCCTAACCCCAGGCGAATTTGCTCTCTGGCGAATGGGCGTAATTACGCAAATTCCCTAAGATGCGGATTTTACTGAACTTTACCTCTCGCGCCAGACTTGCCTTCACCACCTTAGACCAGGCAAGTGCAATAGAGTAGATAGGAGTTCCTGAAAAAATAGTTTACATTTTTTTCAAGTCCCAAAAAATGCTAGCGTCTTTTCCTTTTTTCAGGGTCATGGGCTGCAAAAAAGCATACATATTTTTTGGGGTAACCAGCTTCCCCCCTACATTTCCTAACATATGGCACATAAACTATACACTGGGCGCATGTGTAGGGCAATATAACAACTCTGGGGTTGTTCACCTTTGTAACAAATTGACAAATCTAACAGTTCACATGAATAGAACAAACTTTTCCATAGAAATAGTTAACAGAAAAAGTACAGTTCAAGAGATATTCACCTCAGAAGTGTCCCTGTACTAATCCTTCAGTTCCACACAGACCCTGTGCTGGGAGGGGGTCACTGACCCCCAAAAACACTACAGTGTTCACTTCCTTTTCCTTATATGACATCACACATTGTACTGGCAGCTAACTTAACTCCTATTGGCTATGTCTGCTGTCAATCTGCCACTGCTTCCTGTGCTGGCTGTGCTGGGGAATTTGAGCAGCATTCAGGTATTGAAGAGAAACTGTTACAAGTTTGTGAGAGGGAGGGGGAGTGTGGGCTGTGTGCTGCAGAGACTTCAACTGTGCAGATGGGGGGATCAAGGTGCTTGGGACCTGGAGTTTTCTGGATAATGGATCTTTACATAATTTGGATCTTCATACCTTAAGTCTACTAGAAAATCATGTAAACATTAAATAAAGCCAATATTGCTTCCAATAAGGATTAATTATATCTTAGTTGGGATCAAGTACAAGGTACAGGTATGGCATCTGTTATACAGAATGCTTGCTACCTGGGGTCTTCTGGATAGCAGATCTTTCTGTAATTTGGATCTTGGTACTAGAAAGTGGTGTAAACACTAAATAAAGCCAATAGGCTGGTTTTGCTTCCAATAAGGATTAATTATATCTTAGTTGGGATCAAGTACAAGCTACTGTTTTATTATTACACAGGAAAAAGAAATCATTTTTAAAAATTTGAATTATTGGATTATAAAGGCTACTATGGGAGATGACACTTGTACTTTCCAGAAATATATTATTATTATTTTTTTGGGGGGGGGGGTCCATGTATTATTTTGTGTATTTACCTCATAAAAAAGGTAAAATATTTTTCTGGTATAGATCCCTATATCATGAAAAATATAACTTTTTCGTTTTTTGGTATTTAGAGCTCTAAATCTTGTTCCAGAAGTGGAACACTTAAACACTTAAAAAAAGGTATTGTTTTCCTGGGTAAATTACCGCCCTCCTCACTGCTCTGCCTGTCACTTAGCGCTGCCACCTCACCCTTTTAAAACCAAACACATATGAAATCCACAGCCTGCATGGCTAATTAGCAATTCATTTAGATGCATGATACATGGCTGCACAGAATTCAGTTCAGTCTGCAGCATCTAAATGAGTTGATAATTAGCCATGCAGGCTATGGATTTCATATGTGTTTGGTTTTAAAAGGGTGAGGCGGCAACCCTACTGTCCCTGCTAGATGTGTAAGTTACATATGTTTCTAAGCAAGTCAGTGCTGGTTTTGTTGCAATTTTGTAAATAACTGACATTATGCTTAATGCCAAAGGTTGCCAAACAATGTTGCTCCTTCCTTTTCTGCAGTATTTGTCTGCACGGCTGTGTGATTGTTTGTTGCAAGGCAGGTTTATTTATATGCTGCGTCTGTTAACCTCTGCCATTACAATTGAGAAATCAACCAATGACCATTCAAATTATGTGACTGGTTACAGTTCACAAGCACCCAATAAATTACTAGGAGGAGGGCAGTATCAACATCCAATAGGAAACAAGTAAGGGCAAAGCCTGGGCATGATGATGTCATCATATAGGAAGTTCTTGGTGTGTCAGGTTCAAAATAGGTCACTCCCATCACTTCAGAAAACTGGTCAGAGAGACAGGAGAAGGACTGAGTTAATAGGTATAGAAATTAGCTTTTACAATGGCATTTCTACTTTTTGTTATGGAAAATGGTTTTTCTAACACATTGAGAGCATTGTTAGTGGTTTCTTAAGATTTGTACATTGAAGGTGAACAACCCCTTTAAGGTTTTCCCAGGCTTTTGTAGTGTAATGTATTTGTGGAAACATATACGTCCATTCAACTTTAACTTCCCGCCATATGCAAATTAGGCAACGCTACTGCAATTTCGCTTAGTAACGCTAGCGCAACTTCGCCAGCGTTCGTCGCCCTGGACGAAACTTCGGATTTAAGTGAATTAGCGTTGTCCTGGCGAGTCTACGCTTGGCGAAGTGTTGCGATGTGAGCAAAGCCGTCGCTGGCGAATTTTCGTTGGTTAGTGAATTTGCCCCATGTATTTTTTTCTTGTTTTTTTCCCATTTAACTTTTTTTGAGGTACGATCAGTAACACCTTTTGGAACAAATGTGTATTTGCCGACAGGCTTTGTGACGGTGAAGAGACCTGAAAACTATACAAATATACAGAAGATGTTGACCAGGAGCTCCACTGCTCTTCTCTGCATTTAAGAGTCAGAATGATTAAAAGGGCTTTTTTTTAACATTAAAGCACATCACGGGGAGGGAGAGGGGATATATATAGGGTACTAGCATTTCTTGTTTTAATGACAGCATCCCTTTAAGATTACCTTCTGTATCACTTTCATGTATAATGGCTGCATGCATATGTATTAATCAGAAACATTTAAAACATGTAAATAATAAGAAATTGATACTTTATTTTATTATAGAGCATTGTACAGTAAATAATGTTTCTTGTTCTGTAACACAACAGGGCACAATGGACTTATAGTATGAAATAGGCTATGAAAAATTTGCATATTTATATGCAGTCATTTCTTTTGTTGCACAGTACAATATGATGAAAGCATTCAATGTCATGGTAAGTAGATTGTAATAAATAGAAAGAAAACATCCTGCATGTACATACTAGCAGAAGTTAGTCTAGTCTTTTGCTTTACTTGGTAGGTATATGCTGCAAATCTCTGAAGCAGGATGAAAAATTCAATGATATTGTCCATAACAAAACAATAAGGTTGGAAAATGACATCTAGAAAATATACAAACTGATTTCTGTATGGAGAATTGTTATGGGTAAAGCAACGCACACAATATAACTGTAGAATTCTTGCAAGAAACTCACCAAAAACATTGTAAAAAGATCAAATTTCACTACGGGGCAGATTTTCCAAGGGTTGAATAGTAAATTCAAATTTTCAGGTGTTAAAATTCAAACATTCTAATTTTAATCCCCCTATTCGGATGTAAATTTAAATATGAGATTTATCATACGTCAACCATGAAAACAGTCCTAATTTGAATATTCGCCACTTAAAACTTGCCGAGTTCATGTACAAGTCAATGGCAGAGGTCCTTTTAGCCACTCGGAGATTTTAATAGCGTTCCTGACATTTGAGGTTTTTTTTTCAGAGGAAAATTTGATTCATACAATTCAAATACCATTTGATCAAATATAAGACATTACAAAGAAACTTATTTGAAAATGAAAAATATTTTGCTAGTGGTTATTCTATTATGTTACTGGCAAGAAACAAAAAGCCAAAGCAAAAACAAAACCAGGATTTCAAGCATCACAATTTTGCCTTCAACTAAATTCTGAGACAGAAAGACTCTCCGAATATTTTAACTGCTTTACTGTCCGCTGAGTCCAAAATCCATCGCAGCCATCTAGTTGCTTCAGCGCATCACAAGTAAAGAGGTGGCAATGCACAGAAAGCATGGGGATATACGTGGCTGCAAAAGTCTAACTGTACTGACAAATGATTACAATAGGATGCACAGAACAAAAAAAATAGTTATCAGAAAGGTTTTGGAGGGCGATTCTTTGGATTTAGCATTTTGTAAGGCACTCAAAATATGTGACAGATATAGAGGAACTGGGCTAGATAAATGTGATTTAAAACTGCAAAATACTTGGGAAATAATCCAAAATGTATTGGTAGATTTTGCACTAAAACAATAAATTCAGAGCAGACTCTGAAACTTGGAGTTAGCAGTAAAATGCCTCCCATCTTGCAGTCATTGTGCTGTTCCAAGATTAAAGCCAAACTTTTAGAAGAATAGAGGACTTACACAAACTCTACTCATCTGATAGCTTTCACTTAAAATTTCATATATAATCATATACCGTATATACTCGAGTATAAGCCGTCCCGAGTATAAGCCGAGGTACCCAATTTTACCTCCAAAAACTGAGAAAGCTTATTGACTCGACTATAAGCCTAGGGTGAGAAATGCAGCAGCTTCTGTAAGTTTCAATCAAAAAATTTAGGTTTTCTGCTCCCATTGGAGTTGCCGGCGACCATTCTTGGACGCTGGCGAATATTCTTGGAGACTATTCTTAGGCACTGGCGACTATTCTTAGGCGCCGACTACTATTCTTAGGCGCGGGCGACTGTTCTTAGGCGCTGGCACTATTCTTAGGCGCGGGCGACTATTCTTAGGCGCCGGCGACCGTTTTTGCGCTTGACCCGATTATAAGCCAAGGTAGAGTTTTTCAGCATATTTTGGGGGCTGAAAAACTCGGCTTATACTCGAGTATATACGGTAACTAACTGACTTGACGGACCTGTGTCTTTTTTCAACCTTACTTACTATGTAAATGTATGTGGAAAATAAAAAGGTATTTGAACAACTATTTATTAAGGCACCTGTAACTTAAAAAGTAAAGGACGATCTCTCGGCTATTAGAGAAAAATCCACTGAACTCTAGTGGATACTCCAGTTTCTTTCACAAGTAGTCTGTAGAAGTTGTTTTCTTATGGTTGTTCAGATATTTAAGGATTTATTTGTGAGTTGTTTAACTGGACTTTAGTTTTTTTTAGCTGCAACTAACAGTCGGTGTAAGTCACTGACAGGTTTTGCCCTCCCTAACATTCCAGAATGATCAGCAATTTGCAATGCAATACTGACAAAAGTGAACGGACATCATTTTAAATACAGGTTGAGTATGCTGCAAAACAGGTTAATGTTAAAGGCACTATTGCTTAACAGCAAGTAGGTCAATCCATTTAAGAATACAAATATATACTGTAAATACGAGTTAAAATGCAAGTTCACAAAATTTATAGTATATGAATAGCATGCTTAGTTAGGTATGGGATCCTCCTTATGCAGAAAAGCTTGCCATATAAGCGGGTTTCCTGAAATTGATGCATTAAAAATATATTTAAGGCTCTTACAGATGAGCGCTTTTACCTGCGCTCAGCCGCAGGGGAGCGCAGGAGTAGACGCACTGAATAATTTTCAATGTGGCTGTACTTAGGGCTCTTACAGACGAGCGTTTTTACCTGTGCTCCCCTGCGTTCCGGTTTCATGCCCCCTTTAGGGCTTACAGACGAGCGTGTTTACCTACGCTCCCCTGCGTTCCGGTTTCATGCATTCAGCCGTTCGGCACTTACATGCCTGTGTAGGAGTACAGCCACATTGAAAATATTTCAGTGTGTCTGCTCCTATGCTCCCCTGCAGATGAACGCATGAAACTAGAACGCAAGGGAGCGCAGGTAAAAAGGCTCGTCTGTAAGAGCCCTTAGAGTATTGCTGAATGATCAAAGTTTCAAAAGATAAAACTACTGCCTCCTCTGCTTCTTTCTTAATATTTGATTTTACAGTGAGAGGAAAGGTGAATGGTAGGTGGCAACATACTCCAAAATCCTTTAAAATTACAGATATGGGGCAGGTTGGGGGCCAACATTATATTCTAGATACTGGTTTGTAAGGAAACCCAACTTGCACAGTAGAACCAAGTTTATAGTTTTCAGAGGACCAGAAAGAAATTTGCAAAACCTGGGAAAATGTAAAATTAGAGAAATGTATTATGCACAATATATAGGTGGGACAACAAAAAAGATGTAAAATGAGGAAAAACGTAAAATAAAGGTATTTAAAATTGAGGTTTCACTGTAATTCATGTTAAAATTCTACAACATAGGTATAGGGTAACCAAGATGAACGGCTGATAGTAAGGAGGGAAAAAACTAAAATATTATTTCTATGTTCTGGTGTCTAAGGTTATTAAAAATAAATAGAACATTGGACAAAGGCACTATCGAAAAGAAAAACAAAAGGATTTCTCCTTTAAAGGCAAAAGCATTACAAACATTAGTTTGGAAATAATATCATATTCATTGCATATAACAGTTTACAATCATCTTATTATCAGACAAAGCATTTAAAACAAAAAATTGCATGTCATTGTTCTCTAAAGGTGCATCTTAGATCATTCACGTGTATATTAAACCATTTCTATTAGAAAGTACAGTATATCATGGAACAAACCATGTGTACGTATTCCATTGCAAGCACAGGTATGGGACCTGTTATCCAGAATGCTCGGGACCTGTGGTATTCCGGATAACGGATCTTTTCATTATTTGGATATTCATAACTATTCATAACTTTTAATAAACCCAATAGGCTGGGTTTGCTTCCAATAAGGATTAATTATATCTTAGTTTGGATCAAGTACAATATACTGTTTTATTATTACAGAGGAAAAAGGGAATCAATTTTAAAAATTTGGATTATTTTGATAAAATGGAGTCTATGGGAGACGGCCTTTCCATAATTCAAAGCTTTCTGGATAATGGATAATAGGTCCTAGGCTATGTATAAATACATCTATGTTGTGCTACTGTGCATGCAGCATTGTACATGTTTTAAAAACAAATATAGGCACAACTTGTAATTTTGATTTTAATATCCATCTCACTCATTATTCACATTGATAATCATTGGTCGTCCAGTGCACCCTATAGTGTGAATGCAATATAAAAAGCTTTCATATAATTCTGATCCCCAAAGAAGAAATTCTGCTAAGCATTTTGGGCTATACAGTACATCAGGGATCTGAACTGATTCCATAGTCCCTTCCCACAGTATCCCCTCTTTCAATATTGAATCAAACATACTTGAAAGTCTATGACTAATTGGAAAACTACTGGTGCTGCATGTGATCTAACTTGTTGCAGTTCGAGCGTGCATCCGCTTTGCTACTTCATAGACATAGGTGACATCGGGTCTCTTCTCTGGATCGGGGTTGATACAGGTATTCACCAGCATTCGCAGCTTTGTAAGGTAGGATGGTGATGGAAGAGAACAACAAATATCATTAAGTTACATTATCATTGGCCGAATGCTTCATTTCAATTTATACATCTGTAGAAAATGTATTAAAAAGTTTATCATTTGCTAGACATATCAATAACCCTTTCATACCTACACTTACTAAAAACCTAGAAGCTAAAAAATATTTTTCATTTAAAATTGTTGCAACACAATATGCTTTGCTCTGTTCTAGGCATAACAATGTTTATTCAGCCCAAGTAATGAAATCCCTGCATCTCAGTGACAAGCAGTAGCAGTGAGGGAGTTAGTGAAGATTTGGGTGATTTTTTATGGTTCTTTAAAGTGCAAACTTAACGTGTTGCAAGAAATAAGAAAACCATAAATCTTTTTTTCTAACTGGGAAGATAATCTTCTGTGTGGGCCAGAGGTTTTTGATTTGCGCCTTTGGGCTGTGACACAGGATTCACACTTAGCCACAGCATCAAGCCCTGCAGGCAGGATCCGCACAGCCGCTCCACTCAGTGGTACCCTCATTATAATCTCATGCAGGTTACCATGGCGACTGCCATTCTGGAGCATCCCTGTACCTTCCTAATAAGTTACCATGTGAAATGCAAATGCGGACAGTCTGAAAATTAGTCAAGGAGAATAGGTGATGAGGATGCAGATATGTGAAATATTCATCTGCAAAGTGAGGGGGGGAAAGAAGGGACGGGTAAAGGGGGGAGGGAGACAGCATGAGTGTCAGAACAAAAGGCTGCCCCTGACACTCATACCATCATTGTATATAACTGCTTGGAGCCACTCCACACAGGGAGGCACCAGAAGTATTTCTGAACACGTGGGCTGTTTTTTTAAAAACACCACATACACAAGTATTTGATTGTATATTAAAAAGCAGAAAACAATAAAAAGCAAAAAAAAAAAAGACTAGTATTTAAATGACAACAAATAGATACTAGGTTTTCTTATGAAACCTTTTGCAAGTATAGTACATGGACCTTAACAGCTCATGTTTTGTAAAGTGTGCACTTTATAATTTAATTCTAGGCTCCTCACCCATATAATCTGCTGGACAGTATACAGTCTGGTTATTTAACAGCCCAATGACACTGTCTTATGTAGAGTTGCAAATGATCTCCATATTGCCATGTCCAAGGAATTCCTCCTGCATTTATCTTCTGCTACTGATTCTGTCAACCATTCTATTCAAATGCAAATTTTTCATTCCCTTGATATCAACAACAAAGATACATCCTGGTTATCCTCTTACCTTTCTGCATCTCCCCTCTCTCTGTCGCTAACAAACCCTCTTTTTCAGTTTCACTTAGTTTGGGGGTGTCTCAAGGTTTTCTAATCAGCCCTTTGCTGCTCTTCCTGCACATTGTTCTTTGAAAGACAATGCATTTATTTTTTATTTAAATATCATCATTAACTAAAGAAATCCAGAGCTTTAGTTGTCATATAGCTAGCTCCTTCTACCACCTCAAAAGGAACCTAACTGAAAGGGAACTGATCCTGCCACATCTATCCTCCTCAGTCTATATTCAACTCTGATGCTAGAATCTTCCTGCTCTCCCATAAAAAAGCTGCTAAACATTTATTAGGGCTCCCTGTTATGTAGACGATAGCTTACAAAATCCTTCTGTTAACCCTTATAGCCCTTTAGACGTCTACACCTTTTCATATGTTTCTGGTTGTCTACTACATATCCTCCAAGAACGAGCATCTGTTCACAAAGTATTTTGAACTTTGCCTCAGTGTCTTAAAACAAAACTCAGTTACTACCTGGAGTACTTATAAGTCAATGCCTGAACTGATGCCAATAACAGAACTTATTACCCTACTGTGTGTACATATCAGTTACTCACTCAGTTAGACTGTAAGCTATATGAAACAGGGCCTTGCTTCCACCCTAGTCTCTTAACAAGTAGCAACCATGTATATACATTTCAAGTTTGCTCACCTTGTCTGTACTATTACTATACAGCAAAAATGTACAGTCCTGCTGTAAAAAGTAATATAGAATATAATAAACACAAGAGGGCAGATGAGTGTACATGTAGAAGAAAACAAAACTGTGGGCAGTATTGGAGAATGGCAACTAAATGTAAAAGTAAAGAAGGACAGTCAAGCAAAGGACAGGGCAGGCAAACAGATGGAAGAAACAAGAGAGGAGGTTGGAAAAGCAGGAGAGACGAAGTCAGTGTATATACACACTTATCTTTATTGTACATTATTCCATATAGACTTACAGAAATCTACAGTAGAAATATGGAATTCACTATTTTAAGCAAACTTTTTATGGAGATGTATATGCAAGAATAAATTGCAGCCACAGCTAACCGTAAATATGATTAAAAAAAAAGGAAAAGAATAATACCTCCTCGGAGTAGTGGTCCGATGGTAAGGGGGGATAGTCACACTGTTCAATCTTCTTACACAGAGAGTAAAGGTTCATTTTGTCTCCATAGAATGGACTCTGCAATGCTGCCATCTGAACAAAAAAAAAACATTTAAGTGCACAGTTTTAGAATTAAGCAGATTTTGTAATCAGAAGTGTTAATAACAGTGACCTGTAATGCAGATGTTGATGAACTGCAACTCTCATAATCTCATTATAACCACAGATTTAAATAGTAAACCTAAATTGGTTTCTATGAAGCAAATTATATTTTTATACTGCACTATAGGTATTTTTGCCTGTTTAACTAGGGGCTCGTAAAATGTTTGGCATCCCCCACTAGTTCAAGTTTTTCCTTGGGCTGGGGTTCTTTTTCAGTGCTGTGGCAAAATTTTCTAACCGTGAAGTCTAAATGCTACATTTCTTTTCACAGGGGGAGCCTAACATTTTGGCTTTCCTTGTCCTTTACAGAAGTCAAATGCTTAAAGGAAAACTTTGACCCCTAAATGAATACTTAAGCAACAGATAGTTTATATCAAATTAAGAGGCATATTAAAGAATCTTACCAAACTGGTGTATGTATATATATATATATATATATATATATATATATATATATATATATATATAAATTTTTTTTTTTTTTAAAGTAAATATTGCCCTTTTACATCTCTTGCCTTGAACAAACATTTTGTGATGGTCTCTGAGATGTTTTATGCAATATTTTTTTATAGAGATCTACGTTGTTTAGGGGTATAGTACTCCTTTAAAAGCAGCAGTAAGAGTAGTAAATCTTCTAAGTATAATACATTTACTTTATAAAGAAAAGTGTCATGGATGTTTCCATACACTGTATAAGCTCTAATGGATTATTGTGGTTGCACATAAGTTTACCTTTATATATAAATTATACAATATCTAAATAAATTATATTTAAAGTAGGACTGAGTATGACCAGAATGTCCTTTTAAATACATGTGGCTTAATTTCTTTCCTATTTAACACCCTTTGCCTATTTAGTGTAGCATTCTCGTTAAAATAACAAACATTAATAAAACCCAATGGGATTATTTTGTCTCTAATAAGGACACATTGGGTATATTTATCAAAGAGTGAAGTTAGAGATATCCACAGTCCACTTAAGTGAGATTCCGCCACTCTCCATTCATTTCTATGGCATCATTAAAGGCATATTTAGTATGAATTTTCACTTTCACCCACTGCTCAATACTCTTTTAAAAATCCCATAGAAATGAATGGAGAGAGGCAGAATATCACTCTAGCAGACTGTGGTGATCTGTAACTTCACTTCTTTGATAAATATACCCCATTTTATCATAGTTAGGGTCAAATACAAGGTACTGTTCTGTATTACAGATTAAAGTTATTTGATTATAGTAGACTCTTTGGTAGATACGCTTCACGTAATTATGAGCTTTATGGATACACAGGTTTCTAGATAAAAGATCCCATATCTGTATAGAAGTAGCATGTAAAAAACACTAACTGGCATACTCTTTTAGTGAAAAGATCTTATGTAAAAGATACAGTTCTGCATCTAAACACTGGGCACATTTCCTGGGACCCAATATGTTCCAATTTCATATTACAAAGATGAATTGATAGGAATGGCACACAACAGGGTACCAATTTTTTCAGAATACATATTTTACAGCCAAATAATGTAAATGCTAAGGTGTCCAATGTTTAGATTGTCAGACTTCAGAGCTGCGCAATATGTTGGCATTCTTAAAATACATGGTAATAATAATAGACTAGTGTCAGTGTTTTCCACTCTGAATATTTGGCTTTGTTATAAAACCAATTACATCAACACTATTGTGTTACTTTTCTTGCCTTTGTTGGCACACAGGAATTCAATATATAATATATGGCTGGTTTAATGCCAAATATCTATTTTTTTTAAACTAAAATCCACATAACAAGAGCAGCATTTACAGCACCATACTTCCCACATGCCCTTTTCAGAATGATCAAAATTCCGGTTAGAGCTCTGTACAGCTCTAAAGGTTAGGTATCACCTGAGTAAATCAAATCCACATATTCATAGGGTTCCAAAAATAGGTGGCTTCTAGAAACCACAGCATTAAAGTGCATATTTTTATAGCTTACACTTGGCCCCTGCATACAAAACATAAATAACCCTAATAATAAGTTAAACCTAGATCACATATTTTTAAGTATGCATTCTGAGAACAGGTTGAGGTCTTGCTAAAGGAAACATATATAAAATATATGAATAAAACATGTATTCTAAGTAGTTTAATAACCACTCTGCATACTAAACTTTGTGGCATGGTATTCATGGCTGACACTTTGGCCCCTGTTAACACCAGATAATGGTTACCCCTGAACTGCAGGAAAACCATATATCTGTGGAAACTGCACATTCTTAAAAAAAAAGGTAAACAGGGCATTTCATTCAAAACTACCAAAATTAAAACATTTCTAAATGTAGTAACAATGTATTGCAATTTACAGTTTTTTAAGACTTTCTACAGTTTGGGTAGAAATACAAAATGTTCTGAATATGAATGTTAAATATCTCCTTAGTAAAGGTACACTTCCACATTTTACTGGTACCTAAAATACAATACATAAAAACAAACCATCATCAGTGCCGCATACACTTATACAACCCAACAACATAATTTGTAATTGCAAAGTAGTGAAGAGTCAGTAACTATAACTTCCTGGACACCCTAAAATTTAAAATGCAGATTTTTATTCCCTACGGTTTTAATATTTTGCCCCTTTAAAGAAGTTATCATCAAAATCTGAGACACCAAGGTAACCCCACAATCAACTATGTCTTTGAAAAGTTAAGATCCCAGCAAATTCAAAATGTGTAAATATGCATTTGTACACAAAACTAACACACTGCAAATAGATGAATATCTTCAGTTTTCACTAAACTTACAGATATTAAAAGAAAAACACAGCAGCAAAAATTCTGTAAATTGCATTTATGTTTCTAAACACTATATTTATCATGCATTGGTATTTTTTTCTTAAAGGGGAACTCCACAAAAACATAACCGCAAACATAATTTCAAGCAACTTTGCAATGCACATCAATTAAAAATATAGAGACTTCATGATTTTTAATGGTTTGGAACAGTTCCCTAAGCCTAGCCACCTGCTCTCCTGCTGATCTTTCTGACTACTTTGCTGAGCTGGCTGACTACTGTTACTTTGTATCAGCAGCCATCTGTCCTTAGCCTGTATCCTCCAAACCCCACAAGATACTACCTTTCCAAAAAAAACAAAAAACAAATCCACCAGTTTAAACAAGCCCTGATCAACTGTGAGGCCTGCTATTGTAAAATGGAAATTATTAATTGATTTCCCACCAATACCCCCATCTCCACCAGGTGTCAATGTTTAATATAGTATTGCCTTTACGATATGCATCTCACCTACAATAAAAGTATTTTAAGGTTTTATGCAAAATTTTCTTTTTTGCGTATCTTGATAAAGGAAGGAGTCAAGAAGATGATGTCACAATAATGTTTGTTCTGCGCTATAAATATCCTGTATTATTATTAGAGGATTATTATAAATATCCTGTGGATTTTCCACTCATAGCTTGAAACCTAAAGGAAGTTTCACATCACATCCCTTCCACTTTACTAATAAAGCATGCACTTAAATAAAAAAAACAAATGAAATAATAATAATGAGCTGTACCTCTAAGATTTACTCTGAAACCATCAAAATGCACAAGTGCAGTCTATGGAATCTGCTAGTGTTGCAATTTGCTCCATGCCACTGCCTGGCTATGTTTTGCAGGGCGTTTCTGTTGGTGAACAGGTTAATGTCACACGTTGTAGGTGGGAAGAGAAAAAAAAATTACACTCAGAACGTCCCCTGGAGGAGCCAACCGACTTGTATATTTTCATGCATCTCCTGCTTTGACAGATGAAAAATGTCAACTGTCCTGTTTTTATTTTGAAGCTTTATGCACTATTCATCTGCTTCATTAGTGTAACTTCCCGAGTTCTCTGACAGCTGCTCTCTCTCTCTCTCTTTTTCCTCCCTCCCTCTGACTCACCCCCTTTCTTTATTTCTCCTCTCGGCAGCTGAATTTTTCAGGCTAATTTGATCTTGCACACTGAGCCGATCTTGGGGAATGATTGACTTGCTCTCCTGACCCCGCGGCCTGATTAGTATTCTAGGGGTGTCTTGAAAGGACAGGATCCCACTGTCTGTCTTTAGAGCTTGTACTACTCTCTCTCTTTTGCTTCCTCTTCCCATGCTGTGCTGAAAAGCCACCAACTACAACCTTGTCAAGAATGCAGGCGCTGTGCTTAACAATAAGACAAAGGGATAATAGCTTGCAATACCAATTTTTACAAGAAAGGTCTATGTACTAAAATCAAATCCACTTCATCTTAATTGAATCAGACTTGTTTCCACATCAATTAAAAGACAGATTTTAATAGTCTCACTTTACTAGATAGCCCTCTGCAATTTTCACTCAATCCTGTAATTTAATTTCAGCCTGCCATTAATTAAACTGAAACATTTTATTTCTCTAAAGAATATCTGTAATTTTTGGAGCTCAAAGTGCACTTTAGATTATGACCCTCCATATGCATTATTAAAAGGAGTATAAAAAGCCCTATAACCAAACAGATGAAACTAGAGCAAGACAATGGCACCGCTAAAGGAAGGCACTTGCAATTAAGTAAGATTAAAGTACGGTGATTTAAAAAGCAAAGTTGAACCTGTAGTACAGCAGTCAATTATTGATGGCAAAATGGCTGGAGTGTCTCTAAGTCATACTAGAGTGTGTTTGTGGTCGGGGGGAGTATGATGTGTCTGTCTCTCAGTCTTGACTATAGTTGAGAGCGGATTCCAAATTTGAGAGGATAGCTATCAAGATAATGCTCAAGAACCATACATATTCTGTAAATGGTATCCTTATAAATGGTGCTTCGCCATATCATCCATTATAATTTGTGCTTGATGCAATTTCTGTCACAACAGGTATAGGATCCGTTACCTGGAAACCTGTTATCCAAAAAGATCCAAATTACGGAAAGGCCAGCTCCCATAAACTCCATTATATACAAATAATCAATAAGTAATGAAAAAGTATTTCCTTTTTGTCTGTAAGAATTGAACAGTTCCTTGTACTTCATCCAAACGAAGATATCATTTACCCTTATTGGATGCAGAACCAGTCTATTGGTTTATTTAATGTTTACATGATTTTCTTGTAGACTTAAGGCATGAAGATCCAAATCACGGAAAGATCCATTATCCTGAAAGTCTCAGGTACCAAGGATCCTGCGTAACAGGTCCCATACCTGTGCTTACTGAGACTTATGTATTATTTTAAATAATACCCACTGTTGTAAAATCGCATATATACTGTTTAATCCATCTGGTGAATTAATAGGGTATTTTAACACAGCTTGCAGGTCCAGTGTGACCATAAGGAAAAAAAGGCAGGGGAGTTTCAGCTCTGTCAGGAATTCAGAAATTAGCTGCATTTCCTTTAACCATTTCCGTACCATACATCTGCCTGTGTGGTTTAGGGAAAAAGACATTGCCTAGCAAAGTAACTTTGCCATTAATTTGGTTATTGCATTTCGCTTGTGTTATGCCAGGCCAATTTTAAAGGGATACTGCCATGGGAAAACATGTTTTATCAAAACGCATCAGTTAATAGCGCTGCTCCAGCAGAATTCTGCACTGAAATCCATTTCTCAAAAGAGCAAACTATTTTTTTTTTATTTAAATTTGAAATCTGACATGGAGCTAGACATATTGCCAGTTGCCCAGCTGCCCCCAGTCATGTGCTCTGTTAAACTTCAGTCACTCTTTACTGCTGTAGTTCAAGTTGGAGTGATATCACCCCTTCCCCCCCAGCAGCCTTACAACAGAACAATGGGAAGGTAACCAGATAGCAGCTCCCTAACACAAGATAACAGCTGCCTGGTAGATATAAGAACAGCACTCAATTGTTTTCAATTCAAATTTTTAAAAAGCCACAACAGGTAAAATGAGACTTTGGATTGAAGGGCCAAAACACATCGTACATTCCATATGATGTCTGATGAAGCTGATGATTAAATGAAACAGATTATGTTGAAAGCTAAAAAAGTCCAGATAACCAGTGTTTTTTTTTTTTCAATATAGGCTTTAAGGTGAACATACTTATAAGAGATATTATTGTGTGCTCCAAATACACATCCAGCCTATTTCCAGAATACACAGTGAGAGGTAAACGTGAAAGAAAGTGATCAGAGACTACTGTGGCACCAAGAGAAAGAAGAACAATTGCTAAGGAGTCTGAAAAATTAAATAGAGAAGTAAAAACATGAAATGCTGAATTTGTGAGAGCAGACAACCGAATGACAGTCATCCAAAGGGTTTTTTTATTTTAAAATGGAGCATCAGTATTGTCATCTATATTTGCAATCTTGGATTTAGTATTGTTTTGCTTGATTGGTAGCCATGATAAAGGTATCAAAGGCAAAAGACCCTTTTCTTTGTTAGGCCCATGGAACATAGGGTAAGAGTCACTCATGAGCTTTCATGGAAAAAACAGTCACCAGCAGGATTTTGGCAAGTAAACAAGCATTTAAAGCTAATGCCAGGCTACGCTACAGCTCCTCTGCCAGCTGAAAACTATCAGTGAACCATGAGCCTTAGAATGATAGCAAGCTGCAGTTGTCTAGGTGAAATAGGATGAGGATATGGCTATCTGTTGGTTAAGAAATTAAAGGACAGAATTAGGAAATACTCTGTAGCAAACAGAATGCCAGTTTTTGCCCTTGGTTTGCTGTAATCAGAAAAGTACAGGAAAGATCAGCTTTCTGAGTAAAAATGGATAACAAATATTATCAACAGTAATACATTGCTGAGTAGGGCCAGGTTTGGATGGATAAATGATCACTTCCGTTTTTGTAAGATTCATTTTGATTATCCAGAAACAAATATAATATAATATAATATAGCTTCAGAATCTACATTTTGCAGAAGTAGACTACCCACTGAACTAAATACTCCAAAAAAATGACTAATTATCTTTTTTTCACTAGCCCCCACCCCATTTATCAATACATTCTCACAAATTTTTTCTTTTAATTATTTAGTACCCGAAAGCTACAATTTTTTCATAAAAATCACCCCAAAGCTGCAATTTTTTCAGAAAACCCAGCGCAACTCTTGAATATCTTCCAATTGATAAAGAAAAACTATACCCCCAAAATGAACACTTAAGCAACAGATAGTTTACATCATATTAAATGGCATATTAAAGAATCTTACCAAACTAGTCTATATATTTAAGTCAATCTTGCCCTTTTACATCTCTTGCCTTGAGCCACCATTTTGTGATGGTCTCTGTGCTGCCTCAGAGATCACCTGACCAGAATATACTGCAGCTGTAACTGTAACAGGAAGAAGTGTTGAAGCAAAAGACAGAACTCTGTCTGTTAATTGTTCATGTGACCTAACTAAAGTATGGTTTGTTGGTATGTTTCTGTAAACAGTGAATCATACGATCCCAGGGGGCGGCCCTTGTTTTTTAAAATGGCAATTTTCCATTTATGATTACCCAATGGCACATACTAGTAGAAAAGTATATTATTATGAAAATGGTTTATTTACATGAAGCAGGGTTTTACATATGAACTGTTTTATGCAATATTGCATATTTTAAATAATGCAATATTTTCTAGAGACCTACATTGTTTGGGGGGTATAGTTTTTCTTTAACTGGACATCTGCCATTGACCTTTATATGTTCTCAGCAGGTCTGAGTTGGAGTACTTTTTACATCTGACTTTTGCCACCATTGTATTTTCCCCTTTAAAAGTTTGACTAGAAAAAATCGGAGCTTAATAAATAACCCCATATATCTGGCAAACGCTCTTGAGTACAATGACATTTCAAAAGGTAAACACTGTTTACCAGATACCATATTTCCATAGGGTATCACAAATCCATTCAGTAGTGCATCTGAATTTTCTTATCTGACATTTCCGGCTTCTACAAACAAAACACACAACTTACTTTTTCTGTCAGAAAAGCTCCTAATACAAAGTTAACCCCAGAAAACTGTTTATATTGTAAAAACATTTCTCAAAACTGCAAATCTTTGCTTAAGTTAGGAGTTTAGAAAAATATATTCCAAAATAATTTAACGGTGTGTGTTAGTGACACTTGTCTCCCATGTGTTCGGGTATAAAAATGTCAAATCATCAAAAATATGATCAGGTTCAATTCTGTGGCATGTACACATCTTAAAATTTACAATAAAAATATGCCATGCAGGGACCCCAATATTTTAGCAGTGCATATTTTTTTTTGTTTATGGCTGACACTTTGGTCCCTTTAAACACAATAACCCACCTGTGTTTTGTGTGTTGTAAAAAAAACTTTTAGCCCATAAACAATACAGAATTTATACTTTAAAATATGAACAACATAAATTCTCTTAAACATTGTAGATTCTATATGCTGTTGCACAAAAAATAGTTACAAGAATATTACCCCCTTTGTGAAACAGCTATAGTGCTCTACCTTTCTGATTTAAAATGAGGAGTCTGCCATTTATGGAAGATGCTTCATTAAAATGTTATACGGTATTATTGCATTACTGATATTAAACACCCCCCAACTTCTTCCTCTCCTGTCCTAGTGTGCACATCTGTCCCATTTAATAAAGTGGCCCATTCAATGGAAAGATTATTTGTAACTGAAAAACATTCTATCAGGATAATGGTCAGGGATTAAGAAGACTAACAAACTGCATTTGTAGAAAATGAAAGGAAATACTATTGCTTTTAGTATGCTTCATATGGAACAGTTTCCCCATTCCAGATCTTGTACAGCAACATAAGATTTATTGAAATGTTATTATTTCTAAACATAAATAAGTGTATCTTACACAGCACAAACACAGTAGGCAGCACACTTAACACTATAGGACGAGGGGTTTCTATAGACAGATAGCAGTATGATGCTTCACAGTTGCGTGGCACCAGAGTTCTCTTCAGTCCCGGAGCAGTGCTAGCTCATTTAGTTTCTAATTTCACCCTGGCATATGCCTGCACAAATGATGTCATTACCTCATAAAGAAGACATCCTAAAGACCAAATATCCGATTTGAAGTTGTATCCATTTTCATGTATCCTCTCAGGTGACATGTAATAAGGGGTTCCCACTGAAAGAAAAATATAATTAGGAAAGAGTATTTCTCAAGTGAACTCTATGAACAACCATCAAAGAAAATGTACCAAATGCATACAGCTCCTGAAATGAGAGAGAACATTCATTTTTAAAAAAGTTTTTATTTTTGTTTTCAAGCCAAGGGGAATGGTTAGAAACATACAAAAAAAAACTTAGTTCACAATTGAAGATAAGCATCAATATGTGGTGTCTCCAGTAACCCTTTCTAAAGGAACCACCAAAGAGATACTTGGTACAGTTTGAAACACCTTACATTCATGCAATAGGGCAAGTGCTGTCCTATACAGATATGTCACTCTAACCAGCAGGTATATATATATATATATAATTGGGGACTCCATATTCTTTAAAATGTATCTGGACACCCCAGGAAAGCTAAGGTTAACCGATTTGGTAGTTGTGGGAGAATTGGTACCCATTCAGTTCATTATCACCAGTTTTTAGCACAATACAGAGTAACCCACACGAGTGATCTGGTTTTGTTCAGAGGTACGAGTACCTCCACTAAGCCTAGTATACAGGTTTCTGGAAAGCGCACATTGGGGATTGCCAAATTATCAGCCAAACACCTCATCACCTCCATCCAGAAGCTCTGTATTAGAGGACAGTGCCATGTTAGGTGCAGAATGGATTTGTCTGGCTCCTGGCCTATGGCCAGCGGCCCATTTATTTGGAGCTTTGTGGGAGTAATAAACAACAGATTGATACATTTGTAATGGATTTGTTTGTCACCCAGGGAGATTAAATCAACAAAGGGTGATTAAGTAGCCTCATCCCACTGTTCCTCACTCAAACCTAGGAGTGACTACTGCAAGTGTCTTTGGGCTCTGATAAAGGGTGACGGGACTATGTCTCTGAGCGCCTGGTACAATCTGGATTTTAGCTTTTTCCACTCAGGGTCGCAAAGAATTAGTTCCACTGAGGGGGTATTTTATATGCCCTCCAATGAGGAGAACTGAGCTTTAAAAGCATGGCAAAATTGGAGGTATCTATAAAGTTGTAGTTTTGGCTTATTATGTTGTGTCTTTAGCTGTTGAAATGTAGGGAATGCCTGATAAGTCAGAATATCCCCCAAAAATAGACCCATTAATGGCCATTATGTGAAATGTTTGAGAGATCTGAGCTGGGGCAAGTTAGAGTTCCTTCACACTGATAGAAAAGGGGAGATTAGAAGTGGTGTGTGTCCTGTGTATGAGCATGTAATCCTCCAGGCTCTAAAGGGAGTAAAAATCATCATAGTCAATCAGCCGCCTGTATGGCACATTCTTAATTGCCCCAGGGAGCGCAGCCTTCAGACCAGAAGCAAGAGACCAGGGTCATTGACATGAGAAAACATTCATTTACTGGAATGCCCAAACCAAAGCTCTTACATATATAAAGTAAATGCTTTAAATTGTTTAAATATACACTGCAAAATTACATGTTTAAAATCTGCACAATTAATTTTATTACCATCATTCTGCAAAATATGTGTTACTAAAGAATTTTTTATATTTAACTTTTAATTGAAATGAAATGTAACTTTTATTGTCATGCAATTTTTATACATTTCTTCTCTTCTGAGGTTTTTGAATTATGTAGCTTTATATTCAGCACCTATCCAGTTTGGAATTTCAGAATCTATCCACCAAGAAGTGACTGGAAGAAAATTAGCAGAGGGCCTGAACAAAAAAATTAACATTTAAAAAAAAAAAAAAAAAAAACAGCATCACAGTTAAAAAAAAGGCTTTTCAGCAGCCATGGTCAGTGCTCACCATTTGAACACTGTAAAGAGGCAGAGGGCAGTAGGTAAAATCTATTTAAAGACCTGCTGATAAGTTGCTAAGAACAGTACATACTAAAAGGTACTTTTGATTTTGTTTATTGGGATACACTATATGCCCACATATAATAAGTCATATAATTAGTTAAATGTTTGACATTATTTATTCCACACCATTTTCTTCAGACTAATTCACTGCTCTCAAAAGAAAAAAAAAGTTTTACAAGCATTTAAAAAAAAATTGGATATACAAAGAATATGTATTTTTCTGGTTAGGCAGCAAGTTCTGTGAGTTTGTTTCCTCCCTTTAAAATTTAATGATTGTCGCATAAAATAAATAATCAGTGGTTATGGTGGCAGTGGGATCTTTTAACGTCAGTTGGAGGGTTATAGGTCGTCATAACAGGAAACTCATGAAAGCTGCGTGAAATTAATAGTGTGTGCTCCCAATGCAGGTTAATAAGGTTTTCCGGAGGGGGCCGTGGCTTTCACAGCTGACACATGGCATCAGGCAGGGCAGTAAAACACCCTCTTAGTCCCTGTGCCTCTCGGAACAGCTTACCTAAAGAATGTGCAGCTGTGGTTTTAGAGCTGAAGAAGCGGCCCAGGCCTAAATCTCCCAGCTTCACCACCCCTGTGGCTGTTATAAATACATTGGCTGGTTTAATATCTGCAGAGAACAGAAAATGTTAGAAGAATAGAAAATAAAGGTGAGGGGCAATAAAAAGGAAACACTGGTCTGTTCTGGAGCAAGTTTCATATATCTATACATCTATCATATTGACATTCTTAAAACTAGAATTGCACTCATTTAAGATCAAAGATGCAACTTTACCTGCAATGCCAAGAGTAGTGCTTATAAAAAGTAAAGTATCCTTGAGCCATCTTAACGGATAGTCTAGAGGTGTCCAATCAGTCTAACTGTAGCACCTTGGCATTTGCGTGATACTTATTCATGGTACTTAAAAAATGATTTCCTTACAATGTGTTATGTCTAGCATACAATAATGGGGCTCATCTATCAACACTGGGCAAATTGCCCATGGGCATTTATAGCAACCAATCAAAGATTAGCTTTTTATAGCCGGCTGCTAGTAGAACTATGAATGCAGAAATTTGATTGGTTGCCATGGGTAACTTTTCATGGGCAAATTTGCCCAGTGTTGATAAATGACCCTCAATGTTTTTCATATGTTTTACCATATGATATAAACATATATCTATAGTCATAGCTAAACTGCACTGAGTATGGGACTTTACTAGAGCACTTCAAACATAAACAGTATGTGCAGTGTTATGCAAAAGCAAAAAGTAGGACTGCTGAAGAAGACTCAGTTTATAGACATATCAGGAGCAACAATAAACAGCAGGACAGAACTGAGCAGCACTATTAAATGGTTATTCCCTTTATTTTATATGAGATCTGATATTTTATATGAGATGTGATACTTCCCAAATAACAGTAACACCAACAAAATAAATGACAATGTAATGTAGTGTTCCCTGCACTGGTAAAACTGGTGTGTTTGCTTCAGTAACACTGCTATAGTCTATATAAACAAATTGCTGTGTAGTCACGGGGGCATGACGCCCGTCACAAAAAATTCACCGCGCGTCAATTTTTTTTGAAAAATATTTGACGCCCGGTGAATTTTTTGTGACGGGCGTCATTTTTTCTTTTTAGACGCACAACGTCGTACAAGTCTATGGGCGCCATTTCTGCGGCAAAACAAGGCGATGGGCAAAAAAAATTGCCCATTCCTACTTATCTGTTAACCACTGTTGAATTGATGCACCCGTGATTTTTATGGGCGTCAGCGTCATTTCCCGGCAGCGAATTTTTGGAGAAACGAAACGGGTCAAATTCGCCCAAGCCTATAGATAAATTATGAAGAATCCCATTATATACCATAGAGCTTAACTGTTATCTGTTGTGTATCCTGTGCCTTTTTCTCCTTTTTCCTCTGCCCCCATGGCTACACAGCAGCTTGTTTCTTTATATAAACTATAGTAGTCTTTCTCAAGAAAACCCACCAGTTGTACCCGTGCAGCACAACAGTACGTGATATTTTCACTGCTTTAAAACACTAATTTTTTGGTGTTACTGTTCCTTTAATAACACTGCAATGTTCTGTATGGTTTTTGTTATTTGCATTTTAGAGCTTCATCTGCACATGATTCAGAACCTTATAGCAGGCGATGTCAGTATTATATAAGAAGTTACAATTAAAGGGGCAGTATAGACCCTTGTTCAACACAAGACCTTAAACTATTTCCTGAAAGGTTATTTTTTTTACAAAATCATGACAAATCTTTTTATGTTAGCATCTGAACAGGACAAACAGGGAAAAAAAAAAGCTAATCCATGTTTGGTTCTAGCAAGGTAGATAATTACTTAACAAGTGCAAAGATAATTTCCCTGCATAATGGACTTCTGCTTATCTGTAGGCCAAAACAACAAAAATAATATAACTTCTATTTATACATTTTAAAAGTTCAAAAAGGTGTATATAGGTGTATATTGCTCCTTTAGAGTGAGGAACATTTAGAGTGAGGAACATTCTGTACCTCTGTGCATGACACGACGAGAATGCATGTGTTCCAAGGCACTACAGAGTTGGACAAAGTATTTCCACACAGTTTTTTCTGGGATCAATCGTTTTTGTTTCTTAAAATGCTGAAAACAAAAAAAAATAAAAACAAAACTGAAACACTCCATTACAGTACTTACAGTATCTAATGTATATTATCAAATCAGACTAAAAAGCCTTGTATGAACTATGTTAGATGTTATTGTTCACAGTAAACATTAACCATTTCATAATCTTTTTAAGATCATGCAATTAACAAAATGGGTTTAGCATAGCAAAACAGATTCAGGACATTCGATATATTGAACTTTCTGCCTTAATATTTATGCAAACTGGGGATTGTCCAGAATTTGCAGTTCCTGGACTATGGTTGTTTTATGCAAAATAAAAATATAAGAATACAAAAAAACAACAGATGTAAGATATAATATAAACTTCACCAATGAACTGCAACTCATGAACTCATGAACCTGACTTTTCTGTATCTGAAAGCAGCTGCTACAGCACTGCTATCCCACTTTGTAAGTATCACTTTCAGATACCATACCTCCCAACTATCCCGTTTTTCAAGGGACAGTCCCAATTTTTACAGCTCAGCCCACAGTCCCAGATTCTCAAACTTCTCTTTGATCTCCTGCACTGAGCAGCCAGAAAAAAATACAAAGTGTCTAAAACTTAATTGGCTTTTAGCTGAGAGCCCAGAATATGTGGCAGCTGCACTTCGATACTTCTGTAATACTTTAAGATAAGCAAAGAAAGAATTTTAACTATTTAAGATAAGCAGGTCTCTTGGGGAAACTGTGACTTGCAGCTTAAATGGCAATTCAGCTTCATTAGCAAAACTGTAATTACACATAAAAAGTACAGAAATGTGTTCAAACTTCCAAAACCGGCCAGATTTTGTAAAATGAACATTGTAATTAAGGGGTGTGGACACAAACATGAGCATGGCAAATCTTTTCCCCCATCTTTCTATTTCCAAAATTTGGGAGAACCCTTCCCTAGCCTAACACCGCACACAGCGTTTTTCACGGTCGTGTTCTGGCACAATTCTGCCCTGTGTAGACAGTGACAGGTAGGTGTAATACCTGTAACTATCTGGACACATGAAGTGGCAGTGGGTCATATTTGTGCTAACTCTGCTTTTCAAGAGGAGCTGGTGGAGAAAATGTCTTGTGAGAAATTGGACTTATACCTCACATCAACTGTCTCAAAGTCTGACCATCTTAAACCACAAGTTGTGGCAAAAGTTTAACCAGAATGCAAACCATATGCCAAAGAGACTCTTGTCCATGCCCTTGCATAACAAGCTCAACTCCCTATAATCTATAGTATTCAGTCTACCATTCAGTCATCATCATCATTTATTTATATAGTGCCGACGATACGCAGTGCTTTACCTTAGTTATAACAAACAGGGAATAAATGGCGGATAACAAACAAGGGTTTACAGAGTACAACAGGATTAGAGGGCCCTACAAATTATAGTTTACAAACTAAAGGTTAGGGTACAATTGAGACATTAGGATTTTAGAAAAATGTTGTACTTTATGATACAACAATGAATGATTAATTAAGGTACATTGGATAAGCTTCTTTAAACAGGTGGGTCCAAAGAAAGTTTGTAAAGAAGGAGAAAGTCTGACAGCTCTAGGCAGAAAGTTCCAGAGAAAAGAAGAGGCCCGAGTGAAGTCTTGTAGATGAGAATGGGCAGAAGTAATCAGAGGAGAAGCGAGGCGAAGATCAGAAGCAGAGCGAAGGTAGCGTGAAGGAGAGTATTTGGAGATCAGAGATGAAATATAGGGAGGGGCTTCATTGTTAAGGGCCTTGAATGTGAGTGTTAGTAATTTGAATTTGATTCTAGAAGAGATTGGGAGCTAGTGAAGGGACATGCATATGGGAGCAGCGGATGTTGAGCGGTGAGATAGATGAATGAGTCTAGCAGCAGCATTTAGAACAGATTGGAGTTGTGAAAGGTGACTTGTTGGAATACCTGCGAGGAGTAGGTTGCAGTAATCAAGGTGGGAGATGATAAGAGACTGAATAAGTGTTTTGGTTGATTCTGAACTGAGATATGGTCGTATTCGGGCAATGTTGAGCAGTTGAATACAACAAGATTTTACAAGTGTTTGAATGTGTAGTGAAAAAGACAGATGCAAGTCTAGTATAACTCATAGGCAGCATGCCTGTGTGGTGGAATGAAAGGTGGTGTTGTTTACTGTGAGTGATATCTGAGGGACAGGGGACAGGAAATATGAGTTCTGTTTTTGAAATGTTCAGTTTCAGGTGGTGCTGTGACATCCAGGAGGAGACAGCAGAGGGACAGTCTGTAACTTGGGAAAAGACAGAAGTGGAGAGGTCAGTAGACAAGTAAAGTTGGGTGTCATCAGCATAAAGGTGATATTGAAGTTCAAACAACTGAATAAGTTTTCCTAGTGAAGTAGTATAGAGCGAGAACAGCAGACGGCCTAGAACAGGGCCTTGAGGAACTCCAACAGAGAGAGGGAACATAGTAGAAGTATAGTTAGAGGAGGCAACTTTAAAGGAACGGTCAGACAGATAAGATGTAAACCATGAAAGAGCAGTGTCACTAATACCAGCTGAGTATATAATGCCTAGGAGGAGTGGGTGGTCAACTGTGCCAAAGGCTGCAGAAAGATCTAGATGAGCTTATTTTTTCCCCTGGATTTCTCAAATTAGGTTCCTGATTTGGTTCAAGACTCTAACTGACCCTGTTGTTTTTATGCTTTTGTTGGTCTGTTTTTCTTTCAATTGTGACACAAATCTCAGTAAAAAATATAGAAATTCCCTTTACTTGTTTTTCTATGTTTTTTTACACATTTTACTTAAAACCTTTATTTTACAAAAAAGTCCACCTTTTATGCCTTCCACAAAGGAACCCCCTGCAAAACATGAATCATATTCTCAAATAGTTAGTTAGTTTTGTACATTTCGTGATCCTTCCATAGATTAATTACAAATGAAAACAGGAATTCAGCCTATATAAGGATCACTCCACCCCCAGCCCAGTGTTAACTGAAACAACCACAGAAGATCTGTAAATAATGTCAGAGGGTCGGCTTCACAAAAGTTTTCGGGACTGGGGGCGGCTTTTCTGGAGCTTTTAGAGGAAAATCTTCAGCGTATAGCACCTTTTTGATACGGACACATTCCCATGATTTTTATAGGAACATGTCAGTATTGCTTTAAGTCTATGAAGAAGTCCAGCAGTCTTAAGCAAAAAGAAGTCCAGCAGCCATGGAACTGAAGGCAGTAACACACATGGGAACAATACTCAGTAGGTGAACAAACATATTCAGAACAAGGGGACATACATAATATATCTGTATCTCTATACATAAAAGCCTTAAAGGAATTGTTCAGTATAAAAATAAAAACTGTATCTAATATAGTTAGTCAGAAATGTAATGTAAAAGGCTGGAGTGACTGGATGTGTAACATAATAGCCAGAACATTACTTACTGTTTTTCAGCTCTCTTGGTTTCCACTGATTGGTTACCAGGCAGTAACCAATCAGTGACTTGGGGGGGCACATGGGTCATAACTGTTGCCTTTAAATCTGAGCTGAATACTGAAGATCAATTGCAGGGTGTTGGGAAGCCCTGAACCCACCACCAACCTATGGTAGATGTTAAGTAAAGGTTTACTTTGCACCTCACAAAGCAACAATCTGCATGACTAATACCATGAAAGCAAATGCTCCATGGATGGGTCCAGTGGTTTAACTACTGAGGGTGCAGTGGACAAAACTCTTTCACTTTAGTTCTAAAATATGTAATTTAAAGAAAAACAAATATATTTAGTAAGAGGAAACTGCCTGTACTAATAACAAGAGAATAAAAAAAACAAATATTTTGGGCTGGTAGTATGCTTTGAATTATATATGTCCTTTTAAATTTACATTGCATTCAAATTAAACATGTTATAAATGATAAAATTTTACTTTCTGCAGCGCCAGAAAACCATTCACAAAATATCTCCGTAACTGAGCCTTTATTTTAGCTTCGAAGATCATTGTTAAAGAGTACCTTTATCATCCTGGAAAGATCCCCAGCGTCTGCTAATTCCAATACTATATTCAGCTCATTATCCTCAATGAAAGATGCGTAGTATTTGATAACATTTGGGTGATTCAATTGCTAAGAGAAAAAAATGTACACAAACAAGTAAATTCTAAGTGGCAGTAAAATGTCGAATTTGAATTTTCACTTCGACCCTTAATAAATCTGCCCCTTAGTGTCTTCAAGCAAGAATGCTGCATGTGTCCAACTTTTAGACAGAAATACGCTGTGGCTATTGACACAGGCTACTGTTGGAAGCATGAAGACCTAGGGTTCACTAGCATCAACAGGCAGGTTTTTGGTGGTGAATAGTCGAATTTGAAGAGCCAGGCTTTGATAAATCTCGAAAATGGAATTCAAACTTTTTTTCAAAACTCGAATCGAGTTTGGATAATTCCATAGTCGAACTTGACAGTTTTAACCATAAAAAAATTAAAAATATTAATTTTCAATTCGACCCTTAATAAATCTGCCCCTTAATCTGCATGGTAAAAATCAATTTGCAATTTTGCATGTAAAAGTGTACTAAAAAATTGCCAGTTTAACTGCATGTCATGTACAGGCATATATTATATATTTAATTCATACCAGAAAGTAAAACCTTTACTTTGGGTGATTTATTTCTGCTAATCAAGCATATCCATAAAGTAGCATGCCATATCATGATGACTACTGTTATTACAATACTGTTATATGTTAGCTAGTGTGCCACTAAGCTTGATAAGCCTCCAAATAAAAAAATATAAAAACACTAAGGAGAGCTTTACATTTTGAAGATGAAAACTGAAGCAATGGATAATATATCTATGTAACTTCAGAGATTGGCTTAATGCAGGCGTGCCCAAAAGGTAGATCGGGATCTACCAGTAGACCTTTAGCTGGTGATCAGTAGACCTCAAAACACTGTCAAATATCTTATCTAAATCACCCTCATATTTCATGGTTTTCATTCAGATATTTATTATTACAAAGGTTACATAAGAAATAGTTGTTTGTTAAATATGGCAATATACATTTTCTAATAAATCAATATTTAAGTAATATTTTTCATGGAACAGAATGCTAATAATACAGTTTATGGATGTAGATCATAATGGGACAAAATCACTGAAAGTAGACCTCGCATGGGTAAAGTATGGGCACTCATGGCTTAATGGTTCTAGCTGTAACTTCTGTAATTTCATTTGCTGATATAAGGATATTTAAAGGCTGTGGTCTCAAATCCGGGTTCTCAAAGGGACAGTTAAATCATTCTGTAATAATAGCTACAAATTATCTTAGCATTCCCTATAATTATCAATGCAAAACCTAAAACTATTTTCCATAATGTAACGGAAATCTATAGCAACTTTATATTGTTACGATGAACTCTTTCTGTCTACAATTAGCAGTGTAAATATCATGATCCTATAACCAGCTTATAACCATATCTATCATAACCATCTACTATATACCAAAATAATGTTGTATAATTACCGAAGACTACTTTTACTTACTTCTGCCTTGTCTTTTTTAATATTTATTAAGTAAAATATTACAAAAGGCGAGGCATAATTGGTTGCAGGCCATCATATAATCCTACTGCCAAAATTTCCAGTAGAGATCAGTGATTTTAATACAGTTTTATCTTAAGATGTAAACATCTTTCCTTCATTATTTAAGGATGTGAAGTTCACAAGAAATATGAAAAATAAGTGGTTCAAAGATTTCAAGAGGCACTTAAAAAAGGGGCTCTGCTAGACGAAAGAAAAAGAAATCATCAAAGCAGCAGACTCAACACAAAAACTACAGTACGCTGTACAAATAAATTTTAGGGTGCATCAAAAGTGTTTACCTTAAGGAGGTCAATCTCTTTGATACAGTCTGCTCGAGCCTTGGCATCCATCAGATCAAAAATCTAAACAGGATAAAATAAATATGCATAGAGGTTATTTTGATGAATAGTATTAATGAGAGTGAATAGATGTAGTCTATAGACAGAGCTAAGTTTTTAAAAAAATGGGGGGGGGGGTTAAAAACTTTCAGCCAATTCACAGCCAATGGAACACTTAACTTTTACAATGTGATATGTGTAATGAAAATCTTTAAATGGGTTAACAATTACTTTTTCAATCAAATGACTTTCTACCTTATTAAAGACAAGATACCAGCTATATGTAATATACAACCCACCTCTTAAAATAAAAAGCCAAAATGCTTTATTACAACCATTTCATTTCCCTATCCTAAATATACAGTCCACAGCTAAATTTTAACTGCAAAACACAATCACAAACTAAGGCATTGTATTGTAATGTTGAAGGTAAGGAGCTCTTTGTTAGCCAATAAAGATATCATCTTTATACCACTTAGTTATTTTCTATTTCAAAAGGTTTGCCCTGTCACATTTTGTACATATACTTTGGGCTGAGATTACAGAGACAATAAAGTCACTCATCATAGCTGTCTTATAGAAGAGACAGGTGAACAATATTATTATTATTGCATTACTAATGTGGACAGAATGCTCAGAGCTACTGGTGGAACAGGGTGATGTAACTGCCATTAGAACGATTCTTACTAAAAACTAAAGTCACACTTGTTAACTGGAACTCTATTTTCTATTTCTAGAAAACTAACACCTTAAATCCCAGTATACTATGACTTGCCGATTCAATTTCTTCTGCACAAACAACAGCACACATATAGGCACCGCATTGTCCTGTTTGTGCACAGAGGGGGAGAATTTTGGTGTATAATTGAACCTCATCCATGCTGTGCGGTCAGTGCACATTGATGGATCAGATGGAAGCAGATCAAAGGTTTCTCCCACACCATAGTTATGCCAGAGGAGAAAATGTCTGGTGTGAAATGGCCCTTGTGTGTTACATCCTTTGAGCTGGTCTAGCCCTGAAAGATAACGGATTAATGAGGAAGTCTTAAAATGTATTTCAAAATCCTATCGGGTACTTATCCTACCAGGTAGGGACACTAAGTTCACCTTAAATCATAACCTGAAAGATACAATATATCCTCACAAAATCCACATGTTAAGGTTAATGTCAAGCGTTGAGTTTCCTCACCAAAGGAGAAAATGCAAACTGGTGCCTTCTGCCTT
The DNA here is from genome assembly GCA_038501925.1 of Xenopus petersii. Classification (NCBI taxonomy): domain Eukaryota; kingdom Metazoa; phylum Chordata; class Amphibia; order Anura; family Pipidae; genus Xenopus; species Xenopus petersii. Next base: position 94,304,454 of record CM076679.1, on the reverse strand, counting down.
GTCTTTAGAATACACTTACTGTTACAGAGGGATTTTGGAGCAAAAAGTGGCAATCCACCCAGTGTGCACTGACAAGCAAATGTTGTGCCTGTAAGCATTATTTAGACTGGTAGAAGGCAGTGGATTGCATTTCCATACCCAGCGTAACACAAGGGGGCAAATTCACTAAGATGCGAAGTTGCGCCAGGCGCAACTTCACCGAGCTTCGCCGCACTTCGCCAGGCGTAGTTTCGCCAGCGCTCCACAAATTCACTAAAATCCGAAGTTGCGCTCAGGGGTAGCGTAAGGTTGCGAAGTTGCGCTAGCGTTGATTCGCTATGTAAAGCGAAGTTACGCTAGCGAAGGCTAATTTGCATACGGCGCGAAATTCAAATTTCAATGGAGGAATTCGTATCAGCACTACAAATGCCAAGAAAACTTTCAAATCTGCAAATAAAAATTTTATTTTGCCCTACACATGTGCCCACTGTCTAGGTAAGTTGCCATGAGTCAGGAAATGTAGGGGGGAAGGAGGGGAGCCCCAAAAAATTTTTCGATCTTTTTCAGCCTATCACCCATCATGTAGAAAATACGCCAGCGTTTTTTGGGACTTAGAAAAATTTTTGACTTTTTTGGAAACAATCCCTATATACTCTATTGCGCTTCGCCAGGTCTGAGGTGGCGAAGGAAGTCTAGCGTAAAAGGTAGCGTTCAGTACACTGCGCAAGTTAGTGAATTTGCGTAGTTTCGTCGCTAGCGAAAATTCGCCTGGCGTAAGGGTGCGAAGTAACACTAGCGAAACTACGCCAGCGTTCATTAGTGAATTTGCACAGTAGCGAAAATGCCAAACGCTAGCGAATTAACGCTAGCGTTCGGCGCTTCACGGCTTAGTGAATTTGCGCCATGGTGTGATGCTAGCCTAACTTTTTGGTGTGCTTCAATGATGCACCTTATTAGAGGAAAGGGAAACGGAAGAGGCAATTTTGTTCAGCTAGTGCCCTATATATATTTTTCTCTTTTATTATGAACATTCATTGCTTTGCAGCACAAAGCTACAGCATCAAGTCTATCGCATAATTTCCATATGGTGGCTACCCATACAAAGCCTACATGTACTAAAAAGAATGCTGCCTGCATTCTAGATAGTGTAAAGTAATAGGAAAGAGGATCAAAAAGGAGCTATTTATTTATGTCATAGTACTACTGAACCGCCATGTTAGTAAGGCATTGCCTACACCTAATTTAGCTCAGGGCAAAGACTACATCTGTATGTGACCTCATTTTAAGATTAGAATATTTGACCCCCCCACCTTTTATTTGCATCCTTCTGTTCCCACGGAGCCCTGTTTTGCATACTCTGCTCAGGGTTACAAGCTAGCTAACCCACATTGCCCTCTCTCTTTCCCAGTGAAAACCCTTCACTTTACTTTCTTAGGGTCCATATTCCCTATTTAAGATTTGGAATGTTCCCACTCAAAAACTTTGGTTACATGTATGGGGCCTGTTATCCAGAATGCTCGGGACCCAGGCTTTTACTGATAAGGGGTCTTTATTTAAACAATAAATAAACCCAACATGATTGTTTTCCCACCAATATGGCTTAATTGCATCTTAGGATCAAGTAAATGGAAATGTTTTGTTATTACAGATCATTTTTTTAATTCATTTTTTATACCAAAATGAGAGAGTCCATAAGAGATTGCCATCTTGCAATTCCGAGCTTTATGTATAATGGGTTTCCGGCAAATGCCTCCTATACTTGCCTCCTATACTTGTACTATAGAAATAGCTTACTTACAAAGCTTCCAAAGTTGTCTACCAACCTGACTTTAAATGGCCAGCTTTTAATGTGAGAGAATCTCCTCCTAAACTTATGTTCTAATATACATATAACTCAGTATGTACAGCAGACATTTAAAGTGGTGTGCAAAACTATTTGCCCCCTTCCTGATTTCTTATTCTTTTGCATGTTTGTCACACAAAATGTTTCTGATCATCAAACACATTTAACTATTAGTCAAAGATAACACAAGTAAACACAAAATGCAGTTTTTAAATGAGGGTTTTAAATTTTTATTTTTTAGGGAGAAAAGAAATCCAAATCTACATTTTCATGTGTGAAAAAGTAATTGCCCCCTGAACCTAATAACTGGTTGGGCCACACTTAGCAGCAATAACTGCAATCAAGCGTTTGCGCAACGAGTCTTTTACAGCGCTCTGGAGGAATTTTGGCCCACTCATCTTTGCAGAATTGTTGTAATTCAGCTTTATTTGAGGGTTTTCTAGCATGAACCGCCTTTTTAAGGTCATGCCACAACATCTCAATAGGATTCAGGTCAGGACTTTGACTAGGCCACTCCAAAGTCTTCATTTTGTTTTTCTTCAGCCATTCAGAGGTGGATTTGCTGGTGTGTTTTGGGTCATTGTCCTGCTGCAGCACCCAAGATCGCTTCAGCTTGAGTTGACGAACAGATGGCCGGATATTCTCCTTCAGGATTTTTTGTTAGACAGTAGAATTCATGGTTCCATCTATCACAGCAAGTCTTCCAGGTCCTGAAGCAGCAAAACAACCCCAGACCATCACGCTACCACCACCATAATTTACTGTTGGTATGATGTTCTTTTTCTGAAATGCTGTGTTACTTTTATGCCAGATGTAACGGGACGCACACCTTCCAAAAAGTTCAACTTTTGTCTCGTCGGTCCACAAGGTATTTTCCCAAAAGTCTTGGCAATCATTGAGATGTTTTTTAGCAAAATTGAGATGAGCCTTAATGTTCTTTTTGCTTAAAAGTGGTTTGCACCTTGGAAATCTGCCATGCAGGCCGTTTTTGCCCAGTCTCTTTCTTATGGTGGAGTCGTGAACACTGACCTTAATTGAGGCAAGTGAGGCCTGCAGTTCTTTAGATGTTGTCCTGGGGTCTTTTGTGGCCTCTCGGATGAGTTGTCTCTGCGCTCTTGGGGTAATTTTGGTCGGTCGGCCACTCCTGGGAAGGTTCACCACTGTTCCATGTTTTTGCCATTTGTGGATAATGGCTCTCACTGTGGTTCGCTGGAGTCCCAAAGCTTTAGAAATGGCTTTATAACCTTTGAAATTGAACTCAGGTGTGATAAACCACAGTTAAGTTATTTTTTAACAAGGGGGGCAATCACTTTTTCACACAGGCCCATGTAGATTTGGAGTTTTTTTTCTCCCTTAAGAACGTAAACCTTCATTTAAAAACTGCATTTTGTGTTCAATTATGTTATCTTTGACTAATAGTTAACGGTTTTTGATGAGCAGAAATATTTAAGTGTGACAAACATGCAAAAGAATAAGAAATCAGGAAGGGGGCAAATATTTTTGCACACCACTGTATACATGTACAGGGAACTTGCACACAATCTTTATTTATAAATATATGATCTCTTTTATAAACCTGAATAAAGATATGATTTCTATTTATTTGATGATAAGGTGCTATTTACATTAAGAAATTCAAAAATAAAATATTTTTAAGAGAGTATCTGCTTAGTTACAGTGACACTATAATGACCAAATACATTTAAAATAAAGCTGTAGTCTTTATAAAGTATTAGCATTTTGCAATAATATTTTCTATGCTGCGGGCAGCTGCCAGTCACAAGAAATGTCAAAACCCTACTATCATGCAGATGAGCATGAGATATGGGAGCATGAGCCTATTTCTTATTACATAAACAAGTGAAAAGATTTTTTAATTTAATTGTTTACCTTTTTATGCAATACATGATTTTAAGCTGCCCGTATAAGAAAGGATCCTCTAATTTGACAATGTTGCCACTTATAAATGATTACAGGATAATTTTTTCTACAAGGTATGGGAACTGTTATCCGATAACCCATTAACCAGAAGCTCCAAATTAGGAAATAGACTACATTTTATCTAATGTAATGTAATAAAAAATAGTACCTTGTACTTGATCCAGACTAAGATTTAATTTAATTTCCTTATTGGAAGCAAAACCAGCCTGCTGGGTTTATTTGGTGTTTACATGATTTTCTAGTAGATTTAAGGTATAAGGATGCATATTAGAGAAAGCTCCATTTTCTGGAAACCTCAGGTCCTGAGCATTCTGGATAACAGATCCCATACCTTTACTCTATTACCAAAAGCTTCTGAACACCTACTTTACCTTACATACGCTGGCAGGATGTAATTGCAAGATAAGAGTTCACTTACTTGAACTTTTTTAAGGGCAACAGGTACACCATCCAGTAGGCAGGTTGCTCTGCAGACTTCACTAAACTGGCCTCTTCCAATCTTCTTCTCGATTTGGAAATTTGCAAGTGTGTTATATCCCATGTCGGGCCGTAATGCTTTCTAGAAACAAAATAAATAGGAGAAATTCATTATAAAGAACTTGTTCTGTACAAAATGGATGTGAGAAGTATATGTAAAGACTTCTAAGCTAGTAAGTATCCATAGGTATACTGTTTCTAAACAAGATCACTGCAATGGCATTCAAAATTTATGTCAAAATATACAAAAGCAGAACATCCATGGATGGATTAGCAACACTAGCTGACCAGAGAAAGTTATACTATTTTGAGGGGGAAAACATCCACCACCCACCTTAAAGATAAAGCTCCTTATGGTGAACAACAAATAAAAGTTTGTCATAATGAAGGTTATTTGCATTCAAGTACAAAGTTGTATCAGAAACAGACATTTCTAAAATTCCTGCAGCGGCAAGATTTCCTTAAAGGGAAACTCCTGCTTCCAAACCAAAATTTGATAAAGAGGCCCACATAACACAGAAACCCCTACTATACCCATCAGTTTCCTGTTTCTTCAAAAAGTATGAATAAATGCCATTTTCTATGCTGAAACCCAGCTGTTTAACAGTTCTTCTCTTTCTGCATCATTTGAAATCCTGGCAGGGAAGGAGGGACTAAACACTGATGTTACAAATTGTAACAACTTCTCCACAGCTTACAGACAGCATGCAGGAACTACATAACCCACAATGCATTGCACTGTGATGTGCTGTTACTTATTGAAATCAAGTGTGCAGAGAATTGTGGGGTTTGGAGGCTGCAGGCTGAGGACAGATGACTGCTGATGCAAAGTAACAGTAGTCAACCAGCTTAGCAATAGTAATAGTGTACAGTAATTTGACAGGTTTTAGGTGGCAAATAGTCGAATTAGAGTTCTTTAAGGGCCAGAGAATGATAAAGCTCAAAAATTAGAATTCAAACTCGAATCGAGTTTGGATAATTCACAATTCGAATTTGATCGCTTTGACCAAAAAATCCACCCTTAATAAATCTGCCCCTCAATGTCAATTTGTATAGATCTTGCAAAAGTTTAGTTATTTAATAAATGTCTACATCTTACACTATACTAGCTTAAAAATCAATCCAAACATATGCATTAAGAACCTTGGGGAAAATGATGAGGAAAAAACTTGCCACGCTTATAATTTAAGAATGCATTAGGACTTGACAAATATTAGCATGAGTCTTTAAGACACAGTGACAGCCGCATGCTGAGTCCATACTCTAGCTAATGTGTTTTGGCATGCCAGTTTGTAATCGCACATTTACATATGCAATGACCTATATTTGCATGTCAGTTCACACACTGTCTAGCATGGTAAGGGTCGGCACCTCTCTGCAAGAAGGAGGCAGAGTGGAAATCCACAGCTAAAGGGCCAGGGGTTTGCCCAGAGACACTGAATAAAGCTGCCTCTACTTATTAGGCTGATGAGCCCTAAGCATTAGACACTTCATTAGAGGTAATCTGTTTAACAGTGGGCATTGTACGCAAACTTCACAGCCCTTTTCCTAGCATCTGAGTCTTTCCCCCCCACCCTTTATTCCTTGCAGTGGGTAGAAGGGTCACTGAATGACCAGCTGTCACATCTGTGGCATCATGACCTTTGGAGAACAGAATGGTGTACAGTGGATTTTCTTTTTAAATCAGCTAATTGGGTTTTATGGATTAACATCCAATCTGTGGTATACTAGAAATGTTGTTTTGTTAAAAGTGCAAAGTTTTATAGGGATACAATATTCCCAAACTGCCAATATACTCTACTGTAAAAAGTGCAATCAATAAAAACCATTCCAAACAAACCACACCCTGATTAAAAAATACTCAGCTATAAAATGTACATGTGCACATATTGTGAGTCCCAATTTATTAAAACAGCTAAATTATTCAAGTAATTAAATGTGGTATTTTACTTTAGCGCATCGAAAAGCCTGTGCTTCCAACTCTCACTGTAGATCAGAAATTTAATAGCACGTGTTTTATGATCTATCCACATCAGTCCTTACAATAAATTTTTCAACAGCTACACTAAGATATTTGTGACTCTTGATATGCAATGACAAAAGATGCTGAATTCACGAAACATGAAGCTTTTCCAATTAGAAGCATCTTTGTAGAAGTGTGAACAACCAGAAATTGACACAATACTCCAGCTCTACAACGATTCCTCTGATCTCTGGTGCCTAGCACAGAGCTGGTCTTCTTATGCATATATATTTATTTAAAATAAACATATGTAAATGTTAAAAAAGAACTAAACCCTAAAAATGAATATGTCTAAAATGTCATATTTTATATACTGAACTAATTGCATCAACCTAAAGTTTCAGCTTCTCAATAGCAGCAATGATCTTAGACTTTAAACTTGTCACAGGGGGTCACCATCTTGGAAAGTGTCTACAACACTCACATGCTCAGTGGGCTCTGAGCAGCTGTCGAGAAGCTAAGTTTAGGGGTCGTCACAAAACATCAATTAGAAAATGAGGTTGGCCTGTAATATAAGCTGATGCTACAAGACTGATTATTCAATTCTGATACTAGTTGTACTGGTTTCTGTGCAGACATGTAATAATTATCTTTATTAATTACTAATCAGCATTTTATTATGACACATATTCTATGTGTATATTTTGAGTCGGCCCCTAAGCTCAATAAGTGACAGCAGCACAGAGCATGTGCAGTGAATAGAAGATGGGGAGCTACAGGGGCTTATTCAGAGGCAAAGAGCGTCACTGTTGAAGGGCTGTGGTTGTCTTGGGCTGGTACAGAAGCCAAAAACATAATGTACAACATTTCTAACATACTTCTTTAGATAAGCTTTAATTACTTTCCATTATTTATTTTTTACTGTTTTTCCAAAATCTAAATTTAAAGTTGAATGTTCCCGTATCTGGTGTTTCAGTCTGGCAGCTCAGTAATTCAGGTGCAGACTCTACACAGTAACAATTTTGCAACATTTAGTTGATCCATTTCTCAGCAGCATCTCTGGAGTATTAGCAACTATTGTATCAATTCTAACAGCTGCCTGTAATGAAACCCAGATATTCTGCTCAGCAGGGACAAAGAAAAGAAATGTTTCAACTAAATGTATCCATTTAGAACAGTTTACAGGGTCTGCAACCCCCCTCCCAGAGCTGCTTCAAATTTCTGGTGATTTATCTGAAACAAACTAGTTTGAAGATGAAACACCCCTTTTACGGTAAGGGCACACCTGGCGATTCTGGGAGATTTAGTCGCATGATCGCCTCTTCTTTGGGGCGACTAATCTCCCTGAATGCCTCAAATTTTTCTTTACTCCAGGCCAGCACAGGAACATTCACAGTAGCGTGAAAAAGATGGCTTTTGATTCTACATTTGGTTCTCAAATTTTAACGCAGCTCACACGTCTGGTATTTCGGCAGCTATCTGGCTGCTAGGGGCATAATTTCCCTGGAAACCAGACAATGGTTTGAATGTGAGACTGAATATGTAGATAAGTAAGACAGTAAGAGGAAGGTAAATAAACTATAAGAATAAAATAATGAAGACCAATTGAAAAGATGGTAGGAACTGGACATTCTACAGCATACTAAAAGTTATCTTAAAGCTGAACCACCCCATTAAGAACAGCACCTTTTCTACAGAGAGGAGGGGTTTAAGGATGGCAGTAAAGGTAATTACAGGTGACAAATTGGGACACCACTGATTAGTATTAGACAGTTTGTAAAGTTTAGCCTGGTGTAGGTCTTGAACCCAGGGCTTTCAGCTATTATTTCCCTGACATTTTCTCTGTGCTACTGAAGCAGGCTACATGCATTAGGCTTTCATATAGAATCTATTAATGTAGTCTGTGTTCCATACCTGCCCTAGCCTATTTGTGAATGGCTGCACAAGAGGTGCTGATAACCTTTTACCCTAGGTTTTTCCCCCAAGTGATACTTCATATACAATAATTTCACACCTCTATAGAAGCTATAGAAAGTCAGACATCATGATGCATTAAAAATGTATTTTTCATAATTACAATTACAAAAAATAGATAGTGGGAGGATTAGTGCAACTTTAAATGATTGGCATTAAATATACAGCTGGGACCTTACCTGTGTATGGAATTGCTGAACAGGAGGTCCTTGCATGGCCTGACATTGCTCCTCCATTGTTTTGGTCACACAGACTATGCACAGAACTGAAAGGGAGGAGAAACAACACAAATGCATGTATAAGTCATTATTACATTAAGGTTTATTGCACATATTAATACATATTTTTGTATAATAAACAGCAGAAGTAAAACGTTCCAGATGTAATTACAAATTCAAAGATGACCAGGATTAAAGTTTAAAAGCATAGCTGAGACAGAATAAAATGCTATTTGTGTTTTAAAAGGACAGCATACACCTACCTAATGTTTCTTAGCAGAGCCATTAAAAGGAACCGTAACACCAAAAAAATGAAAGTGTTTTAAAGTAATGAAAATATCATGTACTGTTACCCTGCACTGGTAAAACTGATCTGTTGGCTTCAGAAACACTACTATAGTTCATTTAAATGAGCTGCTTTGTAGCAATGGCGGAAATTGAAAAAGGCTATATGGCAAAGGTTAAATAGTGGATAACAGATAACATTATGTTCTACAAAGCTTATCTGCTGTGTAATCTAAACCTTTTCTCCTTTGAATGTCTTGAATGTTACTATTCCTTTAGGGTAAGGCCACACTGGGCGTTTTGGGGAGATTTGGTCACCTGGCGACTAATCGCCTCATCTTTGAGGCGACCAATCTCCCCAAACGCCTTCCCTCACTCTGAGCCGGCTAAAGTGAAAAATCGCAGGCGATAATCACACGCGGCGCTTCGTTTTCCAAAGTCGCCCGAAGTTTCCTTGTGAGGAACCGCCGCGTGTGATCTCCCCAAAACACCCAGTGTGGCCTTACCCTTAACAAACAATAAGATGTGTAAAAACAACCCCTTCCCTTCATCCTGCTTTTGCTTGCAGATATGCAAAACTGCATTATGGAGGGGGATTATCAGTGCAATGGTAATCTAATGTATCTACCTTGCAGGAACAAACTATGGAGTAGCTTAGGTTTCCCTGTTTGTCCTGTTCAGCTCAAGATTCAGCTCATGATTAAACCAATATACAAAAAAACTATGTTCAGCACAAGCCGTATTCACTGAACTGGTGTGCAGGGAGGTATACTGCCTCTTTAATCCTATATGAAATCTTAACCTCACACGAAACAAAAACAAAAAAAAAAACTTGACAATAAAACTGGACCTATGAGCCAGCAGATGGTCAACAAGATCAATGTAGGTCCTATGCTTTTAAGAGACAGTCGGTGACTTTTAGGGGCAACGTAAAGCACTGATTATGAGATACATATAAGCATTACAAGAGTTTAAAGGTGTCGTTAACCTTTAAATTAACTTCTAGCATGGAGAGTGATATTCTGAGACAATATATTCTGTTCTGTTTTTTTATTTAGCAGCTCTCCAGTTTGCAAGTTCTGGTTGCTAGGGTCTAAATTACCCTAGCAAACATGCACGGATATAAATAAGAGACTGTAATACGAATAGAAGAGGGCCGTGAGTAGAAAGAAGTACTACAAAGTAGCAATAACAATACATTTGTAGCCTTACAGATCATTTGTTTTTAGATGGGTTTAGTGGCCCGCCTCTTGCATTCCTGCATGAGTCTGGTAAAAGTGATATATCCATAAAAAAGAATTTAGTTTGGAAAACTAACTTATACCTGATCGTACAGTTGGTCAGTGGGTAACCTGCAGGGGGAGTTGGTTGAAATGTGTGGCTAGCTGGCAGAGATTAAGATGTGCAGGTCAGCGAGTCTAAAATCTAAACCTGAGTAGGACACTAACTATACATGTTAACAGTATACAGTATGTTCTCAAAGCTCCAGGTCCACCCATTTGTAAAAGGAGTCAGTGGTGACTTATTTATAGGAAGCCTCCATATTTCCAGAACCAATTTGATTGTTACTCCCATTGGACAGCTGGAAAGTGATAAAATTACATTCGCATATATATTTATTGATGCACCGAGTATAAATGAGGCTTTCAAAATCAGTTATAAATAGATACAAGGAGGAGCAAATAGTCAGAAAACTAAAACTATCAAGTTTCTGGTTCCATGTAAAAATAATTTCCAATATAAAAACAGATAACATAATGTGAGTAATAGTCATTCAATGAGTCCAAAAGAAAGTTTTTTTAACCCTGATGAAGTTTTAGGCTTGGGCATTTGGAGGAACACTATATACTGATCTTACCCTACTGATCTTGTGAAGTGTACGTCTTACCATCTATGCATTGGGGAATTGAATTGTCTTTATACCTCTGGAACTGTTTGATGAGCATTCTGTAGTTTGTAAGTGTGAATTTAAATATTTCTTAAACTTATTGACTGGGGCCTGTACCCGCTGCTTTTACATATGTTTCCAAATCAGGGTTTTTTTGTTCAATTTGTTTTGTTTTATTTTCAATGCATAATCTTTTTTAATGTTTTAGGGGTCGATTTAATAATGTGCAAACATTCCAAAAAAGAAACCATGCAAAAGTTCAGGAACTCTTGCGTGGTTTTAGCGCCTGAAGGCTCATGTGTTCTTAAATCTTCCCCTATTTATTTAGACCCACACATCATGTTATACGGGGGGATTACACACAAATTAGGACATACTTTAAAAGCTTATGCTGTCTTGAGTGGAAAGTCGTTTGGCCACCAAAAATTTATAACGTGGTACTGGTTTGGGATCATTTATCCAAAAATACTAATTATGGGAATACCTTCTTTCACATAGTCCACTTTAAGAAAATAATTCAAATTTTTAATAATTATTTCATTTTTCTCCTTTTATTTTGTGAACGTCATCATGCCCAGACATGGCTGTATGAGCCAATGAAGAGGAATCCATTTTACAACGTATGCTATATCAGTTTTTACTCAGATATTGTTAGCTATTCTCTTTTTGTCCACCTTCTGTATATTTAAGGACGGAATGAATTCTAAATGATATTTTGTTGCAAACAAAAACCATAGTATAAGAAACACTTTGAGTAAGGTACAAGGGCCTTTGAAAATATAGCTACTACAGTAGCACAAATTTAGAAGTGTGCTGCTCATAACAATTTCCTTCTCTGTCCACCAGATGTGTAATGAAACATTCTGTCATAGAGTTGGCAAAAGCTGAACGCCAGATATTCTTTGGCTAAATTAATTGGGTATTGGGACCATGGTATTTTAAGTGGAAAAATATGGCAAAATTTAAAATCATAATGCATAATATATTGTGTAAAATGAGGGGAAACTTAAAACAGGGTATGTAAAACTGAGGATTTGCTGTATAATACAAGTTAATATATGCTCTAATAATTTGACAAAGTCAATATATGTAGGATCTAATTCCAAAAGCATACTTACAAGACTGCTCTTTAGGTGTAGACTACTTGTTGTAAGCTATGGTCAAATATAATGCAGACTGTTTTTTGTTTCATTTAGCATGTACCAGTCTCATTCAACACAAAGATCATTCAATTCCTAATGGAAAAAATAGGCAGCAATTAATATAAAAGAAAAATTAATTCAACTTTACATTATGCATATATTATGTTTATATACTGTTTATGAACAAATTTGTCTAGATCATAAAGCCTTTAGATATTAATGCTACCATGATATCATGTTAAAATTTTTCTATAGAGGAACTAGACAATTGATTAAAAAGGTGGTTCAAGTTAATATTTAGTATTATATTTAGTACAATGTACACATACATATTCAAAGACAATTTGTAATTGGTTTTAATTTTCTTTTTGAATTATTTAGCCTCTACTGTCTAGAATGTAAGCATGTCAGGGTCTAGAATGCAAGGGTCCAGTTTACTCTAGTAACCAGGTAATGGTTTAAATATGACTGGAAGATGAAGAGGGACAAAATAGAAAGAGATGCTATACAATATATCAATAAAAGAGCATTCGTTTGTTTTTTTTTTATATGAAAGTAGGAATGAGGCAGAAGACAATTCAAAAAATTTTTTTAAGTGAAAAATGTTTCCTCCTAAATAGGAGCACTTGATAGGTAAGGCAACAAGCAGTAGACAGCATGTGACTTGTCCCAGTGAAATCCACCCAGTCAAGGAATCAATTGTATCTCTTCTAATCTTTGCAAAAAATGATTTCTGCAGATTGAGCTAAACAGGTCTGTTACTTGAATGCAGTGATTCCAACAGCAGCAACTGATGAATACAATTACTGCAGAAAAGACCCCAAAGGCAAAAAGGGCATAGATAGAAAAGGAACAAAAAGGCGAGTAGGCGAGAAGTCACCCATACAGGGGGAGAAGAGGGCAAAGAGAGCACTAAATTCAGGAAAGCTACAGACAATCTTAATTTCAGAAAGGTGCTGGTTCTGCCCCAGGCATCTTAAGGTGGTGATATACTGGCTTGGCCAATGTCTTACACATGTTGCTTGAATAATAGAAGAAAAATGTGCTTTTATTTGAAATACAGAAAGGCATTGAAAAAGGCATTTTTGGGGGCAGGGGGCGCAAGAACAGCACCCTGCATTGAGCACGCAAAAGACATGCAAAGTAGGGGCAGGTAGGAGAAGATGCACGCTCCTTTTGAATCTAGTGCAGCCTAACGTTGGCTGTGTTATATTCAAAGTGGTCTGCAGAGGCCTGCACACATAATAGGGCTCATTTAGTCCACAGCAAGCAGCTTGCTCTTTTCCTCATAGTGAAGTGCTTGCATCAAAATGCACTACTCACACTTGGTGCTGCTTAGCCCTTCCTGCCTTCAAATCTGCACTTATAAATGCAGGGGAGCCCTGGAGCTACTTCATCTCCTGACCAGGCCGGTACCTTCAGGGTTCACTTATGCATACAGAGAATCAGACACAGATGTCACTCGTATGTTGAGCAACAGAAGTAACGCAAGGCAGACTTTAAAAGCATTCAACACAACTGTGGCCGATTTGCATCCTATTTTGACAATTTCAATACAATTGCAGTAGACGCAGAGCAACTACAGAAAAATAATCATCCATTTGCATCACAACGATGTAGAAATTCTGGGAATCATTTTTGCCATGTTGAAAAATGGTGATTGCACTCAACCTGCACTTTACTCGTTGTGTTTAGGTATTACATTTAAAAGAATATTCCTTTAAAAAGGACACCCTAGCGTTAAAGTATTCATTCATTCAACTAACTCCAACTGCCTCCTCCAAAACAGAAGAGGGGAATGGTGGTTAGCACAGCTTTTCCAAATGATATGCATCAAATTCTTAAATAGTTGTTCTGTGCTGCAACTGCTGTAATAGATCCAAGTATAGGAGAAGGAAGAGGAGGAACTCCAGCAGTATTACTGCAAACAACTTTTTATTCCAGGCAGTGATAAACACCAAATCCAACTGCCACCTCATAGCATACAGGTATGGGATATTTAACCCAGAAACCCTTTTTGCAGAAGCTCCCAATTGCAGAAAGACCATCTCCAATATATCCATTTTAAAGGGATACTGTCATGGAAAAAAAATTTTTTTCAAAATGAATCAGTTAATAGTGCTGCTCCAGCAGAATTCTGCAGTGAAATCCATTTCTCAAAAGAGCAAACAGATTTTTTTATATTCAATTTTGAAATTTGACATGGGGCTAGACATATTATCAATTTCCCAGCTGCCCCAAGTCATGTGACTTGTGCTCTGATAAACTTAAATCACTCTTTACTGCTGTACTGCAAGTTGGAGTGATATCACACATGTTTTCCGATGACAGGATCCCTTTAAGCAAGTAATCCTAATTTTTAAGACCAATATCCTTTTTTCTTTGTAATAATAACACTTTATCCCAACTAAGCTAAAACAGATCCACCTTGTTGGCACAAAAATCCTATCGGGTTTAATGTTTACTTTTTTTTTTTTTTTGCAGTCTTAAGACATGACGATTCACATTGTAAAAACATCCCTACTCCTGAAAAGCCCAAAGCACTCTGGCTGACTCTATACCTGTATGAACAGAAGTATGAGCAATGTGTGGCTTGTATTTTCTTCAGTGTATATTTTCCTGCTGTCCTGCTGTGTACATAAAAGGCCTAGCAAGATACACTCCCTCATACAGATTAGCATTAGGCTGCAAATGCCTGGGTCACAGTTCAGGTGATCTGAAGAAAACATTTGTAAACAAAAGGAACCTAACACGTTCCTAAATGTCAGTACCTTCTAATTGTATCTTAAATTAGGAGGCCTCTCTCTAGTTTGTAGCCTTGTGTCTGAAGTGACCCACTGTATGACTGAAATAGTTGGGTCCCCCTGGGAATTATGGACTCTGGTTTCCCCCCTTGCCTGTAACTATCGCCTCTCCTCAGTTATGGGCCATGGTAACATCAACAGGGATCACCACACAAACAAGCAGCAGATAGAAGAATAATGTGTCAGATTATCTTGTCACTGACGAGCGCCGCCTGTCACTGTTGCCATGGACACTGCCATTCCATGTTAGCGCTGATAACTACGCTAGCAGGCACAGCTGCGTAAATGTTGCGAAAACAGGGCTCCTATATAATGACCATTGATGCTCAACAGTTCCGCTTTTCGTTTTATTTTTTAGTCTTGATGTTTTTAAAATAGCCCGCAGTCCCGGATCAGTACTTACACGGAAACGCTGTGAATAGCAAACTCCTTGGCTCCTGTCTTACAGGAAATCCCGACGCCACAAGTGTCCTCTCGCGAGACTACGGCGTCTCGACTACACGTAAGCGTAATGACGTAGCAGACTTGGGGGAGTGACGAGTAGGGGCGCGTATTTCTGTAAGTTGCGGTAGGTTTGGTCCCGACATCTCATCGAAAGTAACTTCTATTTTCCGCTTAGAATTTCGACTTGTGTAAAAGTTGACATTATTCCTGGTTGCCAACAGGCCGTGTTCCTGTCAGAGTCCTTTCGCCCAGTTTGACGAGAAAGGAAAGAGTTTTCATGCAGACTGAGGCCAGGTGACATTATCCTTTTAATGTGTTACTCTGAGGGGCCCAGTGTGTTTGTTGTGCTTGCAGGGGCCTTATATTTCAATTTAGGAGAAGGAAATGGGTCACATTTTCAATACAATGACTCATGAATTTAACAATATCAGAGGGTGCCTTTTATAAGGGGCCAATTTTTCATAAATTGGGGACAGATTAATGGCCAATTTTGAAGAAGTAAATGTTCAATTTTATTTTTTATTTTCTCTGGTCCTAACTCTGAACTAGTAATTTCTTCTATGTGCTCAAAAAAAAACTTTTTAAACTTGTGTGTGCTGTTATTAAATACTATGTGCGCGAGTCAGAATTAATACAAAATTTGTGCACACCTTAAAGCAGAGATCCCCAACCGGTAGCTCAAGGGCAACATGTTGCTCTCCAGCCCCTTGGATGTTGCTCCTAATGGCCTCAAAGCAGGAGCTTATTTTTGAATTCCAGACTTGGAGGCGTTTTGGTTGTATAAAAACAAGGTGTACTGTCAATCAATGTAGGTTGACAATCCACATAGGGGCTACCAAATGGCCAATCACAGCCCTTATTTGGAACCCCTAGAACATTTTTCATGCTAGTGTTGCTCCCCAACTCTCTTTACTTCTGAATGTTGCTCACAGGTTCAAAAGGTTGGGGATCCCTGCCTTAGAGGGAACATAGAACACCAGCTGTCACCTATAGTTAAAGGGAATTAGGGATGCACCGAATCCAGGATTCGGTTCGGGATTCGGCCAGGATTCGGCCTTTTTCAGCAGGATTTGGATTCGGCCGAATCCTTCTGCCTGGCCGAACCGAATCCAAATCCTAATTTGCATATGCAAATTAGGGGCAGGGAGGGAAATTGCGTGACTTTTTGTCAGAAAACAAGGAAGTAAAAAATGTTTTCCCCTTCCCACCCCTAATTTGCATATGCAAATTAGGGTTCGGATTCGGTTCGGTATTCGGCCGAATCCTTCGTGAAGGATTCGGGGGTTCGGCCGAATCCAAAAAAGTGGATTCGTTGCATCCCTAAAGGGAATGGAAACTCCATTTTTGCTATTAGCATTATACCTCCTAGATCACTAACATAGTTTTCTGAAATACCTCTTGTGACATTCGAATTCTTCACCTAAATCAGAGACATAATAGGCCTCTCTTCACTAAGGTCTGGACGAGTCAGCCATTTATAACAAGGTCACAGCCTACAATGCCCATCTCCAAGCCCTGGCTGATATGTGTGGAGCTTAAGCTGGCCATAGATGCAAAAATCCGATCATCTCCCGACCTGCAACTTACCATTCAGATCAAATAAAGTAGAAAAGAACAGATCAGCCGATGTTCTGCCCCTGACAGCAATCGTACGAAAGTTATGTCCGACCAAAGCTAGTGACGGTCTCCCACTGAAAATCGTACGATCTTCAATACATGCAGAGATATTATCGACAGCCAACACAAATCTTTTAACCTGGCCGATTGAGCGATCTCCGCCAGATGAAAAATGTCGGGACTCTCCACACTCCGATTCGTATGATCGGATCTTTGCGTCTATGGCCAGCTTTAAAGTTCCCAGCAAGGCCCCCTCACAGGTGAAGTGAAGGTCACGCATAACATGTTTTAAAACATATTTATCCTCACAGAATCCATAAGTGTTGTACCAACAGCATAAAAAAACTGGTGATGGGTTCAAGGTAATTTCAGGAGTCCAAACATGACTAGGTTTGGTACTCTGTATAACAGATGTGAATATCTGGGCAGGGGCAGATCACACAGTATTGATGTTTAATATCTATGAAATCCATGAGAGAAGTAATAACCAAGGAATATAATATCATCTCTCTCTTAGCTTCCTGTAAGTAGTTATGGTCATTATATTCTTTTCCAATTCATACTCACAGGAGATCATAAAAAAATCAATCTGTGTCCTGCTAGACCACACCCCCTTGTATTCCTGAGGGAGGGGGCAGTGTGCAGTTACCCGATGCCCCTGAAATCACAGATAGTCAGCTCTTCTGACTAAGAATTGGTTTTACTTAGGAGGACCAATTGTGATTGGAAGTTATCCCATGTTTCCCCTTGCCTCCAGGACCAGGAATTCTATACCTTTGAAGCTAGTATAGGTTTTCCATTTTTTCCCTTTTATTTTATAAACTGTTTGTAATTGTATTATTGAATGTATGTCTCTTTTTGTAACATCTTTTTGTTAATTGCACTGTTATGCCTTTTATAATATTAAATATATATATATAACTTAATATGTTTGTCTTTGGTGCTCTAAACAAACCTAGCCTGAAAGAGTGTAACTGTGAATCTGAACCCTCTGCATTCTGAATGCAAATGCTAGTTTGTCTGTATGCTGATTAACCCTTGGAGTTCTTGTTTTATCAGTAGGAACTTACCCTGACTATAGTGAGACAGTGTTTAATGCATTGGTGTATTGTGAGTTATTACCTGCTAGAGCAAACAAGGGAATATTCACATTAGGTTTCTATCGCCTGTAAATGATAGCTGGTGGCAGCGAATTAATTATCTGGGTGGTGGTTGGTGCTTGTCTAATCTGTGTGCAAGGTGTGTGAGAGACTGAGTTAGTGATCCCTGACAGTCACACCTAAAGTCAGGTGCAGCTGGAAGTACCATATCCGTGACAGCTTGTAACAGTAGTAGAGGTGCATGCGCATCAGAAGCGCATGCTGCTGTCAATCAAAATAAAGAATTGTGCCAAGGATACTCTTTGCCTTTCCTAAAAGAGCTGTTTGCAAATATTATATAAAGGAGCTGTGTGTGTCTGTTAGTCTTTATGTGTGTGTCTGTGTCTCTCTCAGTTTGTTTGTGTATGTGTCTCTGTATCTGGCTGCAGTGCAGAGAGTGGCTAAGGAATTCCGAGCGCACACAACTATAGCCTCTAAGAACGAGCTTTCGAAACGCCCATCAACGGTTCCTATTGACGAGGCATGTGTGGAGGGCGGGCATAAATTTGAATATCTATTAGACAGCCGGCTGCAGGGGAGAAAGCACGCTCACGCTGAACGCAATTATGATCTTATGCACATGCGTTACAGTCTTGGTCTTGAGAGGAGCCCGGTGACTTCTGGATAGCAGGCATTCTGTACTGCAAGCATTGGTGAGATCGTCTGCTGTGAATCTTTTAAACAGAGGCACACATCAAAGAGATTTGTACTCTGATAGCCTGCATAGAGGTACACCTTTTTTTTTAATCTCATATTATATTTAGCCTTTCCATGTCCTTTAATAGACGTTATTTTGAGGTCCAGAATTTTGAGTTTAGGTCCAATTTTGTGGACAGTATATCGGCTAATTTAGGAGAATCTATTGATTGAACTATACCAAAAGTAATAAAGGGACAGTATGTTAAAAACGACATCTCTGTGCACCATTTTAAGGATGTATTTTGCTTGAGGGTATTATATGATCAAAAAAAACTTTTCATGGTTGTAATGTAAATGTAAAGCTCACATCAAAAGCATCATTTAAACAAAGTGGTATATGTTTATACTGGTATGGGATACATTATCTGGAAGTCCATTATCCAGAAAACTCTGGATAAAAGGCCATATCCCATAGACTCCATTTCATCCAAATAATCCAACTTTTTAAAAATGATTTCCTTTTTCTCTTTAATAACCAAACAATACCTTGTACTTGATCCAAACCAATATATAATTAATAGTTGTTGGAAGCAGTACCAGCCTATTGTTTATGCCTATTTTTACATGATTTTCTAGTATACTTATGGTATGAAGACCCATTATCCGGAAAGCCCCAGGTCCTGAGCATTCTGGATAACCGGTCCCATACCTGTACACAGAGCTCATCCGTTCCAAAAAACTAAGGGTCTGGAAACAAAGATTTGTCTTGAAAGAAAACAAACAGTACTCTGTAGTAACGAAGAGGCATCGTCAGGGGGAGAAGTGACAGAGACGGGATGATATACCTTACCCTACCAAAGAGGCATCTTTCGTCAAAATAACTTTCCTCTATACAGCTATTAGTACTGATTAAAGGACTCCCTTCCTCACCAAGTAGGGACTTTAATATCTTTGAGAATGTCATTGACATAAACCATTTTTTATATAAAATAGTTCCAAAGAAATATTTTTTACAGGCTACAAAGAACCACATTGGACTTGAGTGGGGAAAAAAGGGCGATTAAGAGTAGATACTGTATTCAAGAATAGAAGTCAATTTTATCCTCTTATAGATCAGTTCCAGCATAGAGTGGAGAAGGCCCTTTGGGAACTACATAGTAAAGTAAAGGGATGAAATTAAAAAACTGGATCTGTTTCATGAAGAAAAACAAGCTTTTTTAGAATTAAAGAAGGGTGATTCTAAAGTTATTAAAATGCAGATAAAGGAGGGATGGTGGTTGTTATGGATTCTGAGACTTCTATAGCTAAGATTCTTGTCTAGTAATCCTATGAAATGGTTCATCTGAATACTTCCTGCTTTAGTTGGTGGCATTAGTAGAAGCAGACTCACGTCTCTACAGACATGAAAGACCATCTAGTTTTTTTATTTAAGGTATATTGATGACCTCTCTGCCTCTGGGATGGAATGCAGAAAGGATGGGTCCAATCTGACATTAGTATTAACTCAATCAACTGAATCTGAGGTCTACAAATGAGTACTGCTTTGCAGAAGTTGAATTGGCAGCCAAGAATATTCATATGCATTATTTTAATTTTTGGGTCCCCACAAGCCACAAACTTTAGTATATCATTGCATATTAAGCATCATACTGTTCAGAAGACCCCTGGTGTTCCTCATTAGGGTGATTTATTTTTGTATGTAACAAATTATGCAAAATAAATGTTGCAGATTTTAAATATTTTTAGTGTAAAGTCTTCTGATAACAAGGTATTTACAGTCATATGAAAACGTTTGGGAACCCCTCTTAATTCTTTGAAGTTTTGTTTATCATTGGCTGAGCTTTAAAAGTAGCAACCTCCTTTTAATATATAACATACCCACAGCATGATAGAACCTCCACCACACTTGACAGTAGGTAGCAGGTGTTTTTCTTGGAATGTGGTGTTCTTCCGCCATACAAAGTGCTTTTTGTTATGCTTCACTAGAAATCTATGTTCAGAAAATACCCTAGATGCTCTTGGGAAATAAATGACATACCACTGTAATCTTTTTTTGTTGAAAGTGGAGTAAGTTATTATGCAGGCTGAGAGGGGTTCCCAAACTTTAGATCTCTTGCTCATTTGGAAAGAGGACAGCGTGTTATTTGTAGAATTCATGAAATATTTAAATACTAGCAATTTTAACCTTCAATTTATTTTTGAATTTCATGACATCGCATTAACTTTTTTGATATCCATTTGGAAGGTGTAGATAATAGGGATATTACATCATTATTTAGAAAATAGTATTTGGCCAATACTTTGCTACAGGCTGCTTCGTCCCATCCTAGATATCTAATAAGAATATACCTTTTGTGCAATTCCTGCTCCTTAGACGACTCTGCTCTGAATTTTTAGGAATCTAGGTTATCCAAGCTTGTCAATTAAGAGAGAAGCTATTATCTACAGGACAAAATATATATTCATTGATCTGTGCCTTTAAGAAGGCCCTTCTAACTTCCTGTGATTCTCTCTTTCAGAAATAAACTATATTATACTAGCATATAATATATGCTACAACACTGAGCAACACTAGGCCAACAACAGCTGACAAACTTTTATGTAACTTATAGCCCACATTTTTTTTTTTCAAATAAAATGTATTATTTAGAAATGTCCCTCCCTATATTGCAGACTGATGAAAAACTAGATGTGCTTTTGACCCTGGGCTGTAGATTTGTTACAACAAAAGGTTGTACTTTAAGAAACTTACTCTCTCATAGCATGGTCTGACATCAGCAGCCAGATATGCCTACCTGGTTATAACATAAGGGGTCATTTTAAGTGTGTTTAAAAATGCTGTCATTTTCCCTTATAAGGCTATGGG
The DNA here is from genome assembly GCA_038501925.1 of Xenopus petersii. Lineage (NCBI taxonomy): Eukaryota > Metazoa > Chordata > Amphibia > Anura > Pipidae > Xenopus > Xenopus petersii. The sequence goes on along the minus strand of CM076679.1, from coordinate 94,283,235 downwards.
CAATACCTTAAGGGCAGCATTCAATAATACGAAATTTTATAAGATTAACCCTTTCACTGCCAACAGATTTATCAAATTTGGTACTTTTATTGCCAGATCATTTTTAAACATTTTACACTCTTTCTCTTGGGGGGGGGGGTCTTTTAGTTCACCCAGGAAAACAATATAGTTTTTCTCAGGACAAAATCAAAACAAATGAGGATGACTCATTTAAAGCTTGTCCACCATTGGTAAACTCACACTGTCTTGGCCAACTTTTAACCTTGCCACACTTCACTAGTAAAAACAACCATTTATGTTGGGGATCTTTCAGCGAGCACTTAGGGTACTCATTACTGCGCTCTAAATGCTTCAGAAAGAATGTTTGTATACTTAACTGCATCTTGTTGACGATGTCCACTTTTTCATAGATGCAAGGACATATGTATTTTTTGTTGTTGTTTGTTTCATTGTTTTATAAAAAGAAAGGAAATACAGTAGAACCCCAATTTTATATCCATGAATTTTACATTTCCCTGGAAACAAACACTGTTTTGTCACAGTCCCTTTCAGGCCAGTTATGCTTTTTTCTTTTCCTGAATTTACCGGTTTCACAGAATTTATGCTGTTTTGTCACAGCTCCCTGGGAAACGTAAAATTGGGCTTCTGTTGTATATAATTCTTAAACCATTACAAAGTTACTTGATCTTACAATAGAATTCTTGAGTGTCCTACCTCATTAGTAAAGTATCTTGGTTCTGTTTGTATCAGATATCACACACAGACATAGAAGGTCACTGTAGAGATTGTTCCCAATAATTTTTTTATGTCCTTCGGATGAACAGAAACCACTTTTTGGGATTCAAAGTTGTTCCTTCACAAAGGATTCAGCCCATACCAAACCTGAAGCACAATTTGCACAAAAAATTGATTGTGTTACTAAAAGCGACGTGATTTTAAGGGTTTGAATTCAATTTGACCAGGCACTTGGATTCGGCTGAATTCTGCTTGAAAAGGCTCAGATTTGGCCAAACATCAACCAAATCCAGAATTCCGTGCATCCCTAACATGTTCTTAAATGTTATGGCTCTGGATTCCTGTATATACTTACCACTGAAATACATACCTGTATGATATAGGTAAGTGTGATCTGAACAAAACAATTTGCTTTACATTTTCCATAATTTTAGCCTGTTAAAAACAAATACTGACAAAAAGATTATGAGAAATAACAGGCAGAGAGGGAAATGTCAACAATTTGATTCAGACTGGGAAAGTGTTTCAATGTCTTTCCTGCACAGCTCTTCTCGCACTGCTGATCACATCATGGAGGTTATATGCCCGTTCCATATTATGAGCATTTCAGTGCTTCACTCCCTCTTACTCCTTCCAGATGCTCAGCAGAGCAAATCGGGTATCATGTCCCAAGCACGTCCTGTGTGTTTATTGCTGTGAATGTATTCTGATGATGAGCCCTGAGAGCAGCTTGCACATCAGTACTGACAAGAGCAACTGCTAAATGGAGTTTCCAGTCCTCTTGTCTTTAACTCATGCTACATGCATCATACATCGGCTATGCTACACCACCCAGAGGGAATAAAAAATAAAAAAACTATCTCTTCTATATATATATATAGAAAAATACAAGATTCCTCTGCACTCAACCCATTATCAATATATTTAAGACAGAGACATTTTGTGCATACTGCTACTGAAAAATGCCTTACCCTTTAAACAAAACATGGATTGTTTGTCCATATATTGCAATATATTTAAGCTGGCCAACTATGTCAAAGTCATCCCATATCTGGCCAGTCCTATGCTTAATTTTTTGAAACCACTTAACTCTGTGGATACCAGCTCGGGGGATTCTGAAGGGGATGAGACAGGACATGTGAGTTCCACCCTTCCCAGCTATAGTCAGGTGATCCCACTGGTGTCTAATAAAAGGGCAGCCAAGTTTGGGAGTTTTACTTTGAAAGCAGCTAGTAAGTTGCAGGTAAAACTTAGTCCCTTTGTAAAATGTATAATTAGCAATAGAATTCTTAATGAATGAGATGAAAATTTAGCATAGGACTGGCCAGATATGGGATGACTTTGACGTAGTTGGCCAGCTTAAATATATTGCAACATATGGACAAACAATCCCTGTTTTGTTTAACGGGTAAGGCATTTTTCAGTAGCAGTATGCACAAATGTCTCTGTCTTAAATATATTGATAATGGTTTGAGTGCAGAGGACTCTTGTATTTCACTATATGTATTTTGTGGTCACAGCCTCATTGCACCCCCGCCTAATGGTTTTAAAAAATAGTGGTGAGCACAACTTTCCCTTGTTTGTTATATGTATATTGTAATACCTCATAAAGCAGGGATAGAGGCTGTCAGACATTCCCTACTTGAATATGGGACGTATGCAGGTCTACCAATTGCTTTTGTTTTGGAACTACTAGAGTTGGCATTATCGTTCAACTATTTCCGCTTTGAAAAATCTTTTTATTTACAACTATTGGGTACGGTGATGGGAGCAGCCATGGCGCCAGCATATGCTAATTTATTTATGCACCAGTATGAACAGTATCACATTGTACCCAAATTTCATCGATGATCTGTTGATGGTTTGGAGGGGTACTGAAGCGGAGTTCAGTGCAATGGTTAACGATTTGAATGCTAGAGATTGCACTGTGAAGTTTACGTTTGTTTTACACCCAATAAGATTACAATTTTTAGATGTGGAATTAATACTTGATGGGGATCGTATTGATTACACATTATTTCGTAAATCAACTGATAGGAATATCCTCCTTCATTATAAAAACAATTGAAAAATTCCCTACCAATTAGTCAGTTTTTTAGGGTATTAAGAAATAATTCTAACCCCCCAACAATGTGAGCAACAAATTGATGATATGTGGGAAAGGTTTAGTGACAGAGGATACCCTGATAAGGTGTAACAAAGGGCTCTAGACACGGCAAATAAAAAATGTGGGGAGAATTGTGAATACTTGCAAATAAAATTCAAGACTAGTATTCAGTACCAAATATAATTCAGGTACTAAAGACTTAGGGGATGTGGTTAAGAAACATTGGAACATAATTAGGGCAGATAGTGATTTGGCTAATATTTTTTCTGAACCCCCTATGATTAGCTATAAACGTGGAACTAGTCCGTGTGATCTACTTGTTAAGACTGACCCGGTGGATTGCTATACAGTCAATAAAAAAACATGGTTAGCAGAATTAAAACCTGGATGTTTTCACTGTCAAAGCTGCACATCTTGTCGCTATATGACGCCGGGTACTTCTTTTTTACACCCCCACACAGGTAAACGCTTTCAGATCCGACATCATATTACATGTACCACTACACACATAATTTATTTAGTAACGTGTCCTTGTAGGCTTTCCTATGTAGGTAAAACTGACCAAACCCTTAGGATACAGATGGATGGCCACCGATCTGCGATCAGCACGGCCTTTAGCGATGGCCTGACACAGAAACCAGTAGCTAAGCACTTTCTTGAGAAGGGCCATAGGTTGTCCACTTTTAAATATATATCTATTGATCATATCCCCCTCTTGAGTAGAGGTGGTGACAGTTCAAAAATTTTACTACAACGGGAGGTGTTTTGGATTAAAAAACTGAACACCTTGGCACCGCTGGGGTTAAATGAGCATTGCTCATTTCTGTGCTTTTTGAATGAGCATTGAACGAACTTATTTACTTGGGTCTTAAACGGCTGTAACTCAGTGGTTATGTGCAAGTTTATTAGATTTAGCTTGATATATAATAACTTGATATGTGCACAACTTAGTATTGGTTAAAGATTTGAGTGGTTTCTATTTTGTTGGTGATAGTATTCCCCTGTATTGTCTAATGGCTAATTTGTTTTCATTTACAATTCCTTTTTGGTTTTCCCCGCAGATGCATTTACATTTATAACAGTTTATAACAGTTCCTGCGAGAGTGTTCCATTATATGGGTTGCCAAGATGATTATTTATTCTATATATATATATATATATATATATATATATATATATATATATATATATATATATATATATTAAATATTTAATTGTTGTTACTATTATTGGAATCATTAAATATTCTGGAGGAGAGAAGCTTATATATTATTACAAGGCATTCTCTGGGGAAAATAAGTGGCTCTGATCCATTATTACAATAGGAACTAAGAAAGTTATACTGATCCATTACAGAGGTGATGGAGGAAAGCTTATCCATTGAGCCATTAAAACCAGGCACTGTAGATTAGACCAATGATGGTGGAAAGAAGCTGTGGTTAAACACTATTGAAAGGGATGCTGTAGTAGATAAGTGGTGCCTATCCACTATTTAACAGGAAATGTTGTATCATTTAATTTTTAAAGCGTGCTAGGGTAAATTATTTGCTCTGATCCATTATTAAAGTAACATTAGGGAAGATAAACTGTGTTGATACATTTTGATATCCATTTTGTAGAGGAGAGAAGCAGCGGTAATTCATCATCAAAGGGGCTTATTTATATATACTGTGCATGTATGTGTATATATATATATATATATATATATATATATATATATATATATATATATATATATATATATATATATATATATATATATATATATGTGTGTGTATATATATATATATATATATATATATATATATATATATATATATATTCCCAAAATAGTATTCCATTGCCGTGATGAATGTAAAGTTAAATACTTTTTTTTTTTTTTTGCAAGATACATGATTTCTAGTAAGCATTCTATAGGGAAAATATATATTTATTTGCACCATAAATGGCTGGGAATTAACGTAATTAAATGCATTTATCATACAGTATGTAAAAAATATGAGGCTGGCACATTTAAACTTAAACATAGTTGTCAGTATTAAGAGGATCAATGAGCTTCCTCTTGGGTGTAAGATGCATGCCTCATGAAAAACTACTAATTGTAAAGAAAGGACTACGGTAAATTAAATAATTTGTCTTCTTGGAGAACATGAACTTCACTTGGAGTCTTGTCTACCACCAAAATTGTGCATGGGGGTTTATATGTTTATAGATTAAACGTATAACTGTTATTTTATTTTTATTTTCATCTTAATTCCTATAATTTTTTTAGAAATATTCTATGACGTTCAATATATTCCCACATTAAAAAACAAATCTGTTCCGCAACTTCTGATCTGGAGCCCACAAAGCTGCTTGTTATAAAATACTATAGGAGTTCTCATCTAAATGTGAACACGGTGCTATCTAAATGTGAAAGGTTTTAAGTGCAATGTAGCACTTGTAGTGAATTGTATGGTCATTAGATAAGTGTACAGAGCTCTAAAGCTGGCCATAGACGCAAAGATTTGACCGTCCAAATCTCTGTTTTGTACGATTTTCGGGCTGTGTGTGGAGTGTCCCGACATTTTTTGTGCCATGGTGATCGATCGGACAGGTTAGAAAACTTTTGTCTATCTCTGCACATATTGCCGATCTGATGATATCGGTGGGAATCTGTCCCCAGCTTTAGTTGGACATAACGTTCATTCAATTGCTGTCAGACAGAACATCGTCTGATCTGTTCTTTTACTACTTGATCCGAATGGTTAATGGCAGGTCCGGAGATTAGGATGTCTGATCGTTTGTCTAATATGAAGGTAAATCTGCACGCCTATGGCCAGCTTTCAAGGAAAACTATTCCCCAAAATGAACACATAAGCAACAGATTTACAGTTTACATCATATGAAGTGGCATATTAAAGAATCTTACCAAACTGGTCTATATATTTAAGTAAATATTGCCCTTTTACATCTCTTGCCTTGAGCCACCATTTTGTTATGGTCTATGTGCTGCCTCAGAGATCACCTGACCAGAAATACTACAGATCTAACTGTAACAGGGAGAAGTGTGGAAGCAAAATACAGAACTCTATCTGTTAATTGGCTCATGTGACCAAACATGTTTGGTTTGTTTGTGTACACTCTATCCTAAATCCTAACATCCCAGGGGGTGGCACTTATTTTTTAAAAATGGCAATTTTCTATTTATGATTAGCTAATGTCACATACGACTAAAAAATAAATTATGAAAATGGTTTATTTACATATGAGCTGTTTTATGCATTATATTGTTATAGAAACCTACATTGTTCAGGGGGTATAGGTTTCCTTTGGCCCAAATTAACTTTGCAACAATGTATGGTATTTATAGGGTCAGTATTTGCTGATTAGCTTCAGAACTGCATTAGGACAAAAAAAGTGCAACACCCCAGTGATTTCACTAAGAGGGTTCCAATTTGTTAGGCACACGCCAATGAATATAATATCTAACCTTTGGGCCCCCTGAACAGAGATCCTCTTGCTGAAAAACACAGAAGCCTGGGCTATTCTTTGTGCCATCATCTTCATTATGCTATCTTGGATGCCTTGCCTGTCCGGGACTGTGCAGAGTAAAACCTATATATTTTTTTGTACTGTGCATGCACCAATATTCAAACATACACATTGTAGTGCTGGCTAACTTCCAGTACAGTGCTAGTATAGTGTTTTTAATAGCAGTTTGTTCAGAACTGTATGTTTTTCTCTGATGATGGCTCTGAAAAAACTTCTATAATTTGTAAAAAAAAAAAAAAAAGGAATATGTTAATCCAATAAGGGTGCCAGTTTATGAACATTGTTGCCACTTTCCTAATTTAAAGGAAAACTATACCCCCCAAACAATGTAGGTCTCTCTAAAAAGATATTGCATAAAAGAGCTCATATGTAAAATCCTGCTTCATGTAAATAAACCATTTTCATAATAATATACTTTTCTAGTAGTATGTACCATTGGGTAATCATAAATAGAAAATTGCCATTTTAAAAAATAAGGGCCGCCCCCTGGGATCGTAGGATTCACTGTACTCACAAACATACCAACAAACCATACATGTTAGGTCACATGAGCCAATTAACAGAGAGAGTTGTGTCTTTTGCTTCCACACTTCTTCCTGTTACAGTTAGAGTTGAAGTATTTTTGGTCAGGTGATCTCTGAGGCAGCACAGAGACCATCACAAAATGGTGGCTCAAGGCAAGAGATGTAAAAGGGCAATATTTACTTAAATATATATTCCAGTTTGGTAAGATTCTTTAATATGCCACTTAATATGATATGAACTGATGATATGATCTGTTGCTTAAGTGTTCATTTTGGGGGTATAATTTTCCTTTAAAGGGGTTGTTTACCTTCAAACCCTTTTTTCAGTTCAGTTGTTTTCAGTTTGTTCACCAGAAATAGACTTTTTCCAATTACTTTCTATTTGTGACGGTTTTTCTAATATTGAAGTTTAAACTTTAATTTTTCACCTTCTAAAGCAGCTTGGAGGGGGTCGCCGATTCTTCAACTGTTTTAAATTGATACATTTAGTTAATATGTTTGTTATCTTTAGCCCCTGCTGAGCAGAATCCCTGAGTTGCATTAAAGGCAGTTGTTAGAATTGAAACAATAGTTGCTAATATTCCACAGATACTGCTGAGAAATGTATCCACTAAATGCAATGCAGAAACAGGGAAAATTATTAAAAGATGGGGGAAAAACCATGCTGTGGTGTTGACCAGCTGCTACAAACACCCTTCTGCCAGTGCTCGGTCTAAGTCACATTCTGGAGTTGCTGCAAACAATAAAAAGCCAATATGTGTACACAAAAGAAGAAAGATTGCCAGTGCACTGTTTGCCTTTAAAAATAATTATTAAATTTTTTTGTATTACAATTTTTGTTTATGGTGAACAATCTGAACTTAAAACAGTGCATAGAAGGTGAACAACCCCTTTACCCCAGTTGTTACTGTCAGATTGTTCACCAGAAATAAAGACTTTTTTCATTTGCTTTCTGTCTTTTTTATTTTTTACAGTTTTCCCAAAATTGAAGTTTAAAGTTTAATGTTCCTGTCTCTGGTGTTTGTCTGGCAGCTCAGTAATTCAGGAGCATCTGAACTGTTACAATTTTCTACATTTGGTTGATACAATTAGTTGATACATTTCTCAGCAGCATCTGTGGAATATTAGCAACTATTATATCAATTCTAACAGCTGCCTGTAATGCAACTTAGTGTTTCAGCTCAACAGGAACAAATGTAAAAACTAAATGTATCAATTTATAACAGTTAAAGAGGCAGTGACCCCCCCCCAGACGGGCTTTAGAATGTGGAATATTATCAACTATTGTATCAATTCTAACAGCTGGCTTTAATGCAACTTAGTGTTTCAGCTCAACAGGAACAAATGTATCAACTAAATGTATCAATTTATAACAGTTAAAGAGGCAGTGACCCCCCCCCCCAGACGGGCTTTAGAATGTGACACTTCAAAAGAAAAACAGTCACAAATAGAAAACAGAAAGTAATAGGAAAAAGTCTTTATTTCTGGTGATCTATCTGAAACCAACTGAACTGCAAACAGTGTGTTTGAAGGTAAACAACCCTTTAAAGCAATGTCAAGTCAAGCAGTGCTAGAGTGAAAAGCAGGGCCAAGGGGGATGCACAATTGCTGGGACCTTCAACTTCAGAAAAAAGAAATGCTTACCTACATCTTTGTAGCTGTTTCTAAGTCTGAACCAGAAAACGTTAGGCAATTTTTTCACCACCACCAAATAAAAAAGTAAATAATGAATGGTATAATATAGTTTCATATTTTTATGAAAACATAAAATAATTTCTCTTGAGAACTTGGGAATTAAAGTACAAATGATATTGTTTCACAATGTCAGATTAAAAACAATATGGAACACCTACTTAATGGTATTAATTATGAAACTGAGCAGTGATAATATATAAAAAGTTGAAAAGCGAGAACATTTTCTAGGGGCTAGGATTGAGTTTAATTCTTTTTTCATTACTGTTCTCTAGCAATTAAAAGACAGTAATAAGTCTGTTTTTTACCTGAATGATGCAAAGTTTTTTTAAAAATGTTTCACTTTTTTGCCTTCTTATGAGGATTTGAGCAGGAACTTAGGGGCAGATTTACTGAAGGGCGAAGTGATTACAGTTAGTGAACATTCGCCAGCGTGACGTCATTTCGTTACTTTGCCGATTTACTAACGGGTGCAGGCGTAAGGAGATAGATTCTAGCGGTAATTTGCTCCCTTACGCCTGGTGAAGTTGCACTCTGGTGAAGGGATGTAACTATGCAAATTCACTAAAATGCAGATTTTACTAATTGTTACCTCTTGCGCCAGACTTGCCTTCACCACTTTCTAAGTCCCAAAAAACGGTGGTGACTTTAATTTTTCAGGGTGATAGGCTGCAATAGACTGTAAATTTTTTTCTGGGGTACCCGGCTTCCCCCCTAAAATTGCTAACATATGGCACATAAACTATACACTGGACTCATGTGTAGGGCAATATAACAACTCTTTTTTATTTTATTAAGGTTTCCCTGGGCTTGTGTAGTGTATTGGCTGCAACATATACGTCCATTCAACTTTAACTTCCTGCCGTATGCAAATTAGCCAGCGCTAGTGCAACTTCGCTTCACTTGCCTCAGTAATGCTAGCACTACTTAAAGGGGAAGGAAACCTAGTTGGCACAAAAACCCTCCCGTGTTGCCCACCTCCCCCCTGGCCTACCTGTCCCGCTGGGCAAATGCCCCTAACTTGTTACTTATCCTTCTGCGCAGGTCCAGTCCAGGGAGTTCACAGACGACATCTTCTTTCTGCTTTGACCGGCGCATGCGCAGTAGGAGCTTTCCGCTGGTACGATCTACTGCGCATGCACCAAAAGTACATTGTGACTTTTGGCGCATGCGCAGTAGATCTGTACCGGCGAAATGCTCCTATTGCTCATGCACCAAAACGCTGTTCAAAGCAGGAAGAAGATCGCGTGGAAGAAGATGTTGTCTGTGAACTCCCTGGACTGGACCTGCGCAGAAGGGTAAGTAACAAGTTAGGGGCATTTGCCCAGCGGGACGGGTAGGCCAGGGGGGAGGAGGGAGGGTGGGCAACACGGGAGGGTTTTTGTGCCAACTAGGTTTCCTTCCCCTTTAACCAGCGCCCTGGACGCAACTTCGGATTTTAGTTAATTAGCGTTGCCCTGGCGAATTTACGCCTGGTGAGGTGTTTTGCGATGTGAGCAATGCGGACGCTAGCGCAAATTCTGCCCCTTAGACTCTGGGATGGAAGTGGATTTGATATACTTAGACTTTGCTACCACTTAGAAGGCTACTGATTACATTATGGAATATTGGCCTGGAACATAATGTTTGTACTTGAATGGAGAATAGATTACAAAAACTAGTGGCAAATTAAACATTTTCTAATTGAACCAATGATAGTGGAGTGGCACAGGGTTCTGTCCCTGGCCTAGACCTGGAGAAGACCAAAAAAAGTACTATCTCGATTTTTGCTGATTATGCTTAATTCGCAAAAATCGGCCATGAAAAATTTTGCCTAAACAAAAAAAGTTGCCATAAGAAAAAACACCCAATGACTTTAATGTATTTCAAGTGAATTTTTTTTTTTAAAGGAATAGTTCAGTGTGAAAATAAAAACTGTGTAAATAGACAGGCTGTGCAAAATAAAAAATGTTTCTAATATAGTTAGCCAAAAATGTAATGTATAAAGGCTGGAGTGAACAGATGTCTAATAAAACAGCCAGAATCCAACTTCCTGCTTTTCAGCTCTATAACTCTGAGTCAGCGACTTGAAGGGGGGCCACATGGTACATTTCTGTTCAGTGAGTTTGTAATTGATCCTCAGAATTCAGCTCAGATTCAAAAGCAACAGATATGACCCATGTGCCCCCCCCTCAAGTCTCTGGTTACTGTCTGGTAACCAGTCAGTGTAAACCAAGAGAGCTGAAAAGCAGGAAGTAGTGTTCTGACTTACATGTTATACATCAAATCACTCCAGCCTTTATACGTTACATTTATGGCTAACTATCTATATTAGAAACATGTTTTATTTTGCACAGCCTATCTATTTACACAGTTTTTACACTGAACAATTCTTTTAAGCCCATTGACTTCAATGCGTTTTGCACATTTCTTTCTCTGTTTCGTGATTTTTACAGTGGAACGGCCCAGATTTGCTCATCACTAGTCTGTATAAGTATGTGTATATATGTGCACTGGGGGTTGTTTGGAGGAGTGGAACCAGGGGTTTTGGTCTTTTTTTCAACCCAACTTAACTGTTCGTGTCTCTTTCCTTTTGTCTTTTATTATAGGATTCTATATTTATTTGTACTTTACACGTTTTCTTAGTAAATGTACATCTTAAGTTTATAAATATTCCTTCTACTAATGCTATTACTCCACTCATTTACTTTTGGTGGTGCGTTGTTTTCTTAATATTTCCTAATTTATTTTTTTTCATGTTCATATTCATGTACAACATAAGACACCAAACCACTAACTGCTGGTGATTTGTTCTTAGCTATTTTAACAAATGAATTTGTTTCATTTAGCCTTAAAGACATACTCCTCAAATCAGCGATCTCTAGTCACCAAAGAACATTGGTTGGATGCTAGGATTTGAAATTAAGCAATAGTTATATAGGTGGGTTAAAGATCGAATTAAATAATGCTGACATAAATAATACAGAAAATTAAAACAAAAAAATGTTAGAACAGCTTTCCCTGGATTTCTGATATAAATTACATGCATTTTGATCAGCCACATAAAGGAAAAACCCCTTCAGATTCATTTGTGAATGTAACAACATACCCTTTAATACATTAGCTTTATATAATTTAACAACTGTGTCCTTTTTTTATTATTTCATTTATAATGCTTCGTTTAGATCGAGCGTTGGAGTCATGTATTATGTCTGCATCAGATGATGTATTTATTCATGAAAACTGTATTTTACAGAAAACATCATTGTAAGTTAGGGATTCACACATACAGAGAAAAAGAAAGCATAAGATGTCATGCAGATTTTAATTCTCCTTTATAGTTTTGTCCCATGCAGTCCGCTTTTATTTTTGTTTATATTGCATCTATGCTTTGGTGTAATAATATTCCTATTCAGAATGCCCAAATGACATTTTTTCCTAAGAGCAGGATCCCCACTTCTGCAGCTGGAGTATTTGCACAAAACTCGGCCACATTTAAGCTCCGTGTGAAGACCATAAAAAGAAATAGAGTGTTCACATTCTGCACTCCGGTAATGTAAAGGCTCAAACAAATGACTAGGTCTGTATTTCCGAGGTCCATTCTATGGACAATTCACATTATGTTGAACAATATAATAGTGTACGACAACAGTGTGTATGTTTTCTCCTTGTTTAAGCATTTACATATTTTTTTATAATTTAGAGATGTAAAGTTAATTTGCTACACACAAGAATTAGGTCTACAAGACCACAGTCATTTTGTTATTGTGTCGGATTATAATTCAGTCTATTTCTGCTACATGGAACAGAACCTATAAGTAAAACAATAACTTTAAATAAACAGGCACAAATAGAGTGGGATTTCACATTTGTGAAGAATACACTTTTGCAATTTCACATTTGTGAAGAATACATTTTTGCAAGCGTGGTTGTAGAGTGCTATTTTTACATTTAAATTACTCTTCAGTTGTGCTTGAGTCTAAACAAAATTTTGATCAGCTTCATAAATTCTGCATCAAAACTGTATAAGGTTTATTAATGCCAGGTTGCTCCATGATATATACACATTTTTTGCGGGCAAAAAAAAATCACACAGTTTTGTATCATTTTATCAACAAATCCGAAGCATTCATATGAAAATGGCGTTAAAACTGTAATAGCTTAACATCCTTCCCTCATTTTATCAGGGTACAATGTTTGAACTCCTATCATACATACAAAAAAGCATGTGCTTGAACATTCCAAAAAATGACATAGAAGTTCTTTTTTTATATATAGATTTAAATTTTTAAATTTTTTGGCTAATTTTTTGTCTTTGTCTTCACTGCAGTAGACTTCCCGATCAAACTTTTCCCCTTCTTTAAATACTTTAGGGAATTTTCAAACGCCGGGTTGTATGGCTGTTAAACCCCGAACATTGTTCTCCCTGCAAAAAATCATAGCAAAAAAATGTATTAAACTACAGAGCAACCTGGCACTAATGGGCTTACATTTAATTCTCATTTGCTTTAATAATTAGGTTACCACCATTCTAATGCTGTGGTTATTTATGAACATGGAGCAATATGTATCAAGCCGATGCCATTAGCGGAAAATGCACTGTATGTATTCACCTATTCGTTTCATTCTGTTATATTTTAAAAACGTTTGTAGTTTCCCCCTTCTCTGCATAAATCTCTGTCACGTGGTTGTAATAAATTACCATTTTATATCAAGAATACAAATCAAAAGGAGATTAAGCCAACAAAATGAAAAAAGAAATTATGTTTCCATGTATATACATAAAGAATCTTTCCTTCTCTTTGGCTTCCCACAGCTCATCTAGTAAATGTGCTTCTCTTCTACCTGCATTACTTGATACATGTCTCCCCATATATTTCATACAATAACTGTAATAAATGTAACCAGATTTAGAAACACTGTAAAAACAGATTTGTGTATGATTTATAAAAATATTTATAAAAATATTTTAAAAAGCAATGTGCAACATTCTCTAAAAATAAAACTCCACTGACTTAAAATCGTTTATTCACACAAATTTAATAAGAATAATTCACAAAGGTTTGGTCCATAAATATTCAAAGGAAATTGCTCTATACAATGCATTTCTCAGTAAACAAAAAAAAATGGACAATTTTTCTCTACCACAAACTGTACTTAAACACTTATAAGTATAATAGATTTTTGTTATTAACCAGACTGTCTGGCTGCATTAAATACCTGTATTATCTAACAGGACACATCCTTGAAAAGCATGGTTTTATTTTTTAATCCAGAAGGAAAGAAATAAACAGTACAAAATGATTGAATTGTTAAAGGGATACAAACAGTGAATGACACACGTTAATCCTGATTTTCACAGAAGTACTAGGAAGTACAGTAAGGCACTTGTAAAAGTGAGCTGTAACCCCAGAGGAGTCTTATTCAACTTTATAAAGGCAAATTTACAGTTTGTGAAGCAATGCGTAGGTTAAAAAAATACTTATATATATTATGGTCTACCAGTGAATTGATATGTCAACAAAAATCTTGGAGTTTTAATGCTCATTTAACCACAGAAACAAACAAGGATACTGAGGTGTACAAAGAAAACCTTACAAGATCTTAATTTTTACAAGGGGGGAAATCTCACTCTCTCTCTGCAGCTTAAGCATATTTAATGTGAATGTTTTTTAGTGAAACTAAAGGTTTGCATGGCATATATGAAATGTTACTCAAAATAGTAGTTTCAAAACAAGCCAAGCCAAATTCTATCAAAATAAAACTCGTTCTGATACAAAAGAGTCGGTTAACATTTGCTGTTTTACAAGATTTTGCTTTTTCCACAGAGATGAGAATTTCATATCTTTTCAATCATTAAAATGCAAATCTACAATTACTTCCCAGTGCATCCTGCCACTTTTGATTAATATAAACTATATTTTCAAGAGCCTATGTTTTCTAATAACCCTGAGAAAAGAATGTCTGAAAAAAATGTCTAAAGTTTTGTTTAGGTCTAAGGAACAGTGTGACCATGTATATCTGATCAATTGCTGTACAAATCTCACATCTGATTTGGAGTACAACTGGTAAATAAATGGGCATATATCTCATACTCTATCCATATCACTATGTAAAAATGGTGTATTCAATCTAATATTTTTACTTGCTAAAGGAGGTTCGTGAAATCCAATTAAATTATGGAAAGATGTAGAATCCCACTTTTATAATTAAAGGGATCCTGTCATCAGAAAACATGTTTTTTTGAAAAGGCATCAGTTAATAGTACTACTCCAGCAGACTTCTGCACTGAAATCCATTTCTCAAAAGAGCAAACAGATTTTTTAATATTCAATTTTGAAATCTGACATGGGGCTAGACATTTTGTTAATTTCCCAGCTGCCCCTGGTCATGTGACTTGTGCCTGCACTTTAGGAGAGAAATGCTTTCTGGCAGGCTGCTGTTTTCCTTCTCAATGTAACTGAATGTGTCTCAGTGGGACATGGGATTTTACTATTGAGTGCTGTTTTTAGATCTACCAGGCAGCTGTTATCTTGTGTTAGGGAGCTGCTATCTGGTTACCTTCCCATTGTTCTTTTGTTTGGCTGCTGGGGGGAAAGGAAGGGGGTGATATCACTCCAACTTGCAGTAAAGAGTAATTGAAGTTTATCAGAGCACAAGTCACATTATTTGGGGCAGCTGGGAAATTGACAATATGTCTAGCCCCATGTCAGATTTCAAAATTGAATATAAAAAATCTGTTTGCTCTTTTGAGAAATGGATTTCAGTTCATAATTCTGCTGGGGCAGCACTATTAACTGATTTATTTTGAAAAAAAAAAAAAATTTTCCCATGACAGTATCCCTTTAAAAATAGTTGTTTGTATTGAAAAAGAGATAAAACAAATGCAAGGTCAACATACATTATAAAGAAAGTTTTATACATGGAAGTATTTGAAGGCATTTTTAGGAAATGTGTTTCCTCTGGAATCAAATACCTATAATTACTTTAGTGTGGCTTTTTTAATGTCTATTTTTTTTATTGTGCTTTGTCTTGTCTTCTGTTAAACCACCAAAATGATTGTAGTAGCTCCAAGAGGGTTGAAAAAAGTTTAAATATATATTATTTATACATATGTTTTGGGAACCTGGTGCATGAGAACAAAGTGGGGTGAATAAATTAATTGGGATTTAGCATAGATATAACAGGCAGACTACGTATTTAATATTATGTTCTATATTAAGGCCTGGTTTTAAAAATTCAGCCGTAAACTACTGACTTATGATTTGTAACAGCAGCTGCATGGGATTGTATGATACAATTCGTTAAAAAAACAAAAACAATGGTTGCCTAATAAAGATTGATGTTATAATGCGTTAATTTCAGAAATCAACCTATTGGCTAACTTTGAGCAGAACGGTCCAGCATATGTTCAGTATCTCTTAGGGGCAGATTTATCAAGGGTTGAATTTCGAAGTAAAAAATCTACCGAAATTCGACCATCGAATTAAAATACTTTGAATATCAAAGTCGAAGGATTTTTTTTACCGAATTCGGCAATCGAACAATCAAAGTAAAATCAAATCTAACGATTTCAGTGATCGATCGAAGGATTTTCCTTCGACCTCTAAAGACTTGGAAAACTGCTCTAGAAGGTCCCCATAGGCTAACATAGCACTTCGGCAGGATTCATTTGGCGAAGTATTGAAGTCTTTTCAAAGAGACCGTACTAAGATTATCGAATGGTTGAATATTCGAACAATTTTTACTTCGAGTCGAAGTAAATTCGAAGTTGTAGTATCCTATTCGATGGTCGAAGTATCCAAAAAATGACTTCTAATTTTTTTACTTCGAAAATTCCCTTGAATTCACTTCGACCCTTGATAAATCTGCCCCTTAAAGTTAATCATATGTTTAAGTGTTTTATACAGTGCAGCATGAATGAAAACTTTTAGCAATTTGTATATAAATCCCTCAACACAAACCACTACAACGTTGTGCAAAAACATTACTCTGTCAAACAGGATGCGGGTTGAAAGCAATAGAACACAATTGTTTTTTTTTATATAAATAAATGAACATTCACCAATGTCAAAGCCATTTGCCTTATATTCAGATAAAATATGCTGTATAAAGCAATAATATATCCCAATCCACGGGCCTGTGATGAATCATCCAATTGCTTTTACAGCTTGATTTTAATAGTTATAAAAATACCCAATCCATCATAATATTTTGTTGTATCCTTGATGAAATATTGTTTATAATGCACTAGCTCTCCAATTAAAATGAGTTCCATGTTCCTACAAGATTGTGGGCCTTAAAATAAAACATATCAGTATTAGGTAGAAATGAGACTGTAAGTTAAAAAATAATGTTCAATGGGAGCTTTTTATAAACGAAGCATATTTAGAAATCTTATTTACTGCCTTATTAGAACTGTCAGTTGTCTACACAGCTACAGTACAAAACGGCTAGCCTCTTTACTGAAAAAATAAGTTATAGTAACCACTTAAAAAAAGAGTTTTGGATTTTAAAAAGCTTTTGCATTTATTTTAAATATGTGTGCACTTTGTTCTGAAAAACTGTACATATTTCACAAGATACAACAAAAACACAAGAAAAAAAATTAACATTCTGCTTTTTCTGGGTCTTTTAAGCACCCAACTTGAAAAAGTAAACACTGCTCATTTGCACATAAGATATTGATTTTTTTATACAAAAGTAACAAAAATATTATATATTAGAAATATTTAATGTTTGTCTGGTACAATCTGTTCAATAACAAAAAGAAATCTATGGAAATAAACTCACTGTTCACAAAACATTTTTACAAAATCGTATATTGCTTATTTCCATTTCACCTGAAAAACTAAAGGTTACAATTGCTTAAAATTAAAATGCCATAAATATACATCCAATTTTTATTTTTAAAAATATACTTAATATTAAAAATATTAAGTCTGTCTGCTTCTAAACTGTATGGAAAAATATGGCGTGACTTAACTCAATTTCTTGGTAAATTATTGATATGCTGGGGGGGTTTCCAGAATTATTTTGACTTGGCCAGGTAGTTCATACATAGTATATATAGTAGATAATTGTTTAAGACTGAAATAATATAAATTTAATTTTATTAAGAAGACTTTTTATTTTTGCTCATTTATTTTTCTAGATTATGGAAATAAGTAATATACAATTGTTTGGAGGCACTTTTAAGGATGTTTGAATTGGAATTTAACCCTTACCTCATTTGATTGTTTTCAACATAAAAGTAAAAAATGACACTGATAACTTGTGTCATTAATTTACATATCATTTTGTGCATCCAGTCAGTGCCCCATTGGTTGAAGTCAGAGCTAAATCTAGAGAACGGGACTTTCTGTAGAAACGTCAAAAGACATTTAATATAATTTTTGAGTAGACAGGCTCAATGGAGGAAGTAAGAGATAAGTCTAACATTTGTGAAAGAATTGTGCAACAAAACTGTTTTTCGTTTCCTAGGGAGTAGGAAGTCAGCTTTGGGCAAATTCTAATGAAAGGGGGCAATTTACTAAAATAATTATTTTTGTTCCTGAAAAGTATAGTGAGATGGACTTGGAGCTAGCTAGATGGATATAGGAAATGAAAATCCATGAATGTTGTGGCAGTTCACAGTGAGAGAGACTGAGAAAAGAGTCAAATGTAAGTGAATATCCCTTGCACTAACATTGAAAAAAGGGTAGTATATTTCAGAAATAGGTTATATGCAAGATTTTACACAAAGGTTTTTGAGGGATTGTCAGTATCTTGCACCTTTCTATGCTCTGCCCTTATAGATATATACCTTCCCAATTCAGAGAGTTCATGTTACCACCTTCATCATGCAGACTTTCAAATTTTCTGTGAAAATTAACACAACAGAAGCCTATCTTCTGCATTTGCTTCACTGAGTGTCTACCATAAATTTCTTCTTTCTTCCAAAATATTTTGAAGTGTATTTCAATGGATGGTAGAAAAAAAAAATAATAAAAATGATGCAGTCTTGTGGAAATATTCATAGGGGACAACAAGTGTAGAGATGCAGCAGATGTTAAAAAAGGTTGGTTAGTGTTGTTTGAGAAGGGCTCCCGGACTCATGGGTGTCCATATTTGGGGTTACAGTTCCCCCGACATTGAGAGAGGGGCTGGTGAGGTCTGATAATGTGGACGTGGCATCGGTTGGCGTTAGTGCAGCACTCTCTGCAGATGCTGGAGCGCTGAGAGAGGGACCATCAACTTTATCGCCTCCCCCATTCTCCTGACGTAAAAGATTCCTTCTGAATTTCGCTCGTGCGTTTTGAAACCAAACCTGCAAACCAATCCCAGGGCATTCCTTTACCAATTATTATTTTATTTATTTGTTGCGTTATTTTGCTGGCTTCCTAACTTATATGTCCCTACCTTTTTCTTAAATGGAAGCTTAATACAAAAGACAATAACTGCCTCATATCTTTAAAGGAGACATATAGCATCTTTCAAAACCACATAGTCCATAATAAATACATCATATATGGCACCTGATTTAAGGTTTGGCTAAGTTTGATCATTACCTCTAACATTTAAAAGTTTTAGAAAGCTCCATATATCTTTTCTGGAGCCTGCCTGTGAACAGGCTGTGCAAAATTAAATATGTTTCTAATATATGACTATGAAGATTTTCATTCATCCAGGTCATAGTATATCTAAAAACAACTGGACTTGCTGAGTAATCAATGAAGACGTTTCTTCAGTTCAACTGACTGGTGTGGGAAGTTCTCGGCATATAAACTCTTCCACTAAATGGATGGTAGAAAAAAAAGGGAACACTTCACACATCCATTCATGCAACTCTCACAAGTAACACCTGTATCTAGGAGTTGCATGACACATTGGATAATCCTATCACAACTACACAGAATCAACACCTCTGTGAGTTTCTTCAGATGTCACTCTTTGAAAAGTTACAATGTGCCATTGTAAATGGATTAGTGGAAGAGTTTATATGCCGAGAACTTCCCACACCAGTCAGTTGAACTGAAGAAGCTGCTCGGATGAGTAGTGAAACGTCTTCATTGATTACTCAGCAAGTCCAGTTGTTTTTAGATTGACCTATACTAGTTTCTAATATAGTTAGTTAGCCAAAAATGTAATCTATAAAGGCTGGTGTGACTGGATGTAACACAACAGCCAGAACACTACTTCCTGCTTTGCAACTCTCTTGGTTTCCACCAGGCAGTAACCAATCAGAGACTTGAGTGGGGCCACATGGGTCTGTTGCTTTTGAATCTAAGCTGAATGCTGACAATTGATTGCAAACTCACTAAACAGTTATGTCCCATGTGGCCCCCCTTCAAGTCACTGACTAACTCAGAGTTAGAGAGCTGAAAAGCAGGAAGTAGTGTTCTGTTATGTTAGACACTCCAGTCTTTATAGATTACATTTTTGCCTGACTAACTATATAAGAAATAATTTTTATTTTGCACATAATATCTTTTTACCCAGTTTGTATTTTTACACTGAACTGTACCATTAAAACTATTAAATGTGGGTAGCCAATAACATTTCTTCCCTCCCCTATCAGGTCTGCAAGGCCAATAGCTGTTTGGCCAAAAGTCAGCAATTGGTTGGAATTATACAGTGCAAAGTGGTGAGTGGTGACACCAGCTCTTCTGAACAGCCCTGCAATTTATCTTTAGGCAGCAGAATGACTGGCACTTTTCTTCTGTTTTAGAGGCACATAATGCAATAGAAAATACACTATATGTCACCTTTAAATTAACTTATATATTGAATATATTGTTTACTTGAGGAGCCCTAATATCTTGTCTTTATCAGAAAAACACAATCATATGTAGATGTAGAAATATGAAATAATGCAACATTGCTTTTTTCAGTAAAGGAATACATTAGAAAAAGTATAATGAACCACATAGTGAGACTGGCTCAACCTTAAAGCATTTTACTCACAATTAGAACAATGCTAAATCTGTAGAATATATACAAAAATTAATAATAATGCGAATGTTAAGCCCGAGAATGTCAAACTTGAAATCACTGCTCATTGGCTGTTGTGAAATATTACTTCCCTGCAGCCTTAAGTGGATGTGTCTTTGGCTACAATGGTTGGCAAAATGAGCTCAAACAAATTGTGGATTGCACAGAAAATTTTGATTAAGCACAAAGGATTCAGCACTTGCTCTGATCAACCCCTCTGCTCACATGTTTTACACATAGGTTTAGAGAAGTGTGTGCAAAGATCATGTGCACAGTGACTTCAGGAAAGGTATGAAAACCTTGACTGTAGAGTTGTTAGTTTGACATCATTAGCTTAGCCTCCACATCACCCATAAAAATGTAAACGCATACATAAAACATAGACAAAGATGGGGAAAATGTTAAAATCTTGGTGCATTAAGAAAACCATTTATTATAACCATTTATATTATATAAAAAAACACCTTATAGAATAAATAAACTTTTCATTAGGGTGGGCTATATTTCTATAAAAAGCCTGGTATTGGTGAGGCATTACTGCCAAATTGAAAATGTTTCTAAAGTGCAAGGTGTTCCTTTCAGAATGACTGAAAGCTTAGCAAGTTGTCATGAAAACTGAGCTTACTCTTTTTTTTAATGGTGGAGATCATCTAATTAGAAATATGCTTACTGTATGTATATATATATATATATATATATACACTGTTGTGTGTGTGTGTGTATATATATATATATCTATATCTATATATATATATATATATCTATATATATATATATATATAATCCATAAAACATATACAAATAATGCTTTTCCGGTGATGGTCTATATTCATTTGACATTTTTTAGTTTCACAGATGTCCCAAATCATCCAGTAAATAAGGTAGAACAAATAAGGGGTCATTTATGGCATCACAGGAAGAATGCAAAGTACAAAAATGTACACCTTAGTTTGAAAATTAGCCCCAAATTGTTATATTTACAAACTATATGAGCCCTGGTTCAAATTTTTTATTTGTTTATCAATTGTTTATTTTATTTAAGTTTTAAATATGTTCATTAAACACTTTTTCAAAATTCAGATAATTTTATTAGCTGAGGAAAGCTGCTGTTGGATCAGAGGTTTAGTGGCCTCTCCAGAATCCTGTAAGTAGAGTCTTTACAACTTTGTAAGTAGATCTTATTATCGAGGGTGTTTTTTTAACAAAAAGAAATGATTATACAATGTCTGTGGTCCTTTTATTTTGCCGTTATATCCCAGAAAAGCTCTTGATCTGTATGTATGCATGAGTGTATCTAAGAACGATTTGGCTATCCATCTTTTCAGCTTCCGTTCTTTCACCCAACACCTTTATAATTGATTGTTTTTGCCTTTCCAGTCCATTGAATACATGGCAGTTTTAGTAACCTTCTTTGATAGACTACATGTTCTACCTGCTTACTTGACAATATGAATCATTTGAAAACCAAAAAACTGATAACCAAACGTAAACCATGAGGAGCACCATATATATATTTGTCTTTGTGATGTCATTTTCTTTGTGTTCCTGATTTCTGAAATTCTCATGAACAAAAAACTTAGATAATATCATTGGAAAAGCCACCACTCCTAATACGCCTGATGGGATATTGTTAGTAGCAACCCAATGGCTTTGTTGCTTGCCCATTCCCTGTCTTCATTAAGCCATACCATAATGCATAGCATGCATGAAGATGTATCCCAAATTGGCACAAACTAGTGCTGCACGATGGCCTATGGTTGGGCATCAATCAAAAGACCAATATAGACTGCACTGTATTCTTAAATTCTCATCATTGGCATGAAAGGATCTCACTTGTCAGCATCTGCGTGCCTGTACCCAGCAGGCAAATGGTGTGCTAACTGAAGCTTGCTCCATTACTTAATGGCCCTTGTGAGGCAATCATAAGGGAATACTGTATTTAAATACGTAACTAGGCTTATCAAAAACCTTTACTTTTTTTCATCTGAATATCCACCAGACAAGCCATTCAAATTTGAAAGCACATGATAGTGTTGCTCATACCTTTTGCCCTTAGTCCCAGTGAGGATTTTCTTCCACAAGTGGAATCTCACATTGCCTGCCAACATGCAGACTCCACAGAACAGAATGAAACCCAGAAACATAAAATCTATGCACTGGCAGTCGAATATTTTAGTGTCATAGGTTTTACGATCTACGTTTAAATAGTAAATCAGACTGCATTAATCAGCAAATGAGATTGGTTTCTACACACTGAGACTTTGCTTTGAGAAATTAGATATGGGAATACTGGGCTTGCAGAGATATGACAGCAATAGTTTCTCACCTGCAGAACTCTCTTTGTTAATCCAGTTTTCTGGGCCAGTTGTTTCAGATCTTTTGCATCTGGATTATGGTTAATGGCAAAATAGGACTTCATTGTACGGAGCTGGTGATGTTTGAAAGAGGTTCTCATGCGCTTCGTCTTCTGAGAAGGAGGGTATGTCTGGTCCCGATCCAAATCTGTCTCATTTTCATTACAACCTGAGAGAGAAGGTCAGGAAATTCTATTGTCATTTCATTTTCTTTTTTAATTCAGTGTTTCTTCTTGTCTTTTTACAACTGCAATATAGGCAAGGTGCACTGCCACTGAGAATTTCCTCTAAGCGATTCCTCTATCATGCAATTATGTCAGCTATTGACAGCTCAAAATTATAATAGGGAAACACTATTTGATAATATGGTTACTTTGCAACCTGTGCTGTTCCCTACCCTACCTCTGGAGCACCACTGGCAATAAGCTTGCTAGATGCATATTCTCTTTACTACTATTTAGGTATTGAGCTGGGTTGTCCTGGAGTTACTTCCACATTTACCTATGTCGTCCTTCCTGGAACAGCTAGATTTCCAGCTTGAATGGTTAAGTTGCTAGGCAATCTTAAGCTGGCCATACATGCGCCGATAAAAGCTGCCAACAGACTGAGTCGTCAGCTTATTGGCCCCTGTGTGGGGCCCCCCGACAGGCTTCCCCAATCGATAGCTGGCCGAGAGTCGGCCAGATGTCAATTGGGCAGGGGTAAAAATTCAGTTGCATTGAGGACAGCATCTGTTCGTTGATTCGGTCCCGCAATCCGACTGCCCATTACAATCCGATGGTTGGCCCCTAGGGCGCAAGATCACCTCAAGGTGGGCATATCAGGGAGAGATCCGCTTGTTTAGAGAAATCAACGAGCGGATCTCTTTGTATGGCCACCTTTGATCACTTGCTTGTAAAAACAATCCACTTACCTGTGCCCCAAGGTTGCTGTCAAAATTGGCATATTTTCCCAGTCCAACATGCATAAACTTGTGAACACTAAGAAACTAATAAAACACATTGCCTTTAAAAGTACCGGTGTCATAGGGTTAGTCAGCTCTATGACATTAAAGATGTGGTGAATTAAAACTAACAAGTGTACATATTAATCACTTTATATATCCAGGCTTCTCTTCATGGGTCAGTGGCCTGAGTGTACACAGATCTCGCTGGGCTACCCTGGAGATAAGTACATGAACTAGCAGTGTAACAAAACTCACAGCAGCCCATACCCAGCCCTTCCTCCACCTGCCTGCCCACGGGTAGGTAAGAGAGGAGGGGATTTCTAACAACTATAGAAAAAGCAGACCCCTGTTCCCTGGTCCCCTTGTGACTGCAGGGTTTGCTTCCTCTATAGTTATGCCACTGGCATATACAGATACCAGGGTAGAAGTCCAAGTAGCTTTATTTTTACTGTTTGTGACACATGGAGCTTAGAACAGGAGTTGAATCAGTATCTGTCAGCTCCCCACTAAGAGCCTTTTCATTGCTATCAGAAAGTCTAAGTTTTAAATTGTAGTGTTTCAGACAAGCACTCATTTTAGCTTCTATTTATTCATACTGTATTATCTGTACTTGTGGTACTCACTAAATAACAATATATTCCTACCTATCTTCGTCTTCTCCAGTAGAGTACATTTTACTCAAAGAAGCAGGTGGATCAATCACCAGCACAGTTGGGTCTGTCACCTCTTTTCCTATGAGAATTCACAGACTCTGTTTGATAGTCACCAATATCATATATATATATATATATATCATATATATATATATATATATATATATATATATATATATATATATATATATATATAGTGTCACACTCATCGTGCACACAAAGGAGATAAACATCAAATCCATCATATACTAAACCTTGTCTTACACTGTGAAAAATGTCAAGTCAATATCACACAAATCTAATCTCCAAGGGAAGAGGTCACAGTGATATTTCAATGTTTAGTAGTAGGGTTTTCACACAGCATTATTTCCTTTTAAGATGCAGAATAACTGTATTCAATTCACAATCTTGTTTAATATGTCTGCTAATAAATGGTTTTTGTATTTATAATGATGTAAAAGATCTACTTCAAATCCATATGCATTGTCACACTGGCCCACTGGGATACCAGGGAAACTTCAGCTGTCAGTGGGCCCTCTTGCTTCTAACCATTTGGCCAATTTCATTGTTATTCTCTCTTTCTTTATGAGAAAAAAAGACTTAATATATACTTGCCTTGACTTGAATGGGTTACACCATAGACATAGAATTACTGCATTTAATACAGCCAGGTAAAAAACACACACCTTTATAAATTCACTATGTATTTTACACTGCTTTTAATACCATTGAAAATTATTTTACACAGCATCACAAATAGGCCCCTATTGTATTTGTGGTCCTGGGATTTCTTTGACCCATTTTTATCATGCCACTTGTCCACCTTATCTGTTTTGGAAATTGCAGTTCAATAGACAACTATGGGATGAATTTATCTCTGATATTAATGTTTCTCTGACATTTAATATTTATCCAGTTTACATAATAAACACAAAGACGGAGACCACAGAAAGTTCCTAATTACAATTCATATAGCAACATATTCAGGCATTCTTACCAGAGCTTATAATGAGAAGATGGTTACTAGCATGGTTTCCAAAAACATTTATATAACTATATATAACCTTATATGCATTGCTGTTATATTTAAGCATACATTATATAACACACACATATTTGCTCCCCACACAGGAGGGGCAAAGACTGCAACCTGACAGTGGCAGGTACAAACACAAAGGTGCATGAGATTCCATTTAAAGCAGCCTTTTGCTGGTGAAATGATGGCCCATGGTGTCACTTAGGGCCCAATTGATCAAACTTGATTCAGAAATTTTTTGATTATTGTTCATGTTTGTGTCATATTGTGATGCCTCCATACAATGCTAGTTAGTTTTGGGGATTTACAATTTGGTGGGATGTTAGAGCTTACTGACAGCACTGAGTTCCAACACCAACTGAATTGTTAATCCCCCTAAGCTTTGTACAGAATGGTGTTTGCCCACCAATCAAACACAACCTGATAATTTGACATGTTTATGTGCTTTGGTATAGACTCATACTTTAATTAAAATGTACTGATAGCAAACACTGCTGAGGATCCCTCTGAATTCTCCAGTTCAATGTGTTGTAAATCTGCCTCATAGTGAGTGATTATGTAAGTTCTTCAGGGAAATATTGGTGGGGGGGGGCAGAGAGAATGTGGCTTCCATGTGTGTTGTTCATGAGAGTTTATGCACCAGCCATATTATTCGTATATTCGTATCCATTAGAGAACAATAGCATGCAAAAATGATTACAAAATGTATTACTGGATTTTATGTAGAAATGCTTGGAAGCTTCCAGTGCAATAGCACACACTAAACAGATTTGACTTTCTTTAAGGATAAACACCCTATACTATCCCTACAGGGAATACAAACATTTCCCTAGAATATTCCTAGAATATTTAACAACATATGTATGTAATAAGGGTTACAAAACATCAAATCTGGGATGAGATGTAGTTGGAGTATGAAATATCGCAAAGGACATGTGATATTCTAGTCACACATTTCAACTGTGGGTGTAAGATTTTTATATAATATATATATATACATTCCAAAATATACAGCTTTCTGTGAAAGGCTTTAGGTATCTCCCAATAGGCCATTAGGGGGCATTGTTCCTCAGCATGAAAACCTGCAACGTTCATTTGTCAGTCGCTTACGTTTTGTCATATGTTAACTCATTTCTACACTTCCTGCATATTGTATTTATCACACATAGGTGGGATGGACGAGTTCACCGTGAGCATAAGTGCAAGTTTCTTATTGCTTTTCTACAGGGCTTTGTAAGCACTATTTGTAAAAGTAGAAAATGGAGGTTTTTGCTGTAGTGTAGAACTTTATATCTGTTGCATATAACAATGTTAAAGGGATACTATCATGCACTCAATAGTAAAAACCCATGTCTCACTGAGATTACATTGACAGTTACATTGACAATGACAGTTACATTGAGAAGGAAAAACAGCAGCCTGCCAGAAAGCATTTCTCTCCTAAAGTGCAGGCACAAGTCACATGACGAGGGGCAGCTGGAAAATTGGCAAAATGTCTAGCCCCATGTCAGATTTCAAAATTGAATATAACAAAATCTGTTTACTCTTTTGAGAAATGGAGTAGCACTATTAACTGATGCGTTTTGAAAAAAAAATGTTTTCCGATGACTGGATCCCTTTAATTAGATATACTGGTATGGGATCCGTTATCCAGAAAGTTCTGAATTAAGGGATGCCCATCTCCCATAGACTCAATTCGAATTATGTGTACAGGACCTTGTGCTTGATTCCAACTACCAAGATATGATTAATCCTTATCGGAGGCAAAACAATGCCGCTGGATTTATTTAATGTTCAAATGATTTTTAGTAGATTTAAGGTATAGAGATCCAAATTACAGAAAGACTTCTTATCCAGAAAACCCCAGGTCCACAACATTCTAAATAACAGGTCCCATAACTGTACTTTTCATATGCTCTTTTCATATTTAAAGGAACAGTTTAGAGTAAAAATAATAACTGGGTAAAGTAAAAAATGTATCTAATATAGTTAGTTAGCCAAAATTGTAATGTATAAAGGCTGGAGTGACTGGATGTCTAACATAACAGCCAGAACATTACTTTTAGCCACTTTCATATTTTGCACAGCCTATATATTTACCCAGGTTTTATTTTTACACTGAACTGTTCCTTTGATTTGATTCAAAGGCTATAATAGTTTCAGTATATCTGTCTGTGTTTATATATGTATAGGATCTATTAGCCAGTATGCTTGCAATCTGGGGTTTTCTAGTTTAGGGATCTTTCAGTAATTTGGGTGTCCATTCTGCTAAAAATCATTTAAACATTAAAAAAAACAATAGCATTGTTTTGCCACCAATATAGATTCATGCAACTTATTTAGGATCAATGAGTTATTATTACAGAAAAAATGAAATATGTTTGATATTTAGATTTTTTTTTTTATTATAATGGTCTATGCAAGATGACTTTCCAGTAATTTGGAGCTTTGTGGATAACCGGTTTCCAGATAACAGATGCCATAATATATATATTTTTTTCTTCTGTGTATGTATAGGAATATTAGGGATGCACCGAATCCAGGATTCAAATCCTTCTGCCTCGGCCAAACCGAATCCTGATTTGTATATGCAAATTAGGGGTGGGGAGGGAAATCACGTGACTTTTTGTCACAAAACAAGGAAGTAAAAAATGTTTCCCCTTCCCACCCCTAATTTGCATGTGCCAATTAGGATTTGGATTCGGTTCGGTATTCAGCCAAATCTTTTGCAAAGCATTCGGGGGTTCGCCGAATCCAAAATAGTGGATTTGGTGCATCCCTAATAACTAGTGATGGGCGAATTTATTCACCAGGTGCGAATTTGCAGCGAATTTGGCTGTTTCGCCGCCGGTGAATACATTTGCAAATTTGCAGAGAAAATTCGCTGACGATTCCAACGCCGGCATCAAAGTTTTTTTTTGCTGCCGCAACTTTGACACCGGCTCCCATTTTGATGCCGGTGAAAATGTTGCCAGTGTCAAAATTGCCGTTTCACAAATTTTTTGCCAGTTTCGCAAATTTTGCGTGAAATTCATGGCGAAACGGGACAATTCCCCCATCACTGCTAATAGTGCATTCGGCAGGCGCAAATTTGTGGCGATTTTGGCTGTTTCGCCACCGGTGAATAAATTTGCAAATTTGCTGAGAAAATTCGCTGACGGTTTCCGATGCCGGCGTCAAAGTATTTTCACCGGCGCCCATTGTGATGCCGCCGAAATGTCGCCAGTGTCAAATTTTTTGCCAGTTTCATGAGTTTTGTGTGAAATTCGTGGCGAAACGGGACAAATTCGCCCATCACTGCTAATAACTATAGTGCATGTATATTAGAGCAGATAGATATTCATCTGGTATCATTTAGATTCCCATTGAACCCTGAAAGAAAATTTGACAATAAAACGAGTGCTGTCTTGTAGGCATTAGAATAACATATGATACCTAACTGTTATTTATAAATATATAATTTTTCCATAGCTTTACATCAATTTTCCAACTACAACAATCATTTTCCATTGGGTATAATGGTTAATGGAAGGTTTAGGCGGATGGAATTATAGAGACATAAAGATAAATAAATGAAAATTGTATACACATAAAAATACATAATATATATTTAATAATGATATAAAGGGAAAACCAAGGGAAATTAATTTTCATAAAAAAATAAAGCACTTTTCACTATTTCAGACCATGGTAAATAGGCCCCTAGAGTACAGCAATACGGCACTTAATCAAGACATTGCTATAAATATTGTAAATGTTCAGTACCTCTATTACAGAACATTGACAACATAATATATAGAAATGATCTGTTATTTATATAGCGCCACATTTCTCCAGCGCTTTAACAGAGATTATACATGGTTCACCTCAGTCCCTGCCCCAGTTTATAATCTAAGGTCTC
This sequence comes from Xenopus petersii, assembly GCA_038501925.1. Lineage (NCBI taxonomy): Eukaryota > Metazoa > Chordata > Amphibia > Anura > Pipidae > Xenopus > Xenopus petersii. The sequence goes on along the minus strand of CM076679.1, from coordinate 94,253,801 downwards.
AATCACATTTACACACACTAAGGGCCAGTTTTATCAGGAGCCAATTTTGTTTTGTTTTATTGATTTTCTAGTATGGTGGAAACCCGACACAGACATGGCCCGACTGCCTCTTATTAAAATATGATAAAATAAATATTTTTTCAGTGAGACCAATAGTTTAGACAAGCCTTAAGAATCCACGTTAATTCTTACTGTTTATCCAAACTTCCCTGTCATATATACAGCGAATGTTCAGGGGCAACCCTATTGTCTCATACAGTCTCCCTGTGTGTAATAAAATGACTGTTTGTCATGGACATTGTCTTACTGGATGTGTTTTTAGAAATAAAAATATAGTTATGTCTGCATTTGCAGAAAGCAAAGTATGTTCTCTTTAATTTTAGGTTTACGGCTGCCGTTCCATGTAGCGTTGAACAGATCTCTACTGTATGAATACATGACTGACTCATTTCTCGTTACCTACAGACGCCACTACAGGGGAGGGACAGGTAATTAAACAATATAAATTTGTAATTGTAATGTGTCACAATATAGGGCATGAGACAAAATCACTGATTCCTTGGTGTAATGGCTGCTTGAAACATGGGCCACGGTTGGCGTTATAGAGAGGGTTGTGATATAAGGAGCGTAAGATATAGAATTCAACTAATATTATTTCATGCAAATTGTTCTTCACCTGGCAGACAATGAGACTGGCACTACAAAGGATTGTAACAAGAATGCACTGTACATACAGTACTATATAAAGCAATGGATTGGTGGATGAGCACCCCTTTAGTGAAATTTGGGATAGGGAGGCACATTTATCAAGGGTCGTATTTCAAATTCACATGAAATTGATTTTATTTGAAATTCGAATATTTGATTATTAAAACTGGAATGAATTTGATTCGAATTAAAAAAACTCTTGAGTTTTTTTCTCAGAAAAAAAAAGTGATTGTCGGGAAGGCTACAAACATCACCAAATTGATCCATCGACCTCTCTCTCCCATTGACTTTTACAGTAATTCGGCAGGTTTTAGGTGGCGAATCGTCAAATTCGAGTTCTTAAAGGGCCAGAGCATGATAAATCTCGAAATTCAAATTAAAACTCTATTCGAGTTTGGATAATTCCCAATTTAAGAGTTGACAACAAAAAATTTGAAAATTGTAATTCGAATTTTCAATTCGACCCTTAATAAATCTGCCCCTTAATGTATAAAACACATAGGAAAATACTATTTTCTCCTAAAAATATACCGGTAAGCATGGTAAAATAAACATTGTGTGTGTGTATATATATATATATATATATATATGTGTATATATGTATATATATATGTGTGTATATATATATATATATATATATATATATATATATATATATATATATATATATATATATATACACACAGTTTTTTTACCAATTTGAAACTTCCAAATGTTTGAAAGCCATAGCTAGAAAGAGGTTTTAGTTGTTTCCCCCATGGCATGAAAGAGTTATTTACTATCGTTGAACTCTAGGGGTAACCGGATGATTACATGCTGCTTACTAGACAAGGGATTCCAGTGTCACTCCTAATTAATAAGAAATAATTAGCACGGTCTGTCCGTATACATCACGCTCCACAGAACATGAATCCTGGCTACTAAAATGCCTAGATTCCACAGAAATACTACAAAAGGAACTATAGACTGTCAGTAGGAGAAAGAAACTGTCTGTCACATGCAGATGCAAACTAACTTCTTTGCCGTGGCATGTTTAATGTGTTAAATAAGTCAGCCCCTATCAATCCCTACCTTCCCGTCCCATATAAACAAAAGAAAGCAATAAAGGCGGTATGTTTCATAAGTCTGTACCACATGTTGCTATAGCGTTAATTAGGAAATATTCCTATGACAGATTTTAAAAAGGAATCGAAATAGTGGCATTGTCTTACCTGAACTGTAGTTCATGATGTCCACACCTAAAGCTGGACTTTTTCTCTTTCTTGGCCTCCCCTTTTGCACTGTGCCTGTCCCATTGCTGAAATACGGCAGGGCGGCTATTCCCCCACCCTTGGCTGAGAGCTCTGTGTAATTTAGCTGCTGATGGAAGTCCCCCTGGACAAGAAGCTCAAAGTGAATCCGGCAGTAGACAAGGTTTTCCTTCATGCCAAATTGATCCCCGGTGCTTAAGGTCTTGTTACAGGTTGTGCAGGTAAAGCAGCTCAGGTGGTAGACGGACTCCCTTGCTCTCATTACCATCTCTGAGGCTGAAATGCCAAGATGGCAACGGGCACACCTCTTCACCGAAAACCTTCTGGAGACAAGCAGAACTTCAGTTTACAATGGGCAATAATTGCTTCATAAACATCTAATAGTATGCATAACTAAATGGATCACAATGAAGCATCAGCTTGAATTACAATGGCAGCTATTCCCACTCATATTGCAGCATGTTCTCCTCCCCCTTTTATGTTACCTAGAATAATATGTCAGGAGTTATCAATTTGTACAGCAACATTCATCATGAGCTTCCCAAGTATTCAGAATAATGGATTGTCTCTGGTAGGCAGTGTTCTAAGCAGGAGAGGTTATTAAGAGAGCTAAAGTAAACATGTAGAGGGGTGTGCAGGTATATGGAGATACACTAAAGATCCCTGTAATTGTACAAGGGTAGTACAGAGGTTATATTGGCATAAGGAGGAGCATTTGGAAAATGTTATGGAGACTCATTGAGTGGGCAGAGGGGAGGACTATAGGGGCTGTTTGAAAGCAAGGCCATGGACAAATAATAAGCTGAAGACAAGGTGGAACAATATTAGAACCATATGGATAAATAATGGCAAAACGGCTTTACATGAAATCATTGGACTTCATTTTAGATCTATGGACAGCATTAAAAAGTAGTATAGAAAAGGGTTTCATGGAAACAGCAAAGAAAGAAACACTGCTAAACATTCAAAGGAATAGAAAATTGTTGTGTTTCTGGCCGTATACTATAAATATACTACAGTGAAACCTTAGTTTTAAGTACCCTGATTTTAAGTTTCCCAGCATTTTACATTTTTTATTTGTGGTCCCACCAATTTATAATGCATTTCAATGGGTACATTTTTAAGTTATGTTTTCCCAGATTTTACATAAAAATTTTGTCCTGATGTTCCCAAAAACTGCTTTTTTTCCCTCTATGAATGTTATAATTTGTGAAATAAAGAGGCTTAAACTCTAACTAACCAGATGTAGATTTTGCCATGTTCTGCCTGTACATAGTCAATTCCAATTAGTCTGCCCCTTATACAGTCCTGCACCAATCACTTATAGCTTTAGGTTGTGTATGTACTGAGAGCCTTGCACATGCCACCCCCTATAGTGTAACATGAATGCTGCAATGCTTAAAGGACCAGTAACAGCAAAAATTCAGTATGCTACAAAAAAGACACCAACACATATTAAACTTTAAAGTCGCTAAGTCTTTATTAAGAAAAAACTTACCAAAACTCCACTTGCGCTCCTCTTCAGAAAAGACAATCGGCGATCGATCGTGCGGCACTCCATTTCTCCTCCCTGCCTTCCTTATAGGAGATAGCCAGGGAGGAGAAATGGAGCGCCGCATGCCGTCGCCGTTTCTGAAGTGGAGCGCAAGCAGAGTTTTGGTAAGTTATTTCTTAATAAAGACTTAGCGATTTTAAAGTTTAATATGTTTTGCCGTCTTTTTTTTTCGTAGCATACTAACAAATGTTTTGCTGTTAGCGGTCCTTTAACCCTTGTTATTAACACAGTAAATGTTGTATCTCAAAGTAAAATGGATGCCTGTGCTTATATCCTTTCAGTACTTGAAAAAGTCACTTTAACACATCTGTCCATTTTACATTTTCCCGGATTTCACATAATTTTTTCCTGGTCCCCTGAAAAACGTAAAAGGGGGGTTCTACTTGTATTGTGCATGTACCTATATAGAGTGCTAACAAGTGACTGAGGATTCCTTTTCTGTAACATAATAAATGCACAGAGCATGAGTGACGTAGTATTGTGGTTGGACAATATACCTGTAATAGTCCTCCTTGCAATATATACTGCCATCCTTAGCAAAGCAAGTCAGCTCCGACTCGAGGGTCAGCTTACATTCACAGCATTTCAGGCAGCGCAGGTGCCACTGCTTGTCCACAGCCAAGAGGTAGTATCTGTCTGAGATCTTGCCCCCACACCCAGCGCACAGTGTAGGCTTCTCAGGATTCAGGGAAGGCATCCTCTGTGCAAATTTAACGAAAAACAACGTTACTGCTCTGTCTCCAGAAATGGGATCAGAAAGATACATCAGATTTATAGTTACAAATGTGCTCTGCTAAGCACTATACCACTGACATATATTACTGACATAAAAAGCTCCACAGTGCACAGATTATAATATAATGTGAAATCAACTTGGACAGGATACCTTGTTTGCGCAATATATCTGACAGTATTGTATGCAGGGCGTGGGTACAAGCAAGTTGGTTGGTCACCATCGACTTTGGTCTTTATTTAATCACATAAATCCATAAGTTACTCTAGAGCAAGGATCTCCAACCTTTTGAAGCCATGTGCAACATTTAAAAGTAAAAAGGAGTTGGGGAGCAACACATGCTTGAAAATGTTGTTGGGGTGCCAAATAAGTGCTGTGATTGGCCATTTAGTAGCCCCTATGTGGATTGTCAACCTACATTGAGGCTCTGTTTGGCATTATATCTGTTTTTTATGCAACCAAAGCCTGGAATTCAAAAATAAGCTCCTGCTTTGAGGCCACTGGAAGCAACATCCAAGGGGTTGGAGAGCAACATGTTGCCCACGAGCTATTGGTTGGGGATCACTGCTCTAGAGCATCTTTTAAGAATAAAGGAGATGGGCCTATATGGACCTATATAGACATCATACCCCAGAAAATCTGGCCAGAGGCCTGTGGATTGGATGCAGTCCTTCCAAACATGTTTATGCTGTCAAGGGCTCTGCAAACTTATTGGTAACATCATTATTTTAAAATATTCTAATTGGGTGTTTTTCAGAAGAAAAAGTTATACTAGGGTGGTGTGATATATAAACGAAAGGAAGGAGGAAAGCTGACATCAGACACAGATGACATCATATACAGGAGAAGGAGGATTTGCTGACATCATATAATGGCAACAGAGACCTTGGTGTTTAGAATCTGTATAGAGCTATATTATGAAATTACAACCTATTGATAAATACTGTGGGATGGATGAGCTTTACTCAGGAGCAAATATTATTATTATGCAAAATTGTTTACTCTGCTCTAAGTTTATACAGGAGCTTGATTCCAAGAAATCTACAAGCCACCAATATAGGCTGACATCATATGTTCTTATGCATTTCCTCGGCTCTATACAGAGAAACCCATGAACCCATGAAAATCTACTACCTCTGCTTGAATCAAGTGCTGCTCCTAACCCCAATTTTCAGAAAGTATTTTAAATCTTACATTAGCACTATAACTGATTCAGATTCTGCACTCACAGTATATAGGCCAATTCCCTTAGCCCCTGTTACCCTTGTATTTGAGTCAACAAGTTAGCGAGTATTCCAAAGATTGTAAGCTCTTTTAGATCAGGGTCCTCTATCTTCTTGAGACACTCAAAGTGGTATGTCCAAATTTAGTGCAAAATTGCTACAGTAAAGCAGCTCAGCCGGGTAGACAAACAAGCACCCTTCCCCTTATAAATGATGAAAGCTGCTCCTGGACACTTTCCTGACGCTCAGTCCCTGTTTAGGGTACACTTGGCAAGATGCAAATGCAGCCCCAGCTTTAAAGCACAGAAGATATTTTCTAACTAAGATTATTAGCAACCACCCTTGGTCTGTATCGTGAATATCTAGAACTACTTGCTGCTGTAGTGAGCAATCCTACATGCATGATACTATCAAAATACAATAAATAGCAAAAGGTAGTTGTTCCATAGTTCATTCATACAAAAAAAAGCCTGTTAATAATACAATGGTAAAATTTCCAGATAGGGGGAAGATACAGATGTTATGCACAGGGCAATAGCCTTTTCACTAGTTTTATTATACAAGGAAATATATAACCAGAGAATGCTGTGTATGGATACCATAGTGGGCAATGAAATGAGGATGTTACAACAAAATAGAGCCTTGAGGACAGATCCTGTAGAGCATGGAGTACTTTTGGGCAAATGCAGTTCAATAGTTATTGCCGGGCCTTTGCTGAGCTAATTAATTGTGCTACACTTCTTGTACTCCAGCTACTAAACTCTTACACCTTACATTTTCACAATAGAAATTTGTTCTCATTATTATATCCAATACCATCATTCGTTCTGGCCTTGTGTGCACCATTCCACCCCCCCACCCCCTTGTCATGTATCATTTTCTCGTTCTTTTCTCTACTCCTGCATATTCTTGCCTTAGCCCCTGTTCCCTTTCTACTTCTCTCTGTTTACCACTTCTCTCCACTGCTTATGCTCCTTAGGCTGCCCTAAGGCGATTGCTAACATCAGCCTTATATAAACAGAGGAACACAAAGACCATTGCTTTCATATACAGAGAGATTATGCACAGAAAAAGAATATTGCGCACCAGGAGAGCAGTTAACACTATGCTGCCAAATCTAAATAATACTGAATAAGGAGCCATATACAGGGAATATCATGGACACCATATGTAGGGACAGTTGCTCTGCTAACATAGCAGATACAATACAGAACGTTCCTTATGGGAAAATAACATGCAGCAGGGGCAGTTATTACAACGCTAATTTTCTAAAATGCTTCTAAAAGTTGAGTCCAGGGCACCGAACGCTGCCAATTTTTCGCTAGCGTTACTACGGCAACCAAAGTAATGATGGGCTAGCGTTTAATTATGCCTAGCACAACTTCGTTAGAGTTCTTTGCTCAAGCTAATTTGCAAACAGTGAGAAATTGTAAAGCTGAATGGACGTATAAGTTGCAGCAAATACATTACACTACACAAGTCCAGGGAACCTTAATAAAAAAATCCCCTACACATGAGCCCAGTGTATAGTTTATGTTCCATATGTTAGGAAAGGTATGGGGGAACCCAGTAAGCCAAAATAATTTTTAAGGACTTTTGCGAGCTATCACTCTGAAAAAGGGAAAAGACGTCAGCGTTTTTTGGGACTTAGAAAATGTTTCCACTAAAATTTGAGGAAGATCAATGCACTCCAGGGCACTTTGCCTGGTCTGAGCTGGCAAAGGCAAGTCTGGCGATAGAAGTAACGTTCAGTAATATCTGCATCTTAGTGAATTTGTGGCGTAACGTCCATTCACCAGAGCAAAAATTCGCCTGGCGATAGAGTGCCAGCATCTCTCTCTTTCGCTAGCGAAGTTACACCAGCGCCTGTTAGTAAATTGTCGAAGTGCATAAAAGCGGTAACGCTGGCGAATCGTCGCCAGCGTTAGTCACTTTGCCCTTTAGTAAATCTGCCCCATAAGTACTGTGTACAGTAAAAATGCATCATGCGATGAATATATGCAGATTTCATGCTAACATCATACAAAAGTACTGGCATTTGCCATGCTGACATTACAGCTAGCTGTTAAGCTTTATTCATTAAATAAATAAGTTAATAAATAGTTGCATTAATAATTAAATAAATAAGTTATTCTAAAATCATTCAGGGAGAGGTACGTTACCAATAATGATAATAAACGGGAAAGGGCAGTTAGTATTCTAACATAGTACACAGGTAATGGCATTTATTTCATTTCTGTCCTGGCAATTCCAGTAATAGCTCGCATACACTAAGAAGGGGCAATTATACAAAGAAAAGCAGGGTCACAATTAAAAACGGTCTTGTCTTTCTACAATCTTGTGTATATCTAGGGCACCTGTTTAACTTTTGTTTTCAGGACCTGATTTTTAGACACAGCAAACTACAAAATCCTTTAAAAACGATTCAGCGAAATAGCAACTAAATCCTAACCCTAGTGTCCTCATTAAGATTTAGGCACAACCATCCAAACCTGCACCATCTGTGAAGAAAAATAAGGCTCCCTGCAGCTGCTCTGAGCTTTAAAGTCACATTTGGGGTTTTTAGATTGGGTCTGGGTGAATACTGAGAAATCTCTATGCTGGAAACCAGGCGACTTTAGATCTTGCAAATACTTCTGTTATTCACCAAATCCCAAACTGAATCCTTGTTTGATTGGGTCTTACAGTGAATCTAATAAATTCATAAAACATCTGTGCTCCATGTTCTTCTACATAACGGACCAAAATAACAGTGATGAGGAGATGTATATATACTGTAGATTGATAGAATATATAATTATATACAGATATACAATAGAGGGATGGGCACTAGTTCCCCCTCATTGTTGTGTTGCAGTGATTATATTAGCACAGGGGATAGGAGACCCACAGAAAATAAAGTGCAAGTATGTAACAGTTGGAGCAGGATGGAGACTAGGGCACAAGAACATCAGTATAATTATCAGTATTCCCTAGCCTGCTTCCCTTTAGCTGTTGATGATTTCTTCCAGCATCTAGCAATAGCTGAAGGCTATCAGGGGTTGCTGGGAATTGCAGTACAACAACTGAGGGGCCATAGATTGGTCAGTCCTACTTTCAGTGTTGGACTGGGACACCAGGGGCCCACCCAAAAATCTTTGACAAGGGGCCCACCAATTAATCTTAGACCAGGGGCCCACTCTCCGTACTATTATTATTCCTCTCTTCACTTAACCTTTATTCTCCTAGTCTCTTTTCTTGACATACTATAATCTATTATTCCACCTATTTAGCCACTTTGTTCACATAGAAATAGTGAATGACCATGAAATAGGCCAAATGTCTAGCAGCATGAGGGTCCCTGACCTTGGCCCACCGGGACCAGGTATCCCGGTGGGCCAGTCCGACACTGCCTACTTTATATAAACAAAGAGGCACTACACACAGTATTTTCCCCTCTGATTCTGCGCCATTATAAAGAACTCTACCCTCATGAGATCAAACTCCGAGTTAGAGTGGAAAAGTACTGTGCTAGCATCCCATGCAGGAAAGGAGACGCTAGGGGAAAATATGATCATTTCCTTTTTCCTTCCATAAGGACTAGAGCAGAGTGCAAAGATTGGATATTAAGTATGGGAGTCACTGTGCCATAGAGCTTACAATTCTCTAGTGCGGGGAAATAATGATTTAACTGAGACCACTTTGGGCTTATAGAGGAAGTGGCTGGCCAGAAGAATCAGGGTTTCCAGAAATGTAAGCACTTTGCCTTCTTATTTCTCCCATACAAATATTATTATTCACAAGGAAGGGGCAGTCACTCTAACCTCGTCATACCCAGGAGAAGGGGCAGTTACAATACTGATAAGGTACATCAGCAGGGGGCATTACGAGAATGAGAGATGGAGGGAATAGGAAAGGGCATATATAGGCACCGTGTATACTAGGATTGAATAAAAATAACCAGGACAAGTTATAAGCTTTAATATCATACAATAATGCCTTTATGAGTAATGGGAGATGCCGTAGCCACATACTGGTATTGCTATTGACATCAGGCCCGTAATTGGGAAACATTATAGTGAAAACACTTTCCCAGCCTGTGACACTTGTAGCACTTTCGTTATATTCCAACAGGCACTTGCTATTTTTATATCCCGAGCTCCAGGCTAAATGGTCCACACAGAGATAAAGGAAATTGGCACTTTCTCTAATTAAAAATGATGCGCAGAATCACGGAATATCACACAGGAATATCCTTTTGCTCAGCATAAGTTGTATAGCACAAGTACAAATATATAAGGAGGGGGGTCAGTTGAGGTTCTATTTGCTATGAATCTCTTGGAGTTGCCATATACCAAGGGTGCCCAACCTTTTCTACCTGTGAGCCACATTTAAATGTAAAATAAGTTGGAGAGCAACATAATCATGCAAGAAGTTCCTAAGGGTGCGAAATCTGGAATGTTATTGGCAATTGGTAGCCCCTATGTGGACTGGAAGCCTACAGGAGCCTCTGGCAGTACACATGGTTTTTGTACAACTAAAACTTGCCTTCAAGCCAGAAATTCAAAAATAAGCACCCGTTTTGAGGCCACTGGGAGCAAAATCCAAGGGGTCAGTGAGCAACATGTTGCTCACGAGCCACTGGTTGGGGATCACTGCCATATAAACACATTTCAAACGGGGCTCATTTATAAACACTGGGCAAATTTGCACCTGGGCAGTTACCTATAGCAACCAATCAGATGTCTGCTTTCATGTCTTCTTTGCAGCTGGCTGGAAAAAAAAATCTAATCACTGATTGGTTGCTATGGGTTACTGCCCAGTTGCAAATGTTTATAAATAAGACCCATTGACAAGTGCCTGGCAGCGACAATCAGTTTATAGGCTAGTCCCTGCAGCTGTTCGAAACTACAACTTCCAGCAATCTCTCCCTGATGGAGAATTCTGGGAAGTCTGATATAGCTGCTGTTCGCTCAGGGAGTTACTGATGGGACAAGAGGGCAAAGTGCTGATACTATATCATATACAGGACAGACAAAGAGCTTGCACTGTGAATAACATGAACTTTATACCACTGCCAGATAAAGACACTTTTTATGTTGGATATTCTAGTGTAGGTACAGTTTCATGTACACAGTTCTACTAACCCTGTTGTCTACTTATGTGTGACCCAAGCAAGTGTTTCTATTCTCTTTCCTGGCATCCGTATTCCTCAAACATTTTATTTAAACAAACTGAAATACCAATAATATCCTTCTAACGGCAATGGAAAATACATACAGTACAGATAACAAAGTAACTGGCTATAAAACCACATGTTACCGCACTAAAGAAATCCCCTTTTAAATAATATACTTATTTATTTTCAGTTATTTATATGATACATTAGGGAGCATTTTCTGTATCCAGAAAAAGGTGTTAAAAATAACATTGGGCTCCTTTCACAGGAAACCAGATTGAAAACTTTTTTTTTTTTTTGGCTTTTTAACCTCTTTACTGCCAAAACAAATAGAAGGAGAAAAATGAAGAAAAAAAAGTCCTATAGTAGAAGGATAAGAAGAACAAAAAGAAGGGGAAAAAAAAGGAATTAGCTATTTCTGAATACATATCATACATTATACATACACATTTTTGGTGTATTATTTTTGTTGTATGCTTGTAAAAAAATGTAATATTTTATGGGATGTAGCAATAACCTATAGAATATGGAACAGAGAAAATCTGCTCGTTATATATGTGTGTCACACCAGTACATTGAAGGAAATGAAGTTGCATCTCATTGTATATTGGGCACCATGTATATTATCATAAGGAGTTATATATCTGCCCACTGTAGCTTTATCTATATTTATCAGTCTATCTACACATACAGTGCTTGTGTATGTTATAATGACACAGACGCTGCTTAAACCCTGCAGAGATCCTTAAAATTCAGAGGTATTAACACATTAGTATCTGTCTGTATAGCTCCCCAGAGACCTTATTAAAGCAGGAGAGAATATCCCTTATCTGCTAATGAGACTTGATCTCTGTCTAATTTGTTTTTTTTTACTGACCCCAATTAACATTATCTTTCTTCCCAGGACTGCTCGTCTGTTCATTTTTACATTTTAACACAAATATTAGGCTGTTTATTAAACTTGAGAAGTGTTATTATTTTTATGCCACAGAATAATTGTGGGTTAACAAAATGCTCCAGTTGATCCCAAAATAAGCATACTTAGCCATAGCCTATGTTTATGGGATTGATCTTTTGGTTTCTTCTAAATTCTGGCCTGATCATCTCCATATTGTCTTTACATTCTACAGGCTGCAGCCAGATTTTAGGGAGACCTCTTGCTGATCTATTAATTGCTTCATCTTCTAGCTATATAGTATAATAACCCAACAATGCAGATGTGAGTGGCTTGCTGGGGTTTATGGACTTTATAATGGTATAATCTGAAGGTGTTTCAGAATACTTTGCAAGAAATGTCCTTTCCCCCCAGTGTCTGAGTTTCAGGCAAATTTAGGAGATCATTGGAAAAGGGGGATTTGCTGATTTTAGGCACTTTCACTTTTTAATTAGTTAATTATAAACGATAAAAATGACTATTTCATTTTTATATATATATATATATATATATATATATATATATACACACACACACACAAAAAAAGCTGGGAACCATTTTTAATTATTTTTCGCATTATAGTATGAAGCAAAACAATTGAACTAAATAGAACTAAAGGCAAATAAACTGAAATGTAAGAAATGGATAGATTTAGGTGTTACTGAGAATAAGAACAGAAAAATAGACTATTTTAACAAATAACCGTTGTAATATTTGGCTGGGAAGGAACATGGGAAAGAAACTTCTGCCTTGAAGCTGGGCACATTCATGGGTTCAGTATTCCTTGCACCAAATATTCTTTAGGTACATTCGTTTAATAACAGTTAAACAAAATAAACCGGATGCTTCGCTACTTAGAAAGTCGTGAGTTTTTTATCTAAAATCATATAGAATTCCCTTCGGTATAAGAGATGCGCAATTATATTCACCAAGCGCAGCCCTGGGCGCAGCTGTCTGGACCGCTGAGATTCCGAGAATAAATCATTTCTAACAATTAACCTGCAGAACATTCTAAAAATAAAGTCATCAACGTATAGAAACTAAAATCCTCCTTTAACAAAAAAAAAACAAACAAAAAAAGATAGTTATATCCTAGAAATGACTGGGCTATTTATTAAATAACTGGGCTATTTATTAAATGACTGGGCTATTTATTAAATGACTGGGCTATGTATTAAATGACTGGGATATTTATTAAATAACTGGGCTATTTATAAAATGACTGGGCTATTTATTAAATAACGGGACCATGTATTAAATAACTGGGCTATGTATTAAATGACTGGACTATTTAGTTACAGATGCGACAATATTACGCTTTTAAAGACAGAATACTATAGGTGAAAAGAATACACAGAAAGAGAAAGGTTGATCTAAAAGTCGTTTTCTCCGTTAATCTTTTTCTGCTCATTCTTTATACAATAGCATTTTAATAAATGACACAGGACAGGCTATGTTGATATTTATTAGTCACAGTGTCTATCCTCACCTATTTGAAATAATATAGATAGATAGATAGATAGATAGATAGATAGATAGATAGATAGATAGATAGATAGATAGATAGATAGATGATAGATAGATAGATAGATAGATAGATAGATAGATAGATGATAGATAGATAGATAGATAGATAGATAGATAGATAGATAGATAGATAGATAGATAGATGATAGATAGATAAATGCTTGACTTGTAATCTTTGTGATTCTATTTGATCGATATTTCTATGCACCCATGGAATGGAGGATGAAGCTGAAGTGGGACAGGGGTTGTTGCCCAGACGCCAGACTTACAGTTTCTCTGCTATTGACTTGGATACTCTTGGCCAAGCGGCTGTCTGCCGACTTTGACCTCCTCTCCATCTCTTCCATGATTCCTTGGATGTGGCCCCCGGTGATCCCGTGGAAGAGCATGGCTGCTGCTGGCCGGAATGGATAGGCACTTTCGTCTGCTCTGCACCCCACAATTTCCATATACGGAGCCCCAGTGTCGCTTCCAACATGCGATCTCAGGATCCTGCTAGAGACACAACAGCAACAAGGGGAGACAATGAGCCATGAGGCGCAACAGAACTTGCCCGGCAGAGAATGAGCCGCACTGAATGCAGAAGAATTTGTGCAAGAGCGCAAAGCAGCCCATATCAGGATCGCTCTGGAGGAGGGGCTGGGAATATTTTAGGCATAACAAAAGGCTGTCATACACTAGAGCAGTCTCCCCCCCATCCCCTCTGTGATGGACAAGTAGTGACAAAAGGGGTTGGGGGGACACCCCAGATCCCCCTCCCACTGCCAATTTTTTGAGACTGAGGAAGAGCAGAGGGAAATGTTGGGGGTACAGTTTTTACTGCCTGACTGAGAGGCTCATTTTAACCCAAATAATGTGCTCAGCTCCGGACACGAGGCACTCATTATTCCCAAGGAGCAGCACTGGTTATGGGGCGATTGGTTTTTGAGGAGCCCATAAAAGGCTCTAAGCGCAATTACATTGTTGGTTTTTCATACCTAAAGGGGGGAGGATCTATTATGAGACCTATTAGGGATGAGCAAAATATTTAGCCTCGACAAAACGCCCATTGACTAAAAAGTCGCACGAAAAAACATACAACAAAACTTTTTGTCGATTTGAAATGGGTCAGATTTGCCAATCACAGTGCCCAGTGGGCAACACTGCTCAGCCAACTTTGTCACTCCAGCCTGTTTCACTGTCTGCCCAACTGCCTATTTGTCCCCTGGTACAGACTGAACCCTGTGTCTGAGTCCAAATTGCCCCCAAATCATGCTCCAAATTTCTCATCATGGCCCATCAACATTTCACTCCCAGACCCCCAGTGTGGCACTAACCAGGCTACATTCCAGTCCTTTGGGGATACAGGTGGTGGTTTCTGCAAGGGGCTCTGTAGTTGATGTGGCCCTTTAAATCAATATTTTACATTGTGTTGCTATACTAAAAGGGCTCCAAATATAGCATTAGTACTAGACCCCAGATAGGTAAGTAGTTGCATGATGGTGATGGGGGGTCTATATTTCTGCTCTCCTCATGGGGAGCCTGCAAAGGTTCCAGAGCTATAGGGCAATAACTGAAGTATCTCATATTGGGCATCATCATTTAATTCTATAGTGTCAGCACTTTACACACACACAGGGGCCTTACAACAATGTATTAAACAAGGGTGACGGGCCCCACTCACAAGAGTTTATGGGGATTTCTTTATCCATACATTGTATTGCTCCTTTACTCATCTATCCTTTATATCTGTCTGATGAACTGCACCCTCGGGGCTCAGGGTACATGGATATAGAGGGTATTTATGTGGCAGCTACAGTCAGGCAGGTGGAGATTCAGTACAGATGATGGGGGAATAGGGAATAATAATCCTAATGCACTTTATCCTATGATATAACTAATCCTGGGGAAGTATCAGCCTTTAGCCCCATGTGTGCAGGGAGTCCTATGCATATAAATGGGTGCCAGGAGAGAGAGAGAGTTAGTTCTTAGGCTGAGGAACATCTCAGGCGCCCAGTGATCTGCTCTTCCCTGATTACAGTGTCCCCTCCATATCCTCGCACTTCTACGCCTACTTCTGCCATAGAGTGCAAGCTCATGGGGACAACACTGCTTTCCTAGCTACATGGCTTCTCTAGGAACAAAACGAATAGAAGTATATATTTGTATAATTAATATATTAGAGATAGATAGATAAATGATAGAGATAGATAGATAGATAGATAGATAGATAGATAGATAGATAGATAGATAGATAGATAGATAGATAGATAGATAGATAGAGTGAAACAGTGATATAGATGATTATAGTGATTGATAGAGATAGATGATAGAGGGATTGACAGACAGACATGTAGTGAACATAAAGTGGAGATTAGCACATTGTTAAGAGGGAGCTCTGTCAGAGAATAGCGGAGCCCAGTAATAAGCTGGTAAACTTTATTTCTAGCAATAATTAGATGTGGCCTTTGCTCGGGCTTATGTGTCACTTGCTTACCAGTTTATTTAGTACAAACAATACCTATTGCACCAGGTCATTCCCACCCCAGTGCGGTCTATATATAATATATATATATATATATATATATATATATATATATATACATACATCTATCTATATCTATATAGACTGACATGGAAGGTTCGCCTACGGATCAGACACAGCATTATTCAAGAAGACAACAGGTTCATAGATATTAAAAGAAGGAAATATTAGGAATCTGCCTGTGTATAAAGTAAAAGAGTAAATGTCCCAAGTAGTCGCTGAGCCGCTAACTGTCTGTGACTTTTTATGTAGCGTCCTGTGCTACACATACACAGTGCTACACATACACAGTGCTACACATACACAGTGCTACACATACACAGTGCTACACATACACAGTGCTACACATACACAGTGCTACACATACACAGTGCTAAGCAGCGCCGTGGTGCCCCAATAATCACAATAATGACTGTACGGCGAGTGCTGCTGCTCATTAGTGTCCCCACATTCACTCACTCCCGGGCCTCTCCCAGGGCCCAAATAGGATCACTGAGCCCACAATAAAGATCTCGTTAGCTGTGCCTGGAGGCGAGAAATGAGCCCACTGGAGTGGAAAGACTTTGCCTGACTCCGTTACTCTGCTCTGAACTGGGTGAGGGAGTGACCAGCAACACTCACATGCCACTCACATGCCACCCTGGCACAACAGACATCACTCACCCTGCCATTCATTTATAATACACACATCCACAGTTACAGAGAGTGTCAGACAAATAAATATGAGGAGAGAGATAACAAATAACAGAGAAAGAAAAGAATGTCATTGAGCTGCTAATATACATATACATACATTCAATTGCATCAAAACATTCGTATATATATATATACTTACATTCGTTTTTAGCTGTTTTGCTGTACACACACATGTATCTTCCCTATCTATTTACCTACAGGTACACTACACACACCTATACATATATATATATATATATGTATATATATAACTACACCTACAGGCAGAAACACAGGGTTTAATTAAGCACAAAAAGTAACAGTAAAATGGCAAATTCGAAACGGTGAAATTAAGCCACAATGAACCAAATAATATCTATCCACAGGAATATGATGGAAAAAAAACATCTACAATTTTGTAAGGAACTTTTCTGTGCTTATCTATCTAGATATTTATTTATATATATATATATATATATATATATATATATATATATATATATAGGAGCAAAAAGCTTAATGCCCATATGAATGAACGGATTATTGATAGGTTATAATAATTTAATAGCTAAAATGCAGAAATAAATAATTATGCCCATACAAAAACGACTACAATAAACAAAGCTTCGTCTGCCTCCATATACATACATTCAATTGCATCAAAACATTCGTGAATTCGAGTATATATATATATTACTACACCTACAGGCACAAACACAGTGTCCTTTAAGGACACAAGGTAACAGTAAAATGGCAAATTCAAAACGGTGAAATGAAGTCAAAATGAACCAAATAATATCTATCCAATATGCTGGAAAAAAAAACCGTACAATTTTCTATGGAACCTTTCTGTGCTTTATATATATATATATATATATATATATATATATATATATATATATATATATATATATATATATATATATATATATATATATATATAGAAGCTAAATGCCCATATGAATGAACGGAGGTTCATAGGTTTCATAGGTTATTATAAATTATAGGGTTCATAGGTTATTATAAAAAAAAAAGCTAATTTAATAGCTAAAATGCAGAAATAAATAAAAACGACTACAATTAACAAAGCTTCTTCTGCCTATCCATAAACACTATTATGGTCTGTATTATAGGTATTTTTCTATAATTGTGTTTATTTCCATACGAAAAATTCTGATAATGGAAACGAATTTAGATCTATCCGTTGTGGTATAATTCTTCTTTTTTTTTTTTTTTTTTTTTTTTTATAAAAATACTCCGAGTTAACCCGGATCCCGTTTGTAAAACGCAGCAAATCGCCCAGATGCCATAAAATCAGCTGTTAATGCAAATGAGTGGAGTGGGAGTCGGGAATACTCTATATTTATCAGTCAAGTGCTCTAACAGCAGATGGATAGGAATGGGAGACTTCTATATATCTCTATAAATTACACTCACTGTCATTTCCACCGCCTCATTCCCAACAGCCGCACCAGTGACACCCAAACATTCTATATGTGCACATCTCTATTTTATTTATATATTAATACAATAAATCTTATCTCACACAGAAAATACGGGTACAACCAAGTATTGAAGATGGGCAACACAAAGCAGAAAAGCAATGATTTAGTAGAGTTTGCTATTGAAGGATCATGCAGTATATTGGCCCATACACTCAGCTTGGGCAGCTCTTCATACAGTACCTGCTGGTGTAGCTGCGACACAACTGTGCGTGTTGCCAATGAGCGCAGCCGCTGCGACAGAAATCGCTTACAGTCCAGGCGCTTGTGCTGTTGCTCAGGGTACAGCTGATGTCTCCTCAGTGTCAGTGGGAAGATGTGTTGGAGCCGGGGAGATGTTGTCTTTGGCAGGAGCTGGGGGCTGGCCCCTCTGGCATCAGACAGTCCCTCAGCTTAATGAAAACAAACACAACGCTGAGCTTGGAAGAGTGATATTGTGTGCCAGGCTGCAGGTGATCTGTCCTCCCTCACCTCTCCTGCACATCACTGGCTACCACTAGCCACCCTACTAGCCACTCACACACACACTGCACCAGTCATTGTCTCAGCTCAACTAAATAACACATTGCTCCCCAGAGGTTATAATATCCAGTATCACTCAGTCTTTCCTTTTTATAATCCTTATGCTATAGGCAACCCCTCTGACACTTCCATCTTCCATTTAATTATTATTTATTATTCTTATACCTTTCCCCAGCTGATTATGCTTTTGTTCTCTCACCCATCTCAGTTCTCAAACCCAGAACCTGTGGGCAATGCCCTTAACTACGTCTCAATGTGGCATTTCAACCCTCCCATCCACAACTACACAAGCATGGAATGTATACAAGTGCTTGTGAGTATATTTATGGACAGTGTATATATATATATATATATATATTTATAGAACATGGAGGAGCACTCACCAAACAAAAACACAGCATGCCTGGGTGCAGGTAAAATGTGTAAAGTCGAATGATGTGATCGAAACGTTGGACAGTTTTCTAACTGAGCCTGTTGAGTGCGGTATTTTCTCTGTATTATATATATATATATATATATATATATATATATATATATATATATATATAAAGATGCTTGGGTGTCCGCACTCTGTCTTTGTCGCAGGCTAGGTGCACGATCAATTGGAATGATACAATCGATGCAGGGATTAGCACACTCTAGTAAAGGTGAATTAAAGTGTTTTTATTTGCAACACAGCATTGTCCAACGTTTCGATACATATATATATATATCTATATATATATATATATATATATATAGCAAAAATGTAGAGGATACCCGCACTCCTTCACATGTATCCTTTTCGCCGGGTGCTAGGTCAAATATAGATATATAACTGTAGAAAAGGACCAGCACTCCGTGTTCCAAGAAAATTTCAATACATTTATTCAAAACTCACAGTGTCTCCAACGTTTCGACCCTCTTTGGGGTCTTTATCAAGGATAAAGACCCCAAAGAGGGTCGAAACGTTGGAGACACTGTGAGTTTTGAATAAATGTATTGAAATTTTCTTGGAACACGGAGTGCTGGTCCTTTTCTACAGTTTTATCTATATATATATATATATATATATATATATATATATATAATAAACAAATGGGTAGGTGCACACAGAGTACCATAAAATGCCTAGGTGCTGGAACCAGGAACTTAAAACCAACAAAAAAGTCCGCACTCATAGGTCTTGTGAAGAAAAAAAGTGGATTTATTCAACGTTTCGGCTCCTAAACAAGAGCCGTCATCAGGAGGTCGGCTCGCGTTCAGGAGCCGAAATGTTGAATAAATCCACTTTTTTCTTCACAAGACCTATGAGTGCGGACTTTTTTGTTGGATATATATATATATATATATATATATATATATATATATATATATATATATATATATATATATATTCAGTGTATATACAGAATATATTTTCAAGTTGTTTGTATATGCACCCATAACTATATCTAAGCATGAACCCTCCCATTTAGATAGTGGAACAGATGATGCTGAGGATGGATGTGTCCGGAGTAAAGGGCTTAAAGGTCTAAATTCCACAAGTGCTTTTGTTGGATGATGTCTAAATGATAGATCACATCCTTCAAGTCGGATCTAGTCGCCTTGGTCAAAATAGAATGGGACTGATACAAAAATCTGACGTGTTATCTACATGGAAAGTTTTCCAACCAACGTGACTGTCCGAGGGGAATGCGGCATACTGTGTCTTCATACGTCAAAATAAAAATGTAATGGTGTCTGACTAACTTATTTTTCCATTGAAATACACTGAATGTTGGTTGAAGAGGCATGAAAAAACTACACCATCCGAGTCTATCTCATCCGACTAGCAATAGGGGGATCACAGTTCATAAAATCCTACAAATCCTGTGCAATTGCATGTTGTTGCATGGCAAGATCAGATAAAATCTGACCCACAAAAAGTCAATGCTGCCCAGGGCTAGTTAATCTGGCACCTCTACTATACCCCCACCCCCACTTCTTTATAGGGCATAGATGCAGTGTTCTTTTGTATGCAATATATAGATAATGTGTAAGCTCAGGGTGGTGTGCTCTCTTTTATTGATTAACAGTTGTCTCCAATAAGCATTTTACAAAGAGTTTACTTCCTTCTCCGGACAGGTATAGTATTTATTATCTGGATAAGGGGGGATTTCCTTAACTGGGAGCATCATGTCTTACAGCTACTAACATGATGAGCTTGTTTTGCCATGACTTATGGTAGTTTCAATAACATCAGTACAGAGAGAGTATTTATTATTACACTGAAGAAACAAAGAATTGATTGGATAAATAGAGAAACATTGTTCTGTATTTCAGAGCTTTCTTGATTAGTGATCCCCAACCAGTAGCTTATGAACAACATGTTGCTCTCCAACTCCTTGGATGTTGATCTCAGTGTCCTCAAAGCAGGTGCTAATTTTTGAATTCTGCCGGCACTATGTCTATTTCAGTTTAGAATATCTATTCTATTCCAATATGGGAGGCATCAGTCCATTATGGGGATTTATTAGTTCCCACGTTGAGGGTTAACCATTTGGGTACAGGGATTCCTGTCCCAGGTATTGCCTGAGTGTTAGTGCCATTCTCTGAGTGAGGGGGTTCCTTTTTTGGAGTCTCACTGGAGACCTCTCTGTCCAACCTGCTGTAGTCAGGACACTTGCAAAACTGGTCTTAGAAAGGAAAACAATAGGAGTCATGGAGCACCTTCGGGCAAATGCCAGAGGGGCTGCTATAAGGTGCCATAGAAAGTCAGTATTAAGTGGGCAGGTGGGGGCTGTTTGGGCCTCTTTGTACCTGAAATGCCAGGGCCTATTTTGACTCTCAGTCCAGACCTGGTCTCCTGTGTCCCCTGGAGATGGCAGAGACAAATGATATATTATATAATATTATATAATAATATATTATATTTTAACTCCCTAATAGTACAAACTCCGCTCCAGAACAGGACTCTCTTGCTTCTCTAACCCAGAGACATTTGGACATTGTTCATGCCAGAAAACCAACATTAAGGCTACTAATCATCTTCATGTGCCAATAACTGGTTTAGAATCAATCTATCTACAGTATCTATCTATCTATCTATCTATCTATCTATCTATCTATCTATCTATCTGTCTGTCTGTCTGTCTGTCTGTCTGTCTGTCTGTCTGTCTGTCTGTCTGTCTGTCTATCGATCTGTCTGTCTATCTATTTATCTATCTATTATCTATCTGTCTGTCATAGTGGTGCACTCTCAATCCTAGTTAGTAACTGCCTGGGTGTTGGTTATAGCATAGCATAATAAACCACAGAAGAAAAACCACACTCCAAGGTCTTGTTTATGGAAAAAAAAAGTGAAAATTTATTTCAACGTTTCGGCGCACTGACTTGGGACGTCTTCAGGAACGGCCCAAGTTTGAGCGCCGAAACGTTGAAATCAATTTCATATTTCATAGCTGTGGGGGGCAATTGGTGCTTTAAATACAATTTTATATAGTTCAATTTATGGTATAGTCCTACATGCACACTGCAGCAAAACTATTAGAGAAGATACAATTACAATTGCACCCGTGACAATGATACCATAATTACATTTATTCTATGATGCTGGTCATCCGGGCCAGACAGCTGACTCCTTACAATTTACTGTAGGTTTCACGTTATTGTTTGATTTAGGTGCAAATGAAGAGGTTAATAGATTTGTTAGATGATTAATAGACAGACAGACTGATAGATAGATAGATAGATAGATGATAGATAGATAGATAGATAGATAGATAGATAGATAGATACAGTAGATAGATTGATAATAGATAGATGATAGATAGACAGATAGATAGATGATAGAGACTCTGTATAATGAGCTGCTCCTTATCTAAAAGGATAACTGGCTGCTGCTGCGGGATGGAAGTGGTTTGCTTATTGTTGGGGGGGGGTGACTGCTGATTTGTTTTTGCCTTTCTTGGCAGGACAGGAAGTAGAATGTGACTTTACTTTCATTTTCTAGTTTTGCCCTTAGGAAATAACAAAAGCCATATATATATTTCCTAATCAAAAATAATAGGCAAAATTTGTTTTCAGCCCAAGCCCTATTCACTGAACGCATTTTGAAAAGGAAGGGGGTGGGTGTATACTGTCCCATTAATATCCCCATAGCTGCATAGACTAAAATTTATATAGTGTTTTTCTTTATTTTCCAGCTGACTGTGGGAAACATTGCTACAGTTATATACTTTTCTATACCTGCAGTGCCGGTGACAGTTTGAACACCTAATATAGTTGGAACTGAAACTGCTACAAGATGCTCTTTGAAGTGAGTACTACAGAAAAACACTTTCTCTGCTCGGAAACAATGAAACGTGATTATACTTCAAAGTGAGCTCCTCTTACACACTGACCTAGGTGAAGGCAAAGCCATGTCAAGGGAAGTCACGGACTTGTATCTATGTTTTTGTTTTATCCAGTTCTGATTTAAAGAGATTCTGTCATGATTTTTATGATGTGTTTTTTTTCTAAATTACACTGTTTACACTGCAAATAATTCACTCTACAATATAAAATGTCATTCCTGAACCAACAAGTGTATTTTTTTAGTTGTAATATTGTTGTGTAGGCCCCATTTTAGGTCATTTTACCTGGTCATGTGCTTTCAGAAAGAGCCAGCACTTTAGGATGGAACTGCTTTCTGCCAGGCTGTTGTTTCTCCTACTCAATGTAACTGAATGTGCTGCAGTGGGACCTGGATTTTACTATTGAGTGCTGTTCTAATAGGCAGCTGTTATCTTGTGTTAGGGAGCTGTTATCTGGTTACCTTCCAATGGTTCTTTTGTTAGGCTGCTGGGGGGGAGGGGAAAGGGAGTGGGTAAAATCACTCCAACTTGCAGTACAACTAGGGTTGCCACCTTTTTTAAAATTCTTTACCGGCTTGTGGGGGCGGGGACACAAAGGGGTGGGCTGTGATGTCAAAATGGGCGGGTCGTGATGTCAAAAGGGGCGGGGACGCGTCACGGACGCTAAAAGAAGCAAAAGAAAAGCTAAATTCCAGGGGATTGGGGGCAGGCCGAGGGCTCTCTTTAATCGTATTACAAATTTACCGGCGGCTAAGCCGGTAAAATACCGGCCGGGTGGCAACCCTAAGTACAAAAGTAAAGATTGACTGAAGTTTATCAGAGCACAAGTCACACGACTGGGGGCAGCTGGGAAAATGACAATATGTTTAGCCCCATGTCAGATTTAAGAATAAAATATAAAAAAATCTGTTTGCTCTTTTGAGAAATGGATTTCAGTGCAGAATTTTGCTGAAGCAGCACTATTAACTGATGCATTTTTAATTTTTTTCCCCATGACTGTATCCCTTTTTCATAAAGTTCCAATGCTTGGTAAGGGATTATCAAGGTTAAGCAGTGCAAAAAGGGCTATTGGAAGAATATCTAGAGATGCCAGGATTATTATGTATCCACTAGATACCCGAATACATAAGAAAGGGGAGTCACAATCTATGGATTGGTGGTGACTAACAAGAGAGTAATAGCTGGTAGTTTATTTAGTCCCTCCAGAGGTCACTGTTGATTGGCTGCTTGTGCAACATCATGTCAATGCATAGCTCATACTATAAAAACAGAAGTTACGGCATATGAATTGGCTTGAGCCCAATGTATATTTATCTGCTTTTATACAGGCCTAAGAGTAGCAGAAAGGGAAGTATTTTGGGACAAGGAGGTGTGTGACAATTAAAATGTCATTTTGTTTTGCGGGACGCATATTTGGCGATCCAGAGAAGGCATCAGTGGTTCTAGCTGCACCAGAGGAGGAGCTGAGATAAATCCTTAAGGGTTACTGCATTTGTCCCAAAATATCTATATTCCCTATAAAGGGAAGATTTTAGGAGCTCAGGGTCTGAGATGCATAATTCTAGCTGGTAGTCAAAAGTTATGAACTGGTACTTATTCCTCCGTAATTTCGTTTAAGTATCGCCGCACCTTGCTTCCATCCAAAGCCAGTAATAGTGGTTCAAAAGTAATTGGTGTCGATACAAAACAGCGCAGAGGTTCTGCTGCAAAGGTGCCTTTATTAACACTTTATATTAAATATCGTCCTTAAAAGAAATTACTTCAGGTTTGAAGGGGAATTTTATTGGCAGCGCCAAGGGACATCAATGGGGGCTGCGGTCGCACCTTCATTTGCCAACTTGTTCGTCCACATGCTCGAAATTGATTATTTCCTTAAACACAGATACAAGGATCAAATTATCCTGTATCTACGGTATGTGGATGATATTTTGGTGATTTGGAAAGGTGATGTGCTGAATTTCCATGAGATGGTCACTGAAGCAAATAGTAAACACCCTTCTATTAAATTCACTACAGAAACCTCCAATAAATCCTTAAACTTCTTGGATGTGAAATTGACACTAGAGGGAGGTCGATTGACCACGGATTTGTATCGAAAGCCCACAGACAGAAATAACCTGTTGAAAGCATCTAGCTTTCATAATCCACGCTGTATAGAAGGGATCCCTAAAGGTCAATTTCTGAGAGCTAGGAGGATAGCCTCAGACGAGCAGGGCTATTGGAGAGCTGCTTCCACATTGATAGATAGATTCAAAGAAAAAGGCTTTAAAGAAAAATCCCTTATTACTACAGCTAACCTAGTAGGAGAGGTTCCAAGAACTTCACTACTAACAAAAACAAAGGCAAAAAGGGTAGAACAGCAAATGAGAATACCTTTTGTTAGCAAATTTGCAAAGCAAAGCAAACCAATTGAAAAAACTATCAAGAGGTATTGGCCAATACTGCAGAATGATAAAACCTTAGGGAAAATTTGTTCACAAGTGCCGTTGTTTAGCTATAAAAGAGGCTCCACATTAAGAGACACACTGTGCCCTGCGGAAGCCAAGGCCCCAAGTAGAATGGAAACTATATTCAAAAGCAAACCCAATATAGGAACTTTTCCGTGTCTGAGTTGTGTCTGTTGCTCATCAATCATTAAAGGGGATGCGGTACAACATCCCACAAAAGGCAATAGCATTCGACTCAGACACTATGCTACTTGTAACACAGTGGGTGTTGTGTACATGTTAAAATGTCCTTGCGGAAAAGTATATGTTGGCCAAACAAAACGACAAATTAAGGCCAGGATAAAAGAACATAGAGGTGACATCAAGAATTTTAAGCCTAATACTTACACAGATACCCCGGTCTCTCGCCATTTCAACCAAGCTAGGCATAACCTGTCACAATTAAAATGGTTGGTCCTGGAGGTTATTCAAGAACCCCAAAGAGGTGGGGATAAAAAGAAGTTACTTCTACAAAAAGAAGCTATCTGGATAAAAAAATTGAATGCTTTGGAACCATTAGGCTTGAATGACCAATGGAATATGGTGTGTTTCCTGTAGAATTTAATCGATTAACCTTGTTCCCTTTCCCTTAACAGATAAAGCTGCCATTGAATTTTGAATTTTGAACTGAATCTCCTATTTGGTAAGATACCTTAGTAACTTTCTATAGCTACATTTAAGTGCTTGGCAGCATTTTCACATTTATGGCTACATTGTGTATACTGATGTTAATATGTTTAACCTTGGAAAGTTTGTTTCAAGTTATGTTGTCCCCAGCAGGCTTTAAATAGCAGTACTGGGGCTCATTTGTAAATAGTTCTTATTCATTTTACAGTCCTCACAAAGAAACGACCAGCGGCTTTTGATTTTATTTTTATTTTTTCACTTGGATAAAAAAACCATGGACTTTGGTTTATCACCTGGGACTCCTAATGACTGATTGACTGAAAGCAGCTAAGCTGCAAACCCTTTGAACATTGGCTGAAGTGACCAATCAGATGGATGGTGGGGGTGGTTTATTGTATTTAATGATGTACACTTGTTTGGCTTATATACACTTGATAAAGAGCTTTGTTGCTCGAAACATGTCGTGTTAATAAAGGCACCTTTGCAGCAGAAAAAAAAAAAAAAAAAAAAAAAGTGTTAATAAAGGCACCTTTGCAGCAGAACCTCTGCGCTGTTTTGTATCGACACCAATTACTTTTGAACCACTATAATTCTAGCTGGTACATTCTCAATGGGTATTTTCAAGTCTAGTATTTAACTATTCACTGCTAGCAAAGCAAAACGGCCTTACTTTTCTTCTGTGGCTCTGTCGTTCATTTAGAAACCTTTCATGCGGGTAAAAGTTAGAGTTCACCATTTCATACTGCACATTTCTAAAAATCCCACAGGAATGAATAGAAAGTGTGTGCTTTTTTTTTTTGCAGTGAGCTCTGATCTCACATTTTGATAAATCTGTCCCTAAGTGAGCTATACATTTTATAGTGTTCAGAAAAAAACAAATACTTTACATCGTATGCAGCACCAGCAAAATAAGTTATTTCCCGAAGCCTAACCCTCATATGTAAAAATATAATAAAAGGCACTAAGTCTGCCCAGGAGCAGTAACCCATAACAACCAATACAATGTTTGCTTTTAAACAGGTGACCAGTAAATGCTTTTTGCTGATTGGTTGCTATGGGTTACTGCTCCTGAGCAAACTTAGTGCTATTTATTACATAGACCCTGAAACTGCCTTGCATTGCTAGAACTGTAGCACACAATGAACAATAAACTAACCTTTATCTTCAGCAGCAAGTGTTAACTGCCATCTCCCCAATGTTCACTAAGTACTTACTGCCTGCAATCCTACAACAGCTGCCCTCTTTCCTATAAACTGTATTTTCTTTTATCATGGAGCATAAGCCATCCTGGACCATATAGTCTACCCTGCTTTTCATCACAGTCATGAAGGACAAACTATTAACTGCCCTTTGTTACAGTGCTGTAAGCTGCACACATTTGTATACAAATTAGAAGGGACTGTGCTCGCTCCAAATATATTGTTCATGTGGAAGTTTTTGGGTGGTAGAAACAAGACTTAAACTGGCCATATATGCAAAAATACAGTCGTACGAAACAAAGATTCATAGTACACTTCATACGGTTTTAATAATAAAACTAAACATTGCTGGAGTGAAGCTTTCTCTCCAGTCCTAAAAGAACTGCAGGGAATTTTGGCTTTAGATCTAAAATCTTGATGGCACAAAGCATTGGCTTGTCCCACCAGAACTTGGGGAGAAATAGTGGTGGGCCGTTTGCTTTGTGTCTATAAGGGGTAAACAGGAGGCAGTGATGAGTAAGGGAAAGGGGAGGAGTGGTGTTTGCCAGTGGAGAGGGGTAGGCAGTGTTGGCAGGGTCCAACAGTGAGTCTTTGGGTTTCCAGTTGGACACTGATGTGTGACAATTGCTATGGTCAAGATATATAAGCTGCAGTCATTTTAAATCTGCACCCTAGCTATAAATGTGAGGCCTCTGTGATGACCTGACCTGAAAAAATATTATAATTCTGAAGTAAAGGAGCAGGAAGAAGAGATCTGCCATTTTGATGGCCAGATACTTATTCATCCCATCCTACTGACAGAGGATGTTCTATGCATAAGGCCATTAGATACCCAGTCCCACTATATCTTTAACATCAATCTACCATCTCTGTCTGCACTGATACGAGAGATCTGTCTTCTAAGAAAATGATGCCTCATAAACAAAACAATTGTAGGGACCCATAGCTTTAATATGTCCCTATGGCTTTAAATTCATACCCTTCCTCCTTTTCCCTAGTTGCTGGGCAAAAGCCCATGGAACTAGTTTAATTTCACCTATCAAGTTATTGGTCAGGGGTTTAATGACCACTTCCTGTCACTCTCGATATAATGTTTGGGAAGGAATGGATCTTCCTCTTTGGCTGCTGGTGGTCTAACCATCTGGATGTGCCGATTGAGCCTGGGTAAACCAAGGCCCAGTAAAGCCATTGCCCAAGAGGGACCAGTACAATACCTCTAGTGTCTGAGTCGGGGACCAGGAAACCCCATGAACAAGGTTAGCTAGAGACAAGGTTATATCTGTTATAGACTCTCTAGGAGAGTGAGATAGAGAGTTCAGATAGTAAGAGCAGCTTTGTGCTCCATCAAGGATCTGTAGCAGGGCGTAGCTTCCCAAGGCTCCTAGATTGTCTTTGTGAAGGGACCACAGTGGATAGGGTGTCACGCTTAAACTTCTTCTCCCTGACCACTCCGCTAGCTGGGATCCGAACCACTTCAAGGTACATCTGCCTGGGACTCCTATTACTACTTGATTACAATGTCTATGGGAGTCACATTCCTCAGCTGTATCATCCTTTGCCTGTCTTAGCACTACTTATACTACATATACCTCATCACTGTAAGTAAACCTGGGGACATTTGTCCTGCACAAATAAACTGTTACTCTTTTGTTTCATTATAAGAATCTCCTGGTGTCCATTTTTTCCTATTTTTATTGCAAAGTAGCCTGAGAGTTGTAGTGACACCAGGTCCGGACTGAGAATTAAAATAGGCCCTGGCATTTCAGGTACACAGAGGCCCAATCAGGGGGGCGCTGCCAATGAGGCGAGCTGAGCCGCTCGCCTCAGGCGGCAGCGCCTGAAAGGATTCCAGGGGCGGCAAAAAGCCGCTCCTGCACCTTTAAGAGACGAATTTCCGGTTTTTGAACTGGAAATTCGGCTGTACTATTGCGAGAGAGCGCAATTGCACTCTCCGCAATAGTGTTTCTGCCTCCCCTCCCGACACGTAAGTTGGTGAGGGGGGGCGGCATTGCAGGAGCTGTCTCAGGCGGCTCCTTAGTCAGAATCGGCGCTGGGCCCAATCAGCCACATAGAGGCCCAAACAGCTCCCACCAGCTCACTAAATACTGACTTTCTATTGGACCTTATAGCAGGGCATTTGCCAGAACCCACAGATTGCCAGTCCGGGAGTGACACTACACCATTCCTGAAATCTTCCACTTAGCGAAGGCCCTAGCCTGAAGTGTTTGAGTCACATGTAACCCATGCTCTAAGCACTAGCTGGACATTCACTCCTTTTGGTCTGTATAGCCCAGGTTAGTGTTACACAATAATGTTCAGTAAAAAATTGAGGGGAAAATGTAAGAAAATAAAATACTATTTGTGAAACAGATTTAGAAACATCTACTACTGCTTAGTGGAGTTTGTATTGTAATTATAGTAGGTTCCTGATGTTAAATTATTATTGCCGCTTGTCATTTGTAGTGATGGGCGAATCTGTGGCAATTAGTTTTGGGAAAAAAAATTGCGAATTTACCAAAAAAATTGTGAATCTACCAAAAAATTTGCGAAATGCATTGAGCGTCAAAATAATTTTGACGAGCAACTATTTTGACACAATCGAAATTTTTATACGCTTGACTACTTTGGCCAAATCTACTAAATTCAATGCACTAAATTCAACCAATAATTTTGGTTTACTACAATTTTTTGATGCTCGCAACTATTCTGATGCACGAAAATTGTTTTTTGTTGCGCAGATTTTTCGCCAGAGTTTCCTTTGCCAGCTTAGACGTGGCGAATTGATAAGATGGAGCAAGAAAGTATATATGGTGTAGCGTTCTTTTTAAAGAGATTCCCACTTCTGTGCACAAACAAACACACATTATCAGTGCTGTAATATCCACCCAAGGTTTAACGTAAACATACTTTTACACCATCAAATAAGTGCACTGTGTTTATGAAAGGGAAAACTGAATGAAAAAGAGATACCCACACGCCAGCTAGCAGTGTGTCTACGATTGCTGTCATGGCCAGAACATCATCTGATTTGTTCTTTTACTACTTTATTTAATTTGAATGGTTAGTGACAAATCGGAAGATAACATTGTACGATCATTTGGACTTCCAGCAGTATAGCTGCCAGTCCTGAACAGGGAATTGCCTACCACTCTGTTGAACTAAAGAAGCTGCTCAGTTGAGTGGTGAAACATTTACACAGAATGTCCAGTTGCTTTAGAACTTTCTCCACTAGATTCTGTATCTTCTGTACAGATATTACTTTGTGCATAGGGGCTTTAATGTTTGAAAATAGGATAGGAGCTTCCACAATCTGTTGTCACAACATAGGAAACACGGCATTGTCAAGAATGTCACTGTATACTGATGAGTTATGGTTTGCCTTCACTGGAACCCTGGGGCCCTAACCCTATCCCAAAGAGAATAGACTGTTATTCCCCTTCCACCAAACTGTAGTCACCAATGCATATTCAGACAGGTAGTGTTCTGACATTTGCTAAACACGGTCAAATTGTTACTCCAGAAAAGGCATTTCCATTGCTCTAGAGTCGAATACAGGGCTGAGCCCTAGGCAACTCGGCTGGCCTCCCCCGACTGCGACAAAGGGGAGATTGATGGAGGCGAGGGAGGGGTGAACGACGGAGGGGAGGGAGGAAGGGGAGAGCAACGGAGGGGAGGGTGACAGGAGGGAGGCGAAAATGACGGAGGGGAGGGTGAAAGAGGGAAGAAAGGGGAGTAAGATTGAGGGGTGCAAACACAGACTAGGGGTAGGCAGAACACAGTTGTAGAGGTAGCTGCCCAGCGCCCCCCTATCGTCCTAGGCAGCTGCCTCTTCTACCTACCCTTAGTTCTGGCCCTAGTCTAATGGTGGCAATCTTTACACATTCCAGCTGATATTTGGCAGTGCATGTTATACTCACCCATACAATTCCTATGGGTGAGTGAGTACAGCAAGGGTATCCAAAAGGTAGATCAGGATCTAGTAGACCTTTAACTGGTGATCAGATCTCAAGACTCAAAACAGCTTGTCTAAATCACCCTCCTATTTCATGCTTTTCATTCAGATGTTTATTATGTGAAGATTGCATAAGAAATCGTTGTTTGTAAAATATAGCAAAATACAATTTCTCATAAATCAAAATTTAAGTAATATTTTTCATGAAACAGAATGCTAACAATGCTTTTATGGATGTAGACCATAATGGGACATAATCATTAAAAGTAGACCTTGCATTAGTAAAGTATGGGCACTCCTGGAGTACAGTGTATAGGTGTTCCCAACTATTTAGCATCTCACAAGATCACACAGCTGGTTTGATGGAGAAGCCTCCAGACACATCATCTTAATAGTATTCTTTTTCAACACACAATGTGGATATGGAATGCAGAGTTTGAATAAAGATTACACAATGAATCTTTCTTGGCCCTGAACTGCCTTCTGGTTGGACATTCCTTTTTTTTAATCTTTTCTCAAATATCAGTTAAAAAACAAATTTTTTTTACAGCATTAAAACACTATAAGATATATAAATATATCAACATCATAAAAGAACAAGGCAATGAGTAACAAAGATTTTAGCTATACCGTTTCTAATATTCTTCTTACTTGAACACAGAACACCAGACACCAACTGATATTTCTAGCTGTTCCCAAAATAAAAAGAGGATTTCTCTCTGTTCTTGACAGATAACCAATTTTAGTTTGAATTTAAAATTGTAAAAGAAAAACAAAGCTGGGAAAATTACATATTTTTTTTTTAAAAAAAAAAGAAATAAAAGTTAAAAAAAAAAGCCAGAAAAGGATTTCAAAAGAAGGAACTAAATTAAAACATGAGTACAACAGTCTTGTAATAGTTGGACCTAGTAACAGTGTACGCACACATTAATGACCAGGAACATTTGCAACCCATTTGATGTTTATTAGAATTAACGTTGGATTCATTACTTAAGTATATTTGCTAAGAGGACAGGATTGTTAGTAGGACTAAATTCAATTGCTTTGCAGTACTATATTTTAAAATCTGTACAATTAATGAAAACAATAGCAGAACGATTGAATTCAGCTGTCACGTATAATAAAATGAATTAAATTGCTTTCTTTTTGATGAGTCTTTAACATTCTCTTGGCCATATGGACACTGAAAGAGAGTAAAATACATGATTTTTAATATTGTATATTACTTTGCAGTACAACAATGAAGACTCGCATTCTGTTCCCAATTAATTGATATTCTGTGAAAAGAAAATAGGACAATTGGAAAGTCTCTCTGAAACATATATACGATCACAACCATAATATATTCACACATCTGCTGTCATGAAAATCATGAAAAAGATGGAATTGCATTATTATAATAAGGACAGTCATACAAGGGTTCAACATGCAGCAAAGTGCAGTGGAAGGTTTGTTCACACATCTTGCTTTGTTGATGAATCTACGATAGTGGAAGCAATTAGCTTCATTGTTGCCAAGTCCTTAGAAATGATTAGAGATGTCACAAAGCTATACAAGAGGATGACTTACACACGTAGTTCATCAAATTCACAGAACACCCCAAAAATAAAATTGCACATATTGGCATATTTTGTATGTGTTATTAAGCACATTAAATATGTTTTTCACAATTATTTGTGTGTAGGTGGGAAGGTACAGTTGGAAGCCAGTTTTTTCTCCACATTGAAAGGAAACAATTATGCACAGTGAATGGAAAGGAGTTAATATTTCTATTCCTTTCAAATAATTTCATTTGTAACAGGAAACCATATAAATGTTTTAGAAGGGTATGAAGTGGTTTCCAGTTTGCCACTTATCTCCCCAAACTGCCTTCCCGCTAGTATTAAAATCGCCGACGGGATGGCACTCGGAGCGTTTTGTTTTCCAAAGTCTCCCGAAGTTTCCATGTGAGGCTAATCTCCCCGAATCTGCCCGTGTGTCTCTTCTATTAATGGTTCAAGATGTTGCCTCTGATAGGGCAGAATGAATCTTAGGGACCTGGATACACAGTGGCATTCGTTAATCTGAGGAAAGTTATGAAAATATTTCAAGACTGATCAAAAACTTTACATGGGTCAGAACACAACCTCAGCCCATCCTTGTTTTTGCAAATGTGTGGCCACAAAAGTAGAAATCCCGGAGTACTAACCCTCCAGGGTCAAACTACAGAAAGCTGTGTGTAAAGGCATCTTTTATGCTGCTCTATAATCAGACATAGTTCAACACATAATTTAAAGGACTGTGTCATGATTTGATAAAATTCCCTAGTGCAATGGTCCACCATCATGTAGAAGGAAGGAAGAGTTTTGTACTGGCATTCATGAAGCTCTTGAACAGTTGAGTAAGTTCAGGAAAATATTATAGTATTTGTAGTGTCTATTGCTAGATACTTTGAGGAGGGTAATAATAGAAGTATTTCATTTTTGAAGGTAATAGGAATAGACAAAGCGGACCCTAATATCAGGGGACAAAAATGGTTATTTTATTTAAACAAAATGGTTATTTTACGTTGGCATGAGACAGCCACAGGGCTTAATATTTCATGTTTCTTGCTAGCTATGTTTAATGTCACCTCTCTTTATATTTACTCTGTTCACATGTATATTTTCCTAAATTAAGTAATAATTGTAAATAGATATAACCTTTGGAGTTAGGTAACTTTGTGTAACTTGTTTAACCTTGTTCTATCGGACTCCCAGTGGTGATTTATGATTGGTCCATTGTTAGCCCCTCCCATACACCCCCATTGGATGCTTCCCCTTTAAATACTGTTTTTTGCACCATATGATCAGCCTATGACGAAGTGTCCCCTGATGACACAAAATGCGTCAGGCTTTTGTTTTAATTTCTGAAAATAACATGTAATTCTTTACTACTTTAAAATCTGGCTTCTGTTTCTCAACTATCCGTGATTGAGTATGTACCAGCCTGCTTTGATGTTTCTGTGCATACTCCCTCTGCTGAGGGTCTGGGGCATGTGCACCTGGACCCACCATGCATAGCGGTAAGTGCTTAAGTTTGAACACTCCGCATTGGTTTTTTTGCCCCTCTATGTATTTGGGAAGCTCTAGATATGTAAAAAATAATTTTGTACCTAGAAACTTTATTTTAAATTTAGTACATACTCGCAATTCTAGCAAGTTATGAACAAAAGAATAAGGAACATGGAAAATGCAAGAATCAGAAATAACCACATCATCAGACACATACCTAAAAGTCTGGAAGCCACACGTGAAGTCTCAGTCACTCATGTAATGTTCTGCTAGAAACAGATATTTATGGCCTCCGACCTACGACGGATGTGTTCCATTAAATCACTATTTTATTATATTTTGACCCTTGAACGTGTGGTTTTGGTCCACTGTATGAAATGAGTAGGACTCCATTTACTTATATTATTCTTACAGTTCACCAAGGTTATCGGACTACTAAGCATGAGGTTGCAGTTAGATCCTACTGTATGTAATGGACGAAATGGAACATTTCCCACCATCATGAAACAAGTTCATTTGAATTTGGGAAGAACTGTGTTAGACTACAACAACACTGTATGTTACCTACAGTATATAGGAATAGACATCCAGAAAAATATGACTGTAACTTGTTCTCAACAATCCCACATATGCACAATTTTCATACACGGAAAAGGCTGAAAAGAGAGATACCTGTCCTCTAGAACAAAAGAAGTTCTTAAATAAATTCTTCAATATATTATTTTCTTTTCTGTACTTTTCCCATCTTCTCTATTTTGTTCCCTTCAGTTTTCCCTCTTCACTTCTGTGCCACTAAATTCCCTCCACCTCAGTTTTACTATTTCTCCCTTACCATTCTCTTCTTCTGAGCTTCCCTTTATCTTCTTATACTTTACACATTTCCTTTTCTTCTTTCGTTTTCTTTGTTTTGCATTTTTACATTTTGCTTTATCAATACCACCATTCTGCTACCCCACTGCCCCCCTTATAACTCATGATTTTTCTACATAGACCAATTACTAAGCATTGCTTGAAAATGACAAGGTACAGGCAGGCTTGAGAAGGCAGACAAAGTGATATTTGTCCCCCAGCCTATATGAACGCAGTATATGATCATTAGCCCACTGTTAAAAATATATATATATATTTTTAAAGATGGGATTTAAAATGTGTGGGATGGGGGCAGCCATGGCTCCAACAACTATTCCCTGAGGTCACATAGGTGGGAATTTCTTTGTTGCATTCTAGTATGCTGTTATAAGGGTTGTAATGTAGTGTAATGACTGCTATGTCATTATTACCCTGTTTAGCCCTCACCAAAAAAAATAGCTAAATCACAACAAATATCATAAGCCACATAACTGTATGGCTGATTTAGCATTGGTTTGGGTGCAAATGCTAAAGCCCAGACTTGGAGCACCTGTGCTGTACCACTTGTACGTCAAATGCGTAATTTACAGGGAGTAGTGAACTTAATGCCCCTTCTAGAAGTGCAACAGACAGTAAAATACAGGGATGTTTGTACTTTGCCATGTTTTTTGTCTGTTTTTAGTCCCAGAGTTTGTAGACATGTAGTAAGCACACCCTGAAAATTCCCACACAGTATTTACACAACAGCAGGATATATTCTTATATATTTATGGAAATACTTACATGCCTACATCCATCCAGAGCATTTGCCTCTTCTCACATGAGCAATTCTGGTTCAAATTTACTTACCTCCGAAATTGTGCCAGCGACGGCTTCGCTCACATCATCACACTTCGCCAGGTGAAAATTCGCCAGGACAACGCTAGTTCACTAAAATGCAAAGTTGCGTCCAGGGTGCCGAATGCTTGCGAAGTAGCACTAGCGTTGGCTAATTTGCATACGGCAGAAAGTTCAATTTCAATGGACGTATATGTAGCAGCAAATATATTACACTACACAAGCCCAGGGAACCTTAATAAAATAAAATAGAGTTGTTATTTTGCCTTTTTTTTTTTGGAGGAACTCCTATCTACTCTATTGCACTTCGCCTGGTCTGAGGTGGCGAAGGCAAGTCTGGCGCAAGAGATAACATTAATTTAAATCCGCATCTTAGTGAATTTGCGTAGTTACGTCCATTCGCCAGAGTGAAGTAGCACTAGAGTCTATCTTCTTCACTAGCGAAGTTACACCAGTGCCCGTTAGTAAATCGGCCCCTATAAGACATATGTGAACTCAAGAAGAGAATAGACAATGAATCTGTAGAGAGTAAACTGTGCCCCACTAATCCAAACTTCCTTTGTTTTATCAATCCTATCTTGAGTCACAGGATTTAAGAAAATATAATTTGAGCTCTCATTTGTGATCTCATTAGATTGTGTATGCTGCCAGCTTGTGTCACTGTAGCTACTCTTTTCTCTGTCACTCTCTTCTCACATACAGATCCAACAAAGGATATGGCCCTGTGAGGGAGGATAAACGCTCAGTCTCTGCTTAACATCAACATTTCAGTGTTGAAAGCAAAACATATATCACTGGAATTTAAATATAATCAATTCATTATGCTCTAACAATTTCTCTACAAAGCGAATTATCCATTCCACATGCCGCATTAATTGGGGTGCCCATGGTCAACTTAAAATCTATGAGGCGCCTGTTCATGGGAACTGACACTCACTGCATGCTGTAAAATTGCTTAAGACAAGAAACATGGAGTTTTTCGAAGAAAGATCAAATTACTTTCCATATTCTATATTTCAAGTCAAGTAAGCAGAACAGGCCTATAGAGCCTGTGACAACAAACTGTATAATGCATCCTAATGGTTAGGTAATGAAGACTGTCTGGCATTACAGCACTAATACAATTCAAGGATATTTCTTTTTGCTCCAGACCCCTTAACCCCCTCTGCTTTGAGTCTGCTTTGAGACATAAACATAAAACTAAATAGGAAATCTCAGAAATGTACATTAAAATCAAAATAAAGAATCTATGAATATTTATGGTCAAACCATATATTTTATACTTGGAGTTTAACTGTGTTAGGGCACCACTTATTACTCACTTAAAATTCTAGCAAGACATGCTGGGCCCCTCCAAATATTTTTTTGGGGGGCCAGCCAGTTCCTCCGCTGATCAATGTTGTGCAAACCAGTCCAAAAGCTCGCTGTAGCCGCAGGTCAGGCAGTATTGGTCCGGCACAACATTGTTGCCATGGGTCACTGAAAATATTGACAACTTGCCTATAGGATTTAGCAAAGAGCACTGACGCATTTTATTTTCTCCCTTACTATCATGAGTTGCAATCTTTAAATCTATATAACCTGTCAAAATAAAATATATGTCTTATAAAAGATACACTTAAGTAGTAATTGCGTTATATATTAAAAAAAATAAAGCTGAACTCATCTAGGCATTTTTTAAATGTTATTCATTAATGTCAAGATTATTTTATTTTTAATAATAAAACCATTAACATTTTACCATATCAAGTAAAATATAATTAGAAGCATCCTAGATATAAATCGATTACAAATTATACTATCGCTACTGGATGTACACATTCTGTTCCACGGCAGTTGGGTCTATTGAAATAATGCAGAATAAAGCAGAAGCCCAATGATTAACAGAAGAAGAAGTATGCAGGGCTTTGTGGGAAAATGAAGTACTGGATCAAGAAGAGATGACTTCTGTTCAACTGTTTCAAGAGCTAGAACCAGCAGTGCAGAAAAGAGACAATACAGAAAACATAGCTTTCAATAGTGATTACATTTACAATTAACTTGCAATTGGAAGGTATATCGCTTGTGGTTCCAGTTACTTAAAGAAAAAAATGGGTTAGGATGGTAGCCCTAGTTGTTAGCTTTAAGGGACTTACAATCACTGATATTTTCTAATTCACATATATTAGAAAGTAGCTAAAACTATATTTCATTAAGCAAAATGTTATGGTTGGATTTATCTCCAATAATTTTTATTAAAGACATAAAACCATTGTTGGGACAATTTGCAATCGATGCTGTTTGGAAACAGTAACGCTAAAGAGAGAGATTATGGGAACTCTGCTCTGGGTATTCTAAGACCTCTAAGCAAAGAGTAAAAGCATCTCAAAGTGTCTCAATTCTAATAACAGGTACTGGTTTAATAAGCCAGCTGTGCACACGTATGTTTGTACATACAGCAGGGAAGAGAAGTAATGAACACGTCAACGTTTTTTCTCAGTAAATATATTTCTAATGGGGCTATCAACATAAATTTACACCAGATGTCGGTAACAACCCAAGTAATCCACGCATACAAAGAGCTCAAAACTAATAAATCCATAGATTAGGTTATGTGTAATAAAGTAGAATGACACAGGGAATAAGTATTGAACACATGAAGAGGTGAACAAAGGCAAGGAAAACCAAGAAACCTGCTGAAATCGGTCAGTATTTACAAAGCAATCCTGCCCCCTATCAGTGCAGATTACTATCAGCAGGTTTAGTCCTAATTAATGGTGTAAAACAAGGGCAGTAGAGGAACTCCCTGAGGGGCTGGGGTGCTGCCTGGCACTGCAAGGGGCAGAGGGAGCCGTGATCAAGTGTCAGAGAGTCTTGAGTGAGGCTGAGGACTTTACAAAAAGGAGTACTGTGAGTAGTGGGGTGAGCCAACTGTTTGCTTTTGCTGGTTGTCCACAAGGGATCCAGTTTAATGAGGGAACTCATCAAATGTGTGACGGTAGTGCACAGTGGGCAGGATTTATTTTTATGATTTATGTTTTGTATTCTGAAATGGTCACCCCTAGGCTGGAATGTATTGTGTATGTTGGACACTTGGGAAAATAAACCCGTGTTTACCCTGAAGAGCCATGGTGTCACTGTTTTATGGCTCCTTTGACCTATGCGGCCTGCCTACTATTTACGAATAGCCCCAGAATTTACATGTACAAGCTATAGGGTTGCCACCTCATCCCTTTAAAACTGAACATATATGGAATCCACAGCCTGCATAGCTAATTAGCAATTCATTTACATGCATGCTGCAGACTGAACTGATTTATGTGCAGCCATGCATCATGCATCTAAATGAATTGGTAATTAGCCATGCAGGCTGTGGATTCCATATGTGTTCAGTATTAAAGGGGTGAGGTGGCAACCCTAACAACCTACCAGTTTGTCACAATATAAACTGTCCATAGTGATGGCACTCCCAGGATTTACACCAACACCAACAAAGTGAAGCCAAAAGAAGGTTTACTGATCAATAATAAACCTTCTTTTGGCTTCACTTTGTTGGTGTTATGTAAATCTTGAGTTTCATCACTATGGACAGATTATTCTTTGTTTGCATGAGCACCCAGGTTTCTTTTTCATTTCAAGGTGTGTAGTTTACACATGCTAACTTATATACAGTATCGGACTGGCCCAGCGGGACACCGGGAAAAAATCCGGTGGGCCCCGACCCTCATGGGCCCCTGCCGGGTCAGGCCCCCTCTCCCGATGCTCTGTGTTTTAAAAAATATATTTTCAGTGATGCGCAGTGCCTTGTGCGCATATGTGCCGAAGGGGCACCTTGAGAGAGAGAGACATACAGGGGTGCTTATGATTACATATCGGTAGATACAAAACGCATTAGGACATGTAACTTTTAGTAACATGGAATAAACTTTTACGCTTTTACTTTAAGGCTGGCTCAAGGAGTGCATGCTTGTTTTTTTATGTCTGTCTATATCTAGGGGGTATATTTATCAAAGTGTGAAGTTAGAGATCTCCACGGTCCACTAGAGTGAAAGTCCGCCACTCTCCATTCATTTCTATAGGATTTTGAAAGGCATATTTATCAAAGGGTGATTTTTCACTTTCACACATTGATAAATACTCTTTTAAAAATCCCATAGAAATGAATGGAGAGCGGCGGAATTTCACTAGTGGCGCGTGGAGATCTCTAACTTCACACTTTGATAAATATACCCCCTAGACATAAACAGACATAGACAAGCTGGCTGCCTGTACACGTAATTTCAGAGGAAGTTAGCTATGGTAGGCAGGTAAGCAGAGGATCAGGATCTTAAAGACAGGGACACAGCATCTTCAGGTAATAAACACAGGTTTATTTAGGAAAACTCTTCCAACATAAAGTCACTGTGACACAGGAACACAGTTCATCAGCGTTTTAACAGCACACACTCAAAGAATTTTCCCTTTACCTTTCTTCCCCCACCAAGGATTTAGGTTCACCAGCCTCTGGAACTCTCTTGGCAGCAAGACCCCCTCTGCCAGACACTGTCTCTCCCAGCCAGCACCAGCCAAGCCAGCCAGACGCCCTAGGCAACCTGGTCGGCTGCGGCGCATCGCATGTACTGATGCGCATGGGCAAACAGATAGGTGCGAGCGTGCGTACAGTGGATAGGCACGGGAGCACAAATAGACGAGCGCACACTTCCTCACAGCCCGGAACAGTTGAGCGGGGCAAACTGACTAAGGGTAGGAGAAAAAGATGGTACGTGCCTGGCTCCCTCCCACAGCTTTGCACCCTAGGCACATGTCTACTCTGCCTACCCCTAGTTCCAGCCCTGCTCCCAGCAGCACCACACTTCCCTACATTCTAGGAGGTGTTTGGAGAGCTTTAAGGTGTGGTAACACAGGCCTTTTATCTTTCCTAGGTAGCTCCTCTCTCTCTAGGGGCATTTCTGCCATGAGGCAAGGTGAGTACTTTGCCTCAGGCAGTATCTCCCCAGAAGTTACCATGGGCGGCAAAAAGCTAATCCTGGTAACTTTAAGAGCCGAATTTCTGTTTTTTAAACCGAAAATTAACATGGTGAAGGCATACCATCCATGCTGGTTGTTTAGCATCCCTTGATTAGGAAATTCAGGTGAAGTCTCATGCAGAAAATATTAAAAAAAAAGAAGAGCTGCAAGAGCCTCAGCACAACACCCTAGCAGGTGGCCAGATCCATCAGTCAGTCAATGCATTTGTAACTAGAAGAGATGCTCAATTCTGTGTAGTTACAGACAACGGGCTCATTTATCAACATTGGGCAAATTTGCCCATGGGCAATTACCTATAGCAACCAATTAGTAATAAGCTTTTTGAAGCCAGCTGCAAGTAGAACAATGAATGCAGCAGTTTGATTGGTTGCCATGGGTTACTGCCCATGGGCAAATTTGCCCAGTGTTGATAAATGACCCCCCCCCCCGAGCACTAGAGGGGCAGAGAGAAAAACTCAGAGGGCAGAGACACACGTGGAGATTCAGGGAGATTGGTCGTCCAGTGACAAATCTTCTTCTGGCGACTAATCCCCAATCTAAATCACCGACAGGATGGCACACGAAGAGCTTCGTTTTCCGAAGTCGCCAGAAGTTTTCTCGTGAGGCACGTGTCTCTGCAGGCAGGAGGGCTGTTCTGTGGCTGGTCTGCTGGATCCAGAAAATAGAAGCAGCAAAGTAAAACAGAGAGAAAATGCACACCCAGAAGAAAATGGAACTCATCTAAAGCAAAGTAAAAGAGATGGTTATCTTAAAGGAGTTTTTCACCTGCCAAACTTTAGTTGTTTACCAGAAATAAAGATATTTTTCAGTTGCTTTCCATTATTATTTTTTGTACCATTTTTCCAAAATAGAAGTTAAAGTCTAATGTTCCTGTCTCTGGTGTTTCAGGTGCAGATAATCCAGGTGCAGATTCTAAACTGTTACAATTTGCTACATTATTTCATCTATTTCTCAGCAGCATCTGTGGAATATTAGCAATTATTTTATTAATTTTACAGCTGAATTAAATGAATCTTAGGGATTTTCTCAACGGGGGCCACAGATAAGAAACGTATCAACTAATGTATCAATGTAGAACAGTTTAGAAGGCTTACCCGAAGTCACTATCACAGTAGGTAAAGATTCGGGGGGGGGGTAGCAAGTGAAGTTCTTAAAGTGTCTGAATGTAAGTACTCTGAATATAACATAGTTATGACTATGATTATTCCTTGAGTACAGATATATGAACTGTTATCTTGCCAGGTGATTCTTCTGATAAACCAGGGGGCATCCACATGATGCTGGTTCTGGCAATGTTCATTATTAGGGATTAAAGTATGTTGGGGTCTGTAATATAGATACAGAGAAGTCAAGTAATACTGCCAGGGTAATATTTCTGTGTTAGTACAGGGATGACTGACATAGAACTAGTAAACTGGATTCTCTTGCAATTGTAAAGATGTAATAAAAGCAGGGCTGGATTTACATAGCAGGCGCCCCTAGGCCCGCTGTTATTCGTCGCCCCGTCCCTTTCCTTTTATTCAATAAAATTCTCATCATCAGCACCAGAGCAATGGGGATTGCTGTACAGGAAATTTTAAAAACTATTGTATATCCTGTGCCTCCCCAGTGTTTTTAAACCAATGTGGGTGTGGTTGGGCAGCATGCCACCCCCTAAAATCCGGCCATCCTAGGCCCGGGCCCTGGTGGCCTCTCCACAAATCCGGGCCTGAATAAAATCCATTAGCTTTAGAATGCTAGGGGGCGTAGTAGGAGAGATTTTACAAGGGTTTATTTAGGAAATAAAAGCAATCAAATCTAGCAACATACATTGTTAAACTTCTGGCCACTGAAAACATTATTGAGGATTCATTAAAAAAAAGACTTCCTTCTGAAAAGTTACTCAGAACAGCTTTCATATGAATGTGCTCAGAACGGATCTGTAAGTAAGGAAGTGAAATATACACTGATGAATATCTTCTTACAGCCGCACATTAAACATGAGAAAAATTAGAAATTAAAAATTAGAAATGTAAGTAGTTTTCCCTTAAAAGGCCAGTATCGTTTTTACTATGCCAATCTCTACCACTATAATAAGTACTAAAGCAAGTTAGAGCCTCAGCAAATACAGGCTTATTTGGTAACATAGGTGCAGTTTTCCCTTTGTTCCTATCAGTCTACTACTAGTTAGAACAGAAAAAAATCCCTTGCCCTGGTGGACACTAAACAAATGCACCTTTTGCCCTACTCCCTTCTTTGCCCTGGCTGCTATAGACAACCACCCTGCTGCAATTTGGCATCTATCTTAGTAAATCAGCCTCACTGTTTTTTAGCAGCTAAAATTGCAGGAGCATGATAAGCATGCACCCAAGTCTCAGACTAACTGGTGCCTATTCTACTGCTATTTGCCATGTGATTTAAGGTTGCAGATACTTTAAAATCAGGAACACGCTAGATAAGTGCTGTACAACTCATTATAAATAGTGAGCCGATCATTTATCATATTGGAGGGCCAGATGGCCACTTCTGGCCCATAGGCTCCAGATGGACAGCACTGTTATAGATGACAAAAGCCACAATATTTGTAATGCATGGTAAATGTATTTGGTATTGGGTATTGCCCTTAAGTGTTCTGGGTAAAAGCAGTGGGCATTTTCAGTGACTATGATTGCAGAAGTAGTGGGCAGTCTGTTTGGTATGTATACAGAGGCCTTTTGGGTGTGCAATCATTTGCATTTTAGAGTTAAAGAGAGCAGGAAACTGGTATGCATCATGTGGGAAGTAAAACTTGCTGTGACAAAGCCTACACACACAAACACAAGATAAATATTTCAGATTCTTCTATTTCAGTTGTTTCCCCCTACAACAGAGTGTTTTGTCAGGATCCAAATGCTGTAGCTGAGAAAAGGCACACGGATTCTGGATGGTGGCAGAGAGGTATAGAAATGGTTCACAGTGTACACAATGTAATCAGAAATTGAATGTGAAACGAAGAACTGAGTCAGGCCGTGGCACACAGTTGGTGTGAATGCAATAAACTGCATTCGTTCAATTGTGGCAATACAAAAAAAAAAAAACAAGTGAAATATGAAAGTTTTCCCTCTTACTCTAGAAATGGCCACAAGAAAAGTTCAAATGTTTGGTTCTGTTTTCGTGTGCTTCCACACATCCCACAACATGTTCTTTAGCTCTTTCTCTGTTCCCCCTTGAGTTTAGTATTTGCCTAAAATAACTAAAATGTGGAATATTTGGAAACAAACCGTTCGTTTTTTTGTTTATAATCAGCAATGCCCCCCCCCCCCAGATGCAAGACAACAACTGCCTATACACATCTAGACAGACAAACAGATGGACTGGCTAGAACAAATAAAATGACAAGAAAATTTAGATAGAGGGGTACATAGCAGAATCACATTCATGGATAGGCATTAGTAAATGAGACGTGTTTTTACAATAATGAAACCTTTTTTTTCTGTGCCATTTGTATAAATGCTTTGTTGCTGTTTCAATCTGTCCACATATTTACCCTGAGTATTTTAACAAGG
This sequence comes from Xenopus petersii, assembly GCA_038501925.1. Lineage (NCBI taxonomy): Eukaryota > Metazoa > Chordata > Amphibia > Anura > Pipidae > Xenopus > Xenopus petersii. The sequence continues at coordinate 94,209,661 of CM076679.1, read as the reverse complement.
ATATATATTTATAATCCGTTGTGATGTGATGTATTTATATAATCTAGTAATGCATTATCCAGTGCAGAAACCTTACCAGCTCACCCATTCAGAGCTAGTGAAGCATAAACTCCACCTCAAAGCTAAATAAAGTAACGCAAGGAATTCTGGGAAGGGCAGTGGAAAAGGAAGAAAAAGCATTTTGAACTCTAGAACTTCATAGCAGGTGTGATCATTTTCAGTGAACTGCTATACTTATTATTAAAGGAGCTCTGAAAGAAGAAAGAAACCCAAAAATACACATTTTCCTACTAAAGAAAATTGTAATTCTGAACAATTTTTAATGTGAATAAATTTACTGTATTTGTAAATATAACTACTTTTTTTTGTCTGTCCATTTCTATACTTTAACAGGAGTAAAAATATCATGGAAGACACCATCTAATTTTGGCTAGAGACAGGATTCCATTTAGTGGAACCACCGACATTTTATATCCGAATGTTGCTTAGAATGATATTTTCTTTGAATAGGCAAATTTTATTTTTGTTTTACATCCCTTAGGTGAATGTGTAAATTTAGCTCTATGTAATTCTTCTGTAGTAAATGCTGGAATTGACCAAGTAAGAATACATTAGGATATTCTGCTACTGACCGCCAGCTCACATATGGGAATTTCATAATGAAGGTAAGACAGAAACACCTGAAGTCATTTCAGTTTCACACTAATTAAAAATATTGATAGAGTTCATAGATGAACTGCAAACAGCCTGGAAAGAACAGTTATGTCTTATAAACTAGAGCAGCTCCAGAACCAAAACTATAAAAATGAAAACGATTGGACACATTACTCAACCTGCAACAGGTACACCTACAACCCTACCTGCTATCTGCAACTGCCCTTTTCAATTAGTTTTGCTAGTGGATTGTATACAGTATAAGGCATGTTTGCTGTTATACTGTATTTTGTTTATAGAGCTGGTGTCTAGAAGCACTGTGTAGTATTTTGTACTTTTTATACACTTTTTTCCTTATTGTTTGCCTGGGATTGTCTATTATTTGCAAATATTTGATATAATTATCATCATTTCATCATCATTTATTTATATAGCGCTGTCAAGATACGCAGTGCTTTAGATACAAACAGTTCGGACTGGGCCGGCGGGACACCGGGAAAAAACCGGTGGGCCCCGGGCTCTTGTGGGCCCTGCCGGCCCAGATCCGCTACTTAGTTTGGCTGCGCGACCCCACTTTGTCGGGGGTCGCGGTAGAATAGAGGATCTGCGCATGCGCACAAAGCTATTGCTGCGCGCATGCACACAAACGTGGCGCTGCGCGCATGCGCGCTGCTCCGATGAAGCACGCCGGAGCGGCAGCGGGGGCCGGAGCGGGGCCCTGGGGCAATAGCCCCGGTGGGCCCGAAGCCCCCCAGTCTGGATACAAAGTACTTATATGTCCATCTAATCATATACTGTATCTTAAATTAATTCGCTTTTGTTCCTGATTATACTACATGTGCTATAACAAGCACTTTCTCTCTCTGTTTAGATGCAATTCTATTGTCTTTCAGAGAGAGGATTAACCTATCAATACTCTGCCCCCAGCATGCTTCAAGGGACAGTCCCTAGAAGGTACAGAACACTTCCAATGGCCAAAAGCAGATGTCACAATCAATGAATTTCCCACCTGGAAATAATATTGTTCAAACTGTTTCACAAAAGAAAACACAACAAAACCCTTTGTGCAAAGAATATACTATTAATTTTAAAACACTATATTGTTTCCCTTTTTAAATAATGTATTATTTTGTAATAATATATTTAAACATATTCTGTAATAAAAATAGAATTATACATGAGGCACCCTGAGAGAAGATTCTAGTTTTTACATTCACCATTATTATCAATAATAATCATCAGATTATTTTTAACTCATAACATTTATAGTCGATTGTAACGTTTTAAAATATGTGAATTATATTTTATACATGCATACATACATACATACATACATAGACAGTACGTTGTGTATATACAAAGAAACCTCAATTTTACATTCCAGCTTGAGCAGTGATAAAGGAAATCCCACATGCAAATTCACACAGGGTTTCGGAGAAAAAAAAACCTCCCCCCAAAACCCTTTGTGAGTTCCTTAACTCACACCATAATTCCTTTTTGAGCATTAGTAAATCAACCCCTAAAGTTTTCCCTCATTTTACACCATTTTTTGTTTTTGTGGTCCTACCAATATATAATGCATTTCCCTGATTTTACATTTTCCTAGATTTTACACACTTTGGGGCACATTTATCAAGGGTCGAATATCGAAAATAAACCCTTGAATTCAACCCTCGAATTTAAATCCTTCGAATTTTGAATTTGAAGGATTTAGCGCAAATCCTTCAATCGAACAAAGTAAAATTCGTTCGATCGAACGATAAAATCCTATGAATCGAACAATTTGAACGATTTTAAGCGATCGATCACAGGATTTTTGTTCGATCAAAAAAAAGGTTAGGAAAGTGCTGGGGAAGGTCCCCATAGGCTAACATTGTACCTCAGTAGGTTTAAACTGCCGGAGTATGTAGTCGAAGTTTTATTTAAAGAGACAGTACTTCGACTATCGAATGGTCAAATAGTCAAATGATTTTTAGTTCGAATTGTTCGAATAAAAGTCGAGGTTGAAGGTCGTAGTAGCCTATTCGATGGTCGAAGTACCCAAAAAAATACTTCGATATTCGAAGTTTTTATCATTCGAATCCTTCACTCGAGTAAATGTGTCCCTTTATGTGTATTAGTATATAGGTAGTACTATATTGCCTAATTTATGTACATTTTAATTATTTTAACAGCAATAATGCACAATAATGCAATTTGCTAGTGAACTTGTGCTTAGGTAAATTTTGCACTTAGGTCAATTTTAAAGAGGTCAATTTTGCGCTTAGGTCAATTTTAAAGAGACAGTACTTGACTATTGAATGGTCAAATAGTCAAATGATTTGCATAGGGCAGGTAATTTAAAGTTGTTTGGAGGTCTTTATTATAAATGCTTGAAGTTACCACTTTTTATTACAAATGTCAACTCTGGCACATCTGCTGTCTTGAAAAAATATTCTACAAAGGGCTAAAAATCTATGTGCAACAATTTTAATTTGTACACTTTTTGGCTTTTTTTCCACTCTGATGCTTTCAGTGCTAGTTACCTTGATGTGTATATGGAAAAGGACAGTTAGACTCTAACCCTTCTAAAGCTGGGGGTCCAGGGCAAGTGCAGTGTTTTCAGCAGTGACACCCAAACACTGTTGCTAATGTCTTAGTCTTTTTACTTTTCAGATATTTCCTTTTAAACGACTGAGAGCTCAAGGCCAGGTATGATGTTGTGCCCACAATGATAATGTAGTGGAGGGGAGCCAAGACTATAATAACTCTTGATTCTTTAGTAGCACTATGTTGTATTGCTGTGCAGCACTTTAAACAGAATTTTTCAAGCACATCATGGAATACCTGCCCTACAGACATAGAAATATAATTTTTGATATCTGTTTCATGCAATGATAAAGTGACTTGCCCAAGGTCATAATTAGATGAAACAAGAATCAAATCCAGGATTCCCTACTTCAGAGCTCAATGCCTATAACCAGTGTTCTAGCCCATTAAATCATTCTCTTTGATTTTCAGTAGGTTCAGCTTCTTTCATTTATAGGGCCCAAACACACAGGGTTCCATATTCACATATCTTACTCAGTAATGCAGAATTAAAAAATGCATTTCTCTAGAGCACAAATTCTGATACCAATAATACTAAAAAAAAACTGCTTTTCTATCACAACTGTGTGAGAACAACTGTCTGTGCCTCTGTCCAAAGAAATTTTAACCTATGGCCTTAAGCTGGCCATAGATGTTGAGATTTTTAAAAGATCTGATCCTCATCGTGAGACCACGATTTTCTCTGAACGATCGTACGATCGTACGAATTGACCATCAACTAAAAATACCAATTTACCAGCAAAACAAGCTGCCTGTTTGGCCTGCAAACATAGATAGATTGCACTGGGGCCGACAAAGATTTTTTGACCTGGCTGATTAATTTCCTGACAGATGTCGGCCGAAAAATCGTAAGATGTACAATTGTTCGAATCCCACTAACCGCACAATAATTTCGAAGGATTGGTCGGACTTCCCTAAAATCGGTCGTTCGGCATGTAGAATCGTCACGTCTATGGGGAGCTTGAGACTGTAAGCTCTAAATTGCAGGGATCTCCTTCCTCCTTTGTTTCTTACCACAAGACACTTTGGGGCCCATTTACTTAGCTTGAGTGAAGGAATAGAATAAAAAAAACTTTGAATTTTGAATGTTTTTTTTGGCTACTTCGATCATCGAATAAGCTACTTTGACCTACGACTTTGACTTTGAATCGAACGATTCGAACTTAAAATCGTTCGACTATTCGATAGTCGAAGTACTGTCTCTTTAAAAAAAAACTTCGACCCCCTCGTTCGCAACCTAAAACCTACCGAAGTCAATGTTAGCCTATGGGGAAGGTCCCCATAGGCTTTGCTATCTTTTTTTTGGTCGAAGAAAAATCGTTAGATCGATGGATTAAAATCCTTCGAATCGAGCGATTTGATGGATTTAATCGATTTTTCGTTCGATCATACAATCAAACTATTTGCGGTTAATCCTTCGACTTCGAAGTTGAAGGATTTACATTCGGCAGTCTAATATCGAGGGTTAATTAACCCTCGATATTCGATCATAAGTAAATTTGCCCCTTTATCTCTGGATATTTATATTTATCTACTGCTGTGTTTGTCCTCCCTTTGTACTTTTCTGTATTGTAAAAATCTGCAGTGCTGCATATACTTATCAGGTCTATATAAATAAGTTATACATACATACATAAATACATTACTGAACATACTGGCTGAGAAGCAATGGCAGTGGTTGAGTTAGAATTTTTACTTCTAATAAGAAAAATATATAAACATGGTACCTGATTGGTTTTGATAGACATTCAAGGGAATTTACCTTTAAAAGATAGAAAGACATCCATAATCTAAAAAAAGGATTAAAGGCTTACCAGGGGGGGTACTGAGTGATAAAAACAGACACAAAGCTGCCATGTTGGCACTTAGCATTCTGCTCCACCCTTAACACCTGTGGGCCAGCTCCTTCCACTGCCCTGCTCCTTTGGTAGGTCCATGGATAATGTTCAGTGATAGGCTGTATGTGGCTGCCATTGCATTCATGACTCTGTATAGGCTATAAAATTAAAATGCCTCTCAATAAAATAAGACATTTTTTTACTGGGATTTTGTTAATTTGTAGGATCTAAATCAACAGATACAAATACAAAATTTAAAAAAAAAGGTAACTTTTTGACATTACTGCATTTTAATGAAATTAATACCGCTGATAAATCTCATGCAAGTTCCAGTGCACATTACTTTTATAGTGCCTGCCATTAGGCTTGACTTCTTGGAAAACAGAATTATGGTTAAATAAATAGTGATTTGTATGCATTTCACTGGTGGAGAGGGTGTTATTATGTAAGTTTTTCAGAAAATGTTACTATACTGCGTATGCTTAATTAAGTCTACACTAGGAATCCTTGAGGAGTCAGGTAAGATGGTGATACATCTTTGAATATTCCCAGTAGAAAAAAGCTTTAGAGCTTATCTATTCAGTGTCGGACTGGTATACCAGGGGCCCACAAGAAAACCTTACACCGTGGGCCCACTTTCCAAACTATTATTCCTCCTCTCCTCACGCAACTCCTAGTCCTTTATTTTTATTTAATATACTATTTACTATAGTATTTGTATTTACTATACTCTGTTCTTCCAATATTGGGGAGGGGATTATTTATAAAAATCTGAATTCTCTGAAATCCAAAATCTGCACAGATTTTATCCCCTTATTTTTCAATACATTTTTCCAAATGTTTCTTCTGTAGGGAAAAAAATTCAAATCGTACAAATTTTTCGGATTTGACGCCCGAAAACCACTTTTAGGATTATTGCACGAAACCTAGCGCAGATTAGGATATCTTCGGGACTTCTCCCATTGACTTCTACATAAACTCTGCAGGTCTGAGTTGGAGTACTTTTTTATTCAGACTTTTAACACCCTCTGGGTTTAATAAATCCAGAAAAAAATTGTTTTTTTTTCATGAAAAAAAAATTGGTACTTTTCTCCTTTAAAGGGCCAATGAGAAAAAATTGGACTGCAATAGATAACCCCCATCATCTCTTTTTTTTCTCATAAAGAAATAGGCAGGCCCGAATTTGTGGAGAGGCCACAAAGGCCTGGGCCTAGGGCGGCAGGATTTTAGGGGGCAGCATTCTGCACAACCACAACCACATTGGTTCAAAAATACTAGGGATGCAAAGGAGATACAATACTTTATAAATTTCCTGTGCGTCAATCCCTATTTCTTCGGTCCCAATGGAAATTTGTGTGAATAAAAGGGAGGTGCAGGGGAAATGAACAACAGCGTGCCTAGGGGGGCCCACAATTTAAATCCGGCATTGGAAATAGGGAATGACCATGAAATTGGCCAAAGGGTTAGAAGCTGGAGGGCCCACTGACACCTGTACCCAAGGGAGTTTTTCTGGTATCCGAGTTGGCCAGTCCGAGACTGCATCTATTATGGAAAAATATATTTGAAATACAGTTCCCACATTTTGCGTAAGTAAATTGTTCTCCAGACTAGGAACCGAAATTCATCTGTGTGTGCACCCCAGTCCTACGGTTAAAAAAAGTTCAAATGTTATAAACATGTGTTGAGGAATATAATAAATGTGCATATGTAAAGTTGGCAGGGATGCCAATTATAAAAATGTTCTGTTTTTAGCAGTAACTGCATTTGTAAAACCGTATATGTGTTGCAGCCATTTCATTGCTAAAAAAATGACATCCTAGCCTTCTGGGAACAGCATGGTCAGAATAATGTATTTCACATTTTCCTTTCATGTGATGAACCTCAACTGCACTAGAGACATCAGGTAGGGCCACTTAAGTCACCCTCAATATATCTACATCAGGTCTTGTCCAGAGTGAGCTATGTGATAACTTTAGCTGACAGCAGGCTGGTTACAGCAAGTGGTTGCTGTTTAGAAAGAACATCTAACCAGAAACGTAACTAGAGGAGGGCGGGCCCTGGCGCGAGACGTCCAGCCGGTCCCCCACCCCCCTCCGTACAATATTTTCTGCGCTGAATCCAGTGGCGCACAAGCTGCCGGGTGGCCCTGAGGGGGTGCGGACCCTGGCCCAGTTGCAACCCCTGCTCCCCTGGTAGTTACGCCACTGCATCTAACCATATTGTTTTACAATGTTGCTGCAAGGCTGAAAGTGAGGCTTACAAAGAGGATTTAGACAGTGGCAAAAAGAAGGGGACACAATGTCACTCATAGGTATATATGCTATAAGTTTACCTACAGTATCTGAACAAAAACATAGACTTTATCCCACAACTGATATAAGCAGTGCTCTAGTCTTCTATTTGTATTGGATTCTGGAATGCACTGTGTGCATTTTGTTATATTATTGTTGATCTTTTTTTTTTTAGAGGGTTTTTTTTGTGTGGATGTGCCGGCAGCAAAAAGTGAACAGACAGAGTTTGTGACCTGATAATTATAAACACATATAGTTAGTCTCACAATCACAATGAAGTATTTGTTAGAATCAAGCAGATTTTAAGCAGATTGCATACAGTGGAAAAATCATACCATAACTTTATAATTACTAATTTGACCTGTTTCCCTTTGTCGAAAATTTGCGATATGGTGAAAATATGTTAAAGCTGGCCTGCGCACTCTGACACTGTGCAACTTCTGACAGATTTCTTATCTGGTGCACAGGGCAGCCATGTCCCAGACAGAAGTGCTGCCTGAATGAGTATTAAGAGACATGCACTTCAGACACTTATGGGAAAATGTAATATGTTTTCACTCAAAAAACATTCGCAAACAACTTTGCGAATATTTGCAACAATGTTTGCGCCATTTTTGATTGATTAAAGACCTCAACAACTTCCTTGCAAAATTTGTGACCAAATTGCTTTTGTGAACGTTCGCAGTGTATGTAATACAATTTCACAATTGCAACCCATTTTTTGTAACAAAATAGGTGTTAAAGGTTTGCAGCACGCAATTAAGATTCGCAATGCAATTAAGCCTAACGCAGAATATTAAATTGAGGCAGGCAAATTTTTATTTGCAAAATTTTGCTCTTTTAATACATTTCCCCCTAAGTGGGAAATGTATTAAACCCCGTTAGTGCACTTCTGCCTGGGGAAATTGTAAATGACCCTTTGCATTCTTTTGAAGCAACAAAACAAAACATTAGTCTCTCAATAAGCAATATAAGGGCAGTGAAAAAGGTTTTTTTTGCCTTCACTGAAATTGCACTTATTAACTACTTCTTGCATCTAAACTGTACACAAAGCCAGTAGGAACTATGCAACCATCGTCTCTCACAAAGACTTGCTGGCAGTAGCAGTATTGTTCCATGAATCGCCATACCCCAGTTGTGCTGTCGCCAACATTTGCCTTTAACACAGTGGGGATCATTTACAGGGAGAAACTCCGCAGACGATTTTGGAGCGATCCGACGCACTGAGCAAAATGCATGCGTCAAATTGGATGCAGCGGAAATAAGGTAAGTGAATGCATTGTCAGATGGTGTCACATCGTTGATCCGACACAACACGACTGTCGGATGCAGACACAGCACGCAGCTGACAATGCCAATGCGACACCATCCGACAATGCCATTACTTACCTTATATCTGTCGCATTCGATTTGACCCCCTTGTTTTTTCACAGCGATTCGGATCGCTCCAAAATCGTCTGTGTAGTCCTACCCTTAAAGTTCGCGCAGCACATATTTTTTTGCAAATGGTTGTATTGACCATAGTTTTTCCTGAGAGCTAATATATTGCACTGCTCTGCCCGTCTCTCTGGTTTTTGCGAATTCGTATTGTGAATAAATCTTCACAAATGGTGCGCAAATGAGATGTTTGAGGTTGTTGTGCGCGAAAATTTGCACTTTGCGAAACTGTTTTGCGAATATTTTCTCCGCCACCAAAGTTGTGACGTGATTCAGTCGCAGAGTGTGCGCATAAATATTCGCAATTTGCGACTTTTGACATATTTAAAAAGCTCTTATAAACATTCGCATTGTGAAAAAAATAGTTCAGCTTTTAGTTAGCTAGTATGTTATAGAATAGCTAATTCTGTGCAACTTTTCAATTGGTCTTCGTTAATTATTTTTTATAGTTTTCTTTTTAAATCATTTGCATTCTTCTGACGCTTTCCAGACTTCAAATGGGGGCCACTGTCCCTATTTAATAATCAAATGCTCTGTAAGGCTACACGTTTATTGTTATTGCTACTTCATCATTCTATTCAGACCCTCCCCTATTATATTCCAGTCTCTTATTCAAATCAATGCATGGTCGTTAGGGTAATTTTGACCATAGCAACCAGATGGAATTGCAGTCTGGAGAGCTGCTGAATAAAATGCTAAAGAACTCATAAACTACAAATAATAAACAATGAAAACTTATTGCAAATTGTCTCAGAATATCACTCTCTATGTCATATTAAAAGTTAATTCAAAGGTGAACAGCCCCTTTAATAATATGATGCCATTATGACTTTATCTTGTATAGCGTAAGCTGAAAACTAAGAATAGTTCCATATGTAAAGCATTACCTCCTTGCAGCAGAGAATGTAAACCAGCATCCACTCAACTGTGTGAAATTCAGTTTCCAGGAGTATGACATTTCTGACCTATACATATAGTTCCAAGTACATTTCTTCTTTAAGGACCTTAATGTTTGAGTATAAGGTACAATATCTACCAATATCTACTGTTAAAATTGATGATTGGGGTTTTCTTGGGCTAATTAGTTATTTAAAGGAGAACTAAACCCCCGCAATGTTTTTTTTACAGAGGTATGGGATCTGTTATAATGGAAACCCAGTTTCCAAACAGCTCTGTAATACAGTAGTAACATGTATTGTATTGTCCTATTTACAAAAGCAATTGATTTGTTCTCAATATTAATATGGGTAAGACAGTACCTTGTACTAGAACAATCCTTGTATTCTGGAATAATTAAGGCATGGTGCTCCACTTAAGAATGCTTTCTTATGCAGAAAACCCCAGGTCCTAAGCATGTTGGATGGATAATAGATCTCATGCCTGTACTAATCAGCAAAAAAAAACAACTGATCAGAAGGTAAGTTTTAGTTATCTGCATTGCTAGCAAATCACCTGTACTAAATCCCTGTAAAATCTTCATGCACTAAGGGTGTTTCATTTTAAATTTACATGTTCTGAACATCTATCTGCCAATGAATAAAAATATTATGTTTATGTTATGTTATCTGTGTAAGTATATAGTAACTTTCATCATGTATCCAAAGAATGAGCATGATTTTATTGATTTTGTACTTCATTGTATATTCCTACTCATTCAGACGCCAAGATACTAACAGTCTGATGGAAAGAATGATTTTTAAAGTGCTCTGAGCTGAAGTGTGGAACCATTCCTGTAACTGAGAGACTTCTTATTTTGATTTCCTTCAGCTCACTACACAAAATGAATCAGCTTCCTTGTGAAAGGCACATTTCCTCATTTGCTAGGACACATTCTGCTGGTGAACTCACAGATACTGAAATGAACACCCTCCAGCTACTGTGAAACACAATTTGGGCAGCATGGTGACTCTGTGGTTATCATTGCTGCTTTATTCCAGCCAGTTCACTATTAACAATGCATACTGTATGTATGGTCTTCCCATGCCTCCATGGGTTTTCTCCAAGCCATGTAACTTGGTCGTATGGGGCCCTTTGATTACTACAAAAAACCCATCATACCAAAAGTTTATTTTAAGATGAACTACCCGTTTAATACATTGATGGGTTGTTATCTAAAGCCGAGCACCAATAGTCTGGAAAGCATGTTCTGCAAAATTGATATCAGATATTCCATACACTTTGATGATCTGATTTTAAACTGTTCTGGAGCCTTTTAATACATTGATGGTTGGGGTTTCTTGGGCTAATTAGTTATTTAAAGGAGAACTAAACCCCCCCACGATGTTAAGTCCCCACTGAACCCCCTCCCTTTGCCCACTCCCTGCCTCCCTTCTGCACAGTTTTACCCCTGAATTCTGTTCCTTCTTGAAATAGTGACCGGACATATAGAGTGAGCACAGCGGAGCTCACAGGTGCCATCGTCTTCTCTTCTGTAATCTTTGTGAAGTGAGCGGTGTAATGGCGCACGTGCAGTTGGAGCGATCTTCCAGTTCGTAACAACTGCGTATTGCCGAAGGGGAGGAGGAAGAAGAAATTAAGATTACTGAATAGAAGAAGATGGCACTCGTGAGCTCTGCTGCGCTCACTCTGCATGTGCGGTCACTATTTCAAGAGGGGACAAACTGTGTGCATCAGACACAACATGACTGGCGGATGCGAACGCTGTACATTGCATCTTCATCTGACAGTCGTGTTGTATGCACGCAGTTTGTAGATGCGACATTTGTGACATTTGCCACATACGGCTTGTGCCGACGCGATGAGAGGAAGCGGATGCAACGAGACGGATGCACCGAATATTATGTAAGTAATAGGAATGTCGGATCTACAAACTGCGTGCATCCGACATCGGATGAAGATGCGACGTGTGGCGTTCGCATCCAACAGTTGTATTGTGTCCGATGCATGCAGCTTGTAGGTCTGACATTCCTATTACTTACATTATATTTGGTGCATCCACCTCGTCGCATGCACTTACTCTCATCGCATTGGATCTGAAGAAGGCGCACCATCTGTTTCAGCCCTTACATTATATACTGTACATCCGACGTGCTGCCTGTGCTTCCTCTCATTGTGTCGGATCTGAAGAACACGCATTGTGTAGTTCGGCTCGTACTAACAAAATTGCTAAACTGCACATGTGCAGTTACCCATAGTACGATCATACGATTTTCCTTCGAATATAAAAAAACTTCGAAAATTGCTCTGGAAGGTCCCCATAGGCTAACATAGAACTTCGGGAAGTTTAAGTTGGCGAAGTATTGAAGTCGAAGTTTTTATAAAGAGACAGTACTTCGATAATCGAATGGTGGAATAGTCGAACGATTTTTACTTTTAATCGAAGCCGAAGTAAATTCGAAGTCGTAGTATCCTATTCGATGGTCGAAGTATTCAAAAAATGTATTTGAATTTCGAATTTTTTAACTTCGAAAATTCCCTCAAATTCACTTCGACCCTTGATAAATCTGCCCCCAAGTGTGTTTTCTTGCCTGCTGCATGTTCATTTGCTGCTTTTAATATCAACCAGGAATGATTTTGAATACAGACAAACTATACTTACAGAGTGGACAGTCTGTACCATTCAATAAAGGCTTTTTACTAGAAGCTGGTTTCCCAGTTGTATATTTATTGTGTAATTTGTGAACTTATTTGAAACTTATTGACCCCCATTGATTTGATAAAAACAGCTATCTTCATGTATAAACTAGTTTGGGCCTATTTGAAATGAACTAAAGTGGCTTCAGATCAAAGTGGAGCCATGTAATTCTGTAATATTAATCAATGTGCTTCTCCTGGTGTCTGCATAAAAACAGACATGTATTGGGCTTGGAAGAAATAAAGGATAAGATATTGGTGAGGGCCTCATAGCTCAAATAAATGATCACTTGTTTGATGATACTGGTTCTCCAGAGTGGTTGATCTGGTTCAGAGATGGCAGTAGCTCCCAGGTTCCCTTGTGTGAATAGGCACAGCAGGAATGGGAGGCAGAAAAAAGGCAATTATGTTTAATGAATGGGATTTTACATGCAATTGACTGTGAGGAATTTTGTGGGCCCACAATTGCACATACCAAGGTAAATGGCCCCTATATAGTTTTGTTTAAGTTAGGTTCCATTTGAAGTGGTGTAGATTTATCCAGGAGGATGATAGAATGGAGTTAGAAACCTGGGTCCAAATATTCGTCATTAGAAGTGGACAACTAGAGAGGCTGCCTCTCCCACCTGTTCCCACCCCTGTGCATTTACTTCATGCAGGGAGCACAAGAATTCATAAATATGCCCCTGGCGGTTAGGGAAGAGGTGTCTAAATATATATGTGAATATAGTCCACATATCCACATAGTGATATTTAAAGCTAAATTGGATAAATTGGATTGCAGTTTTGAGCCTGCATTGGAGATTTTGGCTATTGATATGTGTATGTCCCTGTGCATGGACCCTGTGCATGGACCCTGTGCAAGGACCCTGTGCAAGGACCCTGTCTTCAGCCCAAATATTTACTTACCTGTCTCCTGCCTGCACCAACTTTGCAGACGTTGAGCTCTGAGGGCTCTTTATAGCAATAAAACTTCAAAACATGGGCACAGTTTGCAGCTTTGCCTTCACTAAGCTCCCAGGCTTTGAACTTTACATCTTCAAGTTCAGTTAGTAGGACTCCTCTCCACTGAACTCTACTTACAATATGTTACAACTGCAATGTGACTTCATAGAAGAGTATTAAAGAGACAGTAACGTCTAAAATTCCAGTGCCATGTAATGGAAAGGAGGATCAGGTTAGGACAGGTTCCGAAATATTTTGGAGGGGTGGTGGCCATGCATTTTGCATTGGCACCCATAGACTCATGTTAAAAAATTTCACAAAGTTTAAAAATTGTTGCGCAACAAACACCCCATTGACTTCGATGCATTTGGCAAATTATTTGTTGTTTTGTGAAATTTTTGACAAAATGAAATGAGTCAGATTGACAAATGTCAATTTTATTAGCGGATTTCTTTTTAATGAATTTGTTTTATTTCCCCTGTCTGTGTTTCTTAGTAGCAGCTCAGCAGTCACCTATTCTTCTTCAAATGTTCCAGTGTGATACATCTGTAGCTTTTATAGTTTGATACATTAGTGGCTAGCGAGCTTCATATCAAGCTTTTACTACTGGGAATGCCTGCAACTAATGTATCGATTGTAACTAGCACTTATATGTTGCATGCTGAGTAAAATATGGCAAATTGTGGTATAATCAGTATAATTTCAAGCACTTAAATATATCACACATATATTTAGGATGTTAATGTGAAGCAGTGACCATAGTATGTACATTCAAGGATAAACTATTGTATGCTGCCGGCCTAGCATAATCTAATAGTTATCTAATCTGAAAACTTGAAATGGTTACCTCAAGGTTACATTTATTTTACTGGGGACTTTTCAGGTAGATTTGTCACTGGAAAAAGTAAAGTGGCTGTTTGACCAATAGATCACCAGCCTTGGCAAGAAACATGTGACAATTTATCCTTATTACAATGAAGGCAGTGCGACAGATATTAAAAAGTCAATATAACAATTAAATGAAAGGCTCTGTTCCGCAGCTTTGCCCAGTGTCTCAGATGTTGATGGTAGACTTGGGGCCTAAGTCAAAATTTGTTGGCGCTTTATTTACAATGCCTTATCCCTGCCACAAAGTGCAAAGACAACAGGTTACTGATATGGGTGCACTTGTGGCTGTTGTCTTCTTTATTCACTTCCCAGATGTCCCTTAAGGCTGGGGCAGCCATAGACTGTCCCTCTTAAATCTGCCACCCTAAGCACAGGCCTTATATAGAAAATACAGCCCTGGGCCAGTGTGTTTTTCTAGCAATGAGGAGCCCCAGTCTTGGGTCCAAGGTTAATGGCAGCAAATTGGCAGCAAACGCCACTTTCATTTATTTGCAGAAACGTGTATCTGCTTTTTCATAAGATGTGTCAAATTTCCATCTATAACTATAAGCAGGGGCATAACTATAGAGGAAGCAGACCCTGCAGGGGGGCCCAGGAGGTATAGGGGCCCCATGGGGCCCAAATTTATATACAGTTTCAATAAATATTGGTAAAACAAGTCAACCTCTAAATATTTTGGGGGCCTGAAAAATAATTTGCTGTGGAGCCAAGTAATATGTAGTTACTCCACTGACTATAAAGCACAAAACAATCTTCAGCAGGGCCTGACACGCACAACAACAAGCCCTTCCCCACCCCCTACTCCCACTGCCACACTCCTTGTCTATTTGCACCAAGGTAGGAGAGCTAGGGAGGCTATTATCTTAAAGGGGAAGGGAACCTAGTCAGCGCAAACCCCCCACCCACCCTCCCATTGTTGCCCACCCTCCCTCCTCCCCCCTGGCCTACCCGTCCCGCTGGGCAAATGCCCCTAACGTGTTACTTACCCTTCTGCGCAGGTCCAGTCCAGGGAGTTCACCGACGACATCTTCTTCCACGTGATCTTCTTCCTGCTTTGAACGGCGCATGCGCAGTAGGATAATTTCGCCGGTACGATCTACTGCGCATGCACGTGACTTTTGGCGCATGCGCAGTAGATCCGTACCTGCGAAATGATCCTACTGCGCATGCGCTAAAACGCCGTTCACAGCTGGAAGAAGATCGCGTGGAAGAAGATGACGTCGGTGAACTCCCTGGACTGGACCTGCGCAGAAGGGTAAATAATTTTAACAGTCACATACAAGTTAGAACACAAAAAACTGATTGGCTGCTATGGGCAACATCTCCAGTAATATTTGCCTGATTCATAGACCCCATCATCTCTGCTAGACATACTTTATTGGGCTTATCCTGTGACGTTGCTCAGGGGTTCTATAGAAATAACTTTTTCCACTGATTTTGGTTTAGGTCCCCAATGTCCTGTGCCCACTTACAGTAGCAAGGGAGTCATTTCTATCCCATGGGGGGGGGGAGTCCACAAAGGTCTGGTAAATACAGCAGAACCCCCATTTTACATTTTTCAGGGGACCAGGAAAAAATTATGTAAAATCCGGGAAAATGTAGAATCAGGGAAATGTGTTAAAGTAACTTTTTTTCAAGTACTGAAAGGATATAAGCACAGGAGTTTGTTTTACTTTGAGATACAATATTTACTGTGTTAATAACAAGGGTTAAACATTGCAGTTTTAATGTTACACTATGGGGGCATGTGCAAGGCCTCTCTGTCAGTCACATACACAATCGGAAAGCTTCGAAATAGAGCAATGCTCATTTAGAAAAAATGTTTCTTATTTTTGATTGGTTTGCTTATTTCTGTTTCTGTAATAACAAGAAATGAACTGCACTTGATAATAACAAAGCCATGTCAAGGTGAGTATCCTGGTATTTAACTGGTTTTCAATTGGCCAGATTATTGTTGGGGTAGAAAACCGAACAGAAAGTTGAGACCCAAACAGGCCTTAGAAAAACCAAACTGTTCGGATCACAACTGAGCAGGTGGCAACACTGAGCACTGCGTATCTGTTCAGCGCTATATAAATAGATGATGATGATGATGATGATAACGAATAGGCCATTTAAGTATTCATGGGGGCAAATTTAGTAAAAGGGCGAAGTGACTAATGCTGGTGAAAATTCCCCAGCGTGACGTCATTTCTGGACTTCGGCGATTTACTATCGGCCACTGGTGTAACTTCGCTAGTGAAGGAGATAGACTCTACTTCGCACTCTAACGCCAGGCAAATTCACTAAGATGCGGACTTTACTGAACGTTGCCTCTTGCGCCAGACTTGACTTCGCCAGCTCAGACTAGGCAAAGTGCAATAGAGTAGATAGGAGTTCCTCAAAAAAATGTGAACATTTTTCTAAGTCCCAAAAAACGCTGGCAACTTTTCAGTTTGTCAGGGTGATTGGCTGCCAACATATGGCACATAAACTATACAGTGGGCTCGTGTAGGACAATATAACAACTCTATTTTCTTTTATTAAGTTTTCCCGGGCTTGTGTAGTGTAATGTATTTGCTGCAACATATACGTCCATTGAAATGTAACTTCCCGTATGCAAATTAGCCAACGCTAACGCAACTTCGCTTTGCTTGCCGAATTAACGCTAGTGAAACTTCGCCATCGTTCGGCGCCCTGGACGCAACTTTGCATTTTAGCGACTTACCGTTGTCCTGGCGAATTCTCGCCTGGCGAAGTGTGGTGATGTGAGTGAAGCAGTCGCTGGTGAATTTCCAGAGGTTTATGAATTTTCTCCATGGTATTAACTTTTTTTTTTGCCTTCAACTACTCCACTCATCTTCCTGTACAATTTCCTGCACATCAGAGGCTTTGCCACTGTAGTTGTATCATAAGTAGTCAGTTTGTAACAGGGGAATTGTAGTTCATTAGCAGTTGCAGTCACAAAGCCACAGGTAGAAAGCTGCTGTGCTCTTCTCCCATCGCCTCTCTTCTATCTCTATTCCTACTTCTATCCCCACCCACTGGTGACGTCAGCGGAGGCTCCACCGGCAACTTCCTGGTCAGACTCAGAGAGTGAGAGACGGCTCGGGACAGGGTTACTGACTGTGGGGTGACAGTACGGCAAAGAGCAGGGAGACTAAAGCGCCAGAAAGAGCCAGGCCAACTGAGAACGATTAGAAGTGTGACACGAAGTCAGACAGGTTTGCTAGTCGGTGCGAGTGTAGCAGGTAGTCTGAGAGTGCTGCTGAGAGACAGAGCGGGCTCAGTGTTGCAGAGAAGGGGCCACAGACAGAGATAACAACTTACCTGGAAGCAGTTCAGCTTGTGATAGTGATGAAGTGTCACGAGACTGACTGAGGGACATGAATAGTGAGCGAAGTGTGACATTCACTTGCAGTACTGACATACTCATAACTGTGACAGCCACTGACATGTGACCAATCCCCCTCAGCTTTAACTGGGACCGACATGAGCTGAGCATGGACTCCAGGACCAGGTGAGACCTCACTGTACTTGCTCTATATATATATATATTAAACACACACTTATGTACAAATATATCTAAATATATGTAAGGGAAACATTATACACTGGGGAATGGGATGAGTTGCCATGAAATGATTTTAGACAGGGGGGAATGCCTCTAAATGTGTATCATGACCAGTGGTTTGAGCTATGACAAATGATTGATGCCTTTGGCTTCCCCTCCACAGCAGATACACCTGTTGGGTTTTTTCAGGTACAGCCCCAGTCTGATTTCAGGGTCTCTGTTATTAAGATCTCACTCCTGCAAGTCCTGTGTTCACTTAGGGCTCTTACTGACGAGCGGTTTAAGCTGCGCTCCCCTGCGTTCCGTTTTTCTGCGTTCAGCCGCAGGGGAGCGCAGGAATAGACGCATTAAGCTTTTTTCAATGGGGCTGTACTCACACAGGCGCGTGTAGGCGCCGAACGCAGGAAAAATGCAGCATGTTGCGTTCGCCTACACGCGCCTGTGTGAGTACAGCCCCATTGAAAAAAGCTTAATGCGTCTATTCCTGCGCTCCCCTGCGGCTGAATGCAGAAAAACGGAATGCAGGGGAGCGCATTTTCAACCGCTCATCAGTAAGAGCCCTAACAATGGAGTCACAGACCCATTGACTCTTTATGTGCCAGGGATAGTTGAATGTACAGGTCTGGCACACAAGAACCAACATGCCAGTGCCATGATCAATAATGTGCTGTGTGCTGTCTAAAAACTAGGGATGCACTCAATCCAGGATTCGGTTAGGGATTCCGCCAGGATTCAGCCTTTTTCAGCAGGATTCGGGCGAACCTGATTTGGTTCAGTATTTCACTGAATCTTTCGCAAAGGATTCAGCAGTTTGGCTGAATCCAAAATAGTGGATTCGGTGCATCCCTACTAAAAACCCTCATTACAGAAAGATCAAACTCCACCTGTACAGAAAGGGTTAAACATTCATTTGGTGGCACTCAATGTAAGGTTAATTATATAGTATTTATTACAACTTCTTTCAGAATTATTTATTGGCCCGGGCTATATATAGCTTTCTACCAGGCTAGCCAATATATAAATAGACTGTAATTGGCTCTGTCATTCAGCAAATATCTTTATAGTTGAACATGCTCTTATATGCAACAGCCTTGACATCCTTTAAATCTCAGATTCATACAATTTTAGCATTTTTTAAATGAAATAGTAAGGTAGACATTACCAAATTGCCAAAGGTTTGTGACATCAAACAAATAGAATGCTACTATTTTCTGAGATGTCAACGAGCTGCTCTTTTATTGTGGGGAGCTACAAATTCCAAGACCATCTTCATAAACCAGTCAATGTTTATCCAAGGATGCTGCTGATTATATTTTAGAGCCTGTAACCTTTTTTTTTTAGGCTTAAAAGAACCTGTTTAAGTATTATTAATAACATGTGTTCATGAAGCAGTAACATATTGTGTGGGCCTGGGCAATATATTGGTGTTTGCATAACAACTAATAACTGATACAAGAGGTAAAGAGGGCCCTGCCAAAACTAGATTACAATAAAAGTATTGGCGACCCCAGGTGTTTCAGGAGCACTGTGCGACTGCATGTTATTTTGAAACGGATGCTACCATATTGCAAGTGGCAATGATATTTAAAGGAACAGTAACACCAAAAAATGAAGGTCTTTTAAAGTAATGAAAATATCATGTACTGTTGCCCTGCACTGGTAAAACTGATCTATTTGCTTCAGAAACACTACTATAGTTCATATAAACAAGCTGCTATGTAGCAATGGTGGAAATTGAAAAAGGCTATATGGCACAGGTTAAATAGTGGATAACCGATAGCAATACTATGTTCTACAGAGCTTATCTGCTGTTTAACCTGAGCCTTTTCTTATTGAATGGTTGCCCCCATGGCTACACAGCAGCTTATTTAGATAAACAATAGTAGTGTTTCTGATGCAAACACAGCAGTTGTAACAGTGCAGGGCAATACTGCATTATATTTTTATTACTTAAAAACACTTTACTTTTTATGTTACTGTTCCTTTAATAACAGTCCCCTGAAGAGCTGTGCTGGCAAGTTGTTTCAATAGAGTCCATTGTGATCATTTGGCCAATTTGTGCACAGCTTCTTGCTTCTTGTGTTCCTGCTGTGTCTTGGGTTATATGTATTGGCTTTTTACTTGCTGATTCTACCCATTGTGGCATACCTCACAACTGTCCAGTTTTCTTGGAACAGTCCTGATTTTGACCGCTCAACTCACAGTCCCGGATTGTTACTGAAATGTCTGACTTTCTCTTTGATCTCTTGCACTGAACAGCCAGAAAACCACATTTATAGATACCATAGCTCCACTGGGGCATAGACTGGTGTGGATGATGAACAATCTCTGTAAAAGGGCTGCAAATACATGTCAGTGCTGTATAAATAAAAACTAAAATCTTTAATAGGGTTTTGGAAAGTCTTGCTTTCCAAACTTTGTAAGGAATACTGAACTATTTATAGATTATCATACGGCCATGGTAAATCTGTTTAGATGTGTCATGTTTCATCTCAACTGCTTTGGTAACCACTGCATGTTATACCTAAAAAGCAATAAAAAAATGTTTTCAAAGACATTTAATAAGAATATGGCCTTAGTATGTTTGTTATAAAAATACATTATAGCAAGCAAAGAACAAAAGGCTGCTGATTTTGCTCCATTAAGATGGCAATGTAGTTAGAGTACTGAGTTCTGACCTTGATCCTGACATGGGCACTTTTTGCATTAAGTTTGTATATTCTCTCTTTGCCCATTCTCCAAGACTTGCAGGGTTGTTATTCGGTTCCTGCTGAAATTGATCTTAGCGGGTGTTTTGTATGGTTCCAAAATGTTACAGTGATTGTAAGCAGCATTATTGCAGGAATTGATTTGAATCATAAACAATCTTTGTAAAGTGAACAATACAAGCTTAAACTTTTATACATTCCCTTGGTACAGTGGGAGTATGAAGACACATAAAAATGGTTTGTTGGTTACGTTACATCTGACATTGTGATACATATTTAGCAAAGGATAAACATAAAATGACCTATCAAATGATCTAAAACCCCAGTTCACTTGAAAATTATGTTTAGTTTTGAGAATATGAAAACAGAAATATGTCTTAAGATTGTCCTCTATGGCATGCTGGAGCATTGAGGATCAGCTGATGAGACCAGTTATTTGGCCAAGACACATGCTTTCCAGTATAATGCAACAGAGTTAGGAGGTGCCTGCCATTAAAAAATATAATCAGAGGTAAATGGTTAGAATGGGCTTTACCTTCATGTGGTAAGGTGGCTTAGCATTCTTTCATACACGTGTAACTAAGCCCTATCCCTTTTTCTTTTTTTAAATGATTGCAGATACACATACAGAATAAGGGACAGGCAATATAGGTTGGTTAATCCCCTGTGTGTATACTATAATTAAGGGAGCATTTACAGTGATAACAAATTAACATTTTAGGAGTGCCTCTTAGTTTCCCTTATTGCTTGTTCTGGACATCAAATTGTGGGTGGCAGCAGAAGTACAGATGATAGGTCTTTGACTACTGTGCGTCTGCTGAACATTATGTGCATGCATCTTTGACATCATCATCAATGGGGGCCTTAGACAAAACACAATAGTGTAAGAACACATGCAACCAGTTTGAAGGGGTTAGAACAGCTGAACTTTTTTATACTTCTGACTTGGAGCAATAACTTCTCTTGAAACCGGCTAAAGCATCTGTTTGGTTCTGTTTCAGGGAAAAGCCAGAGAGAACCTTTGATCTGGTGATAAAAGTTGAGTGTCCATCCTCTGAAAATGAAGGTAAATAAATGAGTACTGTTTTCTGTTCAAACATTAAAAACTTGCTTTCTATTAGGCTGAAATTGTATGCATCTTCTTATGGCTTGATATACTTCCTGTGGTTGGAAGTGCTCACAGGAATCAAATAATATTGGTTTTATTTTTCAAACAACCATAATTTCGATCATATCATATGACTCAATGCTCACTGTCCAACCAGACCTTGTCTGCTAGCTTCTTAAATGAAGAAGAGTGTATGTGGTTTGTGGTTTTTGCAAGACTTATGATGTGAAACATTTTCAGTAGAATTTGAAGAAAAGAAAATGTTCAGATATGACTATTAATGCATTGAATATTAGAGTAGGATTTTGATCACATTTGGTTCTTCGCAGTCCACCGATTTTCTACAAGGTCTAAACTAATTTCTAACTTCTGTCTAAAGCCTATTTTTGTTTGGTATTTCAATAATTCTGTTCATCTCCTACTTATTCCACAGCGCTGTACAATAGAACTAAAATCAAAGTGAAATATTTGCAGTATTAGCATAGTATTTGAATCTTTGTGCGCTTTCGGCCAGATCTCGATCGGGGAAGCCTGTGGGGGGGGCCCCATACATGGCCCAATAAGCTGCCAACTCGGTTTGTCGGCAGCTTTTATTGGCCCGTGTATGGCCACCTTTAGAGTCTCTAAAAAACAGCCAGGACCTGCAAGGTTTTTAAATAAGAAGGGCACTAGTTTGTAGTGATGTCGAATCTGTCCTGTTTTGCTTCGCCGATAAGTCGCAAATAAAGCTTGTCGAAAAATTTCACTCATGACTACTGGTGAGCACTTAAAGGTTAGCAGTTGGGAGTCCCTGGGAATGCCTTGCTAAATTGCACCCCAACATTATCTGGACTTTCTGCTTTTGCTAAAAGTTACTGCTAGCTAGCAACAGAAAAATAATAAATAAGAATGTCATGTACGCCTATGATTTGTAACTGTATTTTTCAGGAAGTAACTTGAGGAACAAGGTAGACTTATGTATGACAGTATTGTTAATCATGATATTAGAGTGCTGTACCTGTTATCCGTATACCTTTTCAGGTGTCGGGTGCTAAACAGTCTGAAAGATCCCCTGCTCAGGGTCAAAACAAGCCAATACGAAAATCCAAAAACTCTGTAGCACACTGATCAGTTTTTAAGAATGCAAAGGTGATTTTATTGGCTGAAAAGGTAGACGTCAATTCATGGCATCGTTTCAGGCCACATTTGGCCCTTTATAAAGCCTAAATTTACCCACTAAGCACTGTGTTGGACTGTATGGATTTAAGACACATGAATTTTTATAATAAGTATGATATAATCAATTGTTCACTGGACTTTTACAGATACGATACATGGGTCAGTTCACTTGTTGATTTGATTGCAAAAATTGAGATTGGACTCGAGGACTACAATGCAACAATTATCTATAATGAGATGTACATTTGTTTAACTTCTTGGCACTGGATATCTTACTTATTCTGTCCATCCCCCTCTTCTTTCTCCACGCCTATTTTTCTTTAAAATATCAAAACACCATTTCCCTAAGCTGGCATAAAAGCATTTTGATGGAAAAACCCTATAATGTGTTTTTATGGTGTTTAAGGGAAAAGACAGACAGTGTGTTTTGCCACATATTATCACAGGCAATTTCACACTCTTGCAAGATTTGAGTAGTTTGCCCCCACAACACGAACACACTTTTCTGGTGGTTCTCAGTATTTCTAAATCTGAAATTGAAAGTCAAGTCATATTCTCTTGTTGGTTCATACAAGCACTATTTTTTTAATATTTAGTTCATGCTGAAAAGGAACGAAAACAGCTGCACAGTTCCGTGATGGATCAAAATAAATAAATAAATAAATAAATAAGCGTGGTATATCTAATCGGATGAAAAATAGGTGAATCCTGCTCACCCGGTAACAGACGTGACCTGGGTGTAAAAACCCCAGGTCCAGCGCTTGAATGAACAATTCAAATAAAACGGTCACTGATGTATAAGTGGAAAAACACTCACCCGTAGTCTTTAGTGGTCCGGGTGCATCGCCCCGAACCCGTAGCAGGGGGTGTGTGCACAGTTGAGTATAGAGAAAAAGGCAAGCACAGCCGGACGTCACTTCGTAGGGTAAAATTTCAACTTTTATTTCAAATACATTAAAACCAGAATGTCCTGACGCGTTTCGTATCTAAGCGATACGTAGTCATAGGCATGAATTCACACAGATTCACAACGGCTTTTTAAAGAAAATTATCAAAGGAAATGACATCACTAATTTGATTTAATCACAACGAATTTCAAACAGATGTTAGCGATGCCTTTAACGTTATTAAAGATCAAACAAAACCTGCCGTATAGAAACTTGCGTGTATGTTAAAATTGGATAAAATATTACTTGAAGACAAGTTGAGAAAACAAGTTAAGAAAAAAAGCCTTAGGAAAATACCTGAAAAAACAGGCAACTATATATATATAATAACTAATAAAGAAAAAGACCTTTAATCTCAATAAATAGATCTTAAATTAAATCTTTGAAAAAGGCCATAAGTAAAATGAATAATGTTTCCTAGGCTGACGAATTTTTTACCCAAGTAAATTATACCTGAAATGGGAGTGAAGTTTATATTTGATCATAGTGAAGCATGCAAAGTATGTCGGGACTTTTTAACAATCTTTGATTTTTCATTTTTAGACAAATGAATGAAATAATGAAATGCACGTTTAATACAGGGCATATGAAGAAACAAAGGCTTTTGTGAGGACAAATCTTAATGGATATGAAGACGGTATCTATTTGGGTCATTAGGCTGATTTTTTGTGTTGATTTTTTGTATGAACAAGCCCACAAATATTAACCCTAAACGTGGCAGGCTATATCAAACCTAAGATTTAAGCCTGCGGGTTGACGGGTTCCCAGTGTAAAAATCCAAAAAGCCTCTCTATGGAGAAGCCTTTCCATCAAATTGCCTCCTCGATAGGCCGGCTCAATTTTCTCAATGCCTTGAATATTTAAATACCTTTCATCACCATTATTACAGTCAAGAAAATGCCTGGATATTACAGTAGAATGGCTGCGGGAAGTAATGTGAAGTATATGTTCTCTCATTCTACATTTTAAATTCCTAGATGTACACCCCACATATTGTATGCCACATTTAGAGCAACTTAGTAAATAAATAACAAATTTAGTATTACAGTTAATAAAATGATTCATTTTATACGATTTACCTGTACTGTTACTCACAAATTCTTTTGATACTTTTACTCTTTCGCATGTAACGCACCTATTAGCACCACATTTATAGGTACCCTTTACATGTAACCAGGTTTGATTCTTTGTTTTACCAGGTACTGCACTTGGTGCCAAAAGATTACCTAAAGTAGGTGCTCGTCGTGTGACGAATTTGCAACCCTCTTTTAAGATGTTATGTAGACTATCATCATTAAATAAAATAGGTAAATTCTTTTTGACTAGTGTCTTGATTTTATGATATTGTCTACTAAATGATGTAATAAACATGGGTTTTTCATCCTTTTGTCCTTTATTTCTCCTTTGTTCGTTGTTTTGTTTATTACTATCACTTAAAAGGGTTGTTCTATTTATTTTAAAGGCTTTCAAAAAGGAAGATTTTAAGAGATCAAATGAATAGTTTCTTTGTAAAAGACGATCCCTCAGGTTAATTGATTTCTTAATAAATTCCTCATCTGTGCTACAGTTACGACGCAGTCGTTGAAATTGACCGAAAGGTATGGCATTAAATACATGTGTAGGGTGACATGAATCAGCTCTAAGTAGGGTATTCCCCGCAGTCTCTTTCCGAAATACCGTACTTACTATGCTTTCTTTATCGTTAGCTAGCTCCAAATCCAAAAAAGTAATTTTTTGCTGATTGAACTCGCTTGTAAATCGTAAGTTACAATTATTCAGATTGAGCTTTGCAACAAAGTTATCAAACTCATTCCGTGTGCCACTCCAAATAAAGAGTAAATCATCCACATATCTTCTAAATAATTTTATTTTCTTTAGCAAGGGCATTGTACCTCCAAAGATGTGTGTCTCTTCCCACCAACCCATATACAGGTTGGCATATGTGGGAGCAAATTTCGCTCCCATTGATGTCCCACACTTCTGGAGGTAAAAAGTAGAATCAAATTTGAAAAAATTGTGCGTTAATAAATATTCTAATGCTTTAAGAATAAAATCTATCACTGTGTCATCATAATTACTGTAAGTTATTAAATGATATCTCACTGCCTCAATGCCTTTTATATGTGGGATACATGTATATAATCCAACAACATCCACTGTAGCCCAGCTGTATTGTTCTACATCCCAATTTACTTTATCCAATGTCTGTAAAACATGTTTCGTGTCACGTAGGTAAGACTCTAAACGCTTTACAAGTGGCTGTAATAGCATATCCACTAATTCAGATAAATTTTCATTTAATGAACCTACACAGGAGACTATAGGTCTACCTTCAGGAGGGAATTTGTTCTTATGAATTTTAGGAAAATGGTGGAAAATGGGAATATTGGCATTTTCGGGTACTAAGTGATTTTTCACTCTATAACCGAATACCCCTCTCTGATATCCCATTTCCACCAATTTCAATAAAATTTCTTTATAAATCTCCTGCGGATTAGAAGCCAATGTTTGATATGCATTTTCATCATGAAGTTGTCTGTAAGCTTCTTTAATATATGCGCATGTATCTAGTACAACTACTGCTACTTTTTTTCTTAACTTGTTTTCTCAACTTGTCTTCAAGTAATATTTTATCCAATTTTAACATACACGCAAGTTTCTATACGGCAGGTTTTGTTTGATCTTTAATAACGTTAAAGGCATCGCTAACATCTGTTTGAAATTCGTTGTGATTAAATCAAATTAGTGATGTCATTTCCTTTGATAATTTTCTTTAAAAAGCCGTTGTGAATCTGTGTGAATTCATGCCTATGACTACGTATCGCTTAGATACGAAACGCGTCAGGACATTCTGGTTTTAATGTATTTGAAATAAAAGTTGAAATTTTACCCTACAAAGTGACGTCCGGCTGTGCTTGCCTTTTTCTCTATACTCAACCATGCTGAAAAGGGATCTGTACTTGCTTTTTAACACTTTGCTATCTTGGTTTGCCACTTAGTTACCCGACTCAAGTATAAGCCGAATTACCTAATTTACCTAAGAAAACTGGAAAATTTAATGACTCGAGTATAATTCTAGGGGTGAGAATTTCATTTTAGGATATGGCCAATTACATGTCATAAAATTCAAGTAGCAAATAGATCTATCACCTGGTGTAATTGAATTAATTAACCAAAGGGAACTGACTTACGTCAGAGAAAGTGACCGTGTTAATCAAGATAAAAAAGATATCCCCTTAATTAATTATAGCATGTAATAAATTGATTGACCGAAATGTGTTCCAATTAATTAAAAACACACAATAAATTGTAACTAATATTTAAGAGAAGAAAAAAATAATACAAAAAATCAGGGATTAACATAAATGACTCAATTACTCAATATTATAAAGTGCTAGTGCAATAATTAATTCTGTGCGACTGACTAGTTCTTATCCGCAATTAAATTGATTTAGTGCTGAATAGAATTCCCTGATTTCCAGGCTATCTCATTCCTAATTACGTGATTAAGTTACTCCTTAAAAAAAACTTTTTTTGGATACTATTTAACAACACTTCCTTGTGACTTGAAAATTAACTCTTATGAGTATGTTCTTATTTAATTAAATTGAGTAATAGCAATGCTCAGATTTCACAGATAAGAATGATTAGGAAATGGTAGATGGTGGAGAAGTCCCGTTAGAGCTGTCTATTGTTTTTCTATCTGAGGGACCCCACAAAGAGGAGAAGTCAGGGACACTGGGACTGTGGTCTCTGTGGTAACCGTATCTAGCTGATGGAAAGAGCTGGCTAACTATAAAACCACAAATCCCAGTGCTCTTAGGAAAGAAAATAGATTTAGAGAAAAAAGAGTTGGATTTCCAAGCAGTTTGCGCTAAAAGGGCGCAATACGAAAAAAAGTTGTATTTCTAAAAAACCACCACGCTTTAGTATAAAATGGTATAGACCGTTGCTTTAAAAGGATCAGTTGCCGACGCGCGTTTCGCAACTTGCTTTATCATAGGCAGTGTGTGGTGCTTTAGACGGTCACTATTTATAACCTCATATAAAGAACATAAATGGTTAAAAACAAAGCCCAAAGTAGCATGTTTGTATCTAATTATTAATAATAAGTTACACATAAATTACAAAATATTGCTACTATGTAAAACTCTTAAGCAGATAAGGTTGCTCTATTAAATATATCCGAGGCTGTCATCTTTTCTAAAAGGCTAAATATATAGTGATTTGTACACTTCCTCAATTATTTCGATCCATTGGATTAACCCATTGCGGGCTGCTCCATTAATTTATTAGTATGACCCTCCCCACACCCTAAAAAATGTGATGAGAACCCTCCTTGTTAGTATACTATAATAAACTTAATTTTGTAATTTATGTGTAACTTATTTTTAATAATTAGATACAAACGTGCTACTTTGGGCTTTGTTATTAACCATTTATGTTCTTTAAAGGTATTATTGTTGATTCTTTTGTGGGGTATACAGTATGTTTGTTGAGGTATGTGTAACTAGGGGGTTAATCTATTTTAACTTAACTGACACATCATTGTGACACTGTTAGTTTCCCGCCAAAAGTGTAGATTTAAGGCATACTGACAATGTTTCAGCACTGAGAGTCCTGAGAGTGCGGATCCTTCGTGAAGTATGATGTAAATATTGATGTTTCTGCACCCTGGCATGCAAATGGATTTTGTCGAGAGTGCTGGTAGCCCTTTGGATTTTTTATAACTTCCTGAAGACGGCTCATGTAGCTGAGCCGAAACGTTGAAACTACACTTATTTTCTTTCATTTAAGACCTATGCGTGCGGACTGTTGGTTGCTTTGCTATTATTGATGTAAATGTCTCAGCACCTAGGCATCCATTTTGTGTTCTGTGTGCACCGACCTAGCGTGTGTGTATGTGTGTATATATATATATATATATATATATATATATATATATATATATACACCCTCACAGTTTATATATTATAACATTTTAGCCATTCTCCCCTCATTGAATTGACTGAATACTTACTTCCTCAAATTTGTCCCCTGCCAGGTAATATACAAAGGATCCCTTCTTTTAGCAAATACAACCTTTGCTGTAGTGTATCTCATTGTTATTTCAACATTATCTGCTCTTTTGTTGCATCTCAGGAGCACCTTAGGGAACTACTGTATATATGTAACACTCTAAACTGTTAGTTTTCTTGTTTTCTGTATTGTTTGATACATATCTCAGCACCATCATGAAGAATGTCAGCAAATAACAACTGCTGAAACAGTTGCTTTGTTAGAGATGTTAGTAAAGCTCAGGGACTGCAGTAGGGACTGAAGCTGCTGCAGTCAGAGAATCCCGCAACTCCCACTAATTCTGCTTCTGGGATACATGAGAGAGTTTAAAATTAAACTTAAAAATATAATCTAAAAAGCCATTGAAAAAAAGAATTGTTTCTGTTGTGAAAAATACAAATAACGTGTTTGGAATGTGAACTAGGTTTGATGCAGTAACCCAGAAATTTAGCTCCTTTTTTGGGCACAGCTTTACACCTCCTGGACAATAAATGCTGTTATCTTTTTTTAAAAATGAATATTCAGTAGTTTATGAAGGGAGCCTTTTATCATTCATACTCATATAACTATTCTATCTCTTTTTTGCATGAAACTTTATAGGCCCAAGACGGCATGCTTTTTCTATAACTCTGCTAATACTCTGAAAAGCTCCTTTGACTGTTAATACCAACTTCTGTCCCTGGACTTCTTACTTGTTACATTGTTATTAATCAGCTTTATTATCACTTTGTTCAGTTGACAATGCAGTTAGCAGATTGATTTACCATATTTAAGAGCAAATTTATCAAAATACAAGTTGGTGGGGGAAAAAAAACCAGGCAAAACGCTTGTGATTTTGTTTCTTATATGCTAGTTTATTTAACTCAACAGAATATTCCTGCTCCTGTTTTTTTGCAGAAAAAAGTCACATGCCAGTGAGAATCTCATTGTACCATTCATTTTCAATGAGGCTGAAAATCTTGAATGTTTTAATAAACTGGGAAATTAAATAAATAAAACTCATTTTTTAGAGAACATTCCCATTGACTTCTTGCCAGCTTTTATTTGCTGAGTTTTTTCTGTTTGTTTTTCCTTTAATAAATTCCGACTGTTTGAGGTTTCGGTTATGTGGGTTTTCCCACTTCCACATGTTTTTCTGCGTTTTTTATGAATCAAAAGGAAAAGCTGCCAACTCGATTTTTGATAAATCGACCCCTTCATTTTGTTTTCTCTGATAACCTTTATGGCAAAAAAAAGTAATACATGCTTGGTGCCACATGGAGTAACTTAAAAATACTCTGGTCGTTCCTGCACTTTTATACATTTACTCGACTGTTTTTCTTCAGTAGACATCTTAGTTATGTTGTAAAAAAACGTTTTGCCTCCTTGGTGGGGATATAGCTAGTAACACCTCTATCAAAGTGAGTTTATAAACACATTATCATTTAAACAACACACTTCCAAGCTGAAACAGCCTGTCTTGGAAACAAATATGTAGATTCTCTTAAAAATAATGCGTAGTTTTAAATTATTAGCCCCTTGATGCAGGATTCCTCCTGCTGTTCCACTGGTGTATTCTCCCTTAGTGTAGTGATAATGATTGATGCACTAACATGTCTTCTTGGTGTGTGGCTTCCTCTAATTTTACAACATGAATTATTTTCACTCTTTCCTATTCTAACTCTTTTTTTTCCTTTGGACTGCACTAAAATTAAACTTGTTTTGCATCTAAAACATTGCCATCTTGATCTCAAGCACTTTCACAACTTAGACTTCCAGGGAAGTTTCTGTGAGATATTTTCACAGCTAACTCCAGAATAATACACAGCTGTTGTCTTCCTTATTATTTCCTGCTTCTGTCATTAACACCAGAGATTTGGCAAAACTTCAAAAGAGACTGAAGCTTGAACACAAACACAGGAACTCATCGGGAGACCTTGGGATCAACACTATTTAATGTCTGCTGCTTTATTAAAGACACTATAAGCTTAGCATTTTCATTCAAGGATATATATATATATATATATATATATATATATATATATATATATATATATATATAAATATACATACATATATAGTGTATGTGTATGTGTGTGTATATATATATATATATATATATATATATATAAACAAAATAAACAAAAAGTCCGCACTCATAGATCTTGTGATGCAAAAAAACCCCAGTATTTATTCAACGTTTCGGCTCTTAGACTCGAGCTGTCATCAGGAAGTGGTGACGGCTCGAGTCTTAGAACTGAAACTTTGACTAAATACTGGGGTTTTTTGTATCGCAAGACCTATGAGTGCAGACTTTTTTGTTTATTTTGTTAATATAAATTGAGGTTCCAGCACCTAGGCATTTATTAGTGTTCTGAGTGCACCTATTCAGTTGTTTGTGTGTGTGTGCGTGCGTGCGTGCATATATATATATAGACCATGCTGTAACTTCATATTGTATCCTGTAGTTTTTCATACTTATTCTTATGTGAATCTAAAGCCCCACAAGTGTTGTAATTGTGAGTTTTGAAAAGGAAGTAACTGACAAAAGCACAAGAAATCATGCAAGATAATTCCAATATTAAAATCAGTGCCAAACCAGAAGAGAAATGCTAGTTAGTGAATCTTGGTAGAAAGGGGAACTAAAATGCATTTTGCACAATTAAAAGCTTAAATGGGATACAAAAAAAGACACGGATAACAAGGATTAAAAACATTAATAAATAGTCAGGTGTCAGGTTTTTATGTTACCGACTTCAGTTGGTAAACATCCATGGAGGCATAAATCTGCACAGTCTGTTTAATTGCTTGAGTATTGACTATTGGGTAGGCAGATTTCGCATAAACAGGCATACAAACACTGAAATATATATTATATATGTCATATATTAATAGTGTATGTTGTATTTATTTGTATTACTTATTTATTGGTGTGTACAGTGAGGTTTGTTTGTTATGTTTGAGAAATTATGAAAGTTTTGTTTTCCAAGGGCAACAGTATTAAGGATCCCTTGACTTTTAGTAGCTAAGGTGGCAAAACCACCTCCCATTCACTTCTCTGAGAGTCTCCTGAAGGTGCTTGTGTAAGTGCTTGTCAGTTGAATTTTGCCTGGAAATGCTGAAGTCCATAGTTCAAACAGTTGCTTCACAGATGCTTGCAGTATTGATGTGCGGGCCGACCCTATACCAGCGGGACCATGTCCTCGCATGGTGCATATGCTGGCTTCCAACTTCCGGGTTTGTGTTTTATAGACGCTGTGCCTGCTTGCCCTGCCCCTTTTGTGACGTCATCAGCAGGGCGTGTCAGGCGGGTCTATAAAAGCAACCCGGAAGAGCGGATGCGGGCAGCCGCGGGCCAAGGGATTGTGGTTTAGTGAAATCGCGACCCGCGCATCACTAGCTTGCAGGGCACTTGCTTTGGGGTCTATCATTGATTTCATAGTAGCTACTTCATTAAAAGTGAAGGAACTTGCATTAGACTGATCAAAAATAACTGTTGGTTGCTATGGCCAACTGCACTGGTCCAGGTTAGCACACATGTGGGCCTTGTTATCATTCTATGTTAAAAGTGAACATTACTAGTGATGTTGCCCATAGCAACCAATCAGCAATTACATTTCAGCAGTTAGAAAACAAAAGCAAAGATCTGATTGTTTGCTATGAGCAACATCACCAGTAATGTTTCTCTCCACTTTTTACTCAGCATGATAAATAGGCCCGTTTTTGTAAAGCTAAAATCAATGTGTGGCCATCAAAGTAGTACATATATACACAATCTTATACTAGACAGCTATTTACAGTTCTTACATTACAATAGAGCCAACTCTGCCAAATCCATTTAGTCAGGTTTGTTGTCTTACTTCACTTATTTTCTAATAAGTATCATAAAGAGACCATACAGGTTATTTTGACTATTTGCGTTTTTGATTTCACTTGGTTTTGAGACATTCTCTAGATTTACTGATGCTACTGTTCTTGTCAAGCCTAAAAAGTCTGTCTTGAGGCAAGCAACATAATTGCACCAAATCCAATTATGCAAGCTTCTGCCATAATATTCCGTCCATAAGTTTTGCTGTTTAAATAAAGCAAAACACTGAAAAAAAGCATTTCCTTATTTATTACTTTTTGTAGGAAGGGTTCCCCAGTCTTTGGGGCAGATTTACCTAGGGTCGAATATCGAGGGTTAATTAACCCTTGTTATTCGACTGCCGAACTGAAATCCTTCGACTTCGAATAACGAAGTCGAAGGATTTAGCGCTATTCTTACGATCGAACGATTGAAGGAATAATTCAAAGGATTTTAATCCATCGATCTAAGGATTTTCCTTCGATCAGAAAATTGTTAGGAAGCCTATGGGGAACTTCCCCATAGGCTAACATTGGCCTCGGTAGGTTTTAAGTGGCAAACTAGGGGGTCAAAGTTTTTTTCAAAGATCCAGTACTTCGACTATCGAATGGTCGAATAGTCGAACGATTTTTACTTCGAATCATTCGATTCAAAGTCGAAGGTCGAAGTAGCCTATTCGATAGTCGAAGTAGCCAAAAAAAAACATTAGAAATTCGAAGTTTTTTTTCCTCTTTTCCTCTATTCCTTCACTCGAGCTAAGTAAATGGGCCCCTTTGACTTGTGTCTTCTCATGAATCAAGCTCCTGTTTAAAATCAAACTAAATTCAAATAAAATAAAACCAAAGTAAATAACATTCATTCTTCCTGCGGGCCGGCTCGATATCCGTGGGACCATCGAGTTTACCCAGGTGTGGGTTGAGAAAAACTCAACCCGCACCTGACCCTAACCCGCCACCCCTGCATCTGGATTCCCCCATCCTTTTATAGACCAGCGCCGCCCCGCCGATGACATAATAAAAGGTCGTGGGCAAGGAGAGCAGGCCAAACTGGAGTCAGACTAAAAGGCACCTGTGTTCTTGAAGTCTCATGGGGCTATAAAATAATGGGATAAGCCGGATGCGGACGGGCACGGGTTGGGAGGGGTCAGGTGTGGATCAAGTTTTTGCCTCCTGAAACAATTTACAAAGGACAATCCCATGTAATCACACAAACATGCCTTCTTCTGCACTTATGCTTTCACACACACAAAAAAAATGATAGCATGCACAGAGAATTTTGTATGAAAACATATTCAATACTTAATCATATTCACCCATCTCTGTGCACACAGTTTTGTAAAAATGCTCACAAAATTTTGCATATAAGGACAAAGGACAAGGAATGAGAGGAAACGTGGGTCACAGGACTTGTGGGTGGGGTACAACAGAAGAGTGAGTCAGTTATTTACACCTCATTAAGATTTTTTGCAGGGGTGTAATGGATGTTGCATTAATTTTGCAATGGAGACTAAAAACATTTAATTTGACATGATGTTAAAAAAAAGCATACCATCTCAGCATATTAACATTTATAATATATGGGTGGGTCATTCATTATTTACCACTCGTTGTGCTACTTTTGTTGTGCCAAGACAAGCAATTTCACAATGTCCATTCATAAATACAGTATTTATGCAAACACAAAGAAAAAGAAATGATATGTACACATCATAATCTGTGCAAAAAAAATATAAGCAAACAACAAACAGGTGTACGCAGGGTTATTCAGTCACTCATTTCACTAGAGAAGGAGATTCAATTATTAAAATGTTGATCCACAATTACTAATTTATCTACTATTTCCATCAGTGGCTTAAAAGAGGTGACTATTGAACCATCCATGGAGTCAGCACTACTGTCCCAACCTTACCCTAAACTAGTTCCACATCCACGCAAACTTGTATCCCAAATACTGGCAGCTGCACGTTTGGTCATAGCCCTTCATTGCTTGGCTCCCTCTCGCCCTATCTTACATGTTATCAATAGGCTTACATTTATCCAGTCTATGCACTATTTATCTGCCCTCTTGGAGGACAAACTAGATCTCCATACATCCATATGTCCATAATGTCAATGTGGTCAAACTATGCACTGACTTAATTTTATTTTATCTTGATTATATTTCTGTACTTTTCATTTGCTTTTTTTTATGTACCTTCATGATTTTATCCATTTGTTTTGATATTTGTTGATATATGATTATAACTTTATAAAGCGCTATAGAATAAAAAAAAAGACATAATTAAGACAATTAATTTCCTTACTATTTTAAAGACATTATTCTGAAGTGACCTCAAATTCTTTCAGCCCGTCAGCACAGTAATTCTTACAGTTTTGATTTGACCCGTCCTTGACTCCCAGTAGGATATCAGTGCTAATCCTCATTCACAGGGTTCTTTCAGAGTTCTTTCAGAGTAGGATAATTCCTTACTCAGTGACTTCCAGGGAACATGGGATATGTGAATAAGAAAATATCTGTTTTATTCCTCATTTATCTCCAGTAAAAGTGTTCAAGCTATTCATATCAACAAAAAGCCAACCCAACCCCAAATCAGATTCTTGTTATATGAATTGACTTGTTGTTTTAATGACATCATAAAAACAGTATTGACACTTCAGTGTTCAGTTGTGTAGAATATATACAGTAGGTATATATATTTTTTTAATGAATTAACTTATTTTTTCAATTAGCAGGGCATTTTCATTTTCATCTAGATGTTAATTCCATACATGTACATCATTATGTTCTGTGTGGCAGTTGCCATCAGCTTTCGGCTTTCGGAGCAGTGTAGTAATTTTCTTTTCTTTGGTTTGCTGTGTGGGCATGGCCCAATGTTTTGATTATTAGTTTTAATGGATACAATTAAAGGTGAAGTTTTAAATGCTACGCTAGCTATTTACTAATATTGGACTTTATAGCTCTGCCCGAACTGGTTTGCATAAGGGAGGGAGGAGGGGGTGACTACAAATTAAGACACCTCAAAACTCCTTTCCTCTATTTTCTCTTGTTTTTACATACAGAAATACAGGATTTTTTATTTATAAATATATAAAAATTGCTCTTGTAAGGTCTGAACATTTTTATCTTTAGCAAAAAATTGTCTAGAAATACTTTTTTCTTTCCGAATAATGCTGAAAACATTTACACCTTGTAGCTTGTTTGGGTGCCTGAGGGGCAGTCAGCTGCTTCACGTCTTGGAAACCTGAGTGACTCTTTCTCATATCTCTGACTGTGTAAAGTCTTTTACTGGACAACTGAACAATGCCCTGTTTCTTCATATGCCCAAGTGCCGAGATGATCTGCTGCACCACAGGATCCTCTTCACATTTCCACTCCAGTGACTGAGAGGATTCTCTTGACCCCACCCCAAAGGGGGCCCATGAAGACACCATAAGCCAAAGCCCCTGTAGAATGGATATTGTGTGATCTGGCTCCTCTGCCATGCACATACAATGAGCACAAAGGAAACTCTTTTGTCTTGTACAACAAAGACTCAACATGTTTGGCACAATGACATAGGCCTAGCACAGAAAAATCAGATTGTGTGGCATTTTGCAGCTTCAGTCCTGCTTAGCTATATGAGTTGGTGGGGAGAAATCGGGATCCTAATGGTTGTTTACTTAAATCTACAGTACAGATACTGTGGTGTTCCATAACATAAAAATAAATACATGAAATATGGTCTAAATCTGGGGTCCCTAATTGTTTTTACCCATGAGCAACATTCAGATGTAAAAAGAGTAGGGGAGGAACGCAAGCCTTGAAAATTATCATGGGTAGTACAACATAAATGCTGTGATTGTGAATTTGGTAGCCCCTAAGTGAACTGTCTGCCCAGGGAAGGATCTGTTTGCCAGTAAACTTAAAACTCCAAGCCAGAAATTCAAAAATAAGCACCTGCTTTGAGGCCACTGGGAGCAACATCCAATAGATTGGTGAGCAACATGTTGCTCATGAGTTACTGGTTGGGAATCATTGGTCTAATGTGTTCATAGCTCCTGGGGCCATACAAGAATGTGTTGAGTTTGACCTCCTCTTGTCACCTATTCTAAGTCGTGTGAGAAATGTAAAATGACTTACTGTGTAGGTGACAATGTTCAATTCTCACCCTCAAGCTATTTTAGGGAAGCCTGGAAGTCAGACCTACTATACTGTACGTGTTGCACTAGTTATTTCCCCCTGTTTTTGACCAATATCTATTTGGATTTACATTTATTTAAAAAGCATACCATTGGGTAGTAAATCACATGGACTTTTATACCTAAATGTTTAAAATTGGTCATTTTTACAAGTACAGCACTGCATAATACTGTATATTGGGAGTTTATAAATGTGTCATGATAATAGTGCTATGCACAATACAGTATTAGTTATACTTTAGTATGGAAGTTTGGGAAATCTGTCATCACTTTAAAAGCATTGACACACTTAGGGTCAGATTTATCAAAGGTCGAATGTTAAATTTAATGTGAATTTTTTTACTCTAATAAATTCGAATATACTCGCAACTCGAATGGGAACGTCTAAAACCCAAACGAATATTACCAACCCGAAAACTCGAATCAAATTCAAATCTAATTCAACTAAACTGTAATCAAGTTTTTTCTCAGAAAAAAACTTGAATGCCAGGAAGGCTATTAACATCTTAAAGTGGGTCACTGCTCCTCTGCCATTGACTTTTACATTAACTCAGCAGGTTTAAAGGAGAAGGAAAGGTTAAAACTAAGAAAGCCTTATCAGAAAGGTCCATCTAAATATACCAGTAAACCCCCAAAGTAATGCTGCTCTGAGTCCCCTCTCAAAAGAAACACTCAATTTCTTTCCTTCTATTGTGTACACATAGGCTTCTGTATCAGACTTCCTGCCTTCAGCTTAAACCTCATTGCCCTGGGCAAGAGCATGCTCAGTTTGCTCCTCTTCCCCCCCCTCCCATTTTCTGCTGTAATCTGAGCCCAGCGCAGGGAGAGACTCGGGCAGGAAGTGATGTCACACCATGTTAATACTGCAGCTCCTATCCTAAACAAACAGAGAGTTTCTAGAGCTTTTTACTCAGGTATGGTAAAACATTCTACAGAATAATTATTGCATTCTAGCTTGCACTATTGCAGCTAATCTATTGGCAATAAAATGCCTCCGTAGCTTTCCTTCTCCTTTAAAGTGGCAAATAGTTGAATTCGAGTTGTTCTCAGGGTCCGGGTGTGATAAAGCTCGAATTTTTCTTTACTTAGAAAATTCCTTCGAATTCACTTTGACCCTTGATAAATCTGCCCCCAAGTAGCAGATGGTTATATTTTTGAAACAAACTTAGTGATCTCTTTATATTCTGTATGAACCTGTTCATACTGTTACTTTGTTTGCCCTCCCCCTTTTATTGAGGGTGACTATTGGCATAAAAAGTGTGATTATTTTTTAACACTGTCATCAAGGCAATTTGATTTATTTAATTGAATTAATGTGTTTCTTAACACTTCTCTATGTAGACCACTTGTAATGAAGTCCTAAAAAAAGTACTGTACTTGCATCATTTGTTTCCTACCTATTATACGGTACTTATAACAATTTATTTCTGGAAAACTTATACTATACATTTTCAAGCAAACTATAACTTAAATTGTTGTACAAACTGTTCCAACAATTATATTAATTTCTTTTAACTAGAGTTTTAACTAACTGGGAACTAATACTTGATAGTTGAATGATATAGTGTGTGTATATATATATATATATATATATATATATATATATATATATATATATATATATATACTGTATATATATATATATATATATATATATATATATATATATATATATATATATATATATATATTATTATTACCTAAAATATTCTGTTATGTTAGAGTGGATGTGTAACATAACAGAACATTACTTCTTGCTTTGCAGCTCTTTTGGTTTCCACTGATTGGTTACCAGGCAGTAGCAATCAGTGACTTGAAGGGGGCCACATGGGTCATAACTGTTTGCTTTTGGCTGATTCCAGTACAAACAAAATCTAACAAAAGAACTGCCTTTTGCACAAATTCTGCATGTAGAGAGACAGGATTTCTGATGATTTTAATAGAGTGAGCTCTAATACTTATTCTAGTAAAAAGGAGCCCCCTATTAGATATATTGGATCTAACTGTCAATGAATCTCTGACACCCAACTGCTGCATGAAGAGAGAATGAAGAAAAACAGATGCTGAGAGAGGAATAGTGAAAATGCACTTGATTATTTCAGAAACAGTACAGATTGTTTAATTACATAGTTACATACATAATTAAATTGGGTTGAAAAAAGACAAAGTCCATCAGATTCCTCCAATGAAAACCCAGCATCCATACACACACCATAGCTTCACATAAATTATATATACCCATATATATACTAACCATAGAGTTTAGTGTCGTAATAGCCTTTGATATTATGTCTGTCCAAGAAATCATCCAAGCCGCTCTTAATAGCATTAACAGAATCAGCATCACAACATCACCCGTCAGTGCATTCCACAACCTCACTGTCCTCACTGTGAAGAACCACATATGTTGCTTCAAATGAAAGTTATTTTCTTCTAGTCTGAAGGGGTGGTCTCTGGTGTGGTGATCCTTTTATGGGTAAAAAGGTCCCCTGCTATTTAGAATAATCTTCTAATGTACTTGTAAAGTGTAATCATGTCCCCTCGCAAGCACCTTTTTTTCCAGAGAAGTGTATAACTTGCATTTATATTATTTTTGCCAAAGTGCAAAACCTTGCATTTATCAACAATGAACCTCATTTTCCAGTTTGCTGCCCAGTTTTCCAACATAGTGGAATCACTCTGCAATGTGGCAGCATCCTCCATGGAACCTATAGTTCTGCACAATTTAGTATAATCTGCAAAAATAGAACCAGTACTTTCAATGCCCACCTCCAGGTCATTAATAAACAAGTTGAAAAGCAAAGGACCTAGTACAGAGCCCTGCCGTACTCCACTAACAATACTGG
This sequence comes from Xenopus petersii, assembly GCA_038501925.1. Lineage (NCBI taxonomy): Eukaryota > Metazoa > Chordata > Amphibia > Anura > Pipidae > Xenopus > Xenopus petersii. Next base: position 94,170,043 of record CM076679.1, on the reverse strand, counting down.
TCCAATTAGAAAATGTTCAATTTTCCACTCTTTGTAATCTATATTTTAGCCAGTTCTCTATACAGGTACAAATACTATGTTCCAGTGGGGCTCTGTATTGAATGCTTTAGCAAAGTCTAAGTAAATCACATCCACTGCCATCCCAGAATCAAAGTCGCTGCTCACCTTCTTATAAAAAGAAATTAAGTTATTCTTGCAAGATCTATTATGCATAAGACCATGCTGGCACAAACTCATAGTATTATGATTTGCTACGAAGTCCAGTATCTTATCCTTTATTAACCCTTCGAAAAGCTTTCCTACCACTGATGTCAGACTAACTGGCCTATAGTTTTGAGGCTGAGAACGGGATATCTTTTTGAATAGCGGCACCACATTAGCAGATAATTTTGCATTCTTTTTACTGCTTGCTGCAATATCCTTTTCCATATCGATGTTATCTTTTTTGCATGATTTATTAGCCTCCTTGTACATTATAAATGATTTGGCTGCCCCAGCTAACTTGAAAGCCTTAAAAGCACTTCTTTTCTTACCCACCTCAACACCAACACTTCTATCAAACCAAAAAGGTTTTGCTTGCAAGGGGAATATACTTAAATGTATATTTATTAAGCAGCATTTTAAAGACTTCCCCTTTTTGTTCTGTGTTTAACCCTGTGAAAAGCATTTCCAACTTAATATGTTGCAGAGATGCCCCTATACTCTCAAAGTTTGCACATCTAAAATTTTGTGTTTTCTCTATTCCCTTATAGAATTGCTTCTGCAACAGAATCTCAAAGGATCATGTTATAAAAGAGAGTTATTTCAAGTAGGTTCTTGAACAAGCTGGAATAAAAATGTGTCATTCAGCATATTTACAAACCTACTAGATTTTTCTGTCTTGGTAACCTCCAGTCAATGTCTGAATAATTGATTGTATTTAGAAAGTTTCTTATTTCAGTATGCTGAAGATTACCGTATATACTCGAGTATAAGCCGACCGTGTATAAGCCGAGGTACCTAATTTTACCTACAAAAACTGGGAAAACTTGTTGACTCGAGTATAAGCCTAGACACAACTACAGCCCTGTCTCCCAGCAGCGCACATTCCGCCAAAGCGACCCCCCAACGATCAACCGGACTTCTTTGCAAAGTTGATGGTGACAGAGAATTGCCAAACGGATTACTGTGTGCATTGTCCCACTGTCCAACTGTCCCACTACCATGTGCAGAGGGTGCTGTGTGATATTGCCATCACTGTTAATCTTTCATATAACCAACAGTGGGCGCTGTGTGATATTGCAGTCACTTTTATTCTTTCATATAACCAACAGCGGGTGCTGTGTGATATTGCAGTCACTGTTAGTCTATCATATAACCAACAGATGGCGCTGTGTGATATTGCAGTCACTATTATTCTTTCATATAACCAACAGAGGGCGCACTGTTATTCTTTCATATAACCAACAGAGGGCGCTGTGTGATATTGCAGTCTCTCCCCAAGCGAACTGTTGGTATAGGAATGATTAAAAGTGACTGCAATCTCAGCTACTGCCCACTGACTTGAGTATAAGCCGATGTAGACTTTTTCAGCACATTTTGGATGCTGAAAAACTCGGCTTATACTCGAGTATATACGGTATATACAATTTTTTATTTCTGTGATAGTTCCGCTTTAAGGACCAATTTCATACTCACTGAACAGTTATATCCCGCATCCCCCCCTTAAAATCACCGACATACTCTAGATTTAGAGAGCTGAAAAGTAGGAAGTTGGGTTCTATTTATACATTACATTTTTAACTAACTATATATGAAACATTTTTTTTATTTTGCACAGCCTATCTATTTACCCAGTTTTTATTTTTTATACTGAACTGTTCCTTTAAAACTAGCCCAAACCATGATAAACAGCCCAGAACATTATTCCTTGTTCAACACCAAGGGGCAGATTAATCAAGGGTCAAATTTCGAGGGTTAAAAAACCCTCGAATTTGACCCTCGAAGTAAAATCATTCGAATCGAACAATTTCAAGTGATCGATCAAATGATTTTTATTCTACACTGTCCCTATAGGCTAACATGCAACTCGGTAGCTTTTATTTGGCAAAGTATTGAGTTGAAGGATTTTTTAAAGAGACAGTACTTAGATTATCGAATGGTCAAATGGTCGAACGATTTTTACTTCGAATCGTTCGAATCATTCGATTCAATCGAATTTGACCAATTCGATGGTCGAAGTACCCAAAAAAATACTTCGAAATTTTAATATTTTTGCATTCAAACTATTCACTCTAGTTTAGTAAATCTGCCCCCAAGTGTAAATTTGTTCTCATTCATTTATATGTTTTTATTGGTACTTAATTGGTTCTGCCATAATATCCACTATATTAATTAAAAATGGTGGTGCCACAACCCACTGAGCATTACAATGCCCAGGGCAAATATATATTATGGTAAATTAGGGAAACTGTGGATTCAAGGAAAGCATTTCAAACAGAAGGTTATTTAAGTTAATTATGGCATCTCAGATATTGGGATTCCCATTTATGGCTAGAGGACTTATTTAAAAGAATGCTATATAGGTAGGGATTTTTGCATCTTCAAGTCCCAGCATTCCCTAACTGGGTTATGGAGGATCAGTAAGTTATAGTTTATTAAAAACAGGAGAATCAAGGACCTTAAAGTGCACTGACAAAAGCAAAGCCACATCATGCTTTGCAAAGTAAGATATTTATCAAAAACCAAAATAGTATAAACACTGTATTTTTTATGTATCATTTGTACAAGTTAAATATGCCATGTAAAACGGAAATATTTTCTCAAAGATAAAAAGGAAGTAAATCAACTCAGAGTGAAGTAACACGCAGCTTGCAGTCTTTATTACTCATCTGAAATAACAATTGGGCATTAGATCCTGGAGCTCTCCAAAATTCCTTCATCTGTTGTATCCTAAAATAAAAGTTGGATAAAGCAATCGATAGCTCAGGAATTTTAAGCTTGTTGCCCTTATCAATAACAATCTTGATTTCCCAGTACTGGGGGTCACTATTGATTACAGTATTCAATAACAGTAATTCACCTTTAAATCATCTATCTGTATAATGTTGACGGCATTATTCTTTTTAATATTTATTTATTGTGGTTTAGTGTTTTGATTTTTTTTATTGTTAAATGACTACTGTCATGGTAAAATTGTTTCACCCACCAGAGGTGTGAGCTTATAGTCATTGGGCCTGTGAGTTTCGGCGGCCATGTTAGGACAAAGTTATCAAGAAAACTTGGCATCTAAAAGCAGGCAAATTCATGCAGAAGTCAATGAGTTGTATTTGCAAAACGCAAGCTATTTTGTGATGTGATTTCTCTGCGTTTTGTTTTCATATTTAACTCAAGTTTCAAGTTTCTTTAATATGGTAAATACTGCTCATTTGAGTTTTGCATGAAAATAAACCTCAAAAATCTGATTTGTTAATTTTGCACATGTGACATTGGATCGGGGCAGACTTCCTCCAACTCACTAGAAGCATTTTCAGACTATTGTAATTAAAGGGCATGTAAAGGCAAAAAAATAAAATCCCATTTTTACTTTCTTTAACGAAAAAACAAACCTATCGCCAATATACTTTAATGAAAAAAATGTGAACCATTTTTATAAGAAACCTGACTGTGTGCAGTGAAATTCTCCGTTCATTTACTGCTGTGGATAAGCATTGTCAGACAGTCACTAACTGCTGAGCAGGGAAACAATCATACTTATGAACTGCAGGGGGAGCCCCCACTCAAGCAGCTTTGTTTGTTTCCCTGTAGAGCAGTCGGCGACTGTGTAGAGATTTGTATTGGATTTTATTTTTGCCTTTACAGTTTCCAACTCCAGCTGCAGGGACAAAGATCATGGAGCCAGATTTAAAAAGATAAACTGGGATTCTATTTGGAGCTGCAGTCGCTGGTTCTGCAGAGTTGGAGAAAGTTTGTAATAAACAATACAAAAACTATAAAATCCACATTAGATTACATGACAAGACAGGACCCAGTGCAGTCTGCCTATTCTGGTTATTAATCAGTCTTGCTGTATCGGCTTCTGGCAGATATTTGACTTGTGCTGTTTTGATAATTTATGACGATCCCTAAGCAACCCAGACCACACTGAGCATATGTGTGTCTTGGTCTTGCATAGATGTTTAACAAAGTTACAAGATGGTGACCCCATGTGGCCAACTTTGAAACCATAAATCATTTGTTTGATTAGGCTTATGGTGCAGTAAGTTCATGTTTATGTTTAGTATACAAAATATACAAAAAATCAGCATTTCTAGCCTTATTCTGTTTTAGACTTTATTTCCCTTTTAACTTTTTATTGAGCCACTGCAAAATCACTGCCATCTATTGTCGCCACTTGTAAGAGACACAGGAGAAGGATGTCCCTTTGGAGTGCTTTGGAGTAGGAAGGTAGGCTACTAATAAATAGAACATGTAACAGGAAAGGGCCACATTTCTTTATAGAAATCTAAATTATCATGTAGCATATTATTTGGTAATTTATATTAGCTCTTTATGTGCAGCATCTAACTTGTCACCCTCAGTATTGCACATGAATTGTCCTCTGAGAGACCATTGCAAACCATTTCTTGTTAACTTTGGGCAGCAAAGGGAAGAAAAAAGCAGGGGATGATTTTATACCACAGAGGTGGACTGATGCTCTCCTTATACAGAGCTTCTTTATTACTATTCTATGAGGGATAGTACAATACCGTCAGTCAGCCTTTATTCATCTTATCTCTTTAGAGTTGTTAAAGGTTTTAATATACTGTAAAATAAAAGCTAGCGAGATATGCTGATATTTGTGTGATATGGTTGCTTAGCCTGCATACCAGACAGCTGGATTGAGTGTCAATTGGGAATACATACAGTATTGTGCTTGTCAAGCTTTTCATTAAAAAAAAAATAATAAACAACACAATTATAAACAAAAAAATAATCACTTGAAATTAAACAATCTATTTAAGAATACAAAAGTCAGTTAAGGCTAAGGCCACACTAGGCGATAGCGCCGCGATTTGACTCACGGCGACTTTTCGCCGCGACTTTTAAGCCGCAATCGCTGGGGAAACTTTTGCGCTGGCGTCTATGGGGAATCGCGAAAAATCGCCAGCGTAAAAACACATGCGGCGATCTTTTTTCTATTGTCGCTCGAAATCGCCTAGCGAGGCAATTTCGAGCGACAGTAGAAAAAAGATCGCCGCGTGTGTTTTTACGCTGGCGATTTTTCGCGATTCCCCATAGACGCCAGCGCAAAAGTTTCCCCAGCGATTGCGGCTTAAAAGTCGCGGCGAAAAGTCGCCGCGAGTCAAATCGCGTCGATATCGCCTAGTGTGGCCTTAGCCTAAAGAAAAAACGCTTCATCAAACTCTCATTCACATTTTTATCTTATTTATCACTAAATTAACTTGAAAAAAATCTGGTGCGGCCAAAGATTAGTTAAAAACGCGGAAAAATCGAAAGTGTCTAACGATTTTTTTGGAATATCGGCCGAAAATCACACTTTTTTTGGATTATTGGACGAAACCCAGTGCAGATCATGATATCTTTCAATTTTAAAAGGAACATCTGCCATTGAGTTCGACCTAACCTCGACAGGTTTGAGATGGAGTACTTTGTTGTTTGGACTTTTAGCAGCATCTGGGTTTTTAAATCGAGAAAAAAGTAAATAACCCCCACAGTGTTCCCGCCAAACAGAATTTGAACCCTAATAATATGTTTTTAAAGGTTTGAAACTACTGACAGCAACAGGTGATGGTTACAGGCAATACCATTTTTTGAAATTTGAATATAAGTAAGGATTGGATTCTGTTTGGTTTTCGGACAATATTGTAGATTTAGTACATGCCTAATATATGGAATGAGTCATTCGGAAATGGAAAAAAAAACTGTTAAATAGGGAACCGATTGTTACAGTAACATAACTCATTAAAAAATGTTTTTTAAAATAATTAAAAAAGTTTATTAGTGCACTTTATTAATGATTTGACATTTTGAAAATACTAGCAGCACTTGGGTCAAAATTAAATATGGCAAAGAAGTGCAAAATACATTTTTGCGTGAATATATGTGAACTCCTTAGTCCTTAGTACCACCTCATTATGTTCTTTATACTGAATTGTACATTGCATGTTGCAGCCTGTTGTTAAACGGCATGGTAGCAGTTACAAGTGTTTGTACTGAAAGATGGGAGCATCAAAAGTTGTGGAAGTGTAACATACCTCCCAACTGTTCCTATTTCAGAGGGATAGTCCCTCTTTTGACAGCGCAACCTGCAGTCCCTCATTTGTACTGGAAAGTCCCTATTATCTGCAACAAACATTTTCTAACTTAATTGGCTTTTAGGAGAGAGCAAAGAACAACTAACAGGTGCAAATAAGATACTTTATAACACTTTTGATACACAAAAAAAACTTTAGATAAGGAGAATTATTTTCAAGCTTTCATAACCTGCCAAATGAACATGGTAATTAGGGGGTGTGGCCACAGAAAGGGGTGTGGTCAAAAAATTTGCTGAGGTATGGTGTAAATCAGGGACTGATTTAAAATACTGGAGTGCGGTGGGGGGTGAGAGATGGGAAGACAGACAAGGAGATGAAAGTTAAAGAGGGGAGATAAGTATGGAAAGAGGTAGACAGAGATAGGGTGGGATATTGACACATGGCTTCCCATAAAAGTAACATTTAAATATAAAATAGTATATAAATGAAATGTTATATTAAAATGTAATAATTCTGGCAAACAGCCATTTGTTATTTGCATGAAATTAGGGAAGATAAGTGTGGATTGTAAAAGAGGGAGCTGTAAGTACAAAACATTGTGTTAAATGAAATGCTGCATACCATAGTGTAAAATATTGCATTCTGTACTGTATTGTAACCCAGACATGGTTATCAGTGTGACAAGTGACATGCCTGTTCAGAATCTTTTGTCACATTGTAACCACTTGAAGTGTCATGTTCGAGAACAGAGCCTCTATAAAAACAGATTAGCAATGGCTCCCATGTGTATTGTTTGAGGTTTTTGTATCAGCGGGACAAGCTCATAGAGACACTGGATACACTACTCACTCATTCAGCTTCTGAGAAGTCACTTTATCATCCACTACCACCTCCCATTTAAAGGTCTGAAATTTCCCTAATATTTGTCCCTTTAATAGAGCTCTGTGATGTGGTAGGACAAGTCAGGCATTAGTGTTTTGTCTATACCATATTACTTTCAACATAACTTGTTTGTAGAAATCAATTAGATATTTAGCACTATAAAACACTTTGGAGTTTTATTGCACTGGTTATTCAGTGCATTTTTACATTTTTATTTCTTAAGTTTCCAATAACCAATTCAATCTTCTCTCGCTTGAAAACTATAAAGCTAATCAGTCGTTATTATGTCTTTATATGCTACTATACTTGTCTAGGTATGCGTGTATCTACATACATATAAATGTTCTAGTAATGCATGCAATTTTTTTTACAAAGTATCTGCAAATAGGTGTGGCTAATATATGTCTGCCACAGAAATAGTTAATATTAATGCCCCTGGTGGCTGCATTCTGTCCTCACTGTTCTGATTAATGCTTCCTGTCAATTATTTACAGACCCAGTCTTGCTGTGGAAGTTCCCAGAGGATTTCTCTGACCAGGTCGGTAACATCACAGAGAGATTTGATTTTGTTAGCATTAAACCACAGCGTGGAGCAGTGGATGTAATGATATGTTCAGCCTTCAGCCTCTGACTGCATCTCTGGGGTACTGCAGGAATTGGCCCTTGCGTGTATATAATAATATATATTTGAGTGCATGTAATATATACAATGTTTTTCAAAAGTATTTTGACCCTTGACAAATTCTTTCTCTTTTATTCAATAACAAACCCAACACCAAAATCTTAATGTGTTTTTATTTCATTTTGCATGCCCTATGTATATATATATATATATATATATATATATATATATATATATATATGTGTGAAATCTGCACCAAGGGTCTTGAAGTGAAAAAACTTGTATTATTACATAATAATAATACTAGTTTTTTCACTTCAAGACCCTTGGTGCTGTTTTTTTTCTCTTTATGGGACATTGCTCTATGAAAAATGAAAAGCATAAAAATGCTGTTTGCATAAGTATTCTTTACAATCTTTAGTCTCTGCTGATGAAGAGCAGGCCCATAACATGTATGTATGTATGTATGTATGTATGTATATTTTTATTTGTAAAGCGCTCCTTGAGGGCAAAGCACTGTATAGCAAAACAATAAATTAGTAGTAACAAACAAGGGGTCATTGGAATAAAAAGTAACAATAAGTGCATTATTAGAATACAATTCACATAAATATAAAAAATATAATTACAATGCATTTTAAGTGCTCAGTGTCAAGGAAACAAAAGGCTAGAGGACCCTACCCCATAGGGCTTACAGTCTAAATGGGAGGGTAACATACAGACACAATTCAGAGGGGGTATTAAGGTGCTGTGGGTTACAGTTTGTTACACTGTTCTATAATTGCCAGTTCAGGTGTTATCCAGGTGCTCCCAGAGGTAGTCTTTTAATTTTGTTTAAAAACATTGAAGGAGGATTCTCTCCTGAGAGATTTTGGAATGGCATTCCAAATATAAGGAGTCGCAAGAGAGAAGGGTTTGATACGGGAAACAGCAGTAGTAGTGGGGGGTACAACCAAGCGATTGCTCTAAGAGGAGCGGAGGTTTCGGACAGGAACATATAGAGAGACAAGAGATGAGATGTAGTTATGTGCAGAGGAATGAAGGGCTTTGAAGGTTATGAGGAGGAGATTATAAGTTATTCTTTGTTTTATAGGAAGCCATGATAAAGACTTCAGCAGCGGAGGGGCCTGTACCCTTTTGGATGAGAGGAGGATAATTCTTGCAGCTGTGTTTAATACAGACTGTAGAGGGGAGAGATGGGAGTTAGGGAGGCCAGTTAGTAGAAGGTTACAGTAATCTAGTCTGGATAGGATGAGAGCATGCATGAGCGTCTTGGATGTATCAGGTGAAAGGAAGGGACGGATTTTGGCAATATTGCGTAAGAAAAAGTGACAGGTTTTGACAGTGGTGTTAATATGATCAGAGAAGGAGAGAGGGGAGTCAAAGATTACCCTCAGACAGCGAGCTGAGTTGACAGGATTAATGATCATGCCATCAATAGAGATAGTAAATAGGGGAGTAGGACCAGTCTTAGGTGGAAAGATGATAAGTTCAGTTTTTGTTAGGTTGAGTTTGAGGTGGCGCTGGTTCATCCAATTTGAGATAGCCAGGAGGCAGATCTGAACCTCTGTTTTAGCTGTTAATGAAGGGGTGGATAAATATATTTGGGTATCATCAGCATACAGATGATAATTAAAGCCAAATGAATGGATGAGATCTTCCAAAGACAGAGTGTACAGGGAGAACAGCAGCGGACCAAGTACGGAGCCTTGCGGCACCCCCACATTAAGTGGAACTGGAGATGAGGTTTTGTTATCATAGGAGACAGTGAATGATCGGTTAGAAAGGTAAGAAGAGAGCCAAGATGCAGCCTGGTTACGGATGCCAAGCGAATAGAGAATCTGCATCAGGAGAGATTGATCAACTGTATCAAATGCAGATGATAGGTCAAGGAGGAGAAGGATGGAGAAGTGACCTTTGGCTTTGGCAACCTGAAGATCATTTGTAACTCTGCACAAAGCAGTCTCACCTTAATAACATGATGCTATTAGCAATTTACATCATCCAATTTACATCTAATGCATGCTTTCACATAGTTCTCTGAATAGCTCCTTCTATGTTGCTATCATCTCTATTGACCAATGATTAAAAATTCTGAAGCATAAGCTTTATGTCAACTAACCTGAGAATTCTAGGAAAATCTGCTTGAAAGAAAGGCCAAAACCACTTCTGAACAATCTACAAGTTGGGAGATGCTTACCCCATTTGTTTTAAAGCTGCTATTGATGCACAATGTAACTCTACAAATTTTAAAGGGTGGGACTAAATACTTTTACAATTAGCAAATTCATATTATTTATAAGAATGTTATGTCACACGAAGAACTCATTATGAGGTATAATGCGTTAAAATAAATATATGAGAGAGATGGGTTTGATAATCAGTAAATTAAGAGATTTATATCAATTAAAAAAGTATACTTTGTTCATTTCATTGTCAGACTGCATTACTGTTTGCTTCCTGTAAAGGTTTTAGAATTGCTTTTCAAGAAAGGGGCTTGACTGAGCAGTGAAGTCTACAATGTGGCAGCTCCCGAGAATGTACCCCAATATCTTCAGTATATTAAACGTTCAGGGATACAGACTGAATACAAAATGGAAACACCCAGTTGTGATAAACTTGGTCAGTTGGAATGCATATAAGTGCAAATAACTATTGGTTTATACAACATCACCCTAAATGCTGGAAATTGTCATATTTAAGAATATAAAAATGAATACTCTCCCAAACAAGCCCTTTACAAGCAATCAAATAAATTAATTTATCCTTGCATGGATCTTCTGCATTGTACAAGGACCTGGCTACATTGTTACTGATGTAAAATGTAAAAAAATCCTTTAATATTGCTTATATACTTAATTTTAAGTCGGCTTATGTAATTTTATCCTGCTTTGCAATTTTCAATCAAACTTCATAGAAAAATAAAAGTTACAGAATAATTACCAGGGATGTAGTGGCTCTTTGCATCATGATGCAGTGTGCTATAATATAATGCAGTACTAGAAGAAAATACAAAATAATTGATAGTTCATAAAATGAGAGAGGTTAAAAGTGCAGGTTGGAGATTTAGAATGGAGATTTCGTTTTTTTTATTAGGAGGGGGCTATTGGAAACAACATAAGCATATGGCACCAGCCAAGTCCCCCCTAACCACCCTCTTTCGTCTGCCAAAAGTCCCTTTGTCTGAGTCTCATTGTTTCTGGGACTTATTGACAGTTGTAGAACGCAGCTCAGGACACGAGGGATACACACCACCCCGGGGAGAGCCACAAGCGTGGATTATGGAAATATGAATTGATCTTTAAAAGAAGACCACCACCCCGCCCCTTCTGCTGCAGAAAATACAATGAAAGTGAAAAAAAGACTGCTGCATGTTGTGAAAACCAAGAATGGGCTGGGTTCTCACCCTTCCCAGCTGTTGGTAAAAATAAAAAATAAAATGTAGCATTTGTACATTATAAGGCTTCCTGAAAAGACAGAGGATAATGAACCTACTTGTTAGGCATATTTTAAAATAATGTATGCGCTGTGGTTTAATCCCATTACATCCAGGAGCTGGCTTAATGATGCAGTGAAAGTTGCCAGCAGGTTTCAAAGATTCATTCAGTCAGACTTGGTGAAGGGATAGAATTTCATGTAAATGTATGCACACAGTGTGTGTGTGTGTATGGAAATGCCAGTTTATGTTGCTTTTGTGTGTGTACATGGAACGGAGCTCAAAGTATTCTAGACCATTTTAATCAAGATATTGCCTATGTGCAGAGACAGAAGGGTAAACTGTTGAATAGGTGTGCAACGATCAGTATTGTCAGAACATGTGTCACGGTAAACTGTAAGGTAGGCAAGCATTAGTTCCTAAATTCATATAATGAAAATGATCATGCTTGGAACAGAATAATTATTTTAGGTTGTAGTTTTTTTGCCTTCATAAAATATGTAGATTGTTTTATTGTAGAATCTAAATGCTCTCTACATTATACATTATACCTGCTTATATATTAAAATGTTATTGTAAAATGTAGAGACGGAGAGAGACAGAGAATTTGACTGATTTTAAATCAGAAGAGTAAATATAAAAAATTGGTGTCTGTGAGGAGTGCGGTCCAGCGCGTCTTTCCTCGGCGGCGTCCGGTCCAAGATGGCGGCGCCCAGGGTGGGCCACGTGGGATTTCCTCTTCAGCGCCTCGCCTGGACGCGGTGGAATTGCGTCAACGTGCAGCGTCAGCACGCAACGCATGACGTCACTGCGCACTTTTGGGCGCCAAAGATTTGTTTAAAAGGCCATTTGTGACTCTCTGTCTTTGCCCGTGAATAGGTTCTACTTTATTGTGTTCCTGGGTGCAATTTCGTGTTTGGATTCTTGTTATGTGACCTCTGCCTGTTCCTGTTTACGATTACCTGCTGCCTGAACTGATCTTCTGCCTGGCTGACTACTCTTTCTCTTGACCCAATCCTGTACTGCGAACTTTGGTGTGTAACCTGCCAGCTTCCTCCTTGGTCCGTTACGTCAAACTGAGCCTTCGGCCTGACAGTGTCCAAGCAATGAGAAAGATCAATGTATTGTATGCTACTGTTCTTTGTGAATTGTTAGTAATTTAGGAATGTATAATCAGTGAAAAGATATTCAAGCGCTTAAAACAAATCTAAACGAATCCTGAATTGTAATTTTTTTTGTGCAAAGCTGCAAATTAATATAGTGAGTTGTTCTGCAATATAATATATATATATATATATATATATATATATATATATTTATCTCTATATATATATATATATATATATATATATATATATATATATATATATATATATATATTGATAAAGGTGAGAGGGTGTACATGTGAAATTAATACATTTTGCTGTTTTAAATTTAATCCAATAGAGTGCTGTTCCTTACCGTACACATCTCCCTTATCTGTGGCAAAAAAATCCTACCAGATTTGTTTTATGTTTAAATTTATGGTTGATGGTGTGCAGATTCAAATTACCGAAAAACACCTTATCCAAAAAAAAAACAGCAAAACCAGCCTATTGGGTTTATTTAATGTTTATATGATTTTCTAGTAGATTTAGGAGCATATTTACTAAGGTTCAAATGGTACATTCATATTTTAGAATTTTTTTTGGTCAAACTCACAAATTCAAATTTAAAACCACTAACTCGAATTTGATTTAGAATGTGAGATTTATCACACGTCGACCCTAGAAACAGTTATAATTCTAATTCTCCACCTAAAACCGAAGTCAATGGCAGAGGTCCCTTGAACTATTTGTTGGTGTTGGTAGTAGTGACGAGCCACATTTTTGCCAAGTTTTGCTTCAAAATATATTGCCCCATAGACTCCAATGGGAGAAAAAAATGTCATACGTCAAAGCAATTTGAGTCTTTTTGCGGAGTAAAACTCGATTCAAATTCGATTCGAGTTTTTGGTTTGGGATTATTTAATCGAATTTTAGACGTTCCTATTTTTTCATAAATAACATACCATTCAAATTGTGAATAAAATCAAATAAATAAGAGTTTAAAAAAATTCACAATACTCTAGAATTTAACCTTATAGCCAGACTGGCCAGTGACCTCTGGGCAGATGGCCAGGCGCCTCCCGTAGTGAGCTGCCTATATTGATAGCACACATTCTCTGCACACTGAAAGTGTACTGATTGATTTACAAGGGAAAGTGTTATGCACTCTGCTGTAAACCTGCAGAGACTTCCCTGCACAGTGAGTGAATGCGGGTGTACTGTAGGTGCAGACAGAAAGATTACTATGTGTATACGTAATGCTCCTACGCGTACACTCACTTTCTGTACTGGGAAATCTCCGCAGGGGTACAGCAGAGCATGCATAAAAAGCGTGAGCAGCATTTGCACAGTGTGTATACTTGGGGGCAAATTTACTTACTTTTGAAATTGCACCAGCGTTGGCTTCGCCGCACTGCAGCAGGCTTAGATTTGCCAGGGCTGCGATAATTCACGAAGATCCAAAGTTACGCACAAATTACAGATCGTTTGCGAAGTTGTGCTAGCGATGTTATGATCAGCGGTTCGAAGTTAAGCTAGCGATGGCAAATTCGCATACGTGTGCAGTTAAAGTACAATGGTCGTATTTACAGCAGCAAACACATTACACTACACAAGGCCAGGCATTGTTTTCTAATACCCTACACATGTGCCCACAGTATAGTTTAGGTGCCATATGTTATCAAATGTAGGGGGGAAGGAGGGTACCCTAAAAAAAATTTTTTTTTCAGCCTATCACACTATAAAAAGTAAAAGACACCATCGTTATTTTGGGACTAGAAAAAATTTCAACTTTTTTTTGACCATCCCTATCTACTCTATTGCAATTCACGTGGTCTGAGGTGGCCAAGTAAAGTCTGGCCCAAGAGGTAACGTTCACGAAAATCCGCATCTTAGAGAATTAGCGTAGTTACATCCCTTAGCCAGAGTGCAACATCGCTTGGCGTAAGGGTGCGAAGTAGTGCTAGAGTAGGTCCACTTCGCTAGCGAATTTACACCAGCACCTGTTAGTAAATCGGCGAAGTGCCAAAATGAAGTCACACTGGTGAATTTTCTCTAGCGTTAGCCACTTCGCCCTTTAGTAAATTTGCCCCTTGAAAAACCGTTTATCAAAGGTCGAATTTGGAATTCATGTGAATTTTTATTTAAGAAAGAATTTGAATGTCTAATATTCAATCAAATGGTTCCAACCCCAAAAAATTCGAATCGTATTTGATTCATATGAATCCAGTTTTTCTCCCAAAAAAAACCTTGAATGTCAGGGAGGCTATTAACATCTCCAAATGGCTCAACGGACCTTTGCCATTAACTTGAACATGAACTCAGCAGGTTTTAGGTGGCGAATATTCAAATCAGGATTGTTTCCATGGTCTACGTTTGATAAATCTCACATTCAAATTTACATTAGAATAGGGGGATTAAAATTTGAATGTGTGAATTCTGACGCTCGAAAATTCGTATTCAAAATTACTAATGGACCCTGGATAAGTTTGCCCCATAATGTAGTATTTGCTCTGACCCACACTGTGCAAACAAGTTTTAAAAACTGTTCTCTTTTGAACAATTGTCCTTTTCTGTACATTAATAGGCTCATTCCTGCAAAATCTGAAGGGTTTGTGATGCTAGTTTGCAGCTAATGAGGCAGCTCACTGGCATTTAGTTGACCTTTCAGATGTAATTTTGTTGGATGCATACAACTTATACAACTGGAAATGCAATCAATTGGCCTGCGGGCATACAAAAGAATAATGTGTAATTTGGTCACATTTGGTACCATCCCAGGCTACCTAAGGCCTGCTTTTAGGTTACTAAGAACAATGAAGGGTGACTCCAGGCAGCCTTGTAAGGAAATAGTGGAAAAGTAAGTATTTGGTGCAAGTAATCCTGCTGCATACTTGTGAAGGGGAGGATACAAATGCTGTTAGGATCCTTATGCTCTCTCCTTAGTGGGGAACCTTTTCATCCACTGGTAAAATCCCTATCATGGCTGCCTGTTATCAAAGAATATCATACAAAATACTTTTGCTAACATTCAAAGCTCTTCACTACTTTGTTCCTCGCTACATTTCTTCACTTTTCTCCTTGTATTCGCCTGACCGTCTTCTCCACTCCTCTCAGAGCCACTGTTACACCATCCACACCCAATGTTAACGCTGGTCTTAAACCTTTCTATCTTTCTGCTCCTTACCTCTGGAATTCTATCCCTGAGTTCCTCCGTAAGGAGTGCTCTCTTAATAGCTTAAAGAAAAAACTCAAATTCTGTCTTTTGGAGTGCTATAACATTATTTTATCTAGACTAGTCCTGTGCTTAATGGCCAGTGCCCAATCCTTGTGCATATTTTGCCCTCCAGTTTGTGTGTGTGTATGCTATCCACCCAGTTAGACTGTAAAGCTGCCCACATACATGTTCAGTGTGTTTTATTCAGCTGTAGTATCAGAATGGGGAAAAAAAGCCAGATGAACCCTTCATTATTCTTATATATTGTGCTTCATTAGGCGGCCTGGTACCTAGGCTCATACTATATGGCATTTTGACTGATAAGACCAATTGGTTGAATCAATGCAATTTAGCTATTCATGTGTAGCTAAATATATTAATAATCAGCCATTGTTAACAGAATGAACATTGTTTATATGTAGTGCAAGAGTACTCGCATACTTCCAAGAATACAGAGGGGTTAAGTGGCTCCTGATAAAATTGATACTTGTTCGAATTAGATAGGGCCCTTAGATTGTAAACTCCAATAGGGCAGGAGCTTGTGTGTATGATAAACAATCTCTGTAAATTGCTGTGCAAATACTGTATGTTGATGCTATACAGTATACTGTATAAAGAATAATAAATAACAATTATGCTTGCTGCTGCAGACCTTGGTAGTGGTGTGGAAAACATACATATATTTATATAAGTATATCCTTAATATTAATATCTTAAATAATACAATGAAAAGCAAGCACAAAATGGCATGTAAAGCATTGGGAATGTTTATGATTATCTAGATATTTGGATTGTATTGGGGATGGTTTTAGTGACACCATAGTGTAATGTAACAACTAGATGAAAAACCTTCTGCTGGCTGCTTGACTAACCCAGTGAATTTTGTAATTGAGATAGCACTTGGAAAATGCTTGTCACAAGTTACATTAGTAAGGGGACCGGGATCTCTCCATGTGACTGGGAATTTCCTGTGGTAGCCATATGGCTTTATTAAAAGAGAAGCTCAGCATGAGTGTGAGAATTGCAGCTTCCCTTCAGAGACCTGCTTTAAAATTCACCCTGAAGTTCCTTTCAGTATATTAGAGACACAGAATGGAAAGATACATCCCTTTAACCTTTTTTTAAAATCACCAGTTAAAAAAAACATTTCCTCCTCAGTCTGGGCTGCTTGTTCATTCAGGATTTATTCTTATTTTCTGTCTATCTTAAGCATTTGTGTTGCTTTACGGCTTTGACCTCTGACGGCTATATTTAAATGCCAGCTTGACTGGGGCTGGTGCTCCTATCAGCAGGAAACTGCACTGGCCCAGGGTTATACCAGTGAGCACCACAGATCGTTCTTGTTCCTCCTTCTTCTCGCTGCTGCGCATGTGCAGTAGAACGAAAATCGCCAGCTTGACTGGGGCTGGTGCTCCTATCAGCAGGAAACTGCACTGGCCCAGGGTTATACCAGTGAGCACCACGGAGCGATCTTCTTCCTCCTTCTTCTCGCTGCTGCGCATGTGCAGTAGAACGAAAATCGGTACTTTAACTAAAAAGTCGGCTATTTCGTTCAACTGCGCATGCGTCTGCCCCGGGAAATTTGAAGACAGAAGTGGATCTCTCCATGGTGCTCACTGGTATAAACCAGGCCCGGTCTAATTTTCTGCTGATAGGAGCACCGACCCGGGTTTCAGTTAAGTAACTACAATTACTTGGGGGCGCCTAACATTTGTGCTGCAAGCCTTTCCTTCTCCTTTAAGCCATAAAAATGTATGCCATTCTTTTAATACTGCTAATATGTGGAGCCTCCCACAACCTACTGAAAAACAGAAATGCATACTTCAAGCTCATGATATAGAAAAACTGTAATACCTGTAAATGTTAATTGAAAATAAATACATACAAAATATGTATTGATATCTAATTCCTGTATTTCATTTTGTAGGATCTTCTGAGCATGGTGCCAAAGTTTTGCTTTCCTTTTTCCATCGAAAGGTAAATATTAGTATATTCGTGTGTGCAAGGGTAAAATACAAGGATTTGACTGCCACCTTATAGTCAGGAAGGAATACTTTTCCTCTCTAATTGGAAAGGCTTCTGCTTTATGTAATGCTACATATCTCTGCATCATTTATTGAATGCATTTGTTGATGTGATACCTTTTCAAATTATGGGCAACCTCTGTTTCTCCACATGTTATAAATCTACAATTTCCAGCACACCCTGACAGTTCAGAGTGCATATAAAACATACAGTATAGAGCAATGCAGCTTACCCAACCCTTAAGTAATGTTTCATTTACAGTATAATCTGTGCTTGTATATATCACTTTTTTTTATATACGCACTGTTTTTCATTGTTGTGCAGTGGCACATGGCTTTTTACTCCTTGCTGAAACTTGTGAATAAACTGGCTGTGTTGCATAATCACATTATATATTTGTGCTATATAATTAGAAAGTTATACACGGTTCTTAAAACTATATGTGGGAAATGTAATATAACAAGAGAACCTTTTTTTACACACACAAGAATAAAAATATGCATGTCGCAATGTAAAAAACTTCCTTAGGGTTTTATTGCATTGCGAATCTAAATAGCGCATTACCATCTTTTAAGGGCTTGAATGTGGCGTAAACTTTTGGAGCAAACTTTTTCATTAAGAAATGTTCTTACATACACTGCACACTATCGCAAACTATAACATTTGCAATCTCTATCCTACTGTCAGTTTGCAAAATGTTCGCAAAGGCAAATTTGTTTGCAATAAGAACATTTGCATTGCGAATGAATTGTGGGGGATTTTTCCGTTAGCGAACAATATTACATTCCCCTATAGATAGATTCCCATATATATATATATATATATATATATATATATATATATATATATATATATATATATATATTTATTGACACTTTATTTTTGTATTTTTTTCATTGCAGGGTGACTCAGTCTCAGATTGGACAGCATTTTACCTTTGTTCTAACAGATATAGAGAGTAAGCAGAGGTTTGGATTTTGCCGTCTGACGTCAGGAGGTAAAATCTGCTTATGCATCCTAAGGTAAATAAAACATTACTCAATTATTGCATATTAATTTAACAGTGTTATATGTGACAAAGTTTTTACTTTGTAATTTTGAATTTCTGTACTATATGACAGTTCTCTGCTCTTGCATTGGTTCTATTTGCCAACTTTCCACCTACGGTATTACAGTATGAGGAATATGTTTCTATTAATGAGTCTGTCTGTGATTTTACTGTAAAGAGAAGTAGTCCAGTTTCCCATTCTGTGTCTGTAAACTCTTGCTTTTTTTTAATCATTTATTATTATTTTATGTTTATTTAGGACAACATGCATGTAATATTCAGCACTTTTTTATGTGTAAGTCACTTTGTTATGAGGTACAGTTCTTCTGGAGCCACAGCAAGCTTTAAAGGAACAGAAACACCAAAAAATTAAAGTAATGAAAATATAAGATTCTGTTACCCTGCACTGTACTGGTGTGTTTGCTTCAGAAACTCTACTATAGTTTATATAAGCTGCTGTGTAGCCATGGGGCAGCCATTCAAAGCTGAAAAAGGAGATTAGCTCTATAGCATACAACAGGATTCGGCAAAGCTTATTTGTTATCTACTGTGTATCCTTTTCTTGAATGGCTGCCCCCATGGCTAAACAGCAGCTTGTTTATATAATCTATAGTAGAGTTTTAAAGCAACCACTGCAGATTTTCTAGTGCAGGATAACAGTACCTTATATTTTCATTACTTTAAAACACTTTCATTTTTGGTGTAACTGTTCCTTTAATGGCCACATGGTACATTTGATGATGCAGCACATACTTATTAAGGCTGTGGGTACACACAGGCTATTGACTCCAGCTGTTTTCAGCCTGCATATTTTTGCAGACTGAGAGTTGCAGACTGAGAGAAGCAGATCTGCTCAGTCCCCTTGCTCCATTGTGACCCCTGTGCGCAGTCACTCAGAGCCAACAGCCTGTGTGTCCATAGCCTAAGGCAGTTACTGGTTATAAGCAGATACATGTGGTAGTAAAAGTCTCTTTATGAACTTATTTGGTCAGTTAATGCTTAAACAAAAGTTTACAAAGTTCTAACTATTAAAGATTTTTTATATCTTTATAATGGTTCCTTGGACATTTCTAAATAAAAAGTGGCCACTTCAAGCATTTGCACCCACATTTCTAATAAAGACGTCCATACGACTTTTAGGTACCCACCCTATTCAAATTGACCTAAGCATAAGAGTACTAACGAAGTTTCGCTAGGCAGACATGAACGCTGCCGAAGTAACGCTAGTGAAAATTTGCTATTTAGTGAATTTGCCCCTGTGTCTTTTGTGACATGATCTGAGTGGAACTAGTTGGTCAACAATGAATAAGCATTCAAATTATCTCTAGTGGCCATAATATCACAGTACTTCCTATCTCACTCTAGCTACCATACTCTCCTGCTCTTTCTTGGTTCTCAAAACTTCGAGTTTTTATGTTTTATCCTCCATCTCGGTCATCTGCAGTCTCTCATTTTCCTCTATTCATTCACTAGCATCTTGCAATTTTTTACTTTCTCGTTTATTTGTAGACTTTTGCAAATTCTTTGTCCTTAACCATTATTTTCTCCGACTTTCCAATCTTCCTTTCCAAACGTTCACTTTCTCCCTCCACCTATTGTGCCATTTTATCAACCAACAAATGTTTTTAATTTTCAGTCCTCTGTGCCCATATTCCAGACAGAAAAATCCCTTGCCCCCCTCCACATATAGACGTCTGGACAGAAGGAAAGGCAGTTTCCCTTGCCCTTAAGATGTCAGCATGAGAGGTGAGGGTCCCTCACAAATTCAGAGCAGTAACTGTTCACCTGCCTTTTCTACACAGCCATTTCCTCTCCGTCACTTAACCTATGACTCTTTCAATTTAAAAAGTGTCCCAGGCAGTGGCACCCATGTGACACAGGAGCCTGAAGGGAGGCTGGGTTGCTAATAACTAGCAGACTTGGGAATCCTTTCCAGAGGAAACACTTAGAATCTCCTTCTAATGAGCAATGAAATATAGGGAGGTTTGTTAGCATTGACAGGCCCTTCTGGAGCTGTATATTTCACACTAGGCCCAAAATCAGCAAACCCCTCACTCTCAATATATAATGTTTAGAGGGGCCAACATCACACATTACTTGAAGTGGTACATAAAATATCTGACACTTCATTGGTAAAAAGATGCAGATTTGCCTGAAGAAAGGTACAAAGATTCTCCATTCTTAACTATGCACAAATATATAAACACATACATTAAATGCAGGAAATAAAGGCATTTATCTATATGAAGTGAAAAGGAAAGCTGCAAAATAACATCCTGTTTGAGTTGCCGCAGTGTCTTTTTCACTCAGTAGTATAAAAGGCATGGAAATCAGTTCAGTGAGGAAAAAGGAAAGGTGCCCCAAGGGTTAATTAATTACAAGTATTAACAAATTCATAAATTAACCCTTTGGGCATTACGCTTAAAGATCTCTGTGTACAGTATTTGTTGTTATTACATTTCAGCCATAGCAAATTACGTTGTAGTATCAGAGATTGACAGTAGAAAATGGCGAGTGTGTTTGCTAACTATGCATCTCTATCTTAAAGCTGTATGCAGACACACAAAATAAATAACTACTTGCATGTAAGCGCATGTACCAGTAATCAGACCTTTGCCTAACTTGCTTTAAAACTGGAATGCTAGCATATTTGTCTTGTATACAGAGTTGCTGTTTCATCAGTCCAATACATGTATATTATAATGGCCCCCAGATAATGATCTGCTGCAGAGTTAGGGGCCAGCCTGACACGACATTGAAATGCATGACCTCTTCGGTACAGTGAAGTGAGGATCAGAATCCCTCTTTAGAAGGGACATAAATCTGCCGCCCTGAGGTGGGAGATGCCCACACAGGGGACAGGCTATTTTTCATAAGATCGTAGAAGGCAATATTCATGCAATAATATGATAAATGGCTTTGCACTGCAGTGAGGAGCCCAGTGTCTTCTTGGGAAGATAAATCAGGGCTGGTCCTCCGCATTGCTGCAAGATATTGTGTGTGTGTGTATGTGTTTGTAAATTTTCTCTTTGCATGTCTTGTCTGTGAGTCTGTGCTGGTTAGTGTTTATACCTGCAGTTCCTATTTATATTTACAGATATGTCTTTGATAAAAGATTTTGCCATATTGACTAAACACATTGATTTGACTTTGGAATAGATATATGTGAATTTGTCCACATATATTTCACAGAAATGAATAAAAGTTTGAGAAAGAGTAAGAAAGACATTTATTTATGGAAGAGTGCAACCATGGATGGTGGGGTTTCCACAGAGGTAATTTGTAAAATAGCATTTATAAAGTTACATAGTATAAAGGGGGCAACATCCACACATTTCAAAAGATGCACTTGATGGGTTAGTAGGGAGGAAAGGATTGATGTGGGGCTCTAGTTCTTATACAAAGGCTTCTCTGTAGTTTATATTTTTCCCAATTCCCTGATTCCTGACAGAAATATTTCTTTAAGCAATCAAACAGCATTCTGTTTTGTGGAATGGTAGTATCCACTATCACCATGCTTCACCATGTAGATTGTGTTTGGGGAGAAAGGATTAGGATAATTGTTCCTAGCTATGAAATGAACCATTTCAGTGGGAAATATAATGGTGCTGTTATTCAGAATGCTCAGTACTTGAAGGTGGCAATGCTCAGGATGTTTCCCAGATAGAGGCCTTTCTGTAATTTGGATCACCATAAATAAATCTGCAATAATCACTTAAATATTAAATAGACTTGATAGGATTCATATAGTTTAGTTACCATCAAGTACAAAGTACGGTTTTGTTATTAGACAGATGATGAAATTTACCAAACTATGATAATCTGACCATTTAGTCAGACTACCCAGCAGTGTTTTTTTGTAGGCCTATGTTATTGTATACATTACATACAGGACTTAATGTATAATCTATTATGTATGTCAACTATATTTTTACAGCAGAAGAGATAACTTTGGATATAACAATTTCTGTTTTCCTATAAAGGTCCATTTCAGCACTCAAAATAATTTAATCCTTTTTCTACACATACAATTGGCATCAGGGATTAAGCATTCAGAAGCTTTTAAACTTTGCTGAGCGCTGATACCCCATTGAACGTATTAATATTCAACAGCACAAAGCCGTTAAATACATTCTAATGAACTGACACAAGTTCATATCAGCAGTTAAACAATTTCCATGCCTTTCATAGAAAGTTTTATAAACCAAAAAAAAAAATTAACTGCTGTTAACCCTTCTGTATTTCCCTTTTAGTCGTAGCTCTGCTAAAAAAAACTCTAATCCAGTAACCCATCAACAATACATTGGATTACAATTATCATCTCTCAAAAGGTCTGTCTACTATTTGAATAAAAGTTTTTGAGAACACTTCAACAAGGATTAACAAGGCTCTTTGCCATATGGTCCAAGTAGAAGCAAACGTGCCTTCGGGGGGATCAAGGTAGCCTATTGCAGCTTTTGAATCCCCTGTCTGAGTCCTATAAAGCTTGTAGTAACTGCATTCCTTCTTTCATTTGTATACTCACTACTGGAAATGAAACCAAGATGTGAGGGCCTGTTTGTGGTCCAAGCCATGTTACCAATGTGTATTGTTATAATCTGTGTTTCAATTTTTGAGAGTGTTTGAGAGATTTTGGTATTTTTACAAGAGTAGGAAATATTTCATAAGTGAAAAGTACTGGTGAATTGTGTATATTCAAGAAAGTTGATCAGAATGTCCTGTATTGCTCGGTCCCTAGAACCCTATCCTGGATAAAATTGCAAAAATTCCAATTGCCAATAGGCATTAAATAATCTGTTTAAGAATGTTTATAATACAACTGCTGCAAACTCAGAATGAATAGGAATAGCATATGTGAAAGTGGCTCAGTGTGGAACGTGTATCATTACCCCAGCCTATCTTCCCCAGCTTGTTTTCAGACTCTTTATTTCTGCCCATATAATATAGTCAGCCCATGACGTTTAGTGAATGATTACTTAACTATGTGTTTCATGGCTGAGAACTACCAGGTATCCCAGTGGCCTTGTTTTGCCCATTTTCAGTATATATACACATATATATTCACATGGACCTGCTGGATTCAGTAATAGAGACTATATAGCAATGCGGTTTATATAAGTTAAATGTTGATCTTTTAATATGCATGTATTTATTATAATAATGTGTGAACACTGTTTTTATTTTTACAGTTATCTTCCTTGGTTTGAAATTTACTACAAACTGTTAAATACCTTGGCTGACTACCTAGTGAAAGAACAGGTATTAAACATTGACATTTTGATAAAAGCAGGCAATTGTTGACTGTATGTGATCACAGGCATTGTTAGGCTGCTGGCTCCATACAGAGCTAACATGTTACCAAGGGAAGCAATGTCACGTTTGAGATGTTATTTCATTCAGTGTTTATTAGGTAAAAAAATGCACTTCACAAAACTTTGGGAGCCCTTGGCATCATATTTCTTTAAATGTATCCCTAAATAAACACATAGTAGTGTGAATTGTGCCTTAAGAAGCTTTACTAAAATGTATCTGCAATAATACATGTATGTTACTAGAGTAAGATGACATAGTCTTGTTTTTAATATGCTTATTGCGTATTTTGGTTGGGATGGAGTTACAAAGATATGGAGGTGTTGTCTCATCCCTCTATAGGAAAATTATACCTATCTAGGTTCAACATGATTCCACAAAGTTTTGCTTGGGTTCAAAATTTGTTCTATTTGTTATTTACTGATAGTTTTTTGTTCTTCAGAGCAATCGTGGTACATCTGGGGATATGGTACATGTAGCATTTATGAGAAGAAATGCTCATTGTGTCTTTGTGCCACCCATCAGTCACAGGGATGCAAACCAGTGGAAGGTCATTTTCAGCCTGAAAACATGCAAATATTCACTTTAGCCCTGAGAACCGTCTGTCACAAATGGTGATGTGGTTTTCATTCATTTAAATAACAGGTGGCACAAAGAGGTGTCCGTTGTTGGATGGGTCATAGGCTTTACAATGCACTCATTTATTTTCAATTCTGCATAACACTGGTTGAGAAAGTCTCATTGTGCTCATTACTTTTCCTGATATTAACTTTGCTGATTTAAGTGGGAGGTAAATATGTTCAAAATAAAACCATGACATTGCTGCCCATTGCAACAAAACTGAAACGTGCATTATTTTAGTTAAAAAAAAACTTCACATATTGTTGAAGACAGGTTTATAGTGCACCTTTCATGAAATACATAGGTGGAAACTTATTATTCAGGTTTATATAGGTTAAAGGCAAAGCTTAGTATAAAAATAAAAACTGAGTAAATAGATAGGTTGTGCAAAATAAAAAATGTTTTTAATATAGTTAGTTAGCCAAAAATGTAATGTATAAAGGCTGGAGTGACTGAATGTCTAACATAGTAGCCAGAACAGTACTTCCTGCTTTGCAGCTATCTATTTCCACTGATTGGTTACTTAGGCAGTAACCAATCAGTGACTTGAGGGAGTGTTACATGGGTCACAGCTGTTTGCTTTTGACTCTGAGCTGAATGCTAAGGATCAATTGCAAACTCACTGAACAGTTATGTTCCATGTGGCCCCCCTTAAAGGAGAATTAAAGCTTAAAGAATTAGGCTAGAAATGCTGTAAATTATTTTGTGGGCTTCTGTACCAGTCCAAGGCAACCACAGCCCTTTAGCAGTAAAGATCTGTGCATCCAAATGATGTCCCAGTATCTCCCCATCTTCTTTTCTGCTGATTCACTGCACATGCTCTGTGCTGCTGTCACTTACTGAGCTTAGGGACCCACTCACAAAATACAGTCCACAAATAATAGAAATGTCACAATATAAGGCTAAGTAATTAATATAGATCATTACTAAATAGCAGCACAGAAACCAGTGCTATTAGCATCAGAATGTAATAATCAGTCCTGTAGCATCAGCTTATATTACAGACAAACCTCATTTTCTGCTAGATAATTTGCAACAACCCCTAAGCTTAGCTTCTCAACAGCTGCTCAGAGCCCACTGAGCATGTAAGCGTCGCAGACAGTTTCCAAGATGGTGACCCCCTGTGACAAGTTTGAAGTCCTGGATCATTGCTGCTATTGAGAAGCTGAAACTTTAGGCTTTATTTGGTATATCTGTTTACCCAGTTTTTATTTTTACACTGAACTGTTTCTTTAACAATACTATTATTAAATTGGCATAGTCATCCTTTGAAATATGATTTACGGGTTTTTTATTTTCTTGTTTTACTTTCTGTTACTTCAACAGGAGAATGACCTGAATGATATGTTAAAATCCTGGTACAATCATCCAGTTCCTGAAGCACATACACCTGTCAGCCTGAGCCTGGTAGGTACATGTCTACAAAATTATTCTAACATCCCAGTTTCATATGTTGAACATGTCTCATATGTTTAGAAAGCTGAGATGACATTTGGCTTTACACAGCTCTTCTGTCTTTCATTGTAAACTGGTGTTAATTACATGGTATTAATCTTAGTCATAGGTTCAGTATGGATGTCATTATACAGATTTCTAGTCTGATCCTATGCATTGCACAGCATCTTTGATGACAGTAAAAAAAAGTTTTTTTCCCCTTTTGCATGAAATAGCGTTCATTCTGCTAATCCAAATGTTACTAAATTTGAATACAATTCATTTTTAAACTTGCATGTTGTTTTAAGTCAAATATCTTAACAAAAGTAACCCTTCACCTTGCTACAACCACCTAAATATTAACCTATTGTAGCATAGCAGCCTAGTGAATATCCATTGGATCATATAAGCTGCAACCATGCATATGTGTATCCTTGAGAAAGAGTAGAACAGTCCAAGAAGCACTTGCACATGCTTGACAAAGGGGGTAACCCCGAAATGTTGCATGCTGCAAAAAATCTTAAGCAAGGTCTAACCTGCTTGCATTACCTGTGTGCCGGTGAATATTTGTCGCTCCTTGAGAAAGAGCACGGTTGGTGTTCGAAACGTCAGATTTTTTTCAATAAAACGCATAAAAACATGTACATGGCCTTGAATTTTAGGCATTTTTCTACCTGAATGGGATGATGTTATATGGCTGATGGTACATGGAGTGATTTTCAGCCACCTGAAATGTACAGAAAATCACTGCCTGACAACTTCCACTGGCTTGACTGGCTAATGCCCGACAGCTGTGTTTTAGGTAATTTTGAGAAAACAGAAAAGCACTCTGTGTGCCACCAGCCTAAAGGCATTAACAAGATATGTATATGTATGTATAATTTTATTTGTTAAGTGCTGTTAAGGAACATACATGGTATGTATACATGGGGGAGACAAATCACATAATAAATATATACAGGATCATAGGACAAATAGCTTAAGAGCTATGACTTAAGTGCTATGACTAAAAAAGGAGATATTGATTGAAAAGCTAGTAAAGAGATCCTAGCAGTTATGGTCATACTTAACCACTGAAACTTGCATTATACAGGTATTAATAACCATAGGCCTAAATACATTGCTTTACTGATGTACTAGCAGACTTTCTGTTTCTTATTACAAGAACCAACAGCTGTTTATTTCAAGTGAACCTGTTTTAAAAAAACAGCCCTCTCCTTTGCTGGTAAGTTGCAGGTTTGGGTGAGTTTTATTGTTAAGAGAACAATCTTCTGCTCTAAAGATAAACACAAATACAACTTCTTCCATTTCAGTTTTGTTTTTAATTCTACAATAACTCACTACTGCATGCCACAATTTTTTGGCGATAACATAATAAATTAATATTTCATCTTCATATATATTAATCATTTTTTCAAATATTCAATTATTCCTTCAAACAGAAGCAGACCCATCATTTAGCCTGGTGTTGTAACTAATACTATATTCACACAATTATTTCACCATTGCATCTCGCCAAGATGGGCATATCATCTAAACATGCACAAGCCAACTGGTTTCATCTTTATAAATGCATAAATGGTGTATTAAAAATGTGTATTACCTTTAAAGAGGAACCAATGCAAGGGTTTCTATGCTAGCCTCACGATGAAACAACTTCAATTTTGGCATGAGACCTAGGCTTGGAACCTGTACTTTTACTGTAAGTCATGCTGTAATTTGGCAAATTTGGAGAAATAATTAAATGACTCACTCATATTTTTGATCTCCTAGAACTACAAGGATGTAATGAAAGGAGAGAAAAGCAGTGAACCTGTGTGATTCTGATTGCAGTTATTTGGGTTGATATAACATGCTAAATGTTTTGGTCTGTTTGTGTTGATGGAGTCCACCTACATTTGGTAATGATAATAAAAGGGTACAGGTATGGGATCCATTATCTGGAAACTCCTTATCCAGAAATTACTGAAAGGTTGTCTCCCATAGACTCTATTATAATCAAATAATCCAAATGTTTAAAAAGACTTCCTTTATCTCTGTTATAATAAAACAGTACCTTGTACTTGGTCCCAACTAAGATATAATTAATCCTTGGAAGCAAAACCAGCCTGTTGGGGTTATTTAATGTTTACATTAGTAGACTTAAAGGGATACTTGGGGTCATCTATTAAGTTCGCACAGTGCATATTTTTTCGCAAATGGTTGTATTGCCCATGTTTTTTCCTGAACGCTAATATATTTCACTGCTCTGCCCGTCTTTCCGGTTTTTGCGAATACATTTTCGCAAATGGCACGCAAATGAGATGGTAGTTTGCGCAAGCGCACCCAATGTGCGAGGTTGTTGTATGCAAAAATAGCATTGACAGTAACTTAAATTCACACTTTGCAAAACTGTTTTGCGAATATTCAGCCGCAGAGTGTGCGCATAAATATTCACAATTTGTGATTTTTGGCATATTTAAAGAGCTCATATAGACATTCATATTGTTAAAAAAAATTGCAATTCTGTTTGCACCACACTTATTCAGCTTTATAAATATAACCATGCCCAGGGCAAATATATTCACTTTGCAAACCAATCTGCCTTGTGCGAAGTTTATAAATGACCCCCACTGAAACCAGAAATTTAACCTTTTATACATCTACCATAAAATTGACTTTGCATGCTTCTTATAATTTTGCCATAAAGTATTTGCCCAAGCATGACCTATAGGTAACTTTTAATGTACATTCATATTTTAAAAAGTAGTTTATTAGTGTCGGTATCACTTTAAGGTATGAAGATCCAAATGACGAAATAATCTGTTATCCGGAAAATCACAGGCCCGAGCATTCTGGATAACAGGTCCCATACCTGTACTTCCATTTGGTGTAGAGCTAAAGATTGATCATAATTCTGATTGAACTTATGGGGAAAAAAATTGTAAATGGCACAAGTACAATAAAATGGGTGTGACAAAGAAAACCAAAATGTATTTTATGTCTTTTATCCAATTTTATCTATTTTGCCATGCAAGTGAAGTGAACAGGTAAAAAAAAGCAGCATAAAGATGCAATCATTCCATAAGGGGTACCAGCAGTTTTATGCACTAACCCCACTTACCACATTCACCCATGTGTCTTCTTAAAGGGGAACTATCGTGAAAATAAAAATTTGATTAAAGCTTTCACATACGGAAGACATTTTCTAAATACAATCAATTAAAACTTCGGCATTGTTTCTGAAATAATGAAGTTTATATTCACTATTCCTCTCTCAGCATCTGTTTCTCTTCATTCTGTCTTCATGCAGCAGTTGGGTGTCAGATAAATGATCCAATATATCTTATAGGGGGAGCTTCCTTTCCTAGCAGATGAATTAGAGCTCACTCAAATAACTGATTCCAGTACAAACAAAATCTAACAAAATAACTGCCTTGTGCACAAATCCTACATGTAGAGAGACATGATTTCTTATGATTTTAATAGAGTGAGCTCTAATACATATTCTAGGCAATAAAAAAAAATAAAATATATTGGATCTGTCAGTGAATATCTGACACCCAACTCCTGAAAGAAGACAGAATGAGGAGAAACAGATGTTGAGAGAGTAATAGTGAAGATAAACTTGATTATTTCAGAAACAGTACAGAATTTTTAATTGATTGTATTTAGAAAGTTTCTTATTTCAGTATGCTGGAGCTTATATTATCATTTTCACGATAGTTCCTCTTTAGGGTTCTTGGGTATTTTGACTACCACTGTGCTCAGAATTAGAATAATCCTCTTGTGTGGCAGCGCTTCGCAAGGAAGCTCAGGGAAAGACAACAGAAAGAAAATGGTAGGAATATAGTGTAGTAGATTATATCCAATTTGGCCACCTCTTTGTGTGAGTAGTTAATTTTTTGTGAAACCCACTCTAGCATTCACCATAGTTTCTAGGGGGTCATCATCAAGGTGGGTACTCACAAATGTTTAAAATTATTTTGTGCGTATCTGGGGATACTGTTATCCTTGTTATGCGAAATTCAATCCGGATATGCTATGAGAGATGTGCTTCATATAGTGTAAAAACTTTTTTTTAATAAATAATCATAAATTAAAAGTTACACTCACATGCAAAATGGGCACTTAGCAGTTGTTTTCAGTTTCCAAGCGTCTCTACCCGATCCGTTGTGTTGGGGGTTGTGTTTGTTGAAGCTGGCATATTCCCCCGCCCAGATTTTAAAAGCATTTGAATTTTTCACCCATTGGAGAGCGGGATAGAAACGTCTACATGGAGGAACTTCTGGAAACCCTTTTCTTTCATCATACACAAATGTGTGGGAATTGCTGTGCCCATGACAAACCTGATGGTGACAGGTTGACTATTGGTCATAATAATTTACTTTGACTGATTTTAACATGTAAAACCATTTAATCAGAAGAATAGAAACATTAAGAAACAATCATCTGTTGGGTCAATATGTATGTGTCTCCCCTCACTGGGGGTTTATTGACCCTACAACAAACTGTTTATTAGCACGGTAGCTCTCTGTAAAGAGTTAAGATTTGTAGTGAATTAAAGGATATCTTTGGTTAGGCTTTAATGAGGGGTGGAAGCTATTTGTACATATCCTAGAGTAAATGTGTGATATATATGTAGCATCATTTGCAATTAACATATTTTTTTACTATTATGGTAGAGCAAAAAGAGCATTGGGAAGTAAGTAGTAAAAATAGACGTAGCCAAACATTCTTATTGACATTTTATGAAGCACTCACATTTTTATTACACAGACTTCCATTCCTCCTGTCAAGTTTGTCTTGTGAAGCTGTCTTTTCTCTCCTGCATCTTCTCTCTGGTTACAATCAAACGAGGGTGTTCGTTATTCTCTTCTGTCAGTCATTGTAGTAATAATTGTGCATACATATACCATAAAACTCATTAATCCTATTATTCCCCCTCCTCTCTCCAAACTACCAATTAAGATCCTTATTAAATCCTAATTAACCTGTGTTATATTTTCCACCCTACTCTCCTCCTAGCACTCGTATTTCATTACTCCTGACGTAACTGGACTGCCAACAATCCCAGAAAGTGTATGTATCTAATTGGGTTTTAACCGCTTTTCTGTTTTCCCTGATAGAGTCTGTTCACTTGTTAACTTAATCACTATGTGCTATCTGTTTTGTATTAAATGAGAGAGCCAGCATGTGTTAAAGAAAGGCCCAATAAAGGCCTAAGCACAGTGGTGCGTGTGTGCGTGACTTTATTAAATATGGTAAAGAAATGATTTTCTTCATTTCTTGCCATTTCTATTTTAACTCATTAAGTTCCTAAAAGCATTGCACATGAGATTCATGTTTCAAGTTTTAGGGGGTTATTTACCGATGTCCGTTTTTTCTGGTCTGAGTTTTAGAGGGGAAAATATCAAAAAATGGCATTGCCTGTAAACCATAACCTGTTGCTATCAGTAGTTTAGACCTTTAAAAACATATATTAAAAGGATTCAAATTCTGTTTGGCTGAACACTCTGAGGGTTATTTACTAAAGTCCATTTTTTTCTGGTTGGAGTTTTAAAGGAGAAAAACACCATTTTGTTTTTGGGAAAAAAAATCTAATTTTTCAAAATTTATTAAACCCAAATGCTAAAGTCCAATAAAAAAGTACTCAAGTCTCAAACCTGCCGAGGTCATGTAGAAGTCAATGGTAGATGTCCCTTTTACAATTGGAAGATATCATAATTGCCACTGGGTTTTGTACAAAAATCTGAATGATTTGTGGTTTTCAAGCAATTGTCCAAAAAAAGTCTTCGGGTGTCAAATCTGAAAAAATTGGACAATTCAGAATTTTTCATGATTTTAGCGGGTCTTTTACTGCACCCGATTTTTTGGAGTTAATTTATTGAGAAATACGGTAAAAATGTGGATGGGGGTTTAAAAAATAATGAGAAATTTTTGGATTTAAGTAACTAACCCCTATAATGTATGGATGGTTACAAATTCACAGTTTCTCAATTAGCTTTAATGCAACTTTTAGCAGAAACATCACAGAATATAGATGTATAATAATTTACTATTTTCTTAAATTTTTCTTTAATTTTCTTAAAAGGATGTTGCACCTGGACCCTTAGCATTGCCCAGTTTGGCCCTTTTATCCCAAACCTTTTATCATTCAGCTTTGTTTGCAAACATCTACCAATCAAGCTTGTCTGCATTTTCTAATGGTCTAGTCATTGTGGGTGATTGCAAAAACATCTGATTGGGGCTTTTAATGGGCAGTTTGGGCTAAGGTCCAGCTATGTGGTATGACATTTACTTATAATATTACTTGGAATCTAGTTTGTCAGCTTGTAGTTTTCATATTTGTATCATAGTCATTTCTGTTTTAGAGGGCCCCTAAAAGCTAAAATAATTTTATATCTATTGTTATAATCAAGCTGATATACTGCCTCTTAGGAACAGAAATCCTACACATCCTTTTGTCACATGTTGCACCAACACTCCTGGGGCAATCAGATGAGATGGTGCCCAGTAGGCAAGCATGAGTTCTCTAAAGGGCTTTGGCATGGTGCTACAGTGAATTGGGCTACTGTACCAATAAGATTAAAAGCAGTACAATTGTATAACTGCGATTAATTGTATGTAATTAAAGATCTTTGTGTTTTCTCCCATTCACAGAGGAACCTGACAGAATATTTTGTGGCGGTGGATGTGAATAATATGCTTCAGATCTATGCAAGCATGCTACATGAACGCAGGATCATTTTTACCTCCAGAAAATTAAGCACTGTAAGAAAATATTTTTTTATAATTAAAAGAATTGGAATAACTTTCAGTAGATATGCTTCATACAGGAAACATTCTATGCTGTTGCCATGTGAAACCTCATATTCACCTGTGTTCTTTTTTTCCTCAATACCCACCTGCTTGCCATCTCTTAAAATATAAAGAACCTGACTTATATACAAGGAGATTTTTAAATACATCAAGTAAAGTTAATTATTTTATTTTTCACCTTCTTTTTGTGTTTATCGAGTGTTCTTAAAGCTTTTCATTTCACTGGTTACAAGGAACTCTTGAGCAGAATAATGTTGATTCTGATTATTCACACATGCTGAAAGCAGAGATAGACCAAGTGAAGAGCTACTTACGATAGGTGTCTGCATCACCTGGGTACAGAAAGATATTTCTCTGTGAACAAAGAGGGATCTTTATGAAGTGTGTTCTGCACACCCCTGTTCACTCTCTCAACCCCTCCTTTAGATTTAGTCTATACCTTTATCACACAAACATGTCAAGTATATATGTCCCTGAATTTTAATTCTCTTTTAACCCTGATTATGACATCCATACTGTATTTTCATTAGCAACCTTTATCGTAATGTGTGTGTATGTTCGTTTTTGGTGGTTGTTCTCAAGACAATATCTGCTTGGCATTTGCAGAGGTTATATACACACACACACACACACACACACTCTCACACACACACACACACACGTACTCTACAATATACACTATAGACTTTGATGTTCTACTCCAAAGCTGCCAAATGGTGCAATTTTATTAGTCACATAGGTTAATGTGACTGTACTCCCAATAGTTGGTAAATCCACTTTGCAGACAATAGACTGCCAAATAGCCAAGCTCATCACCTTTGAAAGTATATGGTTTCTCGTTTTCATTAATGCACTGCTGAGTTGTTCTCTGATTCTATGGAATGATGCAATTTCATTGGGCAGATGATAGCCATGTGAGTTTGGTGTAAACATAGCAGACTAAAGTGCAGCCCCTTTGAAACCCGCTAGGGATATGTTTTGTCCTTTACCATATGTTGCCATGCTGAATTCTTCTCTAATACTATGAACTAGTGCAAGCTCATTGATCATATTGGAAGCATGTGATTTTGGGGTCAGTGGATGTCACATTGAAACTCAATGTGTAAAAGAAACGGATCTGCACACACACCGATTAATGCAGTCAGGGAATATCCCCTTTTATTCAGCCACCAAACATCAACGTTTC
Source organism: Xenopus petersii (assembly GCA_038501925.1). Lineage (NCBI taxonomy): Eukaryota > Metazoa > Chordata > Amphibia > Anura > Pipidae > Xenopus > Xenopus petersii. The sequence goes on along the minus strand of CM076679.1, from coordinate 94,136,140 downwards.
GGGGTGAAACGTTGATGTTTGGTGGCTGAATAAAAGGGATATTCCCCGACTGCATAAATCGGTGTGTGTGCGGATCCGTTTCTTTTACACATTGGTTGCTAAGGGACCCTGCTGGGTCAACGGAAGGAACGCACCACCAGCTTGCAGGATTGGTGAACTACAGGTGTGCGGTAGGAGAATTACATTGTAATTACATTGAAACTCAACACCTTTGAAATCCCATAGGTGAATGTTATGTCACTTTCTACAATACACTGCTCTATGGTGTGGCACAATTTGTTTAGTCAGATTGCAGGAATGAATTCTGTAGTTTTATGATGCTATGAAATTGCGCAATCTAAAAATGTGATTGGACCAGGATCGGGTTTCTTACAGAAGTGCACTCATCCCCTTACTTTTTCAGGGGGCACAGTTTCACTTTGATTGTCTGCCTCTATATACTATAGGACAAAGAGACTAACCCCCGAATGTAATAAAAGGCACAAAATTTGCCCAGGAGCAGCAACGCATAGCAACCAATAAGATATTTGCTTTTAAAAAGGTGAACAGTAAATTCTACCTGCTGATTGGTTGCTATGGGTTATTGCTCCTGGACAAACTTAGTGCCTTTTATTACATAACCCCCTAAGATTTTAAACTTCACCCAACCCTACCTTTGGGTAGGTTGCCTAGAGTAGAATTAAAATTACTTTTGCCCATATTAATGATTCCAAACCTCTAATGAGAGGTCAGAAATGGGAAGATGACCCAACTGAACACTAAAAAATAATCCCAAAATCTGCAAGGAGGAAAACATTTTTATTTAGTATAATAATTATTGTAAATAATAGTATAATAAAGTAGGACATTGATAGGTCCTGTCACAGTCTTTTGTTGTAAATGTGCTGCTGTGATTAAAAGTGATCTCATCTGCAAGAATATTAGTACATTTACAATATAATACCCATAATATAGCTCATTGTATTTTATCTACCAGTGTTGTTAATAAATCCATAAAGTTAATTCAGATGGATGTTGACCAATAGCCTCATTCAGTCTTTGGGGTGGCAAACCATGCGTTTTGTGCAGGTGGACTATCCATTCAGTTGCTGATAAGGGTCAAATGTCATTCATGGTTTTCTACACACCTAACATCTGAAAACATATAAAACTGCAACTCCTCAACAAACAGATATGATTTATAAATATATGTTTTTGTTGGTGCTAGAACAATAACCACAATTTTGTTTGTTGTTGTTCAATTTGCCATAAAGAGACATATTTATTTCCCCATCAGTAAAGTAGTAGAGTAATCCTCAAGAAAGAAACAGCAGAGCAGAACTACACAACTATTGATCGTGAAAGTGGGGAAAGATTTTGCAAGAGAAAATATTTTGCTGGCGTCTTTCTGGAGCAAAGAATGTCCCATTTTTTTCTCCTCAAGCATTCCTTCTGAAGGAGTGAATTGTGCTTATCTGGATGTGTGTGTGTGCCTGTGAGGCAGACTTGATATGATTCACCTTCACAGGATGCCAGTCTGCAAGTTATAGTTTTATCTGAACAAGAAAGGCTGATATACAAAAGTAGGACATCTGTAAAGTGCCCTGCTGTAACCCAACACAAAACTATTTCTATATATCTTATTTTGCTAAGGGCTGTAAATCTCCACTTGATAGAGGATTTGGGGAGAGAAACACAGGAAACAGCCCACATAGCTAACTGGCATTAACAATTACAAGTAAATATAACCCTGCACCTTTCAGACAATCTTATCAAGAAATAACTTGAATCTTTATGACCGTGATTAGTATACTTTGTAAAACCAGCATTTTTTCTCACCCCAAAGTTACAGTAACACTTTTTTTGACTACAAAAATGTATATTTTTAATGCAGGTTTTTTAAGCAATATGAAGTGCAACATTATTTTTTTAAATCTGATTTTCATGTGGATATTAGGCCCAAAGAAGATATGTTATTGTTGAGATATGTAATTGTTTGTGAGACAATTTATAGCATTGCAAACTATTTCTAACTCGATACATATGTTACTAAATGTATCCTGTGTATTTGTATATTGCTCTTAATCTAACCCCACAGGTTAAGGCCATTTCATATGGTTGTTATCTATATGTGTAAATATGGAGCTGCCATATTGAATACCGCTGCAAATATAAGGCCTATGGCTCAAGCAGTTATTCTTGTTCTGTACATGCTCAGACTGTAAAGGCACTGCCTTTTGAGAGAAGCTGCAAAAAAAAAAAAAAAAACTGAGGGTGCCATTTTGTTAGGAACTCCTTTGACTAAAATTGCTGACCCTTTTCCACAGTATGACACAATTCTTATCTAACAAATACAGTGCCCTGGGATACTTTGTTGCAGAAAACTTTTGGTATGTGTAAACTTGTCCCATAAGCTTGGTGTATGTCCAGTGCATTAACGTTCAATTCACAATCAAAGTACTTTATTGCGCATGCCAAGGAATAACTGTGACGAGTCTAAACATGAACTTCGCAAGAAAGAACCCTGGGCTGATATATTTATTAAAGAAGTAGAGTGCCAGCCTGGGGTGCAAGGTCAGAGACTATGGCACCCCAGTGATTTTTATTTTTGTTGACTTAATCCCTCAGTGGTTCCATAGCATCGGCGGCGAATTTTTGGCGAAACAAAACGGTTCAGACTCGCACGTCCCTATCTGTGGCACTATTTAAAATATTAGCTGCACGAGCACCAGAATCAAACATCAAATCTACTTGGAGAAATGCAAAGCTGGTCAGTAAAATAATAGGAATAACCATTGTTATTGTCATGTGTCTCATAGAGAACACAATTTCAGAGTTGGATTTATTATTCAGTAAAATGAGAGCGTTAGTTAAGGATATGAATATTTTTGCAAGTAGCTGCGCCATAGCCGTTAGGATTATTTATTTCTCTACCTGCAGAACACCTCACTGCTTAAACTTTTTTAATGCACAGTATAGTATAAGGCTTGTCTCATTATTTTTCATTACCTCATCCAAGACACTTTCAACATTTCTCTGAGCAGCCTAAAACCACTACCCTTTTCTCACTTCCCTCTGGCCTAAGCTTCAGCTGCAGAGTTCTGTATTATCCTTATGAGGAATAAAGTGCAGTCATTTTACATTCTGAATAAGTAATGCAGGGCGCACAAGAATCATCACACAAAGGCACACACATCTCATGCACACACACAACACAGGAATAAATCATGGTTGTACAAGAAGGCATCAGTTGCCCTTTTCCTGTCTCAAAGCCGTCAACGAGACAGATCCCTGTTTTGGAGTTGTGTTGGATCCTCTCGACCCACCCAGGCGTAGGCAATCCTTTCATATGCTTGTACAATTGCTCCCCCTCAGCATGCATCCCATAACCAGCCAAACCAGGTCTTACATGACTGGCTTGCGCCTGACACAGGACTCGGTCCAGTGCTGTTTGTGATATGTTAACTAGAGTATGTCTGATAATGTTGGCGTCTACAGGATTCTTCAGCTTTCTAGGGAGTCTACAAATGAAGGAGTTAACCTAGACCTTTCAGGAGAAATGCCAGACCTCCCATTTAAAAGAAAACATTTATGGAAATGCATTACTTTTTTTAGAACTCTATATATTACAACCCTGCAGTATGAACATTTATAAGGGATGTCTATCAAATGCTTGGTTGACAGGCAGACATTTTAACCAAAGAGCCACAAAATAAACAACCAACAAGTGTCCTCAATCACTATAATTAGCATTTGCATCTTAGCTCTATCAGGCATCTAGCAAAGCATCTTTCTTAACATGCAAGAAATAAGTAAGGACATACTTTTACTTTTGGAAATTTGCATATTTGCATATAACCTTTATTATGAGGTTTAGTTTTCTTAATTAAAAACCATAACAACTGGAAACATATTGAGTCTGTACATGTGTTTAAACCTTTTGTTGAGTTACAGTAGCTCAATTCATTCCGTTCCACTGGTAAATATGCAGTTGTCTCTTGTATAGACATGGAGCCTATAGTCCATGTATAAATTCTAATTAAACAAACAAAAACATAGGAAAATAATAAAGAATTGTTATGACATCAATATAAACGGCTAAAAATCAGTTTAATAAAACAGTATACTATAGATAAAGGCATTGCAGTTTTTCAAAGAATGCTGGGTAATGGGTTTTTCCAAGTACTGAAAGCGTTCCTGTAATGCCATGCAAAATAGCAGTCCTTTCCTGTTGATTTTTAATCATGCACACAGTAGCTTAACTGTAAAAGCCCCATCAACAGTTAATACCAGAAGTACAGTGGAAAAGTGGCTTTAAAATAGATTGCCTATTTTTAAAGCTCGTACAATGGCAGGCTTCCTTTTTGTGTAGTTTTGTGCAAAAAAGGTTCCATTCTGTGTGCGAAAGCTTCCATTTGCATTAAAAATAACATAAATTTTTATGCCGCATTGGCTTATACCGTTAGAATCAATGGGACAAGTTCAACCGTAAGAAAAACTGTCAGTGATACAAAATAAAACGTTTATGAATATAGTAGTATCACTTTAAGGGGCAGATTTATCAAGGGTCGAATTTCGAGGGTTAATAAACCCTCGAATTCGACCCTCGAAGTAAAATCCTTCGAATTTGAATACGAATTCGAAGGATCTTAGCGCAAATGCTTCGATCGAACGATAAAATCCTTTGTATCGAACGATTTTAAGCGATTGATCGAATTATTTTTATTCGATAAAAAAAAGCTTAGAAAAGTGCTGGGGATGGTCCCCATAGGCTAACATTGCACCTCGGTAGGTAGTGGCGAAGTATGAAGTCGAAGTATTTTTTTAAAGAGACAGTACTTCGACTATCGAATAGTCGAACGATTTTTACTTGGAATCATTCGATTCAATCGAATTCGATCAATTCGATGGTCGAAGTACCCAAAAAAATACTTGAAACCCGAATTTTTTTCCATTTGAATTCTTCACTCGAGCTTAGTAAATCTGCCCCTAAATGTACTTCTCTTTCCAGCCTTCAAAACATTTAGTTTAAACTATTCATAACATGTACTATTTATAAAATTTCAACACGGAGGCAATTTTTCCATTTTTGAGTTCAAGGGAAAAAATATGAATGTGAGAAAAAACTACGATAAAAGGCTTGTCTTTTTTCCCTAGAATTGCAAAAACTTAGATTAGTTGCAGTCACATTTTGTCCTGAATGAAAAGTCATTATCAATGAGGCTGAAAATCTCATGTTTTATTTAACTGGGGAAAAATAAAATAAATAGAGTTGCTGGAGACAATTCCCAAGGACAAAAATTTTTCACAGTTTTTTTTGCCATGTTGTTTCTTGAATTAAGAAAAAAAAAACGCCATGTCAATTTTGATTAATCATTATGATGACATTCACACCTATGTTGATTTTAAAACATAGTGCTAATAATGAAAGTCTGCTATTTTCTGGAGGCCTGCTATTTATGCTGGTATTCTGAAGGAATTGATGCATTGCAGGAAAAAAAACCCAGCTATTTTCTTCCTTATTCTCTCAGCAGTTTGTACTTGGGATTAGGAAATTAGCTCTTTGGAATAGGCTTTAAAGGAATAATGGCACATGGGGAGATTCCAACCACTTTATGCTTTGCGTTTCATATTAGCCCCACACAGGCCCTAAATACCCAATATTGGCCACTATGATAGCTGTTTTCAGGCACTTGACATAGAGGGTAATGAATAGTAATTTCTGGGTTTTTACCCAAGGGAGTTTTGACTTTTCAAAAAGTGACGCCCGAAGCGATTGGAATCACCCAGTGTGACATGCTGTTGGACTCTCAGCTCTCAGCATTTAATCTAGCTATCATATCTCCTAACTGTCCTGATTTTTGTGGCACAGTCCCAATTTTTACAGCTCAACCCGCAGTCCCAGATTGTTACTGAAATGTCCCAAATTTCTCTTAGATCTCCTGCACTGAACAGCCAGAAAAAGATACAAAGTTTCTAACTTAATTGGCTTTTGGCAGAGAGCCCAGAATACATGTACAGAAACAATTGTAACAATTTAAGATAAGCCGGTCTTTTGGGGAAACTGTGGCCTGCATCTTAAAAGGGCAATTCACCTTTATTAGCAAAACTGTAATAACTCATAAAAACCACAGAAATGTGTTTAGACTTTCATAACCTGCCAAAATTTGTAAAATGAACATGGTAATTAGGGGGTGTGGCCACAATAATGGGCATGGACAAACATTTTTTTTTAATTCCTTTTTCTATTTCCAAAATGTTGTTAGGTATGAGCTATTGCATTTTTTCCATTATTTTTAGTGATCTCTGGGTCTTTTTCTGGCCATGACATCCCAGGCTGCCTTCTGCAAAGATAGCCCCTAGCCTGCCAGCCACCCTGATACTGCTTTGGTTACTTATTTTTACAGATAAGAAGAGCTCTTGCTATCTCTGCTTTGTTTAAAAGACTGTCAGGAATCTTACCGCTGCATAGTTTTTTTTCAATAGAGTCATGTTCCTGTTCCGGCATCTCTGTCTTGGTATCAAGTCTTAAACTAAAAGGCAAAACTCTGAAGTTTATGATACATTAGACAATTTGACCACTGCTGTAAATAGGTGGAAAAAAGCAGTAGCTAAAACGTGGTGGTCTGTCTGTCACTACAATATCTAACATAGGCATATGATTTTGACTATAGTAGGCAGTTTGACCTGCGCTGCTTTCTGCCAGATTAAAGCCCAACCAGCATTGTATCTAAGCTATTTTTCTGAAAATTATCTTTCAGCAGTAAGCAATGGATCATGGTAATGTGGTATAAGAAATTGCTTTTAGATTAGATTTAGATTATATGACATCTGTTTCATTGTAAAGATAGTGGAAATCTCAATTCATAGAGAATCACAGGCCTGCAGATTTTTTTTAGGGAGAGGAAGACACAGTCACTTGAGAAAGAACAACTTGTCAAACAAAAAAAGGACCTAAATTAATCACTTTTCTCAACACCTCAATGGCTAACTTAACATTACACACTGTTTGTTTTCATATTTTTTCTAAGAAGACATTCCTGTTGCTCCTCTCATACAGTGCTTTCCAAATTTTACACATTTATATGGGCCAAAAGCAATGAGCTCTTTTCACGTAAGTGTACATTTATTAACCAGATGAGTCTGTTGTTTTACTCGTAGGTCTATTTAGCCATGCAGATCTTTGATTAAAGCTTGCAACAGCACCTATAAATTGCACCCATTGTCTCTGTTGAAATTGAGCTGAAAGTGAGATTGGCTGCGACATGATACAATTGACCTATGTTAGTTCTTGTAGAAAAGCATCTAATTGCACTACCACCCCGTATCTGTAGATGCCAGTGGATGTGATTTTTGCCTGCCTTTGTAATTATTTATGCCAAATATAGTCCTATATAAATCCTACATTTGTCCTTAATAGAACTTTTCAACCTCCTGCTGTTCACTATTGGTACCAAGAAAAGGAAGTCAGACAAACCTTATTTAATACATGTTGTTAAGATATTAAGAGCAGAGAAAGATGAAAGTGGTATTTTTTTTTTTTTGTAATCAACGATGAGTTAAAGACATGCATTTAAGAGGGGGTTAAACATTGACTGATGTGGCCCTGTCATCACAAGACAGCTGGGCAGGCAGTGGTAACAGTGTGTGACAGAGAGCAGCCTTATCCCAGGAGAAAATGTTCTGCAGGATAAGCTCACCTCCCGCTATCACGACCTCTTCCAGATGCTCCTGCAGTCTTCTGGTTCTTCCTAGTTTTGGCAATCAGCCCTAACGAGCTCTCTTGGGAGCTCTTAGGCCATAGTCCTAGCCATATTTAGTGGGGTTAAATGAACTCCAATCACAGGCCCAATTATTTCTGTTCTGTAGACACTGAAATTCACAAACCAGTATACAATATACTGTAGTAAACATCTCTATACTGGATACTTCTATAACGTACATAAGGGTGTATTCTCTTTGCAACATCTGGATTATCCTCTGATGCTTTTAAAGGAGAAGGAAAGTTGATTTGCACTTGGTGGTGCCAAATGTTAGGCACCTAACATTTGGCACCCCCAAGTGCAAGGCAACTTTCCTTCTCCTTTAAAAAATGACTTATCAATGCTGGTGTGTCTCAGGAGTGCATGCTCGTTCTTCAATTTGTCTGCATCTCCACCTGAAGCTACGGGTTCGGGGCACTGCATAGCGAGTGCAAATCATAATTTACTTTGTTTCATTTACCCTGCCAAGTGTGCTGTGCCAGGAATCGACGGACCTAGTTTCATACACCCAGGTCAAGCCTTGCATCGGATGAGCTACTGTTTTTGCCTGCTGATTTAATTTAGCCCTGGAGTTTCACATACCCGAGCCATTGATTTGTTTTAGACAGCAATTGTTTTACTTTTGTGATACAGAGTTGCGGTTTTCTTTGTGTGTTATATACACAGACACACACACACACACACAGTTCAGAAGGACTCGCACTCTAAAATTAGTGAACCATCATTATTTATTTTTCAGACTTGTGCATCCGTTTCGGCCCATATTAGGGCCTTTATCAAGGTCCTAGATAAAGGCCCTATTTTGGGCCAAAACGTTGGCCCACATAAACTGCCTTGTAAATACCAATCTTCTAATCTATGTTTCACTAAAATTTGGGTCATTGGAATATAAGGGTACTGTATGTAGGTATGTTATTATATTACATGTAAGAGAATAAATCTTTATACAAAAAAAAACTGTAATACAATAAGACAATAGAACCCAAATTTTAAATTTCCCAAGGCACAGTGTCCATACTCAGTAATTCTGGAAAAAAGAAAAATCCAGATATAAAAGACGCCTCTTGAATGTATAGGACCTTGAAAAACACTACTACTGTATTATGTTAGCATAGTTGTTCAGTCCTCACACTTGTAGCAATAACCGCTTTAAATCTTGTATGTTTCAGTTTTGTCTTTCCAATCCACTTTTAACGCCACTTAATGCTTATAAAAAAAATTGTTTAATGATAAAGCACTGTATGGATAGTGTTTCCAAGTAAATAGTTAATTTAAAAAGTTAAGAAAAACTTTTATAGATGCTGTTATGATTAGTACATTTCAAAAATGTTTCCAAGTACACCAGTTTCTGTGCAAGTTTTTACATATCTGCCTTTGATTGTATTGAGTACAATGGACTTCCAGGATACATACCCTTATATTTATTAAATCATTTATGTTATTATAACATTGTGTACACTCTGCTTATATACATCATTTATATATAGGAGAAAATGAAGGAATCAAAGAACCCTGCTCACAAGAGCACATATATATATATATATATATATATATATATATATATAAGTAACCTTATTCTTTTATTGTGTGTGTAGAGATACTCTTGATTATGAATCAATTTTTTCTTTTACTTGAATAGGCACAGATACATGTACATCACTGGCAGTGATATTAAAAGAGATTACATCTATTTTGTCTGTTGTGTTATTTTGTCATACAGCTTACAGCCTGTGTCCATGCCTCAGCATCTCTTCTGTATCCAATGTACTGGCAGCACATTTACATCCCTGTGCTTCCCCCACACCTTCTTGACTACTGCTGGTGAGTGTTTTTAAACTTTCTTACCCTTGTTCAGCTAACTCTAACTAGAAGAAGACTAAGACTATGCTCTATGTTCATTTATACATCATTTATGCTTGTAGAACGTGCATGGAACCACTGCTTATCAAGAAAGGGGTCACTGGGTGTTTATTATTTGATGACTTATGTGTAAATATTTACCCTATCAATGTTGATCTCAAATGCATTTTTTTATAGAAAATAAATGTACAGTTTAGTGTCTGTATGTATTTATTTTATGAATGTTAATTATAGATGCTTCATTGACACTTGGGTTACCTGGTACAGTTCACTTGGAAGTAACTGGAACAGTTCTACAGTTAAACAGGACGTTGAAAGGGAAAATATGCCCCCTTTTTACAGTTTACAGTGAAATGCAACCCCTCTATTTCTTTGTTCTGTTGTATTCTAGTACTTGTAGTCCATAGTGGGTGGTGTGTCGACTTTCTGGAAAGCAGAGGGGATTCACATCCCAGAATTCATCACTTTACAATGGAATAGCCTAAGGTGGGGGTTGGGGAGCAGGTACCTGGAGAATAAACAGACTAGCATGATCTCCTTTAAATGTGTGTAATCAAGTATATCTGGGTTTTTGTGTTAAAAAAGCAGGTTAAAACAGATACAATTTTTTGTTCTAATTCTGCCATCAGAAGTCACTGATCAGCTTACAGTACAAACTTTGGAACCAGTGGAGGTAGATACTCAACCAAAGTCACAATAGAATGACTTAGGAATGAAACCCAAACGTACTTGAATCAGAATGTAACATTGTACAAGTGTCTTACTAAGTGTGTTGCTCCTCTTCCGCTACATGAATCCATTCACTTGTGAAAGCAGCAGCAAAGCAGGTGCTGTCTTTGTGTTAAATTACATACTTTCTATCTCTGAGACAGTAAATGTCCACTGAAACAGAACTTCTCAAGAGACCCATTTTAAAGGACATATAAACCCAACCCACAAAAATGTAATCAGTAAGCAACATCTTTGAAATATTTAGATAACTGCCAGTCTGGTTGTTAAAAAGTTAACAGTAAGGCGGCAGCCCTTTAATCACTTAGAATTCCTTCTGCTCCTCTAATCCACTCTGCCCCCTCCCTCAGGAATTTACTTTGGCTGTTGGCTCATGAGCATACTCAGATCTTCTCAGCTCAGATTACTAAACACAGTCTCACTCTCCAGTCTAACAGCCATTGAAGAGATAGCATTGCAGATTCCCATAGAAACTCTAGCTGTCTGATCCTATTTTTTTCTCCTAACCGCCTCTTCTGAGCTCAGTTTAACCATTACAGTGCTCAACCCCAGCAGAACTTTTTATCAAAGTATGTTGTACCGGTGTAAACCTGCATTCTGCATTGCATGAACTTTGACATCTGCAAACAGGAGATGTATGCTGCAATGTTACTGATGATGTGTCAGAGGGAAAATGGCAGCTGTGAATGGTGCTATTTGTTTTCGGAAAATGTAATGGCACTGGCAAATGGAGGGGGTATATGCAGTATAAATGATGTGGCTTGGGTGGGGAAGATATGCCCAACTATAAAAATGTAGGCTTTACATGTCTTTTAAAACTGGACTTTAACATATCCATGAATGGATACAATGATTGCGGATGAGACTACCCGGACTGGCATACAGTGGCTCATTGGGTTCCTTTCACTTTTTAAAATTTTCTCAAAATCATCTGGCATCTCCATAACAGAAGTTGTCTGGTGTATATAGCACCATTACAAAGAAGGGACATTTTTAATGCAGGGTGGCCTGTGGCTTCTGGGTGGCATTTCTGCTCATCATAGAAATGAAATTAGAATGCTGCTGATGTGATAATTAGTGTTGGAAACAGATAAATTGCTCTGAAAGACTGACAGAGCTGTAGCTTTGCATAGGACTGTCTTATATCTCCTTAAAGTGAATTAATTTGGTGAAAATCAGCAACCCAGGCTGTTTAAATCTGCTCCTTTTTCGTGACTTATTATCCATCTAATTAAATTTGTGACATTCCAGTGACATTCAGAAAATAAGATTCTGGCCTTGCTGCATGCAGACAAAAAACTGCCTGTCTTTGGTCAATGAAATTGGCCTTCTAGAATTTAACTCTGTAATCCCAAAACAGCTTGACAATAGGGCAGTCTAGTCCAATGCCACAATGAAAGCTTAATGACCAACTTCCCGTTCAAACTAGAAGGAATGCTCAGTATACTAAAAGGTGCGAAGTGCCAAGCTTGATAAAGAAGTTGCTGATTTCATCTACAGGTTTCAGCTTCTATCTTAGTAAATATATTAGACTCAGTTTAGGGAGAGGTGTAGGTCATTTTGGGGTTTGTTTAAAGTCTTTTTATGTATTTTAAAATAAAAACATGTATTCTTTAATACTTTTTTATACTGTCTTATGAAGTATTGAAACAGTCTTAGGACAAACCCATGACTGTAGCAAAAGATCAGATTGCATGAGCTTTGGTGTGAAACAGACTGAACAAAAAATCACCAATTCCTGACCAACTTTTCCTCCTCCAAGTAAATTATAGGGGATTCTCATAGCTGATTGTTGGTGAAATTGTTTACAATTGACTGAAGCGTCAAACCAGATTGCTTATATTTGACACTCTGCTATTTTTTATTTTATTTGTTCTCCTGTTCTAGTGCACCCATGCCTTATCTTATTGGAGTTCATCTAAGTCTCATGGAGGTAAGTCATGTTTTGGGAAATTACAAGTAGAAAAGCAGATTTTCTTTATCAAGAGCTTATTTTAGTATAGGTGTTATGCTAAATATATACCGGTATTTAATCTTATTTAAGAACTGAACGTTACATAGAAAACAAACAACAAAGACATTATAAAATACTCTTGAATTGAAAAACTGACAATATAGCACTATAGTGAGTTAGAGTGGTTGGTCGATGGAACAAAATGGTCCCAATCATATTCACTCAAATGGAAATCACATTACTTCATTTAGGCTGAAAGTCTTGACTGTTTTAATAAACTGGGTAAAAATAAATCAAATACAGTTTCTTAAAATATTCCCATTACCATTTACTTCTACAGAAACTCTGCAACTTGTACAAGTGCTGTGTTTCTTTATTCAAATACAGGTATGAGATCCGTTATCTGGAAACCCATTATCCAGAAAGCTCTGAATTACGGAAAGGCCTTTTCCCATAGACTCCTTTATAATCAATTAATTCAATATTTTAGATATGATTTCCTTTTTCTTTGTATTAATAAAATCCAAACAAAGATATCGGAAGCAAAACCAGCCTATTGGGTTTATTTAATATTTACATGATTTTCTAGTAGATTTAAGGCATGAAAATCCAAATAACAGAAAGGTCCATTATTTGGAAAACCCCAGGTCCAGAGCATTCTGAATAACAGGTCCCATCCCAAAATAAAAATATAAAATTATATTTGAATTTTCATCTTTTCCTTTATGTTTTTTCTCAAATCATTAAAAAAACTCAATCTGGTATCCAGGTAACCATGTCCCTTAGTTTTGCTTGATGCTGATTACCAAAACATATTAAATTGTTTTAAAACCTAGGTCTTCTGAGTGTTATTTTTGTTACATCTATACTGTGAGATACAAAAACTGGCATTCATCTGAATGCACAGGATGACAGGCTTTGTTGTTCATAACAGATAAATAACTGATTGTTGTGTAACTTCACTAAACTGACTGTGCCATTATTGTATCTATGACAGAGAAATCATTTGTATCCTGCAAAAAAACTCTTTAAACACAAATGCCATTTCATAGTGCAGTAAAACATAGAGTGTCCTACGCAATAAACTTTCACTTTGTTTTGACTATTTGATGGAAGACTGCCTTCATTTGAGTGCCTGCTCCAGATTTATCCTTACAAATGCCATTTATAATTTATCTGGACAGGCTAAAATGTTACCGATTGATTGGCGTTGCTGGTTTTGTTGTACTCTACAAAATGCAAATCCACATGGATTAACCAACTTTTTAATTGCATTATGTTTCCGCTCAAACCACAAAATATATTTCATGAATGTAGTTATGATAATTGCTGTCTTTTATGAAATTCATATCGAATTAAAATAATACAAATGCAGAAAATCAGATTTTTTTATTTTATTTTTTTTGCTTAAAGGAAAACTATACCCCCAAAATGAATACTTAAGCAACAGATAATTTATATCAAATTGAATGACATATTAAAGAATCTTACCAAACTGGAATATATATTTACATAAATATTGCCCTTTGACATCTCTTGCCTTGAACCACCATTTCGTGACTGTATCTGTGCTGCCTCAGAGATCACCTGACCAGAAATACTACAACACTAACTGTAACAGGAAGAAGTGAGGAAGCAAAAGGCAGAACTCTGTCTGTTAATTGGCTCATGTGACCTTACATGTGGTTTGTATGTGTGCACAGTGAATCTTACGATCTCAGGGGGCGGCCCTTATTTTTTAAAATGGCAATTTTCTATTTATGATTACCCAATGGCACATACTACTAAAAAAGTATATTATTATGATAATGGTTCATTTAGATGAAGCACGGTTTTACACATGACCTGTTTTACTCAGTATCATTTAATAGAGACCTACATTGTTTGGGGGGTATAGTTTTCCTTTAAGCCTCTTGATCAAAAGTGTTTTATATCACTTCCAGCTTGTGACTTTCCTTTCGATTTATGATGGTTTACTTTTTTTTTTTTTAATGCATAGTCATTTCGTTTTTATTTTTTCTTGGGGCGGCACATTTATTAAACCAATTCATGTGAGGAAAGTTCGGTGACTTTGGTAAAAGAAGCGCTCCGAGTGCCATCCCGTCGGCAATTTATATTCTAGCCTGCGGGAAAGCAAGGGAAGGCAGTTCGGGGAGATTACTCACCCAAAGAAGAGGCGATTAATCGCTGGGTGACTAAATCTCCCCGGATCTGATTGTATGTCTCTGCCATTAGAGTTCTATTTTATTTGTGAAACTATTATATTACAAGCAGTGATAAATCTTAATTCATGAATATTACTAAGGATTTGTAATCTTTAATAATAGGCTAACTCATTGTTTATATATTTTTTGTCAGAGGGTGAAAAGCCGCTCACTTGATGATGTTGTCATTCTAAATGTAGATAACAACTCACTTGAAACACCTTTCAACGATCTCTGCTCACTTCCAAGTGATGTGGTAAGTTTTTGTTAAAAGCACACTGCAGCCAGGAGATTTACTGCATCCACTTTTGATTTGCTAAACAAAAAACTCAGTTTTTCTCACATTGTATGCCTTTTTTTGCTTTCCTATTTATTCTAATGCATTTCAGTAGGTGCATTCCCCAAACTTGGCACTCATTAGTTAGTTAGTTTTCACACCTAACACAGACATCCACAAATTACTTATTGTGTTAGATTTTGCATGTGACTTCCATACTCCTAATTAACACAGTAAAGCATTTCACTTTAAACAAAAATTTACTCTGGTGTTTATAAACTTTGAGTGGGACATTCACTAAGATTCGTAGTTGCGCCAGGCGTAACTTTGCCGCACTTCGCCAGGCGTAGTTTCACCAGCGCTTCGCAAATTCACTAAAATCCGAAGTTGCACTCAGGGGTAGCGTGAGTTGCGAAGTTGCGCTAGGGGTGGTTAATTTGCATATGGCGCCAAATTCAGATTTCAATGGAGGAATATGTAGCAGCACTACAAATGCCTGGGAAACCTTCAAAACATCAAATAAAATTTTTATTTTGCCCTACGCATCTGCCCACTGTATAGTTAAGTTGCCATGAGCTAGGAAATGTAGGGGGGAAGGAGGAGAGCCCCAAAAACAATTTAGATCTTTTTCAGCCTATCACCCATAATATAGAAAAAACGCCAGCGTTTTTGGGACTTGGGAAAAATTTTTAACTTTTTTTTGAAGAAATCCCTGTCTACTCTATTGCGCTTCGCCTGGTCTGAGGTGGCGAAGGAAGACTAGCGTAAAAGGTAGCGTTCAGAACAATGCGCGTGTTAGTTAATTTGCCTAGTTACGTCCGTTGCGCAAATTCGCCAGGCGTAAGGGTGCGAAGTTACACTAGCGAAGTTACGCCAGCGTCCATTAGTGAATTTGCAAAGTTACGAAAATGCCCAACGCTAGCGAATTGACGCTAGGGTTAGGTGCTTCGGCGCATAGTGAATTTGCCCCTGAGTATTTTAAAACCTATTTTACAGCATTTCTTCTAGTTTCCTCAAAAATGTAAAATGAGATTTTGTACTGCTTAACATCAATGGTGTGTCCATCTATAATGGATCAGATACAGGGGCACTGCAACCTTTTTGGAAAAATGCAATGAAAGGCTCATACAGGTCTAATCACTTATAGAAACCAGTCAGCAGGAAGTATTTACTGATCGCTTGTTTAAAATTAAATGCCTTAATGCTGAAAATGATGCTGTTCACTTTCAAAATGTCTCTCATCTAAAGAATTTTTTTTTGTACACTTGCTAGTTAATAGCCATTTGGCTGGCTCGGTGTAAGCAGAGGCAAGGAACAGAATTGAGGACTGATTTGTTCCCTCCAGAGCAGGGCCGTAACTATAGAGGAAGCAGACCCTGCAGCTGCAAGGGGGCCCAGGAGGTATAGGGGCCCCATGGGGCCCAAATTTATATACAGTTTCAATAAATATTGGTAAAACAAGTCAACCTCTAAACATTTTGGGGGCCTGAAAAATAATTTGCTGTGGGGCCAAGTAATATGTAGTTACTCCACTGCTCCAGAGTCACTGTGACCCATTGGGTAGGCGTCTAACAGAGGACCAGATCCCATAAGAGATTTTGACATAATGTTAAATCAGAGGCCAAGATAGGAAAGTGTTTTTTATTTTTTGTTTACCAGGATCAAATACAGGTATGGGATCTATTATCCAGAATGCTCAGGACCTGGGATTTTTTAGTTTTGCAAAAAATTATTTAAACATGAAATAAAGCCAATAGATTGTCACCACTAATATGGATTCATGCAGCTTAGTTACCATCAAGTACAAGACATTGTTTTTGATTAATACAGAGAAAACAGAAATCATTTTAAAAATTAGAATCAATTAGTTATGGAATCTATGGGGGAACACTTTTCCGTAATTTGGACCTGTCTGAATAATGGATTTCCAGAGAACAGATCCTATACCACTAATACATATATTTCATCTTCAATAAAATAAATCAGTACTCTTATTCCAGAGAAACATCTGTTTGTCTGGTGCAGACACTATGCTTATTTCTGTTCAATGCTACATTTTATTATCAAAAATGAGGGGTCATACCTGAAAGAGATATTTCCCAGTAGCCGCCGTACCCCTGGTTCAGGACTTCTAGTGGATTTTAGTCAAGGAAATATTTCTCAACCATTTATACTCACAGATATATCTTTATTTAAAGAGGAACTTTGTTGTCTACACATTATATTAAAGTGGTATTGTGGCAGATGCTTAGTGCAGCCGTAAATGTGGTTAACATTTCATTGTTTGCATTGTGTTGCATTTCACATATTGCATGTGCATATAACCAGATGCTATGACATGTAATCAGTTTGCTCAACTGCAAAAACCTGCTTATCAAATTTAATAATGGACAAAGCATGCAGGCTTTTACCAAAAACCTGTGTGTCTAATTAGCAAACTTTGTGGTTAAGTAAAGGACTCTGCATTGGCAGTAACATCTGTCCCATGTGATAAACATGTAACTGGCTAATACATCAACATCATATTTGAAGAACAATTTAACAATTTCATGAATTTCAGCAGAGGTTTCCAAATGTACACTATATATTGTTTATATAACAATAAAGAAATACATTAAGAACAATAGTAAGGAATATGTGCATTATACCCTGAATTAAAAAATATTTATCAAATGTGAAAACATGGATACGGCTACACAGTCCAAGCGTTGCTTTGGGAGTTTCCATATTTTTTTAGACACTAGATAAACAAATTATAAATAAACAAAACCTAATCGTAGTGGATCTCTTGTTTATAGTTGTTTAAAGTTAAAGGGGGCCTGTCACCCTAAGAAATATTTCCAAATTATTTCTATCATGTTAGTTGAGCAAAATAAACTTTACTTACATTATACTTATTATTTAAATTTAGCTTTCTTCAGTCTTGGAATTCAGTCACAGCCAGCAGACAGGAGCCCTTTTGTGGACACTGTCATTAAAACATTAAAACTGTGTATCACCCCAAAATCTTGTGTATGCACCAGAATGGGGGACCTAATGCCCATGCACAGTATCCTACACAATTGTGAGGAGTGCATTGACATGCAGGTCAAGTGCTGAATGGAAAGTGAAAGTAATTGACTGTCCCACCTCTATTCCTCAGGCATAGAGGTGGGAAAGATATTTGATTGACAGCTCAGATATTTAAACACCTTTATAACAGGTATGGATACTTTAATGAAAAAAAGATTTGTGGTCCTTGTTTAATTTGCAAAGGACTTTCATTATACAGTTTTTTGTGTGTAGGTGACAGGTCCACTTAAAGGAAAGTTAAGAAATTACTTTGTTATACAGAACTGAACATGGGGGCAGATTCACTAAAGGGCGAAAATTTTCACCAATTTTAGGGCATACCACATTTGTTAAAGGGTGGGTTTATGTCTAGGGCATTAGTGGATTTCCTCTGTCTTTATTATGGCTCATTGGAAATGTGTTTGAAAAAGTGGCCACTTCAAGACGTTCATATGACTTTTAGGTACCCATCCTTTTCAAATGAACCTAAGCGAAAGAGTGCTAGCAAAGTTTTGCTAGGCAGAAATGGACACTATCGGAAATTCGCTATGAAATGCTCGCCTAGCCGAAGTAACGTTAGCGAAAATTCACAGCGTTCGCAACTTCTCATTTTATTGAATTAGCGTAGTAATGCATTTGTGCTTGGCGAAGAAGTTGCTGGCAAAAATTTACCCTTTAGTGAATTTGCCCCATGATGTGTATTTTGTATGAAATGGATGGTATACTATTACACATAAAAATTCTTCTGCATTGCTTAACACTCCATGATGGGAAGATGCTAAATAGGCCATGAAGTATATCCAGATACCTTCAACCCTTTTGTGGACAGCTTGTGATGTTTTTCCTTTAAGAAGTACTATGATAGGCTACAAACAAAAATGTTCTGCAGCAGTTAAGACCTTTATATTCTACCTGTAAACCCCTCCCCAATGTTTGCCATGTGTTAACATATGTGGAGTGTGAGTGCTACTGATGTCTGAGTCAGTAACGCACTTTTTTCCATGCCAGCCAGCTGCAGACTGTTAGCATTTTATGTATTTGCTAAATTTTGCTTTCTATCTTTTGTTTGAATATTTCCAGCAATATTATACAATTGTGTACTAAAATAAATGTAAGCAGTCTCTTGAAGCAGTTTTCCTACTTGCAATCAATCTTATCACTCAGAAAAAGAACATGTAAAATATATTTTAACTGCTCATGTGATTTTTATTGTTAGAGTGGTGTCAGTCCCCCCCCACTGAGCCCATTAAACATGTCACTGCCCTTACCTGCCTCTGGTCTTAGGAAGGGCTCCAGGCTGTAAGATATTGGAAGCATGTGATGCTGATTACTAGTCTAGATAGTGCTGATCCCTGCGGAGGTTAAAGGTCACACTTGTCCCCCATTATGAGTCCCTTCTCCACAGGGATGCCCCCGCTGCGTCCCTTACCATAATCTTCCTAATGGCTGCCTTCCAGGATTCACACATAATATTTCAGATTTACTGGCTGTTGCAGACGCTGTCAGCCGGTAGCATTTCCGCTCTTACTAAAGTATTTCAGATTGCAAGAATAAATCAGACTGCAAAGGTTTAGAACAAAATAATCAAAATAACAAAAAAAATCACACTTCCCTTCTTATGGATGAAATATCATATCAAACAATTTCATTTCATATATAGCTATGTTTTCCTTCTTTTATGTAATAGGAGAACAACTGGAAATACAAGCTCCTGCCAACATTTTATAAAAGTTCCACAGATATTTACATACAATAAAATACCTTGGCTTCTGCTATTTGAAATTGCATGTGCACTTCTTCCTTTTCTGGAATGAAACAATTTAATTTCCAGTGTAAAAAAACATGTGGCACTCCATCTGCTGCTTAACTATATCTTTCTGCTTTGGCTGTTTGAGGGTTTTGTCTGTAGAAATTTTCTAGATATGAGGAACCACTTTCCTCTGAGAAAAAAAGCAGTTTTCAGCAATTTGAAGTATTGGGCCCAAATGGATCACAGCAGATTGGAGGGTTTCCCTTGCCTATTTTACAGTACATGGGGCACTGCTCAGCTGGCTGAAAATCACCTGAAATTGCTTCTTGCTGCCTCCTGTTGATTTGAATATGAAACAATCACAATATGATTATTGGTGCACTTTTCACCATTAAAAAATGTTCACTAGAGCATACTTAGCCTAAAAAGTGCTTCTACAGGCAGTCCATTAAATATTTTTTTCAGCTGTAAAAGAAACTGCCCATTATGCCATCTGTCTTAGGGTGTACATTTATAACGAATGCAATGTATGCTCCAGGTCTAGTTGCCCACAGCAACCAATCAGTAGACAGAATGGGGCTGGGACCTTCCTCTTGTGTCTCTTAGCGCATGACACTTAGTCCTAATTTATTGCAATGTTTGTCTTCCCTGTTTGTACTTTTACTATATTGTATGAATATACAGCTCTGTGTATACAAGTAGTGGCATATAATCAAGATATACATACATACATAATATACAGCTCTGTTGTTTTAAAGCAAACATCTGTTTTCAACAGAATATATCTAAAATGGAATTGGGCGTATAAGTATGTGTATTTTTCTATAGCTTTGCTTTTGCAGTGCAGTTTGACCTTTATTAACTGTCCATGTGAAAAGTGTAGAAGAAGCATATTCTAATTTAGTTGAAGTCCCTTCTTCCCCTCCTTTTAGCCACCAGTAGAACTCGGATGTTCTGAAGCTGTCGAGATTCAGGCATATTTTAATTTAGTCTCCCTGGTCGCCTGAGGCTTTTTCACCACTGAGTCACTGGATGAGTGACAATTCACTTTTCTTTTTCATTCATGCATAAATCTATCAACTGCTTAGTTCACAAATTTGTTCTAATTAGCAAATAAATTAGTATAGGTCATAATTTGACTATTTCGACCCATTCACTCCATGATGTCTACCACACTGCTGTGGCTTCTGCATTGTTCATTGCTCTTGTGCATTGTACCATTATCCTCTATCCTCCTTTGTTGTCTGTTTTTTTGTTTTCTTGCGTTAAGGTTTTGTCTCTCCAATAATGAACATAGCTGTTAATATTCCAGATGATAAAACAGTCTGGGCCACATTAGAGCCTGCCACGTTCACCAACTTTTCTTAATGAGTCCTATGAGCATGTATCCCTGGCTAAACTTAGGCTTAAACCCTACTCCATTTGTTGAACCTTCAAAGTTACTGTACTTGGCCTGACAGTGGCAGTGAAAGGAATTACTGATGATGCAGAGTCAATAGTCACCTGTAATGCTTCATTTCACGTGCCCAGGGATGTGGTTGCTCTTGGAACAGCAAATCCAATACTCCCAAGTACTGATTGTCTCAAGGCAGCTGGGTCTGGAGAGCTCTGGTTCATCAATAGAAAAGACCAATAACAGATATGATTGGCAGTGAGCAGCCATAGCCACATCCAAATGTATTACGTAAAAGGAAATACAGGATGCTCCTGCCCTTTTTCTTCTATTTGTTTTCCTTTCTGGTCCATTGTTTCAAGAGACAGAACTAGCAGTCCAAAAAATCGATAATCAAATATGACTTTTACTACCAACTGCCAGACAAATTCAAGCTGTTCATCAGGCACAGGGTACAGTTGTATCAATTTACACCATTCACTGGCAAATTAATAAAATGGATGTTTTTGGGAATAAGACCCAGAACGAACCCACTTCATGAAAAACATAAAAAAGCCCCTTTTATTTGTTAAGCAAGGAGAAGTTTCACTGACAATTTGAGGTTGCCCCTGGACCTGGGAGCCTTGAGTCGGTGCATGGCATCATGAACTTCGGAGATTACTAAGGCCTTTTATGGAGCAGACCATGAGTATTGCAGCATGAAAATGACCCAAAGCCCACTTCAAAACGTACATAGGAATGGTTTTAGGTTTTAAAGTGGCAAGCAATGACTCCAGATATAAATACCATTAAACACTTTTGGACAGATCTGAAGTTCTGAAAAGGTGTCCTTCAAATCTAGGAGAATTGGAACACTTTGCAAAAGAAGAAATCCAAACTAAGATGCAGAAGATCATTTGTGGTTGGATTTCAGTTCTCTCCAAAGGGTCAGCTACCAAAAATGTATCATGCTGTGTAAAATATGTTTTTTTTTCATGCAGTTATATTTATGGCATAACCCATTTTAATCAAAGGGGCATCATTTAGGTGGCAAAAAGCTTTCTGAGTAAAAAAAAATGTTTTTTTTTCTTCTACTGGAGAATCACTTTTTTTAACACAGCATTTTCAAGCAGCTGATTTTTTTTTTACACTGACATTATACTCAGAACACTTTTACTCTCAAAATGTATGCACTGCTTGACAGCTGATGTATGGCAGTCAGATGTGGTGTAGTGTATTTGGCTGTACCTAGGCCTCTATGTCTAGTGTGTCAGTAATTTTGTCAAATCTGAAAGGATTTAAGTCCTGAATGGAATAACAACATTATTATCTCGAAACTGAAATAGGGAATTCTAGAAAACATATTTTGTCACCTTCAAATTTATTTTACATTAAATTTATTTATTTTACAGCATACAGAAATGTAAAATTCCTCTAATAAGCCAAGTGGATAGTACAATGAACACTGACAGTTAAAGTATATCCCTATCATAACACAGGTTTGCTTTTTACAGGGGCCATAAAAACAATGTAAATACAGGCTCCTCTGGTTGTGAAAGGGTTACATATGTTTTAGACCATTTTAGATTCTCTATCGCCCTGATAATTACACCCAGTGGGACATCATCTTCCCTTTGATATGCTTATATACAAGCACCGTACACAACAGAATTGCACTTGTGCCAATGCTCTTGTCACCCACAGCTTTGTTTTCTCCACCCTTTTCACTCTCTTTAGGCTTCTTTTGGTCCTCATTAGTGATTTTATAGGATTAAATGCTAATTAACTTGACTTTTCTATTATAATCATGAAGTAAGACCCTAGTGATTGTTCTCTCAGGACATTTTAACCCTTTTTGACTCCAGATCTCTACATTTATGGTTCAAAGTAACATATTCTTTGGCAGTACAAACAATACTAAAGGCTGTGTCAGTATAACTGTAAGGGGCATACAGAGTGAGGTGTGTTGAGTCAATGAGATGCCAATGAGATCAAGTCTGAGTGAAAGATCTTGTTTTAAAGGGGGTCCAACAAAGCCTGATCACACACACCAGATTTGTGTATCATGGCTCGATAATGGAGGTGTCTGAGGATCTCAGAAAAAGAGTTGTTGCCCATAAAGCTGGAATAGGTTACAAGATTATATCTGAAGAGTTTGGACTCCACCAGTCAACAGTCAGACATATTGTGTACAAATGGAGGAAATTCAAGACCGTTTTTACCCTACCCAGAACAAAGTTAATTTCAACTGCAAGGTGTCTAATAGTCCAAGAGATTACAAAGGAAGCCAGTGTAACTTCTAAGCAGTTGAAGGCCTGTCACACTGGCGAATGTTGATGGTCATGAGTCCACCATCAGGAAAACACTAACAGCAATAGTGTGGATGCAAAGAATGTTTTGTGGACGGATGAAGCCAAAATATAACTTTTTTACTTCATTGAGGAGAGTAAGTAACATTTGTAGAAAGAAAAAGCATTCCAGCATAAGATATATAACATTGTGGTAGGAGTGTTCTGGTTTGGGCCTTTTTTGCTGCATCTGGGCCTAGATGGCTTGCCCCTCTCTCCTCTCCTCTCCTATTCAATGTAGCAATAGATCCCCCCCATCAGACATATTCTAATACATTCACAACTCCCAGGCATCTAAACAGACTTAACATCTCAGAAACTCATAGCATTCGCAGATGACATCATTTTATTGACCTTCTCCAAGAAGTTCCTACAATTCTGCAGTCCCTGCAATACTATAGAGTTGGTGCCATAGTTTCCACATCAATTAAGAAAAATCTGAAGCTCTGCCCTTCAGGCATACCTCAAAAACGGTCGGTCCGTATATTTCCCCTTTCGAAAAGCAAGAGATCTAATTTCTCTGTATAAATATCCCAAAATATCACACTGATTTATATAAATCAAACCTGAGGAACAAAATAGATTCCTTACAACAAGAACAAGAACTTCAAACCTGGGAAAACTTAACCTAACATTTCTTTTGTTTCCGACTCTAACTGCGCATATGCCAATGGCTGAAGTGTTGCTGCTCACTTCAACATACGGAAGCTTCCGAACATGGCGCCCCAGAGCTCTGCTGCGCTACTCTGCAAGTTTAGGTCTTCTTTTTCAATACTATGCTGGGAGGAAGCAGGGAGGGGGGCCAGTGGAGAAGGCAAATGGGGCTTTTAGCTGTAAGGGGGTTTAGTTCTTCTTTCACTAATGTTTAGTTGTATAACCAATTTTTGAGAACTGCTGCACATCTGTGTTGCATGGAGTCGACAAACTTCTGGCACCTGTTACATTCTACAATTTTTCTGCATTTTTTGGGTTTGCCTCAGGAACAGCATTTTCTATTGGATTAATTGCCAAGTTTGGGCTGGCCACTCCACATCAAACTTGTTGGTGTGGAACCAAGATGTTGCTCATTTACTTGTGTGTTTTGGGTTATTGGCTTGTTGAAACACAAATTTCAAGGACATTTCCTCCATAAAGCAACAAGGCCATGTATTTTGATAATGGATATAGAAAACGATCCATGATCCCTGGTATATGATAAGTAGGCCGAACACTGTAGTATGAGAAATATCTCCATATCATGATGCTTGCACCACCATGCCTCACTGTCGTCACAGTGTTCTGTGGCTTGAATTCAGAATCTGACAAATTGTCTAAGGCCCCTAGATTTAAAAAGAACAATTTTGCTTTCATCAGTCCATAAAATGCTGCACCATTTCTCTTTAGGCCGTTCGATGAGCTCTTCGGCAAATTGTGACCTCTTCAGCACTTATTTTTTTCAACAATGGGACTTTGCGGGGTCTTCTCATAGGCATCTTTTAATTGTAACAGTACTCACAGGTAACTTTAGACCTTCTTTGATCTTCCTGAAGCTGATCATTGGTTGTGTCTTCTATTCTATCCATTCAAATGGCAGTTTTCCTATATTAAGTTCAGAAATATGTTCAGTTTTTCACGTTAAACATTTATTTGTGCAACATCACCAATACAATATAACATTATGCAATTATAAATTCACAAGAAACCATTCACCCATATCACACCATATCAGTGCCCCCCCCCGTTTGCATACCTCGCATTAGCCACTCCCTCCTGACATGTTTCGCTTAAACAGTAGCATCCATGTAATCATTGTTGGGTCTGTTGGTTTATATTACTCTACTACACCTACTAGTAAATTATTTGCCATTTAGAAATATAATTTCTACCAAAAACAGTGATCAGGTTAGTGATGTTGGGCTGCTATTATTCTGAACACAACTGTATATTTAACCCAATTAAAATGACATAAAATGGGAAATCTCCCGAACAAAGTTTAATGCCTGTGGTGCAGTCCTGGAACACTTTCTCTTGACCTGCCATAAAATACAAACCTTTTGGTCACATAAATTGGTGCTTCCTGAGCAAACCAATTTTTCCTTGTTGGTTCACACCTGATTCACCATCCTTAGACCTGGTTAAACAACAACTACATGACATTTTTTTACATGGATTGACTAGAGAAAATTGTACATAAGGAGCAATATACTTTTCATATTGGTCAATCTATATTGGTCAATCTCCTTGTCCAGACACACTCTCTCTACATAACACCACCTGGTATGACACTGAACTATTAGGGAATAACACTCATTAAGGAAACAAAATTACATGCTATCTCTTTCAAGAGAAACTGGAACTGAGCCCTCCAGGAGGCACCAATTAATCCGCCTGTTATAACATATGGTAATGTTTTCTACTTTTGTAAATGTGTTGAATTTAACATGAGTTACTCTGTTTGATCTATGTTCCACAATTTTACTTATCTCAAATCTTTAATTTTCAGATTTGTAACAGTAACTATATTAATTTATATCCAAAATGTATAATAGAAAACTGGTACAACTTTGTATATTTTGAATATTTAATGAAAACATTTTACAGAAAAAACAATTTTAAAGAGTTCACAAATGTTCAACCACCAGTGTATGGATGCATATATATTTTTTGGTATGACTCATACCTAGATAATAAATGAGGCAAACATGGTGTAGGGGTGGTGCACCCTAATGAGGAAAATGTGATAGGAATAGAAAAACTCTTGGCTCAAAATATGTTGAATGTAAGATATGACTATGTGTTAGATAACTGCTGCAACTTTGGGATTTTCTATGGCCCCTGCCCTTGAGTGTGCTAGGAAATATTTCTGGCCTATCAGTCTTCCAGTTGTATAGTCCTCCTCTTTTAAGTGCAGTGCATATAAAGGTATGTTTGGTTTTCTGCAAACTGCAATATTTGCTGAAAAGCTTGGCTAAGTAGTCACATTAGACTTTGCTAATGCAAATGTATATATCTTGTATGGACACCTGCAAGGAGCTTAAGTTAAGTCTTTAGTCAGAGCAGACAAAATAAATTGTCAGTGTAACAGAACTGTTTATGCTACATAGTACAATGCATCAGGCTCCCCTGCTCTCCATGTTTCTCTGGGGAAAGTGATAGGTTACAGTTCCACCCGAGAGGTGGCTACAAAAAAGGGACATAGATAATGAAACATAGATTTGTAGAAGGCCTAGAAAGAGGCAAGTGAGAGATATTGTATTCTCACCTTGAAACCCCCTCACCTCCCTTTCCATTAACAGTTCAGCAGGTGTAGCATATGCTTTTTAACAAATGCTCACAGATTTGGGCTGAACCTTTGTCTTTGAGGTCGGAGCCAGGTGGATATGTTTCACCCCTTACAGGGTCAATTACCCAAGTGCTAATTCACTTTGTGTGAGCTCTGTTCCACTCTCTCTCTTGCTTTCCTCTTTTGGCATATGATTGTATGCACCTTTTTTTATTTCCTTTCTTTCTATACTCTCCTCCTCAATGCTTTCTTTTCCTTTCTATTCTTCTTTTATATTGAATAGTTGTGATTAACTCCCTTTTTTTTACCCTCCCTCTCTCATGATCATCTTGTAATTTTTGTTTCACACAAAACTTTCCTTGTCATCATCATCATCAAAATTAATATTACCAGCAAGTTTCTCATATCTGTCAATGTTACTATTACAATCTATGTCGTTTATCTTTTCATGTGCCTCTCTCACTTTGTCTTCCAAATCCTCTTTCAGATTGCAACACTGAAAAGCAAATTAAAGAAACAGTCTACATCTACAGGGGATGGTGTGTCTAGAGCCTTCGTCAGAGCCCAGGCTGCTTTGTTTGGGTCATATAGAGATGCTCTTCGATATAAACCTGTGAGATACAAAGACTTTTTTTTTTGAAAATGCCATTCCCAGTGTATATAGCAATTCATTGCACATAATTAGCTTTCATTCCCAGTAAATAATTTCCATCAAGAGAGAATGATACCTCGTGTGTTTAGAGGCATTTTTCTGTTTGTATGTGCTTTAGTATGTTCTGCTCAATGCTCACTTATTATTAACCCTTGTTGTCTTCTCTAGGGTGAGCCTGTCACATTTTGTGAGGAAAGCTTTGTATCCCATCATTCCAGGACCATGAAGCAGTTCTTAGAGACTGCTGTTAACCTACAGCTTTTTAAACAGGTATTTGATAGATAAATATAATATTTAAATATAAATATACAAGCACAAAAAACTTGCTTTATGATGGTCAGAAGGTGAAAGATGCACATGCACGCATTTTAACAGGCAAAAACATTTAACAGGCAAAAAATTTTATTGTCTTAGATAAAATAAGGATTCACCATTAATCTTTAACATAGGTTCATTCATTTAAGATACTATTGTAAATATAATTTCACACACAGAACCCTGGGCTGGGCAGGTTTATGAAACTTTTGAACCCCCAAGTGTTTAGGGCTTTCCTTCTATTTCTTTCTCTTTCCTATGAACGAATATTTCTACCAGTGTGTAATGCATCACATTTCTTCAGAAGCTTACTGGTATTTTACAGCAAATTGTCTTTTCTGTCAAACAGCAGAGGCAAACACTTTCAGTCTTTTTGCTGGAATATGTATGGCAGGCCCATAAATTACCCTTGATAATGGCAAATCCTCCATGAGTTATAGGGTAATGAAAATACCCCCAAGAAAATACCAAAATACCACCACACTGTTCAAAGGGAGACTCCGAGACCCTGCACCTTATCTTTCTGTGTTCTGGCCATGAATCAGCCTGATATGAACTTGAGCCAGAAGCAATCTGTATTTCTGCTTGGTATCAAAAATAATAAGTTTTTCTACATGCATCATGA
This sequence comes from Xenopus petersii, assembly GCA_038501925.1. Lineage (NCBI taxonomy): Eukaryota > Metazoa > Chordata > Amphibia > Anura > Pipidae > Xenopus > Xenopus petersii. The sequence goes on along the minus strand of CM076679.1, from coordinate 94,107,999 downwards.
GTTTGCCTTGGAAAGTGCTTGGTATGTGTTGAAAAAAGAGTAACCTCTGTAAAAGAGATTACAGAGTAGCTCCTTAGTGACTTTAAAACAAGACATATTCTTTCTAAGGGATGTATTTTCTGCTATAGTACACACCTTATACATACAGTCATATCAAAAAATTTGGGAACTCCTCTTAATTCTTTGGAGTTTTGTTTATCATTGACTGAGCTTTCAAAGTAGCAACTTCCTTTCAATATATAGCATGCCTTTTGAAACAGTAGTATTTCAGCACTGACATAACATTTATTCGATTAACAGAAAATATGCAATATGCATCATAACAAAATTAGAGAGGTGCATACATTTGGGCACACCAACAGAGATATTATAGAAATACTTAGTTGAACCTCCTTTTGCAAATGTAACAGCCTCTTGACGCCTCCTATAGCCTTTGACGAGCGTCTATATTCTGGATGGTGGTATTTTTGACCTATCATCCATACAAAATCTCTCTAGTTCAGTTAAATGTGATGGCTGCTGAGCATGGACAGCCTGGTTCAAATCCATCCAATAGATTTTCAATAATATTCAAGTCAGGGGACTTTGACGGCTATTCCAGAATATTGTACTTCTCCCTCTGCATAAATGCCTTTGTAGATTTTGAAGTGTGTTTAGTGTCATTGTCTTGGTGGAATAGCCAATCCCTGCGTAACTTCAACTTTGAGTTGTCTGTAACCATTCTCACAATCCTCCGCATATGCCACTCCTGTATTTTTCTTGACCCGCCAGAAACTGTGCCTGTGGCCTTCCATTTCTTGATTACATTCCTTACAGTTGAAACTGACCGTTTAAACCAATGAGATAGCTTTTTGTAGCCTTCCCCTAAACTATGATACTGAACAATCTTTGTTTTCAGATCTTTTGAGAGTTGCTTTGAGGATCTCATGTTTCAGAGGAGAGTCAAACAGAAGCACAACTTATTGGCCATCTCAAATACCTTTTCTCATGACTGGACACACCTGCCTATGAAGTTCAAGGCTTAACAAGCCTTTATTTGGTGTTGCCAGTAATCAGTATTGAGCAGTTATATGCATTTAAATTAGCAAAATTACAAGGGTACCCACAATTTTGCACAGCCAGTTTTTCACATTTGATTTAATTTCATACAACTGAATACTGCTTCACTAAAAATCTTTGTTCAGAAAACACCCCAGTACTCAGATGTTCCTGGGAAATGAAAGACATACCACTGTTATCTTTTTTGTTGAAAGTGGAGTAAATTATTATGCAGGCTGAGAGGGGTTCCCAAACTTTATATTAGCAATAGCAGTATATGTTTCTTGCCTGTGACATCATTATTACATATTGATTATGGAATGATACTGAGCCCTCACCGCTATTGTTAAACACTTTTTCAATTAACTTTATTTGTGCATCAGCCAACATGGCATGGGATTTCTATTTGTAGCTAGAAAGTAGTTTTAGTTTCAGTTTAGAGAGGCAGAATAGGAAGAGAATTCAAGAACCACAAAAAGTTAATACGGTTGAGATCTGTTGCAGAATCACTAATATTAGTTCTAACTGAAACAAATTAAAAAGGCAGGTTCCCAGCAGCTGTGGAGCTGCAAAATTGACGTTGGAGAAATGTACCAGTCTAAAGTTTGTCACTTGCCTAGTAACCCACAACAACCAATCAACAGGTAGCATTTACTGATCAGCTGTTTGAAACAAATCTCTAATTGGTTGCCACAGATTACTACATTTGGGAAAAATGTAAAATTAGAAACTGGTGACAATACAGTTTCTCTTAAAATGCTGCCTACATAATACTAGAAGTTAGACTACCTCTTTAAGAGCAATGGCACACAATATATTTGATGGCTTCTGTCCTCCAAGGGTGAGTTGTGGCAATCAAGCAATCATAGCTTCCATTCACTTGAATGGGAAATGCAGTGTCTATGGCAGACACTGGTGCAAGTATGGTTCATAGTGCGTAAACCTCCATTGCTGTGCAAGATAGCAGTTACCAGGCATGTGTGTCTAAAATTTCCTTTGCCTCATAACATTCTGTTTAGAGGGGCAGGGCTGCTGGATTTTGTCATTTATGGACTCCCTTAAGTCCCTGTTTTCAGACTCTGGATAAGGTGATGCTGGTTAAGGCATCCAATACTGTATAGTCTTTTTGATTATAAGATGATGGAGACAATTTCTACAACGTAGTGCTAAAGAGTATGTATAAAGCTCTCTGACCTCCGTCTTTGTTTCTCCTGTCATTTCAGTTTATTGATGGCCGGCTAGAAAAGCTCAACTCCGGGCTTGGGTTTACAGACATCTTTGAAGAAGAAATTACTTCAGGTGTTTTTTGTGGCAGTTATTTTTTATGCATAAATTCAAGAAAAAATTTTAAAATCCATAATCTTAATATAGTTTTCACATTGTGCTGCTACAGATAAAGGCTAATAATGATATTCTTCCTCTTGTGTATTTCAGGAAATTCAAGTTCATACCAGCAATGGCTGCATACAATGAAGGCAAGATAATTAAGTATTCTTATTATATGTAGTTTTTTGCTATATAGCATGTCATACTATACATTACACTAAGGTTATGGAGCCCAGAGTGCGACAAGTTGTATAAACAATACTATACATAAGCACTTTGTCAGATATTTGCAATATACATACACAGTATCAATGTGCCAATTAAAGGGGCACTACACCACCAGTTTTATTATTCAATAAGGTACTGTGCTGAACATGATTATTGCCTGTTATTTATAAAGGGGTTGTTCACCATAAACAAAGACTTTTTTCAGTTCTTTACATCATTTATTTATTTTTTTCTTTTTACTGTTTTCCCAAAATTTAAGTTTAAAGTTGAATATTCCTGTCTCTAGTGTTCTTAGGCTGGCAGCTCAGTGGTCCAGGAGCATCTTTACTGTTAAAATTTACTACATTTAGTTGATACAATTAGTTGATACATTTCTAGGCATTAGCTGTGGAATATTAGCAACTATAATAATAATTATATTATTATAATAATTGTATAAATTCTAATAGCTGCCTTTAATGAAACTCAGGGATTCTGCTCAGCACGGCCAAAGATAACAAATGTATCAACTAGATGTATCAATTGTATCAATTCTGAAGAGTGTCGGCAACCCCCCCCCCCCCGAGCTGCTTTAGAAGGTGAAAAATACAACTTTACACTTTATTACAAAAATTGTCCCAAATACAGTAAAAAGTAAATGGAAAAAAGTCTTTATTTCTGGTGAATAATCTGAAACTAACTGAACTGAAAAAAGTTTTTGAAGGTGAACAAGCCCTTTATCTACAATCAAAATAAATTGCCAGTCCACAGATAAGCCATCTGTTAAACAAACCCCCTTCTCCACAGTTGAAGCATTTAATTGGCTTAGCAACTCATTTTACAGAGTGCTAGTGAAGGGCGAATCTGGCGCGCGTCAAAAATATATAAAAAGCCCATTGACTTCAATGCATTTTACAAATTTTCCCCGTTTGGCGAATTATTCCGCCAAGCAAAACGTTTTGCGAAACGTGTTGAAGTCAATGGGCGTCAAAATAATTTTGACGCGTATCAATTTTTATGTGTGTGACTATTTTGTCCAAATGCATTAGTCAATGGGTGTCGCGGTGGATTTTCCACCGCAAATTTTTGACACAGTTTCGCGAACACATACGCTGGTGGCAAGACGCAGAAATTCGCTACCAATCCATGCCTGGCGAATTTATTCACCCACCACTGCTTCTCAGTGGAATGATGTGTTTTTATTGTGCTCCTACAAATTAATAGAATACAGTATGACATTACTCTCAATTTCAGATTTTGCCTCGGTTAAAAATGATAAATACATATTTTATTATTGAAGACAATAAGCAAAAAGTATGTTTAGCGCAAGCCCCATTTGTTGATAAAGGGGGTATACTTGTTCTTTAGTATGAAACATTCATTCAAATCAATAGCTATATATTATCTTGTTATGAATAGTATAGTTTTGTGATGAATAGTATAGTTTTGTGATGAATAGTATAGTTGTGGGATGTATTTTCTAAATAGCTCTGTTCTGGGACTATTCTCAGAGGACTGAAGCACCAACAGAAATTCTCCTGGAAGACTGGTAGTGGTAAAATATCCCATCCTGTATGTTTAATATTAAAGGAGTTAAGAAAAATAATAGATGGCTAAGCTATAAAAAGCTAGGTCTTTTAAAAGCCAGTACATAAGCATATATTATTAATAAATATATTCAGCTTCAGTGCTCATTAAACATTTACTCAGATGCACTTGATAATAAATGTTAATAGGGCCAAGAGGCTGAATGGCTACAAACACTGCGGCCAAATCACTTTTAGAGCTTATTTTATTATGTTTATGGTTATTAATTATGTCTCATTTTACAGAAGGGGGGATCTCTAATTAATACTGCAGTGATAAAAGCCAGCCCAGCTATGAAGAGTGCCTATAAGTTTGTAAGTGTATCAGAAATGCCACTATTTCATCATTATATTAAAGCAAAGCATGTCTAAAAGTCATCTGTAAGGAATGTGTATAAGCTGAAGACAAATGTTATACTGTATATTATATAGTCAGCAAGATTTGGTTTACAGTCTAAGTTTAAGTGTAACACTCTTAGTTAGATTTCCAGTTAAGAACAGATGCCTCTTCCATTGCATATCTGGCATCCTTGTTTAACCGTTTCCGTTGATGGGTTGTCTGTTCCCACAGGCTAAAAACCAGGCAAAGCATGGTATCAAGGAGGTGAAGAGCAAACTTAAGCACAAGGTGAGATGATTGTCCTTAAAATGGTAATATTAAATGTGACTGGTAGATTTTTTCCCCATTTGAACAATTTTGTTATGCTTCCTGGACTGCATTGTTTTTATCTATGCAAAGTGTTACAAGATTTTGTTATATTACATATTCAGTGGTAAAAAGGCATAGAAGAAACAATATTTTAAAGAAGAAAGTACAGGTATGGGATGCTCGTAATCCAAAAAGCTCCAAATTACAGAAAGGCTGTCTCCCATAGACTCCATTATAATTGAATAATCCAAATTTTTAAGAATTTTCTCTGTAATAATAAAACAGTACCTTGTACTTGATCAAAACTATGATAAAATTAGTTTGGAAACAAAACCAGCCTATTGGGTTTATTTAATTTTAAATGATTTCCTAGTAGAAGTAAGGTATGAAGCCCCAAATTACGAAAATATGTTATTTAGAAACTCCCAGGTCCCAAGCATTCTGTATAATAGGTCCCATACCTGTATTCAGTTTTTATATGAAACATGTACACTTGAAAATACTGGTATAAAATAACACATCTATATCCCTGGGCATAATGGTGTTATGCCAGCTGAACTGCAGATAAACCTACATCAGACGGCTAAAATGAAGTATATGATCTTCAAAAAAATTTAGTTGTAAACTTGCTCAAAGTGATGCATTCATTTTCTTTTTTAGTGCTATCTGAAATATTAGCAATTTTATACTGCCAGTACCACAATTTCAACACATGGCTCTCTTTTAAGCTCTTTACACTTTCTATGCACTACTTTCTATATACTTCCTATATTCAACACCTGGGATGTGACCCTTAGTTGAGCTGAAAACCTGATATTAAGGCAGTCTAAAGCTGGGAAAAAAACCCTTCCCTGACTCATTATTGTATTTGTTAACCGCTCTTGTCTTAAATTGCAGGAATCATGTGAATCCATTGCCTCTAAGACATTGACAACACCTGAGTAGCCAAGGGCCAATTAATAATCTAAATTTAATTGTAAAAATTAAGTAGTGCGTTCCTGGGATAATTAAGCCCTAGCACATTAGCACTTTATATTGGTGTCGGTGTACTTGTAGGTTATGGGGTTTTATTAATTATATTATTATGTTCATTATATTGTGAATTGTGTTAATTATATTATGCAGGCAAGTTGAAGCTAAGTATTATATTCCCATTTCACGTGTTCCTTCAATATCACAGATATAGTATAGTGCAAGGTTGATAGTGTAACATCTTCTGCAAGTTCTCACAGAGACTGTACCAAAGGACCTGTGGATAAATGATTTGGACCTAAATCTAAATGTGAATCTGATTGTGGGGGCACATTTCTTTTACAGGACATTGAGGAAGAAGATTCCGACTATAATTTAGAGTATACACACTCCAACACGTTCCCATTAAACTACTCAAACCGACAAAGTGATCAGAGGAGAAAGGTGAGGCAATGTATCTTTAAAAACTCAGGGAAACTGGGAAAGCAGGCACATTGTTTTCTAGCTCAAGTCGTATGTTCTGGCAAACCTGAGTTCAGCTTCAAGGAAAACTATACCCCCAAAATGAACACTTAAGCAACAGATAGTTTACATCATATTAAGTGGCATATAAAAGAATCTTACCAAACTAGTCTATATATTTAAGTAAATATTGCCCTTTTACATCTCTTGCCTTGAATCACTATTTTGTGATGGTCTGTGTGCTGCCTCAGAGATCACCTGACCAGAAATACTACAACTCTAACTGTAACAGGAAGAAGCATGGAAGCAAAAGACACAACTCTGTCTGTTAATTGGCTCATGTGACTTAACAAGTATGGTTTGTTGGTATGTTTGTGTGCACAGTGAATCGTATGATCCCAGGGGGGCGACCCTTATTTTTTAAAATGCCAGTTTTCTATTTATGATTACCCAATGGCACATACTACTAGAAAAGTATATTGTTATGAAAATGGTTTATTTACATGAAGCAGGGTTTTACATATGAGCTGTTTTATGTAATATACTTTTATAGAGACCTACATTGTTTAGGGGGCATAGTTTTCCTGTAAAAAGCACTTTCCTTAGGCTAGTGGTTATTTTTCTCAATAACAATCTTCTTATTCATGCTGGTTGTCTGACAGTGTCATAAGGTCAGGGGTAACTATACAGGGGCACTTAACTGCTGCTCATACATGTCCAGATTTGGTTTTGGACAATACTAACCATACTGCCTTACAGCATGGGCATGTATGTCATTCTCACTATACTCTGACAATCCTATTATACTAATGGATCACAGTAGGCTTGACCAAATTAAAAATGATCTGCATATTTATGTATAGCCACAGGCCAAATGGGCTACTTCTTTAAAGCCGGAACAATGTTATCCCACTTTATAAATTGTGCTGTATTGATGACTTTTCTACTTTCATATTTTACATTCTGTTTCTTAAAGTACCCACACCCCCCTGCCAGGTTCACCTTTCAGTGGAGGCGATATGAGCAAAAGACCTCTTTATCTGGACCATGTTTTTTATTGGGTATGCAGTCGTACATAAGCCATACCTCACGTTTATCTGAAGTGTTGTAAAGCTTAACTTTTGCCTATGAAGCAGTCTCCTCCTTCTGGCTGTGTGGTGGACACGCCTTGATTTTGGCCAATGCCAGTGCCTGAATATGTAATATGCACTGAAGGATGGCTAATTGTCTGAAGCTCTTTTCATGGTGTGGGCTAGGGCCCAGAGTCGAACTGGCCCAACCAAAGACTTGCCTGCTGCACTACTCCCACCCCTTCTAGCAATGGGAATGGCAGGATGGGAGCACCTATAGCACTGCCTTCCTGCTGACAGGCCAGGGTGGTGAGGCCCAACAGGATCAGGGGCCACTGTTTCTTTATCTCCTAGTGCACCACTGGGCCAGTTCAACCTGCTCTGGCCTCTGGTTCCAGCAAAAGCCTTAATGTTAAAATATACTAACATTTCCTTGACAGTTGTTTGCTGAGATGTGAGTGGAAGAAATTAAATGCACAGAGCCCTGACCTTAACCCAACTGAACACTTATGGGATGAATGAGAAAGTTGAATTTGAGCCAGGGATCATTAGTGCCCACATTCACTAAGGTATGGGATCTGTTATCCGGAAATATGTTATCCAGAAAGCTCCGAATTACGGAAAGGTTGTCTCCCATAGACTCCATTTTATCCAAATGTTGAAAAAATATTTCCTTTTCTCTGTAATAATAAAACAGTAGCTTGTACTTGATCCCAACTAAGATATAATTAATCCTTATTGGAAGCAAAACCAGCCTATTGGGTTTATTTAATGTTTACATGAGTGGACTTAATGTATGAGGATCCAAATTATGGAAAGATCCATTATCCAGAAAACCTCAGGTCCCACGCATTCTGGAGAACTGGTCCCATACCTGTACTCTTGTGGTGGAATGGTAGTAAATACTGTCCACAGTTTCATCATCTACTAGAAAGCTTTCCAATAAATGTAGGGGGTGTTATCTCAGGAAAGAAGGACCAATTCGGTGTCCAGAGAAAATAGTGCATTTATAAACCAGTTCAGAGCCTATATGAACCCATGAGTAGAAAATAGTGTTAAAATAGTAGACAAACTAAACTGCCCATTGAGATATGAATTGTGATAGGACATCTGGCATTCTATATTATATATTATGTTATCAGAAATGCCCCTGTCTGACAAAGCTTATTGCTGAACTGATGGAACAGAAATTTGTCAAAACCAAAGGAGTATTAATCTAGCAGATAGCAACATTGCGTATTCGATAAGCTTGTTATTGTAGGTTATTTAAGACTGATGAAACAGCAAAAATTACAAATTATTGCACTGACATACTATTCAAAAATGTCCCTATTCCCCTTGTATTAGTCACAGTCAGTGCAAATTGTCCTCATCTCTTTATTTGCTTCTTTATTAATATTTGCTTTGTCTTTGTTGTATTGTTTGTGGTTTTCTCCATTTCATTGTACAAATCTGCAAAAGTATTTTGGGGTATTATACAACTCTAAGCCCACCTAGGTTTTTCATGGGTCTCCTGGATTTATGGGGGAGGCAGGGTCTTAATTGGGTGTAACATAGTGTTTTAGGTTAATGGCACATGGGAAGATTTTCATTTAAATCTGTTCTACGGCAGGGCATCAAATCCCCCAAAATGCTCTTCCACTGCCCAAAGTTTCTTTGCCAATTTAATTGCATTTTGATCTTATAATTGTTTAATACAATAATAGATGCATGCATAATAATATTGATACGACAGGGTTTCCATGAATTCCATGAATGTATTGTTATAATCCTGTTTACTTATTTTAACGTTTGATAGAACCATAAAAATGAGGGTATTCTTTGAAGTATTTGTTTAGTGTTTTTTTGTGATATTATGTTGTGCTGACATTTTTATCCATTGCCTAGATTATTGCATTTTGGGTTTGTTGGTTTCCCATTGCCATAACAGACTCCTATGCTGTTTCATAAATGTACCTTAATTCTACTCCTTTCTCAGTAACACATCTTTCACCATCACCTTGTTACTATTCTGCTGAATTTGTTCCTCTTTCTAGTTTGCTCCACTAATTAGTAACACTGACTTTCTCGTTAGCCTGGCAGCGTTTGTGAAAATGTCAACATTCCGCTCAAAGAAATTCCCCAATTAGGCCTGGAAAAAAAATCCCAGCATTCTTGTGCTCTCTGACAGCCAAGGGGGAAATAGGTTGGGAAATATACCCAGTCTTTGTCTGAAGTATGCTGCTTCATTGCATAGAAAGCCCTTAAAGGAACAGTTCAGTGTAAAACTAAAAACTAGGCAAATAGATAGGCTGTGCAAAATAAAAAATGTTTCTAATATAGTTAGTTAGCCAAAAATGTAATGTATAAAGGCTGGAGTGACTGGTTGTCTAACAGAACAAAACTTCCTGCTTTTCAGCTCTCTAACTCTGAGTTAATCAGCGACTTTAAGGGGGGCCACTTGGAACAAAACTGTTCAGTGAGTTTGCAATGGATTCTCAGTGTGCAGCTCAGAATCAAAAGCAACAGTTATGACCCATGTGCCCCCCTCAAGTCTCTGATTGGTTATTGCCTGGTAACCAATCAGTGTAAACCAAGAGAGCTGAAAAGCAGGAAGTAGTGTTCTGTTCTGTTAGACATCCAGTCACTCCAGCCTTTATACATTACATTTTTGAATACATAACTATATTAGAAACATTTTTTATTTTGACAGCCTATCTTTTTACACAGTTTTTATTTTTACACTGAACAATTCCTTTAAACAAATATAACTTCTGTTAGTACCCTTTGCTTTCCATCTTTGCATTAGTTTGGTATTGTAATCACTATTCTACATATTAGTTTGATTTAGCTTTCTATTTAATCAGCATTTGTTGCAAAACTTATACTGTCATGGAAAAGTTTTACAATTATAATGATCTTCTCCTATAGTTGCTTTGCGGGCAGGCATTGCCATCACAAAGGAACAAGGGAGCCCTTTATCTGCTCTTATTTTCATTTCAGTAGTGATCTAGTTTAAGCCGTGTGGGTTACTAATCTCAGTGTTGGAAATATTTAATTGTCCTTCGTAGCAGATAGTTTTAATCCACCTGTAATGATTAAAGGAAACCGTTCCAGTGCTTGCATAATGAATGTGTTTTTGTTGAAGTTGTTCAGTGCATAGCAATTAATGCTGGGTATAATGTCAATGAAAGAATTGTGTAATTGATGTTCCGTGTGGCTGCAGAATGTATTGTACATGATCTTCTACCAGTACTAAAGTGAATATCAGTGTTACTTGTCTGGTCACTGTAGTTGTCTCATATACTACTCGCTCTGGGGTATGAATGATTTAATACATTTATAACATTTCCCTGTTTATTTAAAAGCATTAAAACATTTTTGCAGTGGTAATATCTGTCTCATCGCAATGTATCTTGTGACACCTGGAAATATCATCCATTTTTTTTGCTTACTATTGTAGTCAGCCGTAAAAGACTACTGAGATTTCTGTTACCTTAGCATGAAAGTGTAGGAAGTACTGCATGTGCCACTGCCCTTGAAATATAATCTGATCTCAAAATCAAATGTTCACAGAAATACTAAGCGATTAAAAGTGATATATGTTAATAATAACTTTATTATCCGGTGTTATAGCATGTAGGGCACTTTGGGGGTTGTGTGATGCATACTACACAGCAATTCTAAAAGAAGAACATGGGTGACTGGACTAAAATTCTTCTTTATGCAGGACAGAAGGCCAGCTGTAACACTCTGCAGTGGCTCAAGAACAGTCACACAGTGGCCCAGTCAAAGCCCCAATTTCAGTCCAGTTGATAGTTTTTTAATATTGCTAATTTCTTGAACTAATTGAAAACTGAGATTCACACGCATTACCTAACTAAAGTGAACCAAATTGGCCTCAAAATCTGTAAGAATGGGCCAAAATCCCTCCCGGACAGTATAAAAAGTTAACTAAATGGTCAAATTAGAGAGCCATCATGGCAAGCAAGGCACTTTGTGTTCTTTTTACTTATGTAAAACAACCTGTTCATAAGCAATATTCAATTTATGCAGCTGCAGCTTAACCAGACACAGTGTATTGTTAGCAATGGAGTAGTAATGGAGAAACTTATTTGCACTCTCCACATCCTTAACATAAGCAATAACCATTTTTTCTTTATTGTGACAAAGACTGGAGGACTTTAGTGCATTGTGCTTTCTAAACTTCACATTTTAAATGGCCAGTGATTTAGAATCGTTAGAATGACATATCTTCAATTACTTACTATCATTTACATTGTAGCTGCAAATATTAAAATAAGGGGGCTGTGTTGAACTGACCTTGTATCAGCCTTATGTTCTCTAATGTTCCATTCATGACAATATTAGATATATATCAGCCATTGAACAGGGGTTTCTGCAATTGCACAGTTCTTTCCTGGCAGATACTTAACAGCCTTAAACCCTACCAGGGTAAGGTAGGGGTTTACTACATCAATGCTAATAGCTACATTCTTTTAAGTTAGACTTAATTAGGACTTAATTAGTCCACATTAGTCATTTGGAGATCTGGTCTAAATGATGGCCTGTGGGTTTGGTTTGCAAAGTATCTCTTTGTCTTTTTGTCTCCTTTTGTTCTTGTTTGAGGAAATTCTGGACATTTTGAATAATGGTTACTTTCCTTTGATCAAGAAATAGTAGCTTCTCCATGATTCGTATTGCTTATCATTATATATTAATTCAGTTTTAACCCTAGAGTACCCTTAATCCCTACAGTGTGTGTCGGATAGTGAGGAAAGGCAAACACAAATTTAGGAAACATGTAAAAGATAATAATATGGAACAGAATAATTTTGCAAGATTTTCTCTCATGATCAAGCATTTACGTAATTCAAAATGCAATATTGCTACCCTGCAGGGGAAAAAATAGGACATTTTGAATGTTGGGGGAAAAAAAGTATGCTGGTGCCCTCTAGTGGCTGATAAAGGTCATTTGTAAAATAGTTTTAAAGGAATATTGGTGCCTATTATATCATGAAATCATATAATATCTAACCATGTCTGTTGGTTGTTCATAACACATTCTCCAGTTTATGTCACATGTTCTGCAACCTGTTTTATTATGTAATCTATTTTATTTTCTTCTAGGTTCAGCCTTTTGCTTTTATGGACAAGCTCCTCATTTATTTAACATTCTTTAAAATCTATTGAGAAGCTCCCTGTAACATTCACAAATTTACACAACGGGTAGTACTGCTGACACTTTGTTGTTTTGTTTTATTTCTGCAGACACAAGCAAACAGGCCCTTGACCCATGTGGGTAACCATATCTCAGGACTGGAGGATTCTGATCTTGGTGATAGTGCCAGCAAGTAAGTAATGAGCCCCTTGTGTGAGAAACACCTCTCAAAATCTCTCCGCCTTGAGAAAGCATTACTTGCGAAACGCACGTTGGCGAATTCTGCCTTTTAATAGCCCTTTAATAAGGACGTTAAACAAGACTTTTTTAATAGAAATTTTAGCTTCAAGCCTTTTAACTTATTAGAATTGGTCAAGGGGGGCGGTTGGTGGAAATCAGCACTCAAACCCTACTCTTTTTTCTTCTCTGTCTATTGTATCCTGCACTTGGATTTTCAAGGGGACCAGGATTTGTGGTTTTGTGAGGTTTGAATAGCTCTTTAACAGGGTCGGACTGGGCCGCCGGGGCACCGGGAAAATACCCGGTGGGCCCCAGCCTTCGGGGGCCCCTAGCCCCTTTACTTAATGCGACAAGCGATAGCGTGATAAAATAATTTATTATGTACCGTGTGGTGCAGAGTCAGTAAAATCAGAATCGCACTGGCGCCGCACCGGTAATTGGCAGTGGGCCCACTGTCTCCGGCTAATAGCGTCCCCTTCATTAAGCAGCTAGTGTCCATCACTAGCTGCTTCACTTCCGCCCATAGTGCCTGCCAGTACTGGTTGGAGCAGGCTGGAGCCGAGACTGCTGCTGCGTGCTGAGGACATGCGGTGCTATCATTTGCTATTGGCTGCACCCACTGTCTGTGCCTACGTTAATTTTACGTTTCAGGCAGGAGGCAGCCAACGTAAATCCCTGACATGTGCAAACCTTTTGTGCTGCAATACAGCCCTGGGCATCGGATCGTGATTCAGTTGCAATCACTAATGTAAAGCCCTCACGTGCATACTGTGTTCGACGGGGACGCATCCCAGAGCCAGGCTGTGTCGGGAGAGAACAGACAGGCTGCAGTACACTAAATCAACTAAGGAAGAGTTGCAGCTATCGGGTTACAGAATGAATTTCCCGCACAGGGCTTTGTTGGTGAGGACATGCTGAAAAGTTAGTTCTGGCAGGGGTAGCCTCCTCACCCCCCCCCCCATGTCTAAGCATGGAGACTACTGGTGGTAAGCAGCTTTTATTACTAGTACTACCTGCCAGTTACAGTGTTCAGGGTTAACTCTTTGCATTCTGGGGGTATTTATAAATTAAATTGCCTCTGTGCCATCATGCTATTTATTCTGGGCGTGTTTATACATGGAATTGCCATTGTACCATTCTGAGATTAATTCTGGGGTTATTTATAAATTGAGTTGTCATTATGCCATTATGATATGAATTCTGGGGGATTTATAAATTAAGTTGCATTTCTGCTATGAGTTCTAGGGGTCTTGATACATGAAATTTCTACTTTCTATCCTGCTTTCTGGGGGGTATACAGAAAATACAGGTTTCAAGATCTTCGTGCAAGTGCACAATCACACTTGTATCTGACAGCAATTTTATACTTATGTGTATCTGTAGGTGGTAAGTCTTCCTATTATTTTTAGTGGAGATCACCTGCTACCCCCAGTATGGGTAGTTGAAGGAAGAGACTTTTGGATGGTTGTCTGTGAGCCCCTGGGTTTAAAGAGATACTGACACCAGAAATTAAACCTTTTTCTATATCATAATATTGTCTTTGCATACTATCTATAATTTTGCCATAAAGTATTTACAGATGCATTTACATTACCAATCTGATCCCCCATTTTCCTCTCTGAGGGGGCTGCCATATTTTAGCTTCAGCAGTCTGTTAGCATTAGAAACTCTAACTGACATGTTGGGAAAAAGCCCGACTCGCACATCACTACTGTACTGCTAGAAATATGTGCTCTTGCCTGCTGATGTTTGGGGCTGTGGGTAGGAAATCTTATTGTTGCTGGCTATGGTAGATTTACGTTACCAGGGGCAAGTTTAGGACTTTTTTAGTCATTTATTCACATTCCACTTTAAGAACATATGTATGTGAAGAGGCCAGGGCAAGAAAATAAAATTGGGAAATCTTTCCCAAAAGATTCATGCAGGAGCTGCATTCTGAAGAAAAAGGGGATAATGAGAGATAAAATGGTTATTGAAGAATAGGAAAAGTTAGAACAATATGTAAAAATAGAAAGAAATGCTGGAAAAATTGCTTGTGCTTGGGTGTGACTATTCAGTGTTTCTAACCGTGTATATTATACTTGTGGTGCCAGTTGCTACCTACAGTATTACTGCCTACTATGTATCATGTGTGAGGACTCTATTTACTGCAGTGATTTCTGGCATGTCTGGCATTATTGCTGATTATCTAGCTTCTATGGTGATTATTGGCATTTCTGGGGTTAATTACTTATCCATTTCTTCAGTGACTACTAGCATTTGATTTCATTGTATTTAATTTGATTTGATTAGATTTGTTGCCCACATTATTGCCCATTCATTCCAAAAATCCTACTTTCCCAATCATCCGGTATCGGTGTGGGGGAGGGTACGGGCCCTTGACATAAGGTTTCCTGGTGGGCCCCAGCCACCCCAGTCCGACACTGCTCTTTAATAAGACAGGGCCAGAGTTAAATATCGAGACCACAGTCCTGGTTTTCCTGCCTTTTTTTGCTTTGTGGTGTCCCAGGGATAGTAATTTCAATAGGTAGAAATTTTTGGGACAACTCCACCTTCCTTTATATCCTTTTCCTACTTTTATATCGGGTTGAGTTGCAGGGTAATTGATTTATCACTAATTAATTTGGTTCAACAATTTATTTTTCACAGTTTATTAAGTCCCTGGTCGGACTAATGCACTTGCACTTTAAGTATTTAAATGAACTTATTTTCTATAACACGCATGCACTTTAGGCAGTTGAATAATTGTAAAGGAATGAATTAATGGCAGAATTGAATTGATTTAGTCTGCCTTTCGTAACAAGCGAATGAATTAGCACGGAAGTAGCACCTTAATTTAATTTTAATCAATTGAAATACTCACTATTTATATTTTTAAGATCCTGCATCTATAGAATTAATTTAAAGTACCCAGCAAGTGGGTGAATTATGAATTTTGATTTTTAAAAGTGAACCAATCAATTACTAGTCAGAAGAGGGGTTCTTTCTTTTCTTTTTTCGTTATTTATAAATGAGATACAACGATGTGTGCAAATGTTAACCACAGAACAAAAGTTTTCATTTTACAATAGAGTACTGCATTTACAGTAACTTTATCTCATTTTAACCCTATCCACATCATTTTAATGGGCTCTTTCATCTGAACACTGTCTTTTGCATAAGTGAAAGAAAATGCAATTCTAAGCAGCTTTGCAATGTTCTTTAATTAAAAAGTTTCTGTTTTTTGTGAAAGTGATTGAAAGAAGTATCTGTCCTTAAAAAATGTTTCAAGCCTGTTGTGCAAAAGACTCCTGTTATATTGTTTTAAGAGTAATGCCCAGTGAACAGAAGGGGGTAAACAAACTGCTTTCTATTGCAGTTACATTTGCATAGAACATTAAAGCCATTTTAATTCATGTATATTGGAAAGTTCCTTTCTGCAAAAAAAAACAAAAAACGTTTTTAGGCTGGAGTTTATATTCAATTCCTATAATTTCCATTATTTTCCATTATTTCTTTCTTACTTGATATCAGATTCAGTTTTATTATACATGATAAAATGCATAACCGGATATTTGCATTCTACATCTTAATGAATTAGTAGTTGAGTTTCATACTGTAATGCTTTTCACAGTCCATGATCTCCAGTTAATACATATTTTCTCTTTCTCCTTCAGGTTGTCTTCAGAGGACAGTGAAGAAGCTTCTGGATATTTTGATGATAGCGATACTTCATTTGATGATGTGAGCTTGTCTTCCCGGCCAAGGGGACAGATGGACCTTCTTGGGGAAATATTGGACTCCCTTAGCACTCACAGTTTAGATCCAGGGGCTGGACGCCTAACAGCTGCTAAGAGCCTGGATTTCTTTCGTTCTGCAGAAGATTTGGACTATAAAGTTCTGGTATGGTATGGTAACATGAACGACTACAATAGCTTCACAGTTATAGTTATACAACAATACTATCCAGTTGCTTAATATTGTGAGCTAAATATCAAAGTTGGATAAAAAGATCGGTGATCGGGGAGCTATAAAAATTCCTTTGAGAACTCCATTTTCACAAGTGTGCCTCCAGCATGAGAGGAGTGCCAAATGTGTGTCTTGTATTTCCACACCAATCTCCAATCATCAGACCAAAGGCTAGAAAAAAAAGAACTTTCATTTGAAGCAACGTAGGTGGTTCTTCACAGTGAGGACAGTGAGGTTGTGGAATGCACTGCAGAGTGATGTTGTGATGGCTGATAATGTTAATTCTTTTAAAGGAGAAGGAAAGGCTAAAATTAAGTAAGCTTTATCAGAAAGGTCTATATAAATACACCAGTAAACCCTCAAAGTAATGCTGCTCTGAGTCCTCTGTCAAAAGAAACACCACATTTCTTTGCTTTTATTGTGTACACATGGGCTTCTGTATCAGACTTCCTGTTTTCAGCTTAAACCTCCAGGGCACGGCCTTGAGCATGCTCAGTTTGCTCCTCTCCCCCTCCCTCCTCCCATCCCTACTGTAATCTGAGCTCAGAGCTGTTAGTAAGCAGGGAGAGACTCAGGCAGGAAGTGATGTCACACCAAGCATATATGGCAGCTTCTATCCTAAACAAACAGAGACAGTGTCTAGAGCTGTTTACTCAGGTATGGTAAAGCATTCTGCAGAATAAATATAGCGTTCTAGCTTGCACTATTGTGGCTATTCTATTGGCAATAAACTGTCTTGGAGCTTTCCTTCTCCTTTAAGAGGGATTTGGATGGTTTCTGGGACAAGCATAATATCAAAGGTTATAATGATACTAAAAGCTACAATAAAATAGATATTTGTATATACATGTATGGGACCTGTTATCCAGAATGCCTGGGGCATTCCGAATAAGGGATCTTTCCATAATTTGTATCTCCATACCTTAATTCTATTAGAAAATCATGTAAAAATTTGATAAACCCAATGAGCTTGTTTGGCTTCCAATAAGGATTAATTATATCTTGGGTACAATGTACTGTTGTATTATTACAGAGAAAAAGGGAATTATTTTAAAAAATTCAGATTATTCGGATACTATAGAGTCTATGGGAGACAGCCCTTCCGTAATTCGGAGCTTTCTGCATAAGAGGTTTCAGGATAATGTATCCCATACCTATATATAGTTTCAGTGGGTGTGTGTATATACAGTATGTATGTGCACTGGGTTTCATTTGGAGGGATTGAACTTGATGTTCTTTTTCCAACCCAATTTAACTATGTAACTATGTAATTTGTGAGTCGATTAGAAAAGGCTCCTGTATGGAAGTAAAATGAATGGGGTTAAACGTTAATGTAATCTGTAAACAGTTTTTTTCATATATTTACATATACTGTACCTCTTAATTGCCATCCCTGGCTACAAATAGAAGTCAATCAATCGCCCATGGCAATTACTGAACTGCAGACAGTCTGCACGGGCCAAAACTCCACTCTGCCAGAACTGCCCGTTTTTGTGTATGAAGACAAAGTTACAATATATTGGATGTACACACCTCAATCACTAATTATTATATATTATAATATTATTATGATGAATATTTACATTTTCAACAGGCAATAAGAGGAGACTGGTATTAACCCATTATATAATTTAACTCTCTAACATGAAGTTAGTGTGCCAAGCATTAGGGCATGATGCTCCTCTCGGTTTTATTTATTTGAGTTAGAAAAGAATGCCCTACCTACATTTATTTGCCTTTCAAACTTGCAACATTTTCTTGTGCAGAATACGACACATTTGGTCTGATAGATAGACCACATTGGTAGAACCTGACTGCAATACACGTTGAGAAATGTATATTCTTACAAGGCCAGTTAACCCAGTCCCAATTGGTCTGACTGTTAGTGGAACAAATGTGCCTACTTGAGTGGTGATTGGTGCTAATTGTCTGGCTATTGGGAGAAGTTATCAATCTATTGACTGCATGCAATTTAAGAATATATCGTTATTGGCAGCTACAGCAGTAAATGATACAGGTTCACGAAAACCTCATGTCAGGCATTAGTCTTCAAAATAGAACAAGTCTGAGGAAGCTTGTATATGTGTAATTTCTCAAAATGCTGTTCCATGTAGGGTTCATTCATTATAAGTAACATTTTCCTAACAAAGCCTTGTTATGCTGTGTGAAGGCCATTCTAGCCAGCCTATGTCAGTATATACAGTTGAGCATGTGAGACCAGGTTGCAGTAATCATCTGTAACATATCTGTCATTTGAAGTGTGAAGCTAGTATTATAGCCTTGCTATGACAGGTCTTGCCTTGTATCTGAGCAAAGAATTACAGATGCACGGTGAGTTGCCAAGGCATATTTCATTAGCATATGGGTAGAAGCCTAATGAGCTGCCCCTAGGATCAGTCACTTGCTGCCACTGCACATTATTGTTTGATTTCATAAGCACCACCCTTTACTATCCAGGGTATATGCTACAAAATGAAACCACAGAACTGTTTTTATTATTTTATTTATTTCGATACCTTCAGCGCTGGAAAGCCCTGGGCAGTGACTGGGTCATTAAGGCTTGTACAGGCCAGAGGCTAGTATATTTTCCTCAAAACATATATCCAGCCCCCCCAGCTTTCAATCACTTGCCTTCATCAAAACGATTTACTATAGATAACGACCTGCATCTTAACATCAATACATAGCAATTTGTTCTAAAACCTACAATACTTATGGTAGATTTTTGACTTTATTCTATGACTTATTATTTCTTCTTGCAAAATGAGATTAAGGTCAGAGGAATCTAATATTAATATCTAAAGATCCTGTAAACTCTTTATACATGATCTAAAAATAAGCCGATGCAGGAGGATGAAGAGGGCTAGGGTTAGTGTGCAGACATTGTGATCTTGTGAAAGTGATGAACAGTATTATTATCCTTATATAGCGATGACATATTACTCAAGGGCTGTTAATCATTCATTTTTATATTGCAGTCACCTAAACTCACAAGGGTCAGTTTTATTTATCAGTTTTATTGTGAGCCATTTCATTCAACAGTAGTTTTTTTGTTCTATAAGAGGAAAATAAGCCACCCAGAGAATATAACATTTTAAATATCCCTGGTCAGATTAAGCCTAGGTCATTATCTGTGCCTATGTTTTGTAATGAAAGAGTGTTAAAAATATATTAAAATACTATAGGGGTCATTTTTCTGGGTGCAAAGTGAGATATGGGTTACAAACGGTTGAACAGAATTCCAGCATCATTGCTGCCCTGAGGGAAAGTTGTGCCTGACACATCAACATGTGCCTAATTTTGCTGCAAAGTGGCCAAAATTGTGCTGAGGCGGGATTGCATCCACTTCCGGCACTCAGTATCAAACCAACCCTTGTGCGTGATTCAGACATGGGCCACAGTGGGAGCCCAGAATTTACAGCCAGCTTGAAGGTGGTGGTAGCTCCAGGGATCACCTGTGTCAATATTTATAAAGAAAACTTAACATAATATAACAATAAAGAACATGAAAGTTGTGCAGCTGCCCCACATTGCTTTTGTTTCAGTGAAAGTAATCCACCCTTATTCATTAAACCATATATTTGTTCTTTTTTTTTTCCATACAGAACAAGACATGTCCCCCCACTGAAACCAGCCTGAGCCAGGATTCCCAGAATGAATGGAATCTGGGACAGGATGACAGTGTGCTGTACAGGAAACATCTTCCGCCCTCTCCCCGCAAGCGAAGTCAGGATGAGCAGACTTGTCAAGACAATGATAGTCGCAAGTCAGAATTTCCAACATTTATCATCACTGATACCACTGCAGCTGGGAACACTGAACGTCCCACCTCTCTGCTTTATACTTGGGATATGGGAACTGAAGGCAGGAGGAGCTCTACTATGCAAGTGCCATGGGAGAAGGATGAGATGGATATGCTCTTCCCACACAGCACAGATCATCCCCCTTGAATAAGGAGCCCAATTTCTGGCACCGTTTTATACTCTAAACTCAAACATTCCTTTAGAGCTCAGTGTTTCATCTTACATTATTGGTTTCTTATAAAGGGTCCTGAGTTCACCTGGATTTATTCTTTTGAATTGTGATCCAGTTGCATTAGGAAAATGTTTATGGTTAGAAAGACTCCTTAGTACCACCGGAACACATACATGACCATGAGTGCAGGAAGCTTATGCGCAGTCCTTTCCAATGCTCTGCTGCTTCCAAGACACACAAAAATGACACAACATTTCACATGCCAACAGTTAACTGATTAAATTAACAAATCTTAGTCTACAACAAAAATATGACGTGATTTCAGGGGATCATATGGAAATATGCAAGTGGTTGGGCTGAAACCTTCATCATCTGCACATTGAAGAGCCAAGATGAGGAAGATGATGGTGGAATGATTCAATGGCACAACTATGTTAAACTAAAATAATGACAGAATTTGAGGCCCGTTACAATGCTTTATTGTTATACTCCCCGTATTTGTTTGGAGTGTCCCTTATTTAAAGGAAAACTATACCCCCAAAATGAACACTTAAGCAACAATTAGTTTATATCAAATTAAGTGGCACATTAAAGAATCTTACCAAATTGGAATATATATTAAAGTAAATATTGCCCTTTTACATCTCTTGCCTTGAAGCACCATTTTGTGATTGTCTCTGTACTGCCTCAGAGATCACCTGACCAGAAATACTACATCTCTTAGTTAGTATAGAACGAAAAAAAACACAAAGACAAATTAAACTGTTAAATCGCTTAATCTTTATTAAGAGATAACTTACAGAAACCACGCATGCGTTCCTCTTCAGAAAAGGTGCCACGGCGATGATCCATCGTGCATCGCTTGATTTCTCCTCCGTGGCTATCTCCTATAAGGAAAGCAGGATGGAGAAGTCGAGCTTGCACGATTGATCGCCGGATTGCCTTTTCTGAAGAGGAGTGCAAGCGGAGTTTCCGTAAGTTATTTCTTAATAAAGACTTAGCGATTTAACTGTTACATTTGTCTTTTTTTTTTTTTTTACTAACAAATTTTCTTTTTTAAAAAAATTGATGTTACTGGTCCTTTAACAGGAAGAAGTGTGGAAGCAAAAGACAGAACTCTGTCTGTTAATTGGCTCATGTGACCTAATGTATGGTTTGTTTGCTTTGTTTGTGTGCACCGTGAATCCCAGGGGGGGGCCTTATTTTTTTTAAAATGGCAGTTTTCTATTTATGATTACAAAATGGCACATACTACTAAAAAGGTATTTTATTATGAAAATGGTTTATTTGCATGAAGCAGGGTTTGACATATCAGCTGTTTTATTCAATATATTTTTATAGAGAACTACATTGTTTGGGGGATATGGTTTTCCTTTAACTCGTTCTCACCGGGTCACCCACAGTATCAGGTTCATCTCCAGCTGTCTATAATTTGAACCCACAACCTTACCTGCTATATTGGAATGC
This sequence comes from Xenopus petersii, assembly GCA_038501925.1. Lineage (NCBI taxonomy): Eukaryota > Metazoa > Chordata > Amphibia > Anura > Pipidae > Xenopus > Xenopus petersii. The sequence continues at coordinate 94,085,919 of CM076679.1, read as the reverse complement.
CTAAAAATGTCATCTGAAATTGTCCAATCAGTGGAGCAGGGAGTACTGCAGGGGGGCAGGGCTATGTTAGGTGTGGCCCAGATGGCAACTCTGTCTTTGAAAATATATTATGGTTTTAATATAGGATTTCCATGACCTTTGCTAAAATATGGAAATACTTGAACTACCAGCTCTTCTAATACAGGCTGGTCTTTGGGAGTGATGTGTTCTTAGGCACCATTCAGTTATATATAGGTAAATACATAAACCTAAAGCCCGTTAAAACTATTTAAGACAGATAAAAACACCTCAGCAGGATGTATTATTTTTTTAATACTTTTATTTATGGAAAATGCAATGTTCTGGGTTAAAATGCACAATCACCTTGATGGAGGAGCATTTGCAGCTCATATATAAATTAGTGCTTTTAGGGATGACAATTTTGCACCAGTTCTGTATTTGTCTTGCAACTTCTTGAAGCAGCAGTTTCATAGGTATTCTGTATATCATGACATGGTTTTAAAAGAAACAATAAGTGCCCATTATGTTGTGGTTTACAATTGCTTACATGGGCTGGGGCACTGCCTCAATGTGGATTTTATTGCACGAGATTTATACACAGGGCGGATTCCATAGCGCATGGTCCAGGCACCTGGCGAACTTTGAGTTTAAACCAAGAAGCAACCAATCTTTTAAAAATGGTGGACAGCTTTGAGTTTGCTTAGTATTTTCTCTCTCTCTTTCATTCATAAAAAAGCAATAATACCCGTTGTGATTTTTGCATATGCCGCAATTAAAATCCACATTCCAATTACATTCTAAATTATTTTGAAACTCTGCAATATTAATACAGCACTATTGCTATATATACATCTTACTCTTACTTTTAGTAGTATATTTATCAGAGGGTGCAAAGTTTGAAAAACAATCATACATCAAATTCTCCAAAAGACATTTTTTCTTTTAAATTTCTTATCCAATTGGATTGCATTAAAATATTTTATTAAAATCTTAGCCCCGGTTTTAATTTATTAATGTTTTGTTTTCTTTTTTGATCTCTAAGTTTATACTCATTCGTTTTGTTCTGTATTTGTGTTTATCTTTGTCTCTTTTTTTATATCACCTTGTGGCAGGTTTTACCCCAAACCCTTTTTCATTTTAAATGTCATAATGATTATCCCCATGTGATCCTGCTTTTGCTTTATTTTTTCTTCTGCTTCTGTTTTCCTATTGCATCAGACAGATCATGTTTTCTCCATTGCTTTTCTTGGTACAGGCATGCAATCCGTTTTATAGAAACCCATTTTCCAGATTGCAGGATGGCCATCTATCATTTATTCAAATAATTAAAATGTTAAAATGATTTTCCTTTTCTCTGTAATAATAAAACAGTAGCTTGTGCTTGATCCCAACTAAGATATAATTAAAAGGGATGCACCAAATTCAGGATTTGGTTCAGGCCTTTTTCAGCAGGATTCAGATTTGGCCGAATCCAAGTGCCTGAACTAACCGAATACGAATCCTTAAGATCATGTGACCTTCATCACACAAACAAGGAAGTAAAAATCTATTTAAAGGGGTGGTTCACCTTCCAGGCAACTTTTAGTATGTTATAGAATGGCCAATGCTAAGCAACTTTTCAATTGGCTTTCATTGTTTATTTTGTATAGTTTTATAGTTATTTGCCTTTTTCTTCTGACTCTTTGCAGCTTTCAAATGGGCGTCGCTGACTCCCTTCTAAAAAACAAATGCTCTGTAAGGCTACAAATGTATTGTTATTGCTACTTGATATTCCTGATCTTTCTATTCAGCTCCTCTCCTATTCATATTCCAGTCTCTTATTTAACTCAGTGCATGGTTACTAGGGGAATTTGCACCCTAGCAACCACATTTCTTAAAATGCAAATTGAAGAGCTGCTGAATAAAAAGCGAAATAACTCAAAAACCACGAATAATAAAAAATGAAAACCAATTGCAAATTGTCTCAGAATATCACTCTCTACAGCATACTAAAAGTTATCTCAAAGGTGAACCACCCCTTTAACCACAAACTGTGCACACAGTCCTCTTTAACCCTTTGTAGATCTTATTTGCATATGCAAATCTTTCACAAAGGATATGGGGGGTTGGCTGAATCCCAAAATAGTGGATTTGGTGAATCCCTAATAATCCTTATTGGAGGCAAAAAAAAAATCATATTGAGTTTATTTGAATGTTTAAATGATTTATTAGTAGACTTAAGGTATGGATATCCAAATAATGGAAAGATCCATTATTTGGAAAACACCAGGCCCCAAGCATTCTAGACAATATGTCCAAAACCTGTACTCTCTAACTTTTCTTAGAACTTTTTCTTGTTTTTTTTTTTCCCTCCACACCCACTTCTTGTCCTTTCCTTTTGAGTTCTTTAGTTTTATCTCAACTTTGTCCATTTCCCCTTGTCTTTCATCACCCTTTGGTTTTTTTTATATTCTGGTTGCATTATGGGAAGGATATATATTTTATATATATTTTATAAACAAGTGCATCTGGAAGAGGAGAGTTTTTATGGCCAAACTAGAATCGGTAGCCTAACTTTTAGCAACTTGTTTCAGTACATAGATTTGATTTCAGTATAAACCTCTTACTTTCTCTTGGTTTTGTGTGGAAAGGCAACTTTTTTTTTTAAACCAATACAGACAATTGTTTATAGTCATATGTTGATCTATTCAGCTGTGAGAAGTTGCAAGTCAAAGTAACATAGAAGCTGGAAGAATAAGGGGCAGATTCTCTAAGGGTCGAATATCGAGGGTTAATTAACCCTCGATATTCGACTAGGAATTGAAATCCTTCGACTTCGAATGTCGAAGTCGAAGGATTTAGCACAGATAGTTTGATTAGGATTATTCCTTCGATCGAACGATTTAATCCTGCGAATCGAACGATTCGAAGGATTTAAATCCAACGATCGAAGGAATATCCTTTGATCAAAAAAAGTTAGCCAAGCTTATGGGGACCTTCCCCATAGGCTAACATTGACTTTGGTAGCTTTTAGATGGCGAACTAGGGGGTCGAAGTTTTTTTTAAAGAGACAGTACTTCGACTATCGAATGGTCGAGCGATTTTTACTTCGAACCCTTCGATTCGTAGTCGAAAGTCGAAGTAGCCCATTCGATGGTCGAAGTAGCCCAAAAAAAACTTCGAAATTCGAAGTTTTTTAACTTCGAATCCTTCACTCGAAGTTAGTGAATCGACCCCTACGTGTACACCAAGTTCACCAGGGTAAAACCAACTACTTTTTGAGTAAACCTACTAGTACCGTAATGGTTTAGAGGGTCTTTGGATTCTAGTCTTTTAGATTCTAGGGATACTCAGAATCTCTTGTGATGTTTGGTCCTGCTATCAGTTCACTGCCTTAATTAATGGATCTTACCCCCAAAATAATTCTGTCTGACAGAAAAGCAAGGCCTATGTGGCTAGTAGAAGCTTACTTGCTCAATATTCAGTTTAGGCAGAAGAGGGATAAGTGATTGGCTTAGGAAGAGTGTGTTGATTAAAAGGGAAAAATAAATGTTTGTTTTTCTGACTAACCAGTGTTCGTTGCTAGATGGTATTTTCTCTCTATACACAGGAATACTGATGCACTGTAATATGTGTTTTTTTTTACTACTGGGATATGAAGCATCTTATATTTGTGTATATTGCCAAGTGCACTATTTTGCCTTGCTGATACCTGGGATACACTGTACAACAGAATTATATTATGTGCCTGATAGGCCATGGATTTATTCTATCATGGTATATTGGGATGAAGGCAGTAGCCTGAATATATTATACTAATTGAGCTATACAGCTATACGATACTATCGGGTAAGCAAGATGTGTCTGCTGAATGACCTTGTGTTTACACTTGGCAAGACACATGCACTGCAACCCATTTCATTGAACTGTGAGTCCAAACATTTCTCCAATCTTCTGTGATGAAGATGCTGCATTTCTATACATATGTATTGCACCAAAGCACAAGGTTAGCCACCACTGTACATATACAGCACCTGCTCATGTCAACAACATTCATTGCAGCAATGGTGATAGTAGAAGCTTGAAACTGGTCTCTGGGTTTGAGGAAATTAGTGGAAACGTGGGGCCATTTTTATTTTGCCTAACGTTATTCCCATATCCAAATGCACTAAATGCACTAAAGATAGCATTATCACCAGGGCACCGACCATTGTTGCTTTTGTCTTAAACTGAGACTCTGTAGCACTGCAGGTACATGTTGTTTTAGGATAGATGGAGAATCTGTTTTCCTTAAGTGCCCAGCAGTTCAGTTTACTGAGTAAAGAAGTTGAAGATTTTAGTCCAACAGCTCCATCATAACCCCTCATCCCCTTTAACCTGGCTAAACTGTACAGCATCTACCCCAGCCCTAGGATTTAAAGATTATTCCATTGCTTGTCTGTGATTTGTTATGGCCTTTTTATAAACAAATTGTCTTTTCACTTTAACTCAAGGCTTAATCTTCGGAGACATCAGTCATTCTTCTAAAGATTTCTATACAGATCCTCCTGAATCCTTGTGATACGGTCAGTTTCCTTATTTTTATATCTAATTATAAATGATCATACTGGATTGAAGTTGGGGCATAGGTTGAATATATTATTGACAATGCTGTACACATTTTCAGAGGGTGCATAGACTCCATCCACATAAGTACTGTAGCTTGCAGTTCAGCTTAGATTTGGTGTAATAAATATGTATATCATTGACACTGGAATCTAATGGGCACACACAATTGCCTAGTATAATTATTTTTGACCTGCTCTTTCTACACATGGCCTCAGAAAGATCCAAATGGCTTGACTGAAATCAATTTGGGAGTGGCAGGTGTAAAAGTCTAATTGGCTGAGGCTCACAGAAGCTCGTCTATGCAATCTGCTCTTCTATGCAATCTACTGGGTGCCTAGGGATTCATTCTCGCAAATGACGTGTAACCGTTTACTTGTCAGGTTGATTTTCAGATTTTTTAATTGATACCACGTGCATTCAGCGTAATAGATTGGTTTGCCTTAAAATTAACTTTTAGTATGATGCAGACAGCCGTACTTCTAAGAATTTACCGTTGGCTTTACATTTTTATTTTTTTGGTGACTTTTTTTTTTGCAGTTCTCAGGCAATGACTTTTACTAGAGGTTAGTCACCTTGGCCACCAGGCAACAGTATGGAAGTCAGAATGGTAGATGCACCGGAGATGATCTGAAAAGAAAAAGTAGCAATGACATATGAATAACAATAACATTAAATAGTATGTGCTTTGGTTACTGGAGTCAGTGACCCAAAAACCAGAGGCTTTCCATAGCGGGCTGGAAATAGGGAGGTTATGAATTTGAAAACCATACAAAATAACTAATATGGACTAATTTAGGAGTTGCTTAGAATATTTACAGGGGAATGTAATAAAAGTCGGAAAGAGCAAAGCAATTCGCACCAATAAGACTAAAAATCCACATCTCGCAATGTAATATTGTTCCTGAAACTGTTATTGCATTGCGAATTTTAATTGCGCACTCGTAAGAAGTGCTTGAAGGTGTCGTAATCTTTTGGAGCAAACATAACGACTTTTTCAGTAAGAAGTTTTATCACATTAACTGCGCATTGGCGCAAACTATTATATTCGCAAACGGTCTTTCACTGTCTGAAGTGGTTGCTATACAGTTTCCGGGCTCGCAAAATCTATATTAAATTCGCACAAAGCAAAATTTGTTTGCGCAAAGGCATAACTTTTCACATTGCGAATAGTTTTTCTGTTAGCGATTTTTATTACATTCCCCCGTTGATGTCTAAATAGAGGCTTATTGGCCAAATGTGTCCCTCTAGCCTTTGTTATGGTCCCCAGACTGTTCAAGAACTCTTTGGATGACTGGAATCTGGCCCCTGAACATGTATTAGAATTAGAGCAAATAACCAGCTCACATGAAAGCAGGTGGGCAGCACTTCTCTTTAACATGCTAAAAGCTAATTCAAAGGTTATCCTACCCCTAAAAGTGGTTGTTCACCTTAATATTAACTTTAGCAAGCAATGTTTTAATCGGTCTTCATTATTTATTTTTAGTAGTTATTTAATTATTTGCCGCCTTCTAAATCTTTCCAACTTTCAAATGGGGGTCACTGACCCCATCTAAAAGACAAATGCTCAGTAATGCCACAGATGTATTGTTTTTGCTACTTTTTATTGCTCATCTTTTTATCCACACCTTCTCCTATTCATATTTGATTCTCTTATTCAAATCAGTGCATGGTTGCTAGGGTAATTTGGACCCTAGCAACCAGATTGTCGAAACTGCAAACTGGAGAGCTGCTGAATAAAAAGCTAAATAACTCAAAAACCACAAATAATAAAAAATGAAAACCAGTTGTCTCAGAATATCTCTACATCATACTAAAAGTTATTTTAAAGATGACAGATACAGTATGTTCAAACTGCTTTTTCTCCAGAATTTTGGGATATTTTGTTCCACAAATTTTGGAAGGGGGCAGGTGGAAAATCGCTGATAGAAGAAAATATTGCGCGGGCATTCATTATTACTACTTCTCTAGCAATAATAATAATTCTCTATCTCCTCTACTACAGCAGGAAACCAAAGCTTGACTAGTGCTCTGTAAATGATACAATGTCACTTTAAATGTGTATAACTTGAATTGTTCTTGTATATATAGAGCCTGCACTGTGTTACCAAAATAATGTTATATATGAACCTTAAGATATTTTATGGAAAAAAAATTCCCACACTGGTATTTAAATAAAAAACAAATATACCTGCAAACCCTGTGTGATTGTGTGTTGCTGTTACCTGCACATTATTTCTGGTTTATGAGGAAGAACAGGCATTCCTGTATGATTCTATCTAATTCCCTTCCTATGCTCAGTATTAATCTCTCTGTGTGCCAGGCCCGGCTGCCAGTTTGCTCATTAGGAATGCACTGGATCCAGGATTCGGTCCGGGATCCGGCCTTTTACAGCAGGATTCGGGGGGAATTTCATGGGGGGGGGGGGGCATTACATTTCTCATTGGAACTGGAGCAGTTACCAGCAATAGAGCAGGACTTGCAGTCGCACGTGACTTTACAGACAGTTCTGCAGAGAAGTTGTTATTGCGCATTTCTACACGTACATTAAACATCACTGTTTTGATATTTTTTATGTATGTTGGACATACATTAGGTCATGCTATTGAAAAAGAGGGAGGGCCCCATAATACCGCAGAAATTGGGGGTAGTGGATAATTTACAGTAGTTGCCTCAATGCATTCCTGATCGTAGTGACTGTTAAAATAGGATTGGTTATTTATATTTCTGTTCATGTTTAACATTTTCCAAAACATCATCAGCATATACACGCATGTGGGGAGGTTTATTTTGTATTTACTATGCCATAGAAGCGAATGCTATAGGCTGATTATTTATCAACACTAAGCACCCAGAATGTTCCAGAAAACTTGCAAATTACTACCCCACTATGTGGGTCAAATGCTGTAACTACCTGTCACACGTCTCTAACAAAACTCTGCACTATCACCTAGTGGTTGAAAATATGAACTACCCTATAATAATCATATAATACACAAAAGCCACAAATATCTTGTAAATTATATCCTTATAAACAGTGAGTTCTGATGTCATCAGTTATAAACGGTGAGTAGTGATGTCATTTCTGTCACATGACTCTTGTGTATTATAATAAATAAAGTACCCCCGTTGCAAAATATGAAGATATTAGAAGTCACCTCGGAGTTCCATGAATTGTATATGGTCATGAAACTCCTCGGTAACTTATAATATCCTTATAATTTACAAAAGGGGGTACTTTATTCACTATATCAATTACCTTTTACCCTCTCACAGGTTGGAGGTAAGCCTTTAAAATTGAGGAATAATTTCCCAAAGCCCAGAACAGGGTTATGCTGAAAATAAAAATAGACTGATATTACTGCCATCATTACTGAAACAAAATGCAGAAGCAAACTGTCCATAATCCTAAACTTGCACATTGCTTTACTGTAAGTCATGAAGGACACACTGATAGAATCGGCACAACCAAAGAGAAAGGGTAATTGGTACTGATGTACTACTGACTGTGTGCAGCTTGTACTCTGTCTAAATTTATTTGCCAATTAAAAGTATCTGGTGGCTCAGTACATAAAGTTGCATTCAAGGGTCAATGCATTAAATTTTATTTTTAGCATGGCACAAGTGATACAGTATAAATAGGCACAAGGCTTAGATTTTTAGTGGACACTAATGCCCAGTGAGCAAGACATATAAGGGGATCAACATTTTGCCCCCTATATTGCTCATTCAACAAGGGCTTCCCTGTGCTCTCCACTTCATGCTGGATTAAAAATGTGATGCCAAATGCAGAATATATGACCAGTGGGTGCAAGCAGCCCTTTTCTGACCACCTGCTATAGGGCAGACATTAAGTACAGGGCTCCGCTGTGCCTCTCAGGGCTCCCTAGCTTGAGTATATCAATGCCTATGTGGCTCCCTCTCATGCCTCTTAGGATAGAGTCCTGCAGCAAATTGGGCACCTACAGAATACTGGCAATGTGATCATGACTTCTGTGCGGGTGGCCCACAGGTACCTGATCCAGTACAGTTGGGTGGGCTACAGGCGGCCATTCCAGGAAAAATGGAAGAAAATCTAAGCTTCCTAATGTAAAAAAATTGATTGGTGTGACATCACTTCCACTTAATATGATGGCACTTCCAGCGATCACTACAGGGAACAGGTTGGGTAGAAATTGATGGGCTTGAGAAGTCGGGTAAGCGGGACTGGGTTGGGCATGAGTCTTAAAAAAAATAGACTTGTGCAGGTCTCTAACACAGGAATACAGTGCTGCAGAATGCAGGCACTGCTGTATTCATCTGGGAAGGTAAGATGCTTGTGTTTCATTCACGAGAGCAAGAACCTGTGACTTTAAGCACTCAGCGCAAGATGATGCATATGTGCTTTATGTCTTGTTTCTCATATGTGCATCTTGTTTTTTGCACTTTGCATACTGCCAGGCGGGGTAGTAAATCTGCGCTTATAAGTTAACCCAACCTCCATGTTTATCAGTGCAATAGGTTTCTGGCACACAGACATATGCACTGCCCATTGGCTACCCAGTGGATTAAATCCATTCAGCCCATACGCATAACTGGCCTGACAAATCCCTGACTGCCTGATCCACTGCTACAACTCTGTACACATGTTAATACACAAGAGTCAATATTTACTCATCTTATTTCTTTTAATGAAATGCAACCCCATGATGAAAGCGGATGATTTCAGATCCAGACGCCGAAAATGAACGGTGTATTTTCTCTGCCAGTACATATTAGTGAATTGTGAAACGCTGATGGCTATTCCTGGACACGTCCCCTGGAATATGAACGCGCGTCTCAAAACTAAAATCAGACTTATTGTTCATAACTGATAGAAGTTATGATAGATGTTATGTTTAGCCAAACAGGAGAGTATTTATGTGCATTAATAATCTCCCAGCCTGTTGCAAGTCATTAATGGAAGAGAATTCACAATTTCATCACAGATGTGGTTCTGATTGTTAATCTCAGTGATGACGAGGCATTAAAAAAGGCTGATTATTTACTGGCGTGGAGGGAATCGGAGGCTAATTTGATGTGGCAGGTCTTAACAAATGTGAAACGAAGCCACGCCAGAAGTTCTAATGTTGCTTTCCCCACAGAAACCTGTTATACTTGGCTTGGTCTGGTGGCAATTTCATGTCGGTTGGAAAAAGATGCCATAGACTTTCATAAGGCTCTAAATCCCAGTGGCAAAGCCAACAAATTATAAATAATCTAACGTGTATATTTATGTATACTGGCCTAAATAAAGCCAAGTCACCCAGGATTTCTTGTTTTTTTTTTCTCCCTTCTCTCTCTTTAACCTATGTCTATAGTTCCTGATAAAAAGTGGGTGATGGGCAACTAACTATCATACAAACTAATCTCTCAGAGCAATCATGGGGCCCTTAGCAAGAGAGCAAAGTATTAAAAAGAATTATGAAAAAAAGCAAGGAGAAGTAATCCTCGTCAAACTGTACAGCTCTTGTTCTACGTAACTAAATCAACTAACCCCCTGATTAAATCCCTGCCTGAGTGGGTATTTATTTACAGTATATATTTGTGCACATTGGTTGGAATCCTAAAACACAACTTAAACCCTTGCCTAGTTCATAGTGTTGTCTCTTGTATGTTATTGTGATGTATTAAATAGAAGTGTGTGCATGGAAATGTATAACATGGAACTACAACAACAGACATTGGTGGGAGCAGATCTTGACAATATAGCAGTGCTGAAAATAGATAGGAATCATTGATATTGAGCTCCATTCATAGAAGACAGGCTAATCTTTCCTCTTGAGTGGTGTTGGGTGTTTGTGGGATTTTCTTTTCTACACTGGACACACTACAACTTCTGGTGTGAGACATTTAATACTGGAGACCTTGGTCATAATTGTATTAGTTACGATGGAACAAGTCAGATCTATTTAGCAGTAGCAGTACAATGATATCATTTTGGAAAATCATCTGAGCATTTAAAGTAACTTATGGTTTTTCCATAGATTGCAGTCAGCCCCCTTAAAGGACTTACTGTATAAAGCCTGCATTTTCCTACCATGTATATAAGTTTGACATATCTCCCACCCAAGCCACATCATTTATACTGAATATACCCCCTCCATTTGCCAGCATCATCACATTTTCCTAAAACAAATAGCAGCTTTCACCCAGCGGCCATTTTCCCTCTGACACATCAGTAACATTGACATCTGCAAACAGGACATGTATGCTGTAAAGTTCATGCAATGCAGAATGTACGTTTACACAGGCACAGCATACTTTTATAAAAAAGTTCTGCTGGGGTTGAGCACTGTAATGGTTAAACTGAGCTCAGGAGAAGTGGTTAGGAGAAAAAAATAAGATCAGACAGCTAGAGTTTCTATGGGAACCAGCATTGCTATCTACTCATTGGCTGTTAGACTGGAGGGTGTGTTTAGTAGTCTGAGCTGAGTAGAACTGAGCATGCTCATAAGTCAACAGCCAAAGTAAATTCCTGAGGGAGGGGGCAGAGTGGGTTAGAGGAGGAGAAGGATTTTTAAGCGATTAAGGGGATGCTGCGGCCTTACTGTTAACCAATTAACAACCAGAGTGGCAGGTATCTAAAGATTTCAAAGAGGTTGTTCACTGATTTTCGTGTGTGTGTGTGTGGGGGGGGGTACTATGTCCTTTGATTGCCTCTATATTCCATATTTCAAATGTTCCTAAAAACAGTATAATATCTTTATATATCTTAAATATCTTAATATCTATCACTCATCCATCTCATGGTCTTTTGTAACATGTGCTTATTACTGTGCAACTACCAGTTAAACTATAGTTTCTCTTTCCCTTTGCAAGGAGTGACCCCTAATTATGTTGCCATTATGAAGCTACTCTATTGTAGTAGCCATTGTTAATGTTGGCACTGTATGGGTTACAGAAAGGTTTGTGACATTATAGCTTCAGTGCCCATTGCTCTAGTATCTCACTAACGAATTTGGCATTTTCCCCTAATTAGCAGCTTGAAGTTTTGCCATTTGTCTTTCATGAGGTCTCTGGCCAGATGCGTTTCAGGTCTGTTGCAGAAAATGTCAGCGCATTCATAATTGCTTTCTTTCCTCTAGTCCTAAAAATGTCTTTCCTTCCCTTTGGCTTTCTGAGCAATTGGAAGGCACGGGGAGGGCACAGGTTGCATCTTTGAACTTCCCATTCTGCTGCTTATTAATTATACAGGCATTTACATGTCCTTTTACCTTGGCTTTCTTGATATTATTATAGCTGTAGAAGAGATGGTAAAAACAATTATGTTCTAGAAAGAGAAATGTGTGTTTGCCCTAACACTGCATTCAGGGCACAGGTTTCATGCTGGACAGTATTAAATATTCCTCTGTGTGCAACAGCAGAACTTTCCATCCCTCCCCCCAATAAAAACTCTTTAAACACAAGCAGCCCATATGTATTTGGACGAACAGGTGGTGTAAGACAAAAATGCATTTTGAACATAGTATTATGTGGGCTGAACTACCCCTCCTACTTTATCTCTTGCACCTCCCTGTTACCTGCAGCCAGTTGGGCAAGGGCATTGGCTATAAATGTATTTGGAAATGATTTTCCATGGCTGTTGTTCATGTTCTAACCTAGCTCAGGGTCCTTCAGTTGTCCAGGGAGAGAGAGGTAGCATTTAAGCTTGAGCTGTGTCCAGTCTGCAAACTAAAGCATTTTTTTTTAAAGAATACTAATTATTACTTGTAGTGGCCTGAGACACTTTGTTAAGGGCAAAACAAGACCAAGACCTGCTGCCTTATGGTCATTTTTGCTCTTAATTAGGGATGGACAAATTTTTTCACCTTGTTTCGCAGCGGAAATAGACTTGTTCAAAAAAAAATGTCGCCGCGCGTCAAAACTTTTTTGACGCCTATAAACTTTAATGGCCGTGGGCAACATTTCGCTGGCGGCGAATTTGTAGGTGAAACAAAAAACGGGTCAAATTCGCCCTTCCCTACTCTTAATTCTCAGAGGGTTAAGGTAGGTAGCCACATATACAATACTATGAGCCAATACCCAGGGGTTATTTGTAACTGCAACTTGTACTCTCTTTAACTAACTGAGCAGTGAATTCTATGCAGATTTAAAAGAGACGTATTCTTAGGTGAGAGTTGGGAAGCTACAAGTTAAAACTTGGGAGAATTCTCAGAGAACCTGTGTATGGGCCACACATATATACTGCTTGTGGTTTTGATTCTGTACTGGTCTAATGGGTTTTGTGTGGGATTTCATAAGCAAACATTTGTGTCAAGTTTCCTTTTGCTTTATTTTTAGAATATCCATAGAGCAGTTATTATATGTCTCCCACTGACATACACACCCTTTGGGTTTTATGCTTAGAAACATTTTAATATTCAGCGTTGATGGAAATATTTGCCAGCCTTCAAATGAATGAAGAAATTGCTAATTGGTCCTCTAGGCACTATTTCTTACACTAATCTACCTCTAACATTGCCACCTACTGGTCAGCTCTGCCAACAATGCTGACAGTTAACCAGAGCAACATCAGGAGAGTTCCCTCTTCTAAAAATCTTCTGCCTGCTGTAGCATGATTGACAGAACTGACCAGCAGTTGGAAATGTATTTCAAGGGGATCTATAGCGAAAATGTAATATTTCTAAATACAATCAATTAAATATTCTGTAGCGTTTCTGAAATAATCAAGTTTATATTCACTATTCCTCTCTCAGCATCTGTTTCTCTTCGTTCTGTCTTCATGCAGGAGTTGGGTGTCAGATCAATGATCCAATATATCTAATAGAGGGGCTCATTTTGCCTAGAAGAGCTCACTTTTAAAAATCACTAGACATCATGTCTCTCTACATGCAAAATTTGTGCAAAAGGCAATGATTTTGTTTGTACTGAAATCAGTTATATGAATGAGCTTGAATGCATCTGCTAGGAAAGGAAGCCCCCCCCATAAGATATATTGGATCTGTCAATGACATCCAACTCCTGCATGAAGACAGTAGTAGTAGTAGTAGTAGACATGTAGTTTTATTGTATGTAACTGTATGATATTGTTTTACTTCCCACGAAGAATTGCTATTTGCACATCACCCCCCCCCCCACGGCAGCAGTTGTGCTGTACTTTACCTTTAGATTTCATTTTCTGCAGGCACGTCTCCATTTTCTCCAGGCACGCCTCCATGTGCTGCACTTCTACACCCATGTCACATTAAATGGATTATGTGGGGTAATAAAAGGGGTTCTTCGCCCCAAAAACTGATTTTGGATAATAAAGAAAAATATAAATAACTTGTCAATAAACATTCATTACCCATTTTTAGTGGTTTTAAAGTTGTATTTTCTGGGTCTTAAAACAATGTGGCAGGAGTCAGATCCAGGGATGCAGAGAATGGAAACACTGTCTTAATAGTAACTCCATATAAGAATAACTGAAAACAACTGAAAATGTTGAATTGACGGATATTGGAAATGCATGCTTGCAGATTAATTTTGCAGTGTTGAGTTAAACACAATATACCGGTAATATTGTAATGAAAGTGTGACACTTCATTAAGTACTTGCTCAGACCAACCCAGTGGTTTTTTACATGTTGCATATGCCTAGAAGCAGGACCGCCATTAGGGGGGGACAGGGGGGGCAAGTCCCGAACAGCCGAAAATGCGTAAGTGGCGAAAAGTCGAACTCTCGAATCGAAGAAAACATCCAAAGCCACAAAAATAGCCGAAATTGAAGTCCTGAAGCGGCGAAAAGACCCGAAGTCATGAAAACAGCCGAAAGTCCTGAGTTCAATTCCACTGAACACCAATTTGTGTTGTTTTTTTTTAATCCCCTGGCCACCAATGAATTATTTTAATATTCTATAGGCCCCTGCCACCAATGTTTTTTTTTTTTTTTTTTTAATTTTTGGGGCCCCAATTTTTTTTACTTGTAAAGGGGGCCCTGGCACCAATGCTTTTTTTAAAAAAACTTTTCTGGCACCAATGTTTTTGTTTTTTAAAACTTATAAGAGGGCCCTGACCATCAACACCCGGTGACAAATCTCCTCTTCTTCGGGGTGACTAATCTCCCCGAACTGGCTCTCCACCAGCTAAAATGTAAATCGCCGGCAGGACGGCACTCGGTGCGATTCGTTTTCCAAAGTTGCCCCAAAGTTTCCTCGTGAGGCGACTTTGGGAATTGAAGCGCTCCGGATGCCATCCCGCCGGTGATTTACATTCTAGCCGGTGGGGAGGCAGTTCGGGGAGATTAGTTGCCCCGAAGAAGAGGAGATTTGTTTCCCCGAATCGCAGTGTGTCTCTGCCCTTAAGCTTTGGTTCCCTTTCCACTTATAATAACGCTCATGTTCCTTTGCAGAATAAAGCCTGACTGGATGCTGAGGAAAGACAACATAAGAGAAGTAGTCGACCCCCTCAAAGCAATCCGGATGTTGATGGATACCCTTGCTGTGCCCATCTTACAATACACAATACACCAGTACTGACTTTTTTTTTTTTTAGTGTTACTACAATAATGTTGCTTTTAATTAACAAGAATATTGTGAATGAGCACAGAACACATTTGTACCATTTGTATTTAATTGCAGAACATGATTTCCTATGTAAAGATTTTCTCCGCCAGCAGCCCACTGGCAGTGTATAAATAGTCCTAATGTAAATAGTCCTGTAAAGATGGCAGAGTTTGCTGACCTTGTACAGTAAAGTACAAAGCCTGGTGTAGCTTCTTCTAATTGTCCACACAAATCACTGCTGCGCAATATAAAGTGCAATTCCTTGAGTCTTCTCTCATGATCCCTCATGGGCATATTTATAAACACATGAATGACATTTTATTCAAAATGCTATAAATTGCCCAGTTTCCCGTTGTACAGATTCTATAGGATTGAATCGATTTGAAAAAAGGAAAAAAAAGCCACTTTACACCATTATTTTTCCCTTGATAAAGTCAACCAAGATCAATACAGTGGGAGGCACTTTTTTTAAAGGTCAAATTTCAAATTCATATTATTTTTAAAACTCTATTAAATTCAAATATACTCGGAATTCGACTGGGGGGTTATTTATAAAAAAAAAATCAAAAAAAAAAAAAAAAAATCGGACAAATTTTACTGAATCAAATAGAATTAAACTAAACTCTATTCAAGTTTTATTCTCAGAAAAAAACGTGAATGTCAGGAAGGCTACTAATATGTCCAAATTGGTCCCTGGACCTCTCCCATTGACTTATACTTAAACTCTGCAGGTTTTAGGTGGCGAATAGTCAACTTTGTGTTCTTAAAGGGCCAGAGTATGATAAATCTCGAAATTCGAATTAAACCCGAATCGAGTTTGGATTATTCACAATTTGAATTTCAGGGATTTGACCCTAAATAAATCTGTCCCATAATAATAAAGTTTGCATAGAAACAAAACAGGCGTAGTTAAAGGTGAACTTCTAATTACTGGGGGGTGAGGGCTAACATTTGGCACCTCCCTGTGATTTTACCTGATACCGTGGGCTGGTGCTCCTATTTGCAGGAAAATGCACTATCCCAGGAGACTTCAGGAGAAGCTCATCCACTGTAATCTTCTTTCTTCTTCTTCTTTTCACTGGTCATGGGCAGGTGTATGCTTGGTAGTGTAAAAAACCTGCTTTTTACTTCCTCTCTGACTTCTGATCTGCTGCTCATCTGCCTCTCCTGACCACAATGAAGAGAAGATGATAGTGATGATGGACTTCTACAGAAACACCCCAAGATTGTCCAGTTTATCAAACAAGAGAAGATGCACTGGCCTAACATTGTGACCTGAGGGCCTGAAAGAGGAGTAAGAAAAAATAGCAATAGCAAAGCTGGAAAGTCCAAAGAAAAAGGCGAATTCCCTTATTTCTGAAATGTGATCTTAACACAGATGTGCTGTATAAATGTGTAAATTATATATAATAAGTCAATGCTTTTCATGGGGACTGACAGGAACATATAGAAACACCAACTGCAGAAAAAAAACATCCCTAAAAGGAAGGACAACCACAAAAACAAGGACTATTTGACTTTGCAATCATTTATGTAACAATATATCAGATCTGGCCATTATGCAAAAAAAGTAAGTTCACTTTAACTCAACTGCTAGTTAGGCAGGTTAAATAGTTAAAAGGTTGAACTTGATGGATGTCTTTTTTTCAACCTAACTTACTATGTTACCTGGTATTGCAGAAAGTGCATGAAAAAGAATGTTTTTTTGCACTTTGTTAATGGGATGGTTTCACTAACCTGCACAATGCAAATGATGAACATGTCTAGAACACTTTACAGATCTAATGACTGAAACTAAAGAAACTAAGGTTCCACCTTATCGCCTGTACAAAGTCACACAGAGAATCAATAAAATTCTCCTAAATAGACTATAGAGAAAAATAAATCCCCAACTTGTTATGGAGACATTCCCAACATCCCCACATCTATTTACCCCTGTGTGAATATTATGGGCCAATTCCCTTGTTACCTACAGTAGTGATAATGTGCTGCTCCTGTTATAAACAAAGATTCCAGTGTTTGCAGAGCTGTCAACTCTTCCGAAAATTTAGAAGCGTACCCAATTTTTCCAGTCACCCCCCTCTGTCTCCTGACTCATATTAAATTGAGTGGGCAGTGAGCATTCAGTGATGTCAATGAGCTTTGCAGTGACATCACAAGAAGACCCCCCTTGAGCCATTCCCACAATTCCCGACCATGACAGTTGACAGTTGTGTCCTCAGGTGAATGAGACAAAAGGTAAACCATGAGAGAAGTGAGCAGCACTAAAGGTAAGACTTTTATTCAGTATTTTAAAGGAAGACATCACAGTTACAAATACTTTACAATATAAAAATTCTTTATCGGAATTAGACGTCTGTTAATATACTCAAGGGGCAAAGTGTAAAGTTCATTCTCCATATTTACCCGTGGAGTCACTTCAGTCGGCAGCAAGGTTACACGCAACATAAGAAAGGGAAAATAAACAGCGTATTTTTTGTGATATATCTGATAGAGCTATGAATAATGGCTCTTCATTCTCATGCTGGAACAACGCAATAAAACAAGGGCAAGATTTAATGGACCTTGGCCTGAAGAATTCAGCACTCAAATCCTCCATGTCTGCCAGCACCCCAGCAAATGTATCTGAGAGCCGCCACATGGAACAGCAGAGGAGCACATTCTCAGTTTGTTTCCCCACAGACTGTGATCCTTTACGTCTGGCCCTAGCATAAAAGCCGCCACTGGAAAAAACACCCCATGTTTAATAAAGCCCTTTCTAGCCTATAAAGACAGTAAGTGCCGTCCCTGTAGATTGGAATGAGAAATGGTGTCTCCTGGGGTCCCATTTGGTGCCACTTTAGTGAAACGGGAAAAACGGTGACGTGCAAGTTGTAAATCAGCTGGATTTGAGACTTCTCAGGGAGCCCAGTGGCTTCAGACGCACCACTAATAGATCTGCTCTTATGTTTATACCTTACACTCAAATCTGACAGTTACTGGTGGCCATTTATGAAGCGATCCCAACGTAAACAAGAGATTCCCATTTACAATAATCATTACAAGAGATAATAAAATGAATTGAACATTTTACCGTAAGTGCGAGTGGATCACTTCATAGTGAGTGAGTAAATGTTCCAGACAGAATGGAGGGGAAAGTTTCATTCTCTCTCAATTCCACATTAACTGCCATGCGCTCCATCCTTTTAAATGCCCATAAAGTAAATGAAAACACTAAAATCGGAAACAGTATAAAAAAATCACTTTACAGTAGAATCGAACGGTTCCAACTTTTTTCTCCACAAATTAAGCTTTTCCTTGTCCAGTCTGTGTATTTAATGCTAAATATATATTTACTTATACGCTGTGTAAGAACTGAGCTTGTTGTACCCCTGCCCAACACTTCCTACATTTACTTACTGATACCAAACAGGCTGGAAGCTTGATCATACCCAGCACAACACTACTGAAGGCAAGCAAACAAATATGTTAGAGATAGACTTGCCCCACCCCCAGCTCTTGCTAAACTATATCCCC